>LR990644.1:28275549-29475549 GCA_905147715.2 Xestia xanthographa | reverse complement strand
TTCTTCTCGAACGGTTTCTGTTTTCATTAGAATTTTGGTTTTTGTGTGTTATTTCTAAGTGTGGACAGGAAAACAGCGACATATGATGAATAAGGTATCATGGAGGTGCCCGTGAAATACTTAATGTGTTTTCATGTGGTGTTTGACCGAATTACAAGCTGGGAAGCTGCTATCATAATTCGAAGATGTTTGCCATCGTACAGCAGATTTTTACTGGTAAGTAACTATTGAAAGTTGCAGTAAACGTTAATTACAAACGATTATTACATTCAGGGAGCAACATTTTCGATCTAAATATTATTTACAAATTAGTTGTCTACCACTTTTGAGGTTATGCTAAGATAAACAAATACCATTGTAGTTATAGCGTGACTTAACAAATTGATAGTAAGGCAAAAACATTTAGTGAAATTTAATTGCGTATTACCAAAGCAACCGACTAGTGGAAAGAAACAATTTCAAAATATTTTCACGAAAGTTATGAACATATGCGCGGGACTTTTTTCGTCGGACTGACAGCAGTTATAATATGAAGATAAAAGCACTAGTTTAAAGTTGTATTATAAGTTTATGTTAATACCATGCTTTGTTTGTTTTAGGTGTTTCTGTAAGCACAGTGCGCAGAATTGTGCAAAACGGCGAGTAATTCTCGACACCAGCTAAACACAGACAGGGTCGTCCCTCGAAGTCCTTCTTATTATATTTGAGTGAACTTGTAGTTTTATTACTATTATTACGTACCAAATCTATGATCTACGCGGAACTTATTGAAAGCAATGAATTAATAAACATATTTATTTAAAATAATTATTTACTCATTAGTCATAGCTAATAAACCAATAATACTATTCAAGTATCAAAATCAGCAAGGTCGTACTAACTGGGTTGCCACCTGACCGATTGTGGCGCCCTCATTTATTTTCTACTCTTTTATGTCGCACTTGTACGGCGACTTATGGTGAATGCTTCAGTGTCATCATGAACCATGAATATAATTCTGTAACTACATACGTCTTACAGCCACGAATAATATTTTAATCAACATATAACCTAGCACTGGCCTAATTGCAAAAAACTTAAGAAAATTTGAATTTCGCGGGCTACCCTTAATGTCTACGTTATATTTTTAGGCTAAGATGTGATAACATGATTTTAGAACGAAATCGAAATGCAAGTTTGTTTAATAAGTCCATGAAATGCAAACTGAGACGCCATGTTGAATAGAATATGGCAATATTATATATTGAAAAACTATTATTTTGCGTGCACAAGAAATCTGGCTTAAATTCACGAAAGAATATTTTTATACCACCAGATGACGATTTGTAGCATACCACCAGATGACGCACGCCACATTATGTTGCATGCTGCAATGCCGCACAGTGTTGCCCCAGTGTAAAGCAGCCTTAAGATCAACGATCATAATCTCAACACTACAATTCTCAACACCCTAATCTGAACAAATATTTTTATGGAGAATCGATCCGACACATTATTTCTGGGTGTTCTAGTCTGGTTAATGGAGAGACTTGATAGACACAACCTTGTTGCCAGGATTATCCATCAGAAACTTGTCTGGCAAAATAGAGTACCTAGAAAAAAAGAGGGCGTTTTTAGCGAATTTCTGGCAACCCTGGGCAGTGACAAGCTTATGACATTGCCGAGTTTGACAGAAAACGTGGCTCTGCCATGTAAGAAATATGTAGTTCCGCGTTTCGCCACTATCTAAACTTTTTTGTCGGGCTGTACAACCTTGTGGAAATGTGGAATCAGAAGTGCCATACTAATAAGTATGCGCCTGACCCACCCAGTTCTCGATAATGGTAATATGACGTTGTATTGGGATCGACCCAAATCGACCTATAACCACTGACAGGACTGTTATTGCCAATAGGGAACGTGCACAACGACGGTGCTGCCAACTGGCGTCGCCAATCCGAATCATGTGCTCTATTAATGCTTGACATTGACTTTTCTAACAAGTAAATAGAGTCACTTCCCTCCGCGCACTCGATCGGTTTGGATGCGATCTATTTCGCTGTCGATTTTAATTACGATTTTCGTGTTCCGTGATCGATTCCCGGCTCGTGAGTTGTTCCTAGTTGTGTACTATTGTGCTAAGTGCTGGTATCGTAAGTTTTTTAGTGTTTTTACGTCGGTTTTACTGGTATTTTAGTTAATTTCGTTTACTTTCGGTGAGTACATTTACTTTTTTTTGGTGTGTGGGTACCTCGAAATAATTTTATCGTCCGTTAATTCTGTTACCTTTCTTACGTTCTAATAGTTTGTTTGAATTTCATAATTTATAATATGTTATCCATTAATGATGACCCGCCTGACCGTGGCAGAGATGCATTCCATACACCCGGGTCGCCGACGACCTCCGCTAGTTCAACAAAACGTTTGTTTCGCGAAATGTCACCTTCGTACATATCGCCCGAGGAAAGGTCAAAACGGCTTCACACATCCGACTCAATTGAGAAACCTTCGCCAATATTAAACGTCAGTACTGCGAGCAATGACAATTACTGCGATTTAGTCTCACAGGCGTCTGCATTTCTTTCTAAAATTAACGACCTTGTTAATGATCAAGGGTCCCGCATTAATGTCGCAAATAAATCCGCTATCATGGACATGACTCAGCGCGTAACGGCCATCGTTTCTTTGTTAGCCATAAAATCATCCTCCAATGAAACTAAATTAGCCAATACGAAACGCGAATTGGATATAATGAAATTAAATCGTAATACTAATAATGACAATACTAGTGATTGTAACAAATCTTCGTATGCGGATTCTTTGAAACTTCGTCTACCTAAAGTTGCGCCAGCCGTGGAGTCCCGCGTTCCCCTTCCGTGCGTCGTCGCGTACCCTACAGCTGACCGGTTAGCCGATTACTCGTCATCGTCCGCGACTAAACAAGCGCTTATGAAAGCGATTAAGCCTAGTGACGACGGATTTCAAATTGTAGGCGTTAAGAAAACCGCGAAATCTGGCGTTGTATTACGTGTCGCTAATGACAACCAAATAAAAAAATTGCAATCGGTCGATGCTATTAGGTCCGCCGGCTTAAGACTTGAAAAACCGAAAGGCCGAAGGCCTCGTATATTAGTTAAGGACGTCCCATCCTCAATGGAAGACAATGCTTTTCTGCACGCGTTATACCGTCAAAACATTAAAGACGAGCTGCCAATAAATGAGGATGATTTTATTAAGTCAACTAAAATTATTCGTAGGCGTTCCTTAGATAACGGTCGCAAGTGGATAGGCGTTGAAATCGAGTCCACAGTTCGAAAACATTTAGTGTCCACCAAAGATAAATTATTTATTGATTGGGCGACTTGCCGTTTCATCGATGATGTCGAAGTAGTTCGTTGTTTACATTGCCAGCAGTTCGGTCACGTTAAGAAACACTGCGTTAATAAATCACCTACCTGTGCTAACTGCTCGGAAGCACATGAAACAAATAACTGCCCGCACAAGGATAATTTAAATTACATACCGACTTGCGTGGCGTGTAAACGTTTTAAAAAACCGTTTGACCATCGTTGCGGGTCCCCAGAGTGTACCACTTACAAACTTAAGCTCGAACAGTTAATCCTCAATACCAACTACTAAAATAATGGATAGTTTAACTATAGGACAATTAAATCTCCACAACGATAGGGTGGCGACCTCTGAATTAGACAAATTAATTATCGATTATAACTTAGACATAGTACTTGTTCAAGAACAATACCAGAACGCTCACTTACGTCACAAAGTAGTTCAGCTGGACAGCAAAGCACGAGCCGGAATTTACGTGGCGCGTTCTTCTAACTTTACAGTAACGTCTTTGCGTAACCTCATGACGCCCCACTGTGCCGTTGCGGAAGTCTCATCAGCTTCTTTTAAAGTTTACGTTGTGAGCTGTTACTTTCAATACTCAGACCCTGTTGCACCTCATATACATAACCTCCGTCACGTCTTACAGTCACTCGCGGGCAGTAAAGTTATCGTTGGCGCTGATGTTAACGCGTCATCGTCTCTGTGGTATGGCAAGGTTAGGTCAACGGATTTCGACCGACGTTGTGCTGTTGAAGATTTTATAGCAGAAATGAACCTATCAATTCATAATACCCCTGATGCACCACCTACTTTTTGCAGCCCAATGGGCGAATCTTGTATTGACGTCACACTTTCTAGTGCAGACGTACGATTGGATAGGTGGCGTGTCCTACCAGATGCGTCTTGTAGTGATCATCGCCTGATCGTGTACGAATTTGTTCCGAGGTCTACTCAAGGTCCATCTCATATCACTGGTAATTTTAGATATAAAAGTAAAGGCGCGAATTGGGAATTCTTTGGCTTGCTTTTTGCGTGTCACGCCAAAGACTTCACTCGTGATGGGCTGTCAGCTGAAGAAAGTGCTGAAATTATGTCAGACACCTTCACTTACTGTGCTGACATCGCCATTGGTCGCGCATCTATGACCAACATCCATAGATGTGATTGGTGGTGTGACTACTTAATTGAGCAGCGTAAAAGCTATCGCCGAGCGCGCAGACATTTAAACAAGCTTAGAAAACAAAAGGTCACCGGAGACCCACTTAACTTTGCTTTAAATGCATTTAGAGTTGCCAAGTCCCGCTACAGAGCATCAGTGGAAAAGTCTAAGGGTAATTTACTGCGAAAAATAGTAGAAAAACTAGATAAAGAAGGTCCGTGGTCTCCTTTGTATCACGAGTTCAAAGCTAATCGATCAGTCGACCTGGCGTTTGTCCAGAACATTAAAGTAAATAATAGACACACGACCGGTATTGAGGAAACAACCGAAGTTCTATTAAATAGTCTGATACCTGATGATTCGCCAGTAAATGACAATGACTACCATCAGCAGATCAGAGCGTGGGCATCTGTGCCACCTGAATCACCAACGTCAGACCTTCCATCCATTGACGAATTCATTAATCTTGTCAGGAAACTGCCTCTTAACAAATCATCAGGTGAAGATAAAATATCTAATCGGATGATAATAGAAGCTTGTAAAACAGCGGGTGACGCCATTTTATCTGTTTTCAACCGATGTATTGCGGACGGCGTTTTTCCTCGTGTATGGCGACGTGGCTTTATACGAATAATTCCAAAAAGTGGTGATAAGCCACCAGACGACCCTAAGTCGTACAGGCCCTTAACCCTACTGCCATCTTTGGGAAAACTCCTGGAGCGCCTTATCGTTCCACGTTTGCTGCCAGACGGGCCAAAGTTTCATAACAACCAATTCGGTTTCACCGTGGGAAAATCTACCGTAGACGCGGCACTTTCTGTTAGAAAAATTGTTAATAACTCGGAACACAAGTACGTGGTTGGAATCTTTTTAGATATTTCCGGGGCTTTTGATAACGCATGGTGGCCGATGCTACTACTTAAAATGAAGAATCGCGGCTGCTATAAAAACATATATAATCTTGTTTATTCATATTTTTTAAATGGTTCCGCGAAACTCAAACTCGGACATCATTCTATATCAAAGTCCCTTACCATGGGATGTCCTCAGGGCTCGGTAATCGCTCCGTATCTGTGGAATTTAGGTTTCGATGATTTTCTCGCGATTCCTCTCCCACCCGGCTGTTCATTAACCGGTTACGCGGACGACGGCCTGCTGCTCATTCAGTCGAGTACTCGGGCTGGACTCGAGAATTTAGCTGACACTTGCTTACGATTAATATCTCAGTGGGGCGATCGAAACCGTCTGACCTTTGCACCGCAAAAAACTTATCAACTAATTTTAAAAGGTAATCTTAAATCGTGGCCTAGTATTAAATTTAATAACGTTCCCGTGAAAAGAAAGCAGTCCGTGTGCTACCTTGGTTTGGTCTTAGAGAAGAATTTTTCATTCATAGATCATATAAAAACTGTCGGTGAAAAAGCTAAAAAGAACTTTTATGCCTTAACTAGAATATCCAAATCTACGTGGGGTCTGTCATTTCTAACTTTAAAGACCATTTATGGGGCTACCTATTTGGGGTGTATGTGCTACGGGGCACCTGTTTGGGCCGATAGGGCCACCATAGGAGCGGTACGACGTAAATTGCTTCAAAGCCAGCGTTTGGCTTTGATATTCTTATGCAAAGCGTATAGGACGGTTAGTACTGAAGCCTTACCGGTACTTGCAGGTGTACTTCCAGTCGATCTTGAAGTGCAGCGACGGGCTGCAATGTACTATAACGCGCGTGAGACCACGGACGCAGACTTTTTAACCCTACGTGACCGTGATAAGATTTCTAGATTATTCAAACCACAGACCGACGTCTGGGAGGAACTTTTGTCTGAATGGCAATGTAGGTGGGTTAATTCCATCAAGGGCCGACACCTCCACCAGTTCTTTCCATCCGTTCGTGAACGGCTGGCCAGGACATGGCTGGAGGTTGATCACTGTGTTGCTCAATTTCTCACCGGTCATGGTAACTTTAAGAGTAAATTATTTTCCTTCAAGCTTGTTGACTCGCCTCTTTGTCAATGTTCCACATCTGACTGCGAATATGAACAATCAGCACATCATATTTTATGGGAGTGCAGTCTTTGGCAGAATGAACGCAATATTATGATGGATAGTGTACAGGTTACATCCGGAGTTATTTACTACACAGACCTTGTAGAAACTAGAACAAATTTCCGTGCGTTCAAGCGTTTTTGCCATACCTATTATTGGAATCAAATATAACTGCTCACAACTTAGGACCCATTAATGTTAATATTTTATCCGTGGTGCTAGGCAACTGGGCCTATCCCAGTTGTGAACGTCCCTTTGTGCCTATTGGCCTTGTTTCTTTGTGTCTCCTGCTGATATGGAGGGAAGTGGAAATTACAGATTTTCCTACTCCTCCGCTATACTTTTCTGATTAATTTCGTTGCGGGATCCAAGACAGTTAAATTCATTCTCTGGGACTTCGTCGAGCTTCATTGTCTCGGCGCTTTTCTGGTGGTCGCCACTGTTGATTCTGGCTTTCAGGAGTTACAGTGGTTGGGAACAGTGTGGCGGGCTTGTCCCTTTAAAAAAAGTAAATAGAATTAATTTTCACTATGAAAATTAATTAACTAATCATAATGCATTATTGTATTTCTGGATGTAGGTACCAATACATCCACAAAAATGAAAATAAATCAATTAGCGTAAAATTCTATTACTTTCCAAAGAATACTACTATCATACCATGTTTTGGTGAAAAACGCAAAAAATGGATAAACGTAGTAAAGAAAATATTTGAAAACAACTTGTTTTTGTTACACTCTGCATTAAAAAGGCCCTCAAAATCAACCGTCCATGCAAACATACCAGAACCATTTATACTTCACCATACACGTGTTCTACTAGACCGCACTAAAGTTCACACCGAATATCCCTCAACAGTTAATCAAAGACTCCACATGTACTCAGAATATAAACATGGTTATACCCACAATAATGTTTTTAGTTGGCTGCACTCCTTTGGTTTTTTAAGTTTTGTATCTAAATGCTACGGACTGCATTTTATTGATTGCTTCATCAAATGATTGTGAACAAATTGATTTATTAGAGCCTGGAGATACTGTTCTCGCCGATAAAGGATTCCCTTCCATTATAACATGCGTTGAAAATAAGAAAGCTATCTTAGTTATGCCAGCCACCATGTCTTCATATACCACAATTTTCATCAGAAAGTAAACGAAAGATATAAAATTCATATTATTAAACATTTATATTACGCTGACGATCGTTATTGATAGACCGGAACTCATATTTTATACCTTTTAGCATAATTCAAAAATAATATAATTGAAGAGACAATTTTGTCCGTAAATTGAAAGCACGATGAGAAGTGATAAGTTTCCTTTTCTGTCCGCATAGTGTCTCTTTTGTCGATTAGTGCTGCCACCTATAGTTCCTGCACGTTCCCTATAGGCCTGACATTGTGGTGATAGATCGATTGGAGCGTCGCACAATCGATTGTTGATTAATGGTCCCGCATGACGAGAACCTCGTGAAATTAAAGATAAACAATTAAAATATCTAGATCGCTCGCGTGGTTGTTGACATAGTGTGGGACGTGAGTACAGCAGTCATTGTGCCGATAGTTGTGTCGGCCAATGGCTTATGGAGGCTCTCGCTTGGCAGCTGGATCAAGCAAGACGACCGTCTCGCGTCAGTTAGCCTTTGGCTCCTGACATTCCTGGTGGCGCGAATTTTGAATCGCTCGCTCATGCATCCGAGTTGAGGGAGTCCCCGACGGAGCCCCGCTTCGTTGGGCTCCTACTTCTGAATGGTTTATAAAAAAATAACCACAGTCTTCTAACCTAATCTATCCGTGTCAGGGTGCCCCAAGTCGGTTAAAAAAAAGTCAATATAAAAAACAAACACACAATATCAACATATTAAAAAATATGTAATAATAATATTAACAAATCTTGTTAATCTTAAAATCGTTTATTAATTGTGACAGATAGTTTACATGATATTTTATTATATGGGCCTCTAGCGAGTTAGCACAGAGACAGCTGTATATAGTTTCCAATATATAGGTACCACAACCACAGAAGATATTATATACTCTAAACTTTAGAGTATATAATATGTTCTGTGGATGTGGTAGAGTTTATAGAGACCACATCTCTCCCTCCCTAGCTGCTGCGGATCAAGGGTGCACCCAAGAGCTAGTCGAGGTGTCGGCGCCAGACATCCCCGTTGTCGGTGCGAACTTCGTAGTGTACTCGGCCCAAACGTTTTATGATGCTTCCAAACTGCCACCGCTGCGTGGCACTCGTGTAGTCACGAGCCTGTACCCGATCGCCTGCGTTGAACTCTCTGACATTGACCTCCTGAAGCCTTGGTGCGGTCTCCTTTTCTTTTCTTAAAGTGAATGCTCCGACCAGCCCGCGAAATTTAAAATTTCTTACGTTTTTAGCAATTTGCAGGCCAGTGCTAGGTTGTATGTTAGCAATGACTTTGACCTTAAAAAATCGTTCCTCGACCTTTATGAACTTGGAGGGTTGTATTGATGATTTTGATGATTATAATTCTGTAACTACATACCTTTTATAATCGCGACCAATATTTTGATTAACATACAACCTAGCACTGGCCACTGGCCTGCAAATTGCAAAAAACGTAAGAAAATTTGAATTTCGCGGGCTACCCTGGAGCATCAGCCTTAAAAACATAGCACGCTAGTGCCGTGCGTATTTCTATGCCAAACATACATAAGCTGGTACGGAGTTTGACGGAGACGAGTTTTCACTGTCACTAATTTCTCTACTAGGTTACCTCCTTCCCCCTCTACGCTTCTTAGATTCTCTTGACTGTCTGCACAAAGCGCTCAGCTTGCCCATTGGCTGCAGGGTGATATGGAGCGGAGGTGTGATGAATGATCATAATTATAATCTTGTGTTTTTCGAACTCTTCCGAAACGAACTGTCGACCATTGTCTAAAACCAAGACGTGAGGTGTCTCAAACGTGCAAAATAGTTCTTTCAATTTTTGTACGCACCAAGAGCTTGTAGTTGACTTGATTGGTATAATTTCAGTCCATTTTAAGAATGCATCTACAATAATTAGAAGTTGATGTCCGTGTAGGTCCCGCGAAATCAATATGAAGTCTTTGCCAGGGGCCATTTGGCTGTTTCCAATGGTGCAGTGGTTCTCTGGTTCATTTTGTTGCAATCTACAGCTTCTACATGATTTGACTTTGGTCTCAGTCTCGTCAATATTCCTTTCCAGTATACGAAACTGCGAGCCAATAGCTTCATCTTCACAATGCCTGGGTGACCGGGGTTTAGTTCGTCTAGCACTCGTTCGCGTAGTGCTTTTGGAATTAAGACTCGTGATCCTCTCAATAAACATCCATCATGCAAAGTAAATTAATTGTCCTTGTAACCGAGTGTTTTTAGTGATTGGCCAGTTCTAATGCGTGTAGCAAAGATGTACAGTCGGGGTCTTTTCCGCCTGACCGACCATTTTTTTTTTATTTCGCTTAAAACATGCGGAGGCGCCGAGCCACGCCCCCTTAAAGTTTGGGCTTAGTAGGAAAGCCTCAACTTTGGCGCGCAAAATAACAATAACTATCGTTTGGCGTGCGTCGTCAGTGCGCTCGGCCGATTCGGTATCTTTTCATTCATTATTTCTATACAAAGTCAACGGGGCGGGGCTAGAGAGCGTTTGAATGTTGCGAGTGCAAGCAAAAATAAGCGTAGCGATGGTCAGGCGGGAGTGTCCTCGATAGTACAGTCGGCGTCATTTCTTGTTTCTGTCGCTATGACATCTGGATTAATATCAATGGTATGGATTTGCTGAAATTGAAAACTGTAATTCTGGTGAATTCTGTTGGTCTTGGTGTTTTCTAATGGAAACCTGGATAAATAATCTGCATTTGAGTTGTTCGGCGAAGTTCTGTATTCAATGTTGTAGTCAAATCCAAATAAGAAGTGAGCGTAGTGAAACAGCCAAAGTGATTCTGACTGCAAATAGACTGAAATGAAGTTACTGGGAACGATATAAATAATATATACAACAGTAATTAATTTAAAAAATATTTATTGCTAAAACGTATTAATATTACCATTAAATAAAATATTCTATAATTAAATACATGATAATTAAACAAAATAATCACAGATGAAACATTAACTTTCTTTGTCAATTTTATGAAAAAAAAAATACGTGTAGCTTATTCATTAAAATATAATTCTACCACGATTGGATATTGGAACTATTTTTTTATTTGCATCGGAATACATTTAGCCCCAAATTTATGGGTTATCAAAACAACATTGATTGACAATAAGATTTTCACTGATTTTTGGCTGGAAGCAATTCAACCGGCGATCTGGTGAAGGTTGCGGCAATCTGCTGGATGCGAGTCGCATGGGACCGGTCAATGTGGCGATTTTGACCTTTGTCCAGCAGTAGACGTCTTTCGGCTAAAATGATGATGATGAATTGAAGCTACGCAAAACCTGTACTGCTGATCTGTCATTATATAGGAAACTTATACAAAGCGAGGTCAGGTCATACTGGATATTTAATAGTTTGATGTGTCACCGTGCGTACTATCGAATTCAGTGACGGTTGACCAATTTTCAACCTTATTACTTAGAACATAAGGGTGAAATGTGGCAGACCGTCAGTGAACTTGGTAGTACATAGTTATACAGGGATCTTTCAGCGGGTGGCTAAGATCAGACTAACGCCGCCGTCATCAAGTATTGATTGTGTTTATAAACTACGCCCATATCATTCAAGAGCCAAAAGATCTTTGTAGCACTGTATTTTTCATGTTTAAAATGTTGCTAGCAACAAAAACTGGTATTGCAACTGCAAAAATATAGCGCAACGTATCCTATACATTCAAAAATTTATACATGCATTAGTTGTTGGCCAAATTTGGGCTCGCACATCGACACGCTAAGGGTCAATTCACACTGAGACGAGACGCGACGCTGAGCGCCCATTTTAATAGAGCGACTCAAAATATAACCTGCGATGCGTCTCGCGGCGGCGCGGCGGGCGTGCGGCGCAGCGTGAAATCACTTCCAGTACCGTCGCGTCGCGTCTCAGTGTGAACTGATCCTAAGAAGTTGTTAGGTACTTTTTTTTTCACTTCTCATGCTCCAAAAGTACGCCAATATAGCCCTACGAAGCGGGACTAAAGTGACCACTTTAGTCTCTAGGGAGTGAAAAATAATTAGTTTTTTAATTTCCTTCCTGTGACAGAAAAACTCAAAGTCTCAAACAGCCAGTAAATATACTATTATCTGTGGAGTGTGGAACCATCTTCATTGCGAAAATGTTGAGTTTTAGTTCCATGGTTTTTCCGCAAAGAAGGTGGCGCCATGTGTTTTAAATTTTTAATCTGTGACTGGTTTAGAAGAAAAAACTGACCGCAAGAAATTCAGAATTTTAATCGAGTGTAATTTTTTTCGTCCAGTCAGTGGAGGGTTTGACGTCGAGCAAAGAGCAAAAGACATAATAGATGATCTTTTCCCGCCAAAATCGCGGAAGATTTACTTAAAAACTTACGAAAGTTTTATGGACTGGAGGAATAAGAATATTTATTAAATGTTTTTGTACTAAATTGACTATTTTAAAGTGAAAAGTACAGTTTGCACCTCGAGGATAAACGCCAACTTAATATACCCTCGGTTTAATTGAATACGCTCGGGAGTCAAACCACCTCTGGTATATTACAGATTCGTTTAGTCCCTCGATATTAAGTATACTATTATATTGAATATAGAATCTACTACATAAAATTGCGCGATCAATAAAGCTACCAACACACTACATTACAATTTCAAACATTCTAGCACATTTGGTATAGTATCACTTTTATATTTACACAACATTCTTAATAAATTGAGTTTTTTCTCATTGGTTTTAGAAGATTCTAGTTCGTATAGGGTACAGAGGTTGATGAGTAGGCTTTCGTTGAGGCCTCTTTCGGGGTCAGAGTTGATCGCCTTTTGGAGGACTGAAATGGCTTCCTTTAGACGGCCCATGTAGAGTAGGCAGACTGATAGGTTGTTTGCTACCTGTGGAAAAGAAAATATAAATAATTGTAAGAACCTTCGACGAAGGTAAGAACATAGAAATCTTGGTATTTACATACTCGAATTATGTTTAGGTATTTGTTAAGGCCCTTCTAACCCTGAAATTAGCAACTCTATTTGTGGTGGTTTAAAACTTCGTTTGAAATACTGTTAGAATAAAGTTCTAATCAGCTTGCACTACAAAGAGGTTGTTACGTAAGTCACGCGGGCCGAATAGTGCGAAATGAGTGGTTTTTTGCGATTTACAAAAAATCTATTGATTGGACTAAAAAAATAAACACATAAGACCTGCTTTATAGTTAGTTCAGTTAGTATGCAAAGTTTCATGATCTAATTTGAAGTACTTTTTGAATACCAGCGGTTTATTGTTCGATTTGGAGGTAACTTTGGATTTTTTTTCTATCGAGAAAAGTTTCGAATCGTGTTTCTGTCACACAGTACTTATCATTAATCCTCAACTTTACCATATATTTATTTCAAAATTAATGCTGCAGTATTTTAGGCGTAACGGAGGATCATGCTAAGCCATTTGAGGGATATATAGCCCTTAAAAACAATATGCAATATTTTAATCTGAAATCAAATTCTAAGAGAAACATTCAGGAACAATATAAATATGATATTAATTTACCAGTTATTGATAATTTGATGTATTACAAAAGTACCTATGTTACTGCAATTCGTGTGTACAATCATTTACCGCCGGCAATTGAATGGAATCGTTTAAAAAAAAATGTTAATTAATAATGTATTTTATAGTCTGCATGAGTTTTTTGATAGAAAATAATGTTTGTGGGAAGCTAATTGCTTGAAATAGTATTGCATACCCGATTTGGGTGGACTGTTGAGACTGGAAATACATTTCCAGTCTCAACAGTCCACCCAAATCGGGTGTGATATTAAACATTACAATGTTTAATATTAAGAGCTATATAAATATATCTTTATCTTTAATACGGATAGTAGTTCTGTAGTTTCAGCCCATTCCCATGAGACAAGTGTGAGTTTATTCATATCATCATCTGCCTAGCCTTTTCCCACCTACGTTGGGCTTGGCTTCCAGTCTAACTGGATGCAGCTGAATACCAGTATTTTACATGGAGAAAGAAAGAAAGAAAGAAAGAAAAAGCATTTATTAGCCCGCACAGGACAAAACACAAATAAAAATGGTTAAATTAACAGTACTTACAAATAGTAAAAATAAAAAAATAAACAAAGAGAAAAATAAAAAAAAAACATGAAATGAAATTGGTCCTGTACGAGGCCAAAAGGCCCCTATCTCAGCATGATGCTGTAACATTTAAAAAAAACGTCACAGCGCTGGTATTCTGATAGGGCCCAAACAGAGTGATGCCACGGTCAGACACGGATAAATAATAAATACATAAAGTGTAAACGAAAAAATAATACAAATATGGGTAGAATATATATATGGGTAATAGAATATGTGGAGCGACTGCCTGTCTGTCCTCTACAACCCAGTTAGTACTGTGTAATACGATACTCTTAGGTAGACTGGTTGTCAGAGATGTACGGTCGAACAAGCTATTTGGTTTACATTTTACAATGTAATTTGTTGGTTAAAAACTGTAAACTAAATAGCTTGTTCGACCGTACAAATGATAGTTGGGACCAACTTTCAGAGGCACGAAGAAAACTCGTTAAATAATAGGTCACCCATCTACGAACCAACCCAGGCAAGCCCAACAAGCCCTCTCCCATGATGGGAGGAATTAGCCGTAATCTCCACGCTTGGCAGGCGGATTGGAGATCGCAGTGATGAAAGACTAACAGAAAACGCTGCTGCCCATTCTCTGGTCTACGGAGGCGCAAGGTGTTCTGCCTCAGACATTAGTCGCCTTATACGACACCCGTGAGTGTAACGGGTTGGTTCTATTCTACTCTGCCGGATACCACACGGCTCACACGACGACAGGCAAGCCCGAATTAATATTATTCTTCCACACTTCTCTATTTTTCGTCATCTCAGCAGTCACCTCCTTTCAAGCCTATCATACATCACACAGTCCATCCATAAAAAGATCATAATCTCACCATGATATTGGTAGGTTCTTGGTCAGCGGCTCTAGCGAAGTTATTGTATGCCTCCTGGTACTTCCCATGGGCTATGTCTATCAGACCTAGGTCCACGTATTCGCGAACATCAGGCGTAGGACATCTGAGGAATGAGATAAACGTTTTTAGGTATGCTTAGTGAATTTTTGGGAAAAAGAAAGAAAGAAAAGTATTTATTGAACTTCCACAGGACATAACAGACAGAAACAATAAGTAAACGAGAAAAATAAAAAACAATCAAAATGGTCCTGTGCAAGGCCAAAAGGCTCTTATCTCAGCAAGGTGCTATTTAAAAAAAAAATCACAGCGCAAAAAAGTGATCCCAAGCGCTGGTATTCTGATAGGGCCCAAAAGAGTGTCGACTTAAGTATTACAGCTTCAACCGTCTGTTTTTCCCAATATCCGAATACGTCGCGTTGACTTATCGAAAATTTGTTATTTACCATGATTAACCAATAATAATTAGAATATGATTCTGTATAGTCCGTCAGTTAGGTTATCGAAACATATTGGACACGTGTTTTTTGTTTTATTAAATTAGTAAATATTGACGAAGATAAAACGTGTCAAAGATCATGAGTGGGGGGGCTTGTGACGTCACATTAATGTTCACATTAATAATGTACTCAAATGTGACGTCACACGAGTTTTCGACGCACTGTATCGTCTTCATTTTTTGTTTTCGTGAAAAAATAAAAAATATGTGTCCAATATTTTTTGGAAATCTATCTGACGGACTAATTCGTTTTTTTTGTCATCTACCCTATTATTAATGTATTAATACTACAAGGCATTTTCTACCAGCCATCCTTTCGGCCAACAGAATAATATTATGTTATGTTCAAATAATAATATCCCGTTTTTGTTCTGGCCGAGTTGGGAAAAGGTAAAGTAAAAAGTAGCGTTCGAATTGTGGTTGAGCACTACGCGAGCGCTGCTATACAGGGTGGTAACTTTCAGCAGGACAGTAAGAGCCTTATCACACTAGCGGATTGCGAGCGGATTCAAAGTGGGAAAGTGCACTCAACTTTCAACATTAGGCTGCAAAGCCTAGCGTTGAAAATTGAGTTTGCATTGCGCAGCGAAAGCGTAGCGAACCCGCTCCGCTTTGAATCCGCTCGCAATCCGCTAGTTTGATAAGGCTCTAAGAGAAACTACCTAGCAGCTACACGAAAATGGCCTTAGGAGACTTTCCAATTTTTTTTTGTCAAATTTTGTTCTCAATTCACAAATTTAAAAAAAAATGTTTTTTTTTATTTTCATGCTAACTGTATTTTTTTTAAGTACCATTTATACACTCCAGCATTCGCCCTGCTTTGGAGTGTTTCGGCGAGGGTGTACAGTCACCATAAGGGCCTGCGTAGACGACAGACTTTTTGTGTGATCGAGTCTGTGATCGCATAAAATGTCTGCATGGCATATAAAAAGTCCGTCGCGGATTTTACGCAGACTCAACGCACATCTTCATAGTACATTACATCCCCCACTAACGAGCGCAGATTGCATACTAAAAGTGCGCCGTCTGCGTTACCAGGTGTTGGAGCAAACGTTCTATTTCTTCGCTCACTTTTTGTGCGGCGCGGAGCGGTGTGATCTGCCAGAATGACACGGAATTTTTGCACGTCGTATGCGTTACTGCTTAGGTTTTATTTTCACAGACTAAAAAGTGCGTCACGGAGAGTCTGTCGTCTGCGCAGGTCCTAAAGATATACTCACATGTGATGCCTAGCCTCCCTAGCTATGTCGAGACAGGACATGGCAGCCCTGACATGACCTGACAGAAGCCACAGTCTACACAGAGCACTGCAGATGGCCCGTCGTTGTCCTGCTGATGATGCTTGCTGTTGTAAGGTGAGCAGGATGCGAGCTGCTTGTCTGTAGTCCTAAAAATACAAGCATATGCATTTGCATATCATTTATTTAAACTTACAATAGTGGTACATAGGCGGATTTAATGCCACAAGGCATTCTCTACCAGTCAACGTTTGGGTTAAATAGGACAGCATTGTTATAGGAGTAAAATAAAAATAAATACCATTTTGCAAGCATAAATTAAAACACTTAAATGGGTACCGACATACTAATACATATATACACCATTATTTTCAGGTCGCTTTGAAACCGAAAGCGACGTATAATCCACTAACAATAGATGTACTTTTATAATATGGTTCTCCACATTTTGCCGTCACAAGGGCATGCAAAGGTTTACAATTATAAATTTATAAAATTAAAATAAGTGGCATGTCATTGGAATTACATACTCGTACAATAAAAAAGTTAATTGAAAATGTCAATATGGTCAAAGTAATATTTTTTTTTATTAATAATGTTAAACGGAATAACAAACACAGACAGACAGACTCTGTTATGATGACAAAACCGGCCAAGTGCGAGTCGGACTCGCACACGAAGGATTCCGTACCATTATCTATACTTAGGTACAATATTAGACAAAATGGAATAAAAACACGTTTGTTAAATGATAAATGATGTTTATTTTGCAAGTAGGTTTTTACAAACACTTTTACACGTAATTTTTTTTTAAACTAGATGGGGCCGTTGTTTCGTACCTGACTACTTTGAGAAGAAACAGCCGAAACAAACTCAGAGGTCATAGTCTCTTTTGTTGTACGGGAGCCCCCCTTAAATATTTATTTTATTCTGTGTTTAGTTTGTTGTTATAGCGTCAACAGAAATACATCATCTGTGAAAATTTCAACTGTATAGCTATCACGGTTCATGAGATACAGTCTGGTGAAAGACAGACGGACAGTGGAGTCTTAGTAATAGGTCCCGTTTTTACCCTTTGGGTACGGAACCCTAAAAAATACCTACCTACTAAAAATACCTACCTACCTACCTACTTAACAATAGTTAAGTAGGTAGGTAGGTAGTTAGGTAGTTTCTGCAATAGCAGAATATTATCAGGATTACATTCCAAATATTATTTAATGTCAAACTTTATAAGATTACAATTTCATTAGCATGTCAGTGTCATTCAAATAGTCGTTAAGATTATAATTTATAACATTTTTTACATAATAATTCTTTGAATTCCTTTTTAAACGCTCAACTCAAAACTAGCAACTATAGATATGTATAAGCAAACCACTAAACCACATACTAACATTTATATTATTTGAAGAGTAAACTATTTCGTAAGATATGAAAGAAACAAAGGCTTAGGTATTTATTAACTTTATAATTTATTGAACACTAGCTGTTGCTCACGACCTTCGTCCGCGAATTATTATTAAGAACAAACTACCCCATTTCAATCAAATTTTGTTAACAATTTCAAGGGTTTTAATTTTTTGCACGGAACCCTAATTCATTTTCTGAAATAAAAGTAGACTAAGTTACTCCTATAGCATCAGCTATCTGCCAGTAAAAGTCCCCTCAAAATCGGTCAAGCCGCTTCGGAGATTATTCGGAACAGACAGACAGAAAGTTCATACGTATTTACTTATTTATTTATTTTATAATTCAAGCACAAAGTACAGAGGCTGACTTAAGGCGACTACAAGTTAAACGCGAGTTTTATAATGAAAAAAAAAAACACATGATTCACTGCAATAAACAAAACCAGAAAAATATATGATATTCTTCAGGATATATGCTAGTATGATAGTGTTTTGAAAACATAATACAACAAATTTTACTCAATCAAAAAAACACGAACTTATCTCTAAAAATTTTTTATAACGAGTAAAAACCATACTAAAATACATGCAATCATTCTGATTTTTTGAGCAACATTTAGGATCATAGTGTTTTACTTTTTAGTCCAATCAAGTTTTTTTGTAAATCGCAAAAAACCACTCATTTCGCACTATTCGGCCCGCAGTGACTGATGTAACAACCACTTTGTAGTGCAAGCGGATTAGAACTTTATTCTAATAGTAATTAAAACGAAGTTTGAACCACCACAAATAGAGTTGCTAATTTAGCTTCTGTAATCGCCTTAATGCCATAGGCATTTGCAAGTTCCTTAAATACTTTTATAAGCTTTCAGTAAAAAGCTTTTATTTTGATTTTACAAACAAACACTTCAATTTTATTTATTTGTTTAGATTTCAGTATTCTGAAAATTCCCTTAATCAATTTCATTAGTTAGTTATGCAACGGAATGCATAACCCATGTTTTATTTTGTTACAGTTAATGATATTTATTATGGTACTAAAAAAAAATGGATTTGTCAAATCAGTAACTGTTGAAAGTTCATTACCTGACTTTATAGTTTTTATTTTAACAATGATAAATTTTCGTTTATTGATATCAGTGTGTATTTGTATTATTACATTATTAATTGACAATAGCATTGTATTGTATAGCCGGCTGGTGTCCGCAACTCCACGCCAAAGCGCGTATTTTACGTATTTTTTGACAATAGTAAGTAAGTATATATTTTATTTAATAAAATATTTTAAACAATTGACATAATTACGTATGAGTCGAATACAAATGGAAAAACCGGCCAAGAGCGTGTCGGGCCACGCTCAGTGTAGGGTTCCGTAGTTTCCCGTCCGTCACAATAAGTGTTCCCACTTATGAGTTTAAAGGTGGGTATCCATTATGTAAAAATGCTTGCATATACGAATATACTACAAACTTAGTCCAGAAATTATTTTGTACAACTTTTTGTCTTTTTTGTACAAAAACTGTTGTTTCGATCAAGTTCAAAATGATTTTCCTAGAAAGTCCTTATAAAGTTCTACTTTTCAGATTTTTTTCATATTTTCTAAACTTATGATTCAAAAGTGTTGTGGGACACATTGTTTTTTACTTTTGGAGCGATTATTTCCGAAATTATTGACATTATCAAAAAATTATTTTAGGAAACCTCTATTCATTTTTAAATACCTTTACAACAATATATCACACGTTAGGGTTGAATTTAAAAAAAAATCACTTCACACTTTGCATATAGGGGGGCTACCCTAATAAAACATTTTTTTTAAATTTTTATTTTACCACTTTGTCGGCGTGATTGATATACATATTGGTACCAAATTTCAGCTTTCTAGTGCTAACGGTCACAGAGATTAAGCGAGGACGGACGGACGGACAGACATGGCGAAACTATAAGGGTTCCTAGTTGACTACGGAACCCTAAAAAGGAGGAACGAAGTTTATATTGGTCGAATTTTTATCGGACTTTTTTATTGAGTTCATATAGTGGAAAGTCGAATTTGTATGGGACTTTTTTATTGAGTTCATATAGTGGAAAGTCGAATTTGTATGGGACTTTTTTATTGAGTTCATATAGTGGAAAGTCGAATTTGTATGGGACTTTTTTATTGAGTTCATATAGTGGAAAGTCGAATTTGTATGGGACTTTTTTATTGAGTTCATATAGTGGAAAGTCGAATTTTTATGTGACTTTTTTATTGAGTTCATATAGTGGAAAGAAAGTTTAAAAAAAAGATTTTCCGCGCGCTACTTTTTCTTTTTTAATTTCCTTAAGAAGTTTTGTTTCGTTTATGATTAAATTGAAATTCGAAGAATTTATATTGTGGCGTAATATTGTGACCTGTGTGCATCCATTAAATACCAATTGGAACATTTTTCATTAAATTTTGGACATAAACTTATATTTTTAAATAAAATTTGTAGGTTTTCCATTTGCAAATAATTTAGACCTGTCAAAAAACGAGTATGGTGAGGGCTCTGGGACTGACTGGATGTATTTCCCGGACGGCGATGGAGCTCTACACTATATAGACTTAAGAGTTTGTAAAGATAAGATGATTGCTACTAGAAATGCCTTCGAGCTAGGACCGATAACCGGAACATCTGATGACATTGAATTTAGATTGTATAATAGGTAAGTTTACCGTGAGGGCTTGGTTCGAGGAGGCCCGGGATAAGAGCACATTTTAATGTTTTATCTTCATACATGGTGTAAACTTACCAGTCACCCAAGCATTCTATATGTCGCAGCCAATTCGTATAACGCGCCGTATTACATAATGGCGCGCCGGATTGAAAAACGTCGCCGTTATTTAATGCGGCGTCCCCACGGTCAGCCGGATTGTGGTGGCGATACGTTCGACAAAGCGGCGTCCAATGTTTAGCCGTATTGTCAGCAAGAAGAAACGACCGAATAAAATCCTGAAAATTCCGAAAATAAGGCGAAGTCGACGTGGCCCCGCAACGCGGGGCTCCTATTTCTGTCTGCAGGATTTAAAGTGACCTAACCAAAGCTAAAGTCGGGTGCCCTAAGTACCAAGCTCACAACACTCGTTTTTAAAGCAGCGTATGCACGATGCGCCCGTTTGTCTTTGGGCGGACATTCACGCCGCTTTGACGTACACGAAGTGCTCATATTCAATGAAGACGCCGCATTACATAACAGCGACGTTTTGCAATCCGGCGCGCCTTTATGTAATACGGCGTGTTCTACGATAAGCCTGCGTCATATACACCAAACTAAGTAACTGTACCTACGCAAAATTTGTTTCCGGGAAACGACTTTTTTTTAACTGAACTTTTTCATGTATGACACTATGTTAATATCCTAAATTCAAGTTTAGTGATTACTCCTTTCTTTCAATTAGGAACGTCACAACCTACATTTTGTTAAACAACCAAGGACAAGCGGTGAACGAGAGCGATCAGGACACTGTAACAAAGATATTACGGTCCAGCCTCCCAATAAAAATGATCACCCATGGATGGCATTCATCTACTGATAACAAAGACTTATTAAACATTACAAAGGCTTACTTATTAAAAGAAGTCAACGTAATTTCTGTAGACTGGAGTTCCATCGCCAATTATTTCGTGTACATTTGGGCTGCCTATTCCACTTCAACTATAGGAGCTACTGTAGCTAAATTTCTGGATGCATTGAATGAGGAGTATAATGTTACTGGAGACCAGCTGCATCTGATCGGACATAGTCTTGGGGCTCATGTGATGGGCAGTGCGGCGGCTAGAACGAATAGTTCTGTGTATCGAATTACGGGTAAGTACTTCGATACTAATATTATAAAGAGGAAAGATATGTATTTTTGTGTGTATGTTTGTAATGAATAAACTTAGAAACTACTGCGCCGATTTCAAAAATTCTTTCACTATTAGAAAGTTACATTCACCCTGAGTAACATAGGCTATATTTTATCCCCGTACTCCCACGGGAACGCGAACTACGCGGGTGAAACCGCGTGACGTCCGCTAGTCTATACTAATATTATAAAGAGGAAAACTTTGTTTGTTTGTTTGTTTGTTTGTAATGAATAGGCTCAAAAACTACTGGACCGATTTCAAAAATTCTTTCACCGTTAGAAAGCTACATTCACCCTGAGTAACATAGGCTATATTTTATCCCCGTACTCCCACGGGAACGGAAACTACGCGGGTGAAACCGCGGGACGTCCGCTAGTTATTTATATATGCGAAAGTTTGTTAGGATGGATAGATGTTTGTTACTCTTTCACGCAAAAACTACTGAACGGATTTGGATGAAATTTGGCAAGCAGATAGTTTGATTTTAACAAAATACCGGTAGTACGATCCCGTGGGACAATAAGCTAACAACACGCGGGCGAAGCCGCGGGCATTAGCTAGTCGTAGTATTTTATAATTTTATATCTACTCAATCAATAAGATCGTCAATTGATCGACATCCTAAAGAGCCATGTTTTAATCACGTAATGTTTTTAAGGCAACTTTTATACAACCCCCCCCCCCCCCTCCCAGGCCAGCATGTCGTGTATTTTTCACATTGTCACTCAATCCCACTCCATCGTGATTTTCTTCTGACCGCCTCCCCCTGTTTTGAGCCTTACGTGATTAAAGGACGACCCCCAAAACCGCTACGTTTAAAAGCATGGAATTATTGCCTGAGGCTTTCTTATTTACTGAAAGTGAGCACTTACCTTAGATTTTTTTTTAAATGATTCCCATACCATGGCACTTGCGACAACTACACTAAGGCCCCGTTCCGCGCTGTGACTTTTTTTAAATGTTACAATGCTGAGATAGGGGGCTTTTGGCCACGTACAGGATCAATCAATTTCGCTTGTTTTTTTTTTCTTTTACTTTTTTACACAATTTTGTTTTATTGTTAAGAATTTTTTTTTTGCTTTGTCCTGTGCGAAACTAATAAATATTTTTTATACTACACCTGCTTGGAAAGTACCTTGATACTTTATCAAATTTACGGTAGAAAGTACGTCATTGCATATCGAACAAATATGCGGGGAGAAAACGCATCTGAGCGGGAGAGAAAAGTGTATGAAAATCCATTTTCAATACACTTTCTCGAAAACTGGTCCATAACGCACTACGATTAGGTACAACATGCAATGTATTTCACACGTGTGCGATTGTTTCCACTTTCCTGCACGTGTGCGGGAATGAAAATTGCCACAGATAACTATACCTATACTTAGTCCAAATTGGTTCAATGTCTATAGTCTGAGGTGAATGTTTTTTTTTGTTATTTTGTCAAAGCACTACGCGTCTTTACGGCATAAATATTTTTTGAATTTTCAAATTGTGTTTTTAAAAAGAATATCATAGATAAACATGATTATTTAAAACTAATAGTTACTTTTATACACACATTAACATTTATTTGTGTTCTGAATTCAAAAATATAAAATAAATCTATTTTTTATATTAGGGTGTTTAACGGCTTCATACCATTGCCTCTCTTTCAACCTGGCGAGACCAAAGCGCGAAAAAAAAAAGAAAATATAAATCATAGTTTCACAGTTCGTGACAAAAATATTATTCGTTATTTTATTTTATTTCTTCAAAAGTGTATTGAAAAACGTCGTTTGATACACGTGGACATTTGTTATTGCAATTCTCGGCTCAAAAACACCCTCGCCTACGGCTCGTGTGTTATAATTCCGCCTCGATTGCAATAACAAACTTTCTCCACTTGTATCAAAATGTACTATTCTTACGTGGTTTTTCTTTTTTAATTTTGGGTAAGCTATGCGCCGGTAACCTAAATATCAAAATCCAAAAAGTTTTTACAGTGAGTTTTTATCTCCAAATTCGCAAAATGACACTGGCCACTAGCTGTGTGTTGGATGGTGTCGGGCTGGCAGTGCGACCCCGCGGCGGCAGGATAAACAATTTGAAAAAAGAACATGTGAAAATTGCAGACGCCATTGGCGCCAATGATATTATAAAGAAGATACGCCATGTTCATACTGAATGGCGTTCAGATGTCGTTGCGAGTAATTTAAAACTAAGACAGCGATAGATAATACGGAACGTATAAGATAGAAAGAGATAGCTAGCTATCAAAGTGCAACAATTGTATCACTTTGTCCTCAACAATTTGTGCGTGCTAGTGCGATATCTACCTCTTTTTATTTACTATATAATATCATTGATTGGCGCCATTTCCAATTTGTGTGTTGTTTGAGGATTCAGTTTTCGTAGAAAGTAAAATAAAACTATCAAAATGATAAGTAGTGATAGTGATGATGAAGATTTTTCCTCGTAGGTGTAGTATAAAGCACTATGTATCACTCGAGAGAAAGTGCGATTCCCGATCTCGGGTGTTTTAAAGCCCTCGCCTACGGCTCGGGCTTCAAACGACACCCTCGACGGTAATCGGTCACTTTCTCTTCTCGGTGAACAATGTACTATTCTTTCTTACTACTACGGGTAGGGACGAAAAACAGATTTTAACAACAATTTCTATCATATTTCACAGGTCTCGATCCCGCCAGACCATTTTACGAGGTACCTGATTGCTGCAAGTTCGAAAGTCTAGACGCTTCTGACGCAGAGATAGTTGACGTCATACACACCTGTGCGGGGTTGCTGGGTTTTCAGGGAGCTATTGGGACTGTCGACTTTTTCCCCAATGAAGGGATAGCGCCGCAGCCGGGATGTGCTGATTTGACCAAGATTACGAGTTAGTTTTTTATTTTCATTACAAAATGGGCTTGATCTTGACCTCCTTAACCTTTGAAACTTTTTTTAAATGTGTTAATTTTTTAAATGTGTTCTTTTTTAAATGAGTTTTTCTTTTAAACGTGTTCTTTTTTTAAATACGTTCTTTTTTATTGCAGCAGGGTGCAGTCACACAATTTCTAAGCATTACTTCCTTGAATCAATCATACACCCTAAAATGTATCCAGCCTACGAGTGTAGTTCCTGGCAAGATTTCTTAGATCATAAATGTAACCACACAGGGTATATGGGCGAAGCTGTCAATCGGAACATGACCGGGAGATATTACTTGACTACTAACGGAACGGAATGATCTAGTTATCATTATGTAAAAGCGGATAAATAAACTTAAAGGACCATGAGCATTTTTCTTAAACTTTGAAACCCTTAAATGGGCTATTAATTACGTCAGTCAATTTTGACGATTTTGAGATGTCGTGAGATTTGACTTGAGGGGTCAATACTAGGGGTCAAACTAAAAATATGGCTAAATCCTAAACAATTATATTGGTGAGGGCCCTCACCAATATTATTGTTTAGGATTTAGCCATATTTTAGTGGAAAAACATGTAGGTATACTTCATTAAACCTAGTTTTATCGAAATTTTAGTTTCTTGTGGGAACAAAAATTACGTGGTATTTGCTGAGACCCTTCTCCCTCGTGAGATTGGGTGAGATTCGGCTCGACCCCCTCCCCCCCTTAACGTCTGAAGAAATTAATGGACCACCCTATATCTCCGCAAATGCAAGGTTCCCAGATAAATACTGAATGTAGGGTCCAACCTGGGACCCCACATTCAGCAGTAGAGCGACACTTAAAAGGCTAGGCACATCTTCTATAATATGAATCAAAATCATATAAAATGAAGAGGAAAGATTTGATTTTTCGTTTGTTTGTGTGTTTGTTACGATTTAACTCTAAAACTACTCGACTGATTTAAAAAAATCTTTCACCATTAGAAAGCTACATTCACCCTGAGTAACATATGCTATATTTTATCCCCGTACTCCCACGGGAACGGAAACTACGCGGGTAAAACCGCGTGACGTCCGCTAGTAATACATATACAGGGTGTAAAAGACCTCATCACGAAGCCTTCAACCAAGCATTCTGTACATCAAACTAAGTAACTTTACGCAAAAATTATTGTTATTGTAAAAAAAAACTTGTTAAAAAGTTGGAACTTTGACCCGCAATATCTCCGTAACTAGAGGGTTCCCAGGTATGGTGTAGAACAAAAAAAATATCGTAATGACGAGGAGAACAAGTGCCTTTCGGCTTCGTTAAGAGGTGTTTTACACCCTTTAGATAGTTCAAATTCTTTACCTTCATAGCTATAGCGCAGTTCACGAGTGAATGCATGACTCTAGTCTCTCGGCCCATCCATAGACGAATGGATTCGGCTTTGTCCTGCTCTGGTATGGTGGCTGAGCCATCTTCTGTTTTACCTTCGCGAAGGTTTGATAGCATCTGAAAAGAAAAAAAAAAAGCTTGGATTGATTGTCTTTTGATTCTGAACGGCATAGATTGTCAGACTCATCAAAAGCTGGAACAGCATCAGTATTACAATGGAAATATAGATAAGAATCAGAATCATTTATTCATAAACATAGGTAATAATAGGCTTGTGTGCTGAAAAATTCTAATTAGTCCGTCAGTTAGATTGTCAAAAAATATTTCACACGTATTTTTTCTTTTGTTACGTAAATTAAAATTGACGAAGATACGACGCTTTTAAAATTCTCAATACGTTACGCCCGTGCTATAATTTTTAGTGCGTGGTGACGTCACGAGCCCCCACTCTCGTGTTTTGATGCGTTTTATCTTTGTCAATATTCATTGATTTACAAAAACAAAAAATACGTGTCCATTATTTTCCAATACTCTAACTGACGGACTAAATAGATTTGCAATTTATTGATGGTGGAAACTAGCCTATTACATAAAAGGTCTTAAAAATTAGGTAGCGCGCTGTTTTGCGAATATTGACATACAAATTATCACTGTCAGAACTACAGAGATGCATGTCTGTAAGTGACTCTTTACTGAGAGTCAAGCTACTATACTGGGTGAAATTCCATATATCCCAACCGGTAGCAATAGTTGGAAAAAAAATCCAAGTATCCCTACCAGGGGGGATACATCAGTAGGGATATATGGAACGGGGGGAATTTTTCAAGTGGGCGTAGAATAGCCCAATTTTGTTTAAAACTAAAATGGCATCATTGAATTTTTGGAAAATCAATTTTCCTAACCAGGAATCTGGTACTGTACGTACAGTATATTTAGCTTAAAATGACACCACAGCTGTAACACAAGCCTCAATTCTGTGGGAGAGATTCGTCTTCTCATTCTCCCGAGAGGTCTTCACATGTCTGACTGACCACGATATACCATAGTCTTACCGTTTGTATAGTGTCCAGCATAGCATACAGTCTGTCGACAGCCTCGTCCGGCTTGCCAGTGTGTGCTGGCAGCTCTGCGACTAATAATCGCAGGGAGAATGGGACTAGACTGCCTGTGCGATTTTCATATGTGTCTGGGTAGAACTGTAAACAAATAATAATAATAATATTAGGTGTGAGTTTAACAAAATCTGACCGATGACCTGGTGAAGGTTGCGGGAATCCGCTGGATGCGAGTCGCACGGGACCGGTCAATGTGGCGACACTTGGGGGAGGCCTATGACCAGCAGTGGACGTCTTTCGGCCGAAATGATGGGCAATCTAGGGTCAACTATTCTTCCTACTTGCTGATTGTAGTGTTTAGGTCAGGGGCGTAGCTACCGCCGTATATGCCGTATCAATTATACGGGGCCCCGGCTCACGGAGGCCCCCAACGCGAGTAAGCAAAAGTTAAAAACTACCCAATATCTTTTTTTTTTTCAGAAATAAATCTGTTTGCCGAAAAAGGCAAGGAGAGTGTATATTTAATTTTAATTGTTTGTAAAAAATTTGGAAAAAGTGACAGATAGATAATTATGATTAATAAATATTTCTTTCAATGGGGATGGCAACTATGGAACTAATGGCGCTAGCATAGCTTGTACCAACTGTCGTGATTGGTTAAAAATCTGTCAATGTCATTTTATATTTCAAAATAGCTTGTTTGTTATCATTTGACAGATTGGGACTAAGCTATGGACACGCCATCTACAATCAGCCTTGACCAGCCTTCCCCATTTTATGCAAACAGTTTTTTTTTGTGAGAAATCACAATGAGGGATTTTCTTTTTAGCTCTTCCCTCGTCGCTGGATAGATGGCGCTAGGAGTTAGTACGATAATGCAAGGAACGGAACCTAAAAAAAGTGATTTTAACAAAGCGCGAGAAAACTATGTTATATTCGGAAGGCTAAGCAAATGAAAGTGTCAGTCAACGAGAGTATGTGACGTGACACAATGTTTTTTTTTCCAAGCGTTTTGGTTTTGGCACCAACTATCATAGTAAGTTCAACGCCATCTATAGAGTTCTTGGAGACTAAGTTTTTTTTAATACCTCAAAAAGAAAACCTCTCATTATTTCCCTAGGGGCCCCTAAACAAATTTTTATACGGGGCCCCGCCAAGGCACGCTACGCCACTGGTTTAGGTATGAACATTCAAGTAGTTTACTCTCAAAGAGCCCTCATTGAATCTTAGGGCTAGATGAAAGTAATTGGAATCATAACATCAATCCTGTAATCCTCGAAGGGTTCCGCAGAGGTGTACTATCAAGGATACTCCCGCCTGATCACCACTAAGCTAATTTTTGCTTGCACTCGCAACATAGAAGCGCTCTCTAAGCCCGCCCCGTTGACTTTGTGTAGAAATAATGAATGAAAGACAATACCAATCGGCCGATTGCACTGACGACGCACGCCAAACGAGGGTTATTGTTACTTTGCGCGCCAAAGTTGACGCTTTCTTAATAGGCCTAAACGTTAAGGGGGCGTGACTTGGCGCCTCCGCATGATTTAAGCGCTGATCAGGCGGAAAAGACCACGACTGTACCTAATAGTACCTATACCACATTTCTCTAGTTATGTTTAAGTCCCACATAATAGGGGGCGAGCCTATTGACATCAACCCGGCACAAAACCAGACTCCATGGCTGCTACTGATAATATTCCTGATGGAAAAGCAAATAACACTTTGCCCGACCCGGGAATCGAACCTAAGACCTCACGCTCAGCAGTCAACCTTACGGCCACTCGTACAAAAAAGCAGTCACAGCAGTTCTCTATATCAGTTTAACAATTTTTGAAATTGGATGAGAGGTTTCGGAGATTATGTCCTACGTCATTGGTTTGTCTTAACATCGTTATAAGTTTGGAAAAGAACGGATTATTTCAGAAATCCCCACCGACATATCCCTACCAGTGGGGATCGTTACTTTTTTTTTCAGAAATCCCCACTAGTTAATAATCTCAGCCTAGTGGAGATTTTTTGAAAAATAAACAACAATCAACCAGATGTTGTTGTTTCTAAATTGTTTAGCAAAAAATGCGTTAGTCAAACCAAAGTTAATTATAAGAAAAAAGAAGAAAATATATTTATTTACAAGTGCACACAACAGAACAAAACACCTAAAACTACACTAAAAAAGTTAAAAACTTTAAACAGAAAACAAAAGAAATAATAAGGGCGAGAACTGAAACATTATCCCACCTCATAAAACATATCAGGCTTGTTGAAGTCTCCGAAAGGCTCAGCTTCCTTCATCAAGGGGTCATTGAGCCTGATCCTCAACATGACTGCGAACCTCGTCAGCCACAGTTGTAGAGAACGGGGAGTGTGCTTCGTGGGACGATGCATGCGGCCTACACCTGGTGAGGAGAGGGTTCATGAGTTTGTAGAACGAAAGAGGATAAAGGACATATTACAGATAACTTTAAAACATAAAAAAATCCCTCCGAAAATAGGTACAGTCGGGGTATTTTCCGCCTGACCATTTTAATTTTTTTTCGCTTAAATCATGCGGAGGCGCCAAGCCACGCCCCCTAAAATTTTGGGCCTATTAGGAAAGCCTCAACTTTGGCGCGCAAAATAACAATAACTCTCGTTTGTCGTGCGTCGTCAGTGCGCTCGGCCGATTCGGTATCTTTTCATTAATTATTTCTATACAAAGTCAACGGGGCGGAGCTAGAGAGCGTTTCTATGTTGCGAGTGCAAGCAAAAATAAGCTTAGTGGTGGTCAGGCGGGAGTGTCCTCGATAGTACAATGTTCTCCGGCATCTCACCAACTGCACAAGACTTTTTTTATGCCAAATATTTAATTTGAATACAAAACTAGATCTTGACTTGGATATAAGATCCAACACCGCTCTTCCACCCGCTCTACACATTGATTGCATTGTATGGGTTGCATTGTAGGCTGTATGGGTTGCATTGTATTTATAGCACCTTCTGCGGAATTAAAACAAAATACTTTTCATGAAATTTTTAAATTTTGGACTTCCATAAAGTATAATCTGATTCCATAGTTCAAGGCTTTTGCTTTTAAATCAAAGTCTTAGAGCTAAATAAAGATGTGATGGTCATGAGTTTTAGAGATATGGAACACTCTGCTCACCCTGTCCCGCAGCACTGATCAGCACATGCGTCAAGTTGACAGCGGCGCGCAGGTAGCCAGTGCGCAGAAGCTCGCGCAGTCCTGCCTCATCGCGGCTCACGTGTTCTGCTCTTACTACACCTCGGCTGCCCGCTGAGCTCACTCCGAGGTACTTTACTGCTACTTCTTGTAGAGCATCAGCCTGGATAGGAATTTTAATCTCAATACGCAATTTTTGATGTAAAACATCTATAGGCGGAAAATGGCGCCAACTGTCAAGTTGTCAACTCAGCCCGAACAATGCCGAACATTACCGACCTGTTGAAGCAGCATAAGATCTACATATTCGCCACGGTTTACAACAAGCCAGCTGGTTTCGGGGCACAGTGCTGGGTTACAATCTCGTGACTTCGAGTTCGATCCCAGCCTAAGTATTTTCTTTTGTGAATCGAGTCATTTTGTTTTTATTTACTTTTATTTAAATGTTTGTTTTTGAAAACATTATTAAATAAACAGTCAAGGAAAAATTAGTAATATTTCATTTTTTCATTACGCCTTATTTAGTTCCTGTCGTAATCTGTTATTTTATGCATATTACTCACCTCTGGCAGGCGTCCCGTGACGGCTCACAACTTTTTACAATGATTACATGGATTAAATTAATAATTAATTTAATCACTTAGTCTAGACTCAGTACAATAACTTATCCAGAAAAGTTGAGCCTTAATTGATAAAGAAAATTAGATAAAACGTGGACCATAAGACTCATAGAATCATACTGTCATAATAAACCAAATATGAATTTACGGAGTCATACATAACAATAACATCACGCCTGTAATCGCCGAAATGAAATGAAATTTATTTATTTGCTAGAATATAGGTGCTTACATGAAGGGAAGAAGGGTTAGGCAGAGGTGTACTTAACCCACATTTAGCCAGGTGTCAGGAATTTCTCAGTAGCGGCCTCGGAGCCTGGATTTGTGGTCGGTTGATGGCAATAGGCTCGCCCCTTATTACATAGGACTTAAAACATAATTGGCTATATGGAGATAATTATTAGATAATTATCTCTGTATTAATTAATAATTATCTCTTATAGGAAATATTCATCTCTGTCAATAATACAAAAATATTATTGACAGAGATGAATATTTGCTTATTAAAAATTAAATAAACGTTGACTTACCAGTTCTTCTTCAAGTATTAGCCCTGGCATTGTGAGCACTTCTCTCTCAGGAAAAAAAGAGCCTTTTGGTGAGGACTGTGCCTGTGGGCATGAAACATACAATGTAACAATATTTTATCAACATTCATTTTAAAATCATCTTCAGAAGAGGTATTTTTTAAAATCCAGAATGTCATACTGTCATAAATAATAGGGATGATGACTGACTAAAAAAAATATGATTCTGTTTACTCCGTCAGTTAGATTATCGAAAAATATTGGATACCTACGTGTTTTTTGTTTTATTAAATTAATACAAAAGAAGATAAAATGTGTCAAAGATCATGAGTGGCTTGTGACGTGACGTCACATTTGAGTAACACGAGTTTTCGACGCACTATATCGTCTTCATTTTTTGTGTACATGAGAAAAGAAAAAATGTGGCAAATATTTTTTGGAAATCTATCTGACGGGCTAATTATATTTTTTTGTCATTTTCCCTATTGAACATTATGCCATGGGCGATGGCAGGGGAAAGGCAGGGGCTTCAGACTCGGTTTTTTTTTTAAGTTATAACTTTTTCTGGCTGATGCCACAGAATTAGTAAGTACGTAATAAACTGTAGTGTACAGTAGAACCTCACTCATTAAAAATGAGCCTCCAAACCTCTACAAACTTACACTTTTCTTTGAACTAACCCACATGGTATGTATGTTAATGCTGCGAAACAAACTATCATAGAGGCTAACTTTTCTGTTAAATCTAAGATTTACCTTCATAAGCGTCTTCTTAGCTTCATCATTAGGTAGCCAAGCATCTCTCCTTCTATCAGCCTCTTTATCTACAGGCTGATTCTGAAAAGAAAAACATAAAAATTAATAATGGAACAACATAAAAACATTTAAAAAAATCTACATAATTATACAATTAGGGACTTTATCAGAATCATAATATGAATCACATTCAAAATTTAAAATTATATTTTCAAAAAAATTAAAATGGACTTTATGGTCATAAGCTTAGAGACCATTTAACAAATTATATGCTGCATCTGGCGATACCAATGATGCAGCTCTATGTGTCCCGGATACATCACACCATGAAGGTTGAGGAGATCGTGGAGTATGTCCGAGCGAAGACCAGCTGGACCTTGAGGGTCGGGAAGTTAGAGTTCAGCCACAACAAGAATTTTAAGTCGTTAGTGGTGGTCGACTCATCAATTGAGATCTTCCTCAAGAAAGAGTTTTGGCCAAAGGCTGTCATGTATCGGCGATTCCGTGGAATGCTACGTGACACCAGGCAGCACAACATGACGCTGTCTCTTCGTGTTCTATAGTTTAATTCGATTTTTGTGGTTTTTATAAATATGTTTGTTAGTCTGTAAGGTATTATATCATATGGGCCTTTTGTTACCTGAATTAAATGATATATTTATTTATTCATTTATAAAGCAGACATTTTAGGCCCCCTGGTGATGTACCAACTCTTAAAGAACGTATATTTAAGAAACATGTAAAAGCTTTAGTTTATATAGTCAAAATAATAAATTGTTTAACTCACTTTTATACTCAACCCATCCATTGCTTCAGTAAGTATAGTCGGATTAGCTATTCCACTTTTGGTCGGCACTATTTGTGGTTCAGGACCAATAGTGTCGAAGAACGTCGACGGATCAGGTAAACTCGTTGCTGGTACTGCAGCAGATCCACTCACAGTTGGCAAAACATTTGTAAAAGTCATCTCGTCCGTCATTTTCTGTTGCGTAAATGAAGCAGTCATATTTGTAGGAAAAACGCTGCCTGTTGATGTTTGATTTCCTAAATAACACAAAGCAACTCTTCAGTTTTAAAAATTATCGTCTATTAGTCAGTTTTAATAGAAAAATATTTATTAAACGCAACCGAAGCGTTACCTTCCGGTTCGCCTAAATAAATGCTTTGTATCATATCTGACGGCGATGTCCCGATTTCATCGAAGAACTGGGAGGCGGGAGGGACTTCCTTATCACCGAAATATTGACTCAGTGACGGTTTATTATCCATTTTTCTGTTTATAATTCCTCTTTATCACTAAAATCCCTTGCTGATAACAAATGATGTCGACGAGACTGAAGACTGACAAATGACAACTGACATTTAACTTTTTTTAAGTTTACTATTTCTATTTCGGAGTAGAAGTCTTTTGAAACTCATGAAAATAAATAGCGTCGTTTATCACTGAATGCATCCTTATTCAATGTTGCTATAAGAATATTATCTCTATATTTAAGGCAAACAAATAAATTCATGTTTGTCGTTGAAAACTTCCAACGTAAAACCTAAAGCCAGGAGTGTTTAGATTGTGGCGCGTGATGATAATTTCCCAGAAACACAGAACAGTGCTGCAGTGGAACAAGGTGTAGAAATGACTTTTTCTGTTTTTTTTTTTAGGTTCCTACACCTCTACGAATTTGGAGGGTTGTATTGATGATTTTGATGATTATAATTATGTAACTACATACGTCTTACAGCCGGGAATAATATTTTAATCAACATACAACCTAGCACTGGCCTGAAAATTGCAAAACGTAAGAAAATTTGAATTTCGCGGGCTGGAGAATTCACCTAGGAATTTTCCACTGACGTTTGTCACAACGCTTCAGTATATATCAATAGATGGCGCTGATCAGCTTTGGGAATATTTTTTAAGCGTCGTTCTAGTAAAATCCAATGAAAAAAGAATTTACTACGTATTAGATTAATAAGGATTGGCGCATAACAGCACTAGATAGGGATAAGTGGAAGGAAGGAAGGGAGGCCTTTGCCCTGCAGTGGGACACAAATGGCTGATATTATTATTATATTATTATTATATTATTATTAGATTAATAACTTCTGACCGCGACTTCGTACGCGGATCGACGCGACGACGCGAGGAAATTTTCAATGATATACCATCGTCATCGAAAATCAGTCCTAAACTGTTACTGACTTCACCGCGTAGAGGTACTCCCAGCTTATGTTATTTTATAATTATACATTGAAATTTGTGATAACTTTGATTTTCCCATAGGATGTTCTGATCTTCGATTTTTATAAGTTAACAGGAAATACCTATCAGTACGAACAACTTTTGCTTAGACGTCATTCCTAAATGTGTTATGGTGTAGCTGGGCTCTTGGAGTTCCACAATCATCACGTGTTCCAGATCTTCAAATTTATTCTCTCAGCAGAAAATGCTCATCACGTGGAACAATTTCTGCTATGGTACCATTTTTGTGTCTCTTATATTTTAGCTGGTCTGTGGCAGTTCTGCATCAGGTGTTCAAGATTCCAAGATAAATTATAGCCTATAATTATGTTGTCCAGTTGTTTTTTTGTTGTAATACCTATACAACAAAAAAATATCATTAATATCCGTCCAGTAGTTCTGAAGATTAGCGTGTACAAACAAACAGACTGATTTTTTTTTTTGGATTCGTTCTATTACTGTTTCTAAACCCCCCCCCCCCCTTTTTTACTGTTTTATTGTATGTATATATATATTTATATATATATAGATTGTATGTAATGTTATGTAATGATGATAGGTCGTGTTTCTGTTTTTGCTATTGTTCTTCTGAGTGTTCTTGCGTTACCTCTAAACTCCTGGTGCGTCGAGTCAAGCTTATGTTCCTCCGTACTTCAGTTAAGGCTTTGTGGACATAAAACGAGCCATTTATTATGCCCAAGGTTGATCAGCGCCATCTAGTTCGTTCATAAAAAGCACTGGAAAATTCCCTATTCCCAGAAAATGAAGTGGACGAAACTATCGACTTCAAAACTGGAAGTAAAAAGGTGAAATATAGAAATCAGGAACTTGATGTCTAGTGAATTTTGATTCAATATGGTACCTACGATAATCTTAAAATCATTTTATGCTTTCATCATATAATTTGTCATAGACCAAGGACCAATATTATTATTAAACTTTGCCTCAAATATGGTAAACTCTTCCTTTGTACTGTGACAACCCTAAAACTAAACAAGTTGTCAAAGTTGACAAGTCAAAATCGCTTACGATTTCTTGCACGGAGGAAAATTAAATATTTTCCTTTAAAAATCTTATCGGTGGCTCCGTTTGTCCTCAGTCCATAAAACAGGTGCGTTGCGAAATGTTACGTCGTCAATTTACACGTTGAACAGTCCGTATGGAGCAAATAAATCATCCGTTTTTGTACATTTGGTCCAGTGTTAGTAGTTTGTAGGTACTTTATTTTATCGTAGTTTTGAAAGCGGTGTTTTATCTGTTTGTGTTTTGTAGGCACAAATGACGAACCAGGCGTCTCCGGTGGAGGAGCAGGAGAAACTCCTAGATGAGGCCCTGAACATTGTCAAAGTGCAGGTTTGTTTTCAAATTGTTATCTAATTGCACAACAATTGATGGGCGGTACGCTGTTTCCGTTCAACACGTTTCTATGACTTACCGCCTTATTTGTTTTACATTTTTCTGCAAATATTTTTTTCTTGTTTTTATTGTAAATCAGGAATTTGTTTGAGTTTAAAGTTAGAACTGTATCATTGCATATGAATTTTTGTTTTCAAGGCTCTAAAAATATACTTTTCTGTAACACTCCTACTGTCTTATTCTATCATTGCATAGTACCTACACAGATGTAATGTGGTTTTAAAAAAAAACCTTTGAAAACATTTAATTTATTTTTCTAATAATATTAAAACTAGACTTATACTAAACTTTAGCTACATTGAAGCCTGCCTTTGTACGGTCGAACAAGCTATTTGGTTTACAGTTTAACCAACAAATTACATTGTAAAATGTATACCAAATAGTTTGTTCAACCGTACACTATCAAATGCAAAATTAAATGTAATTTTGTGTAACAGAATAAGAATTTAGCAATCAAGTCTTCTCAATTTGTATTGACAAACCTATTTAATGTATTTACTATGTAGTGAATATTTACTACATAGTTTATCAAGATAAGAAGTTGAAATTCTACAACTGAATTGAAATGATCATAACACAGATGTTTACTCACTGTTAATTGGTAGAAGAAACGTCTAAAATCAATGAATACGTATTTAAAATGTAGGTATTTTTGTACTAGTGACAACTGAAACTTGCTACTAACATTAGAATAATTATATACCTACATTGATAATATTTTAACTATTCATAGATAAAAGGGTGAAGGGACAATTTTACCCTTTGAATGGCATTAAACCACGAATTGACACACCACGAAACCACAAATACTTGTATTTTACCACGAAAAAAGTTTATTATTGTTTTATCTAAACCCTCATTATAATAGAACATGTTATTTCAGGCATTTCAAATGAAGAGATGTCTGGATAAATCGAAACTAATGGATGCCTTGAAGCATGCTTCCACCATGCTTGGCGAGCTCAGGACTTCTCTACTGTCTCCCAAGAGCTACTATGAGCTTTGTATCCTTTTTACATAATCATTATATTGGTTTTCCGGACTTACAGGTTACATAAGTAAGAGAACGTCCACTGCTGGACATAAGCCTCTCCCACGATGGGAGGATTTGCCGTAATCTCCACGCTTGGCAGGCGGATTAGAGATGCAGTGATGAAAGACTAACAGAAAACGCTGCTGCCCATTCTCTGGTCTATGGAGGCGCAAGGTGTTCTGCCTCAGACATTACGTTGCCTTATATGACACCCGTCAGTGTAATGGGTTGGTTCTATTCTACTCTGCCGGATACCACACGGCTGTTGTTTGTTGTTCTTGGGCTGTTGTAGTTGTAGTAAGTAAGAGAAAAGTACTCATCAAAATCAAAAGTAATTAATTCAAATTAGGCGAAGCTTAAGAAGTTTTTAAACATCAAAATAACTGAGACCCCAAAAGCCCAACCTTCCCCTTATTTCTGTTTACACGATTTCTCTGTGCTTGGTTGTGGCTGTCATTTGTAGATGTTTGACAGTTGTTACAGGTAGTAAGTGGCCCGAAAGTCTGACAACCAGCCTGTACCAAGGGGTATCGTATTACCCAGTACTAACTGGGTTGTGGAGGTGCAGATAGGCCGTCGTTCGGTTAGAAAAAGGCTAGGCAGACTATGATGACTGTTGACCCAATTCCAGTTGCAAACTTCACTAAGCTTGAAGTAATCTAACTAATACCCAGACAAATACACCTTCTCATTTATAAAAAATTACATTCCTACAGTGGTAAAGGAGTGGTAGAGGAGCTCGTGGCTAAATAATAACAGCTGCTTGAGTCGATCGTTAGGTTAAGCCGTGCTTGCCTAGGTTAGTCTGTGGATGGGTGCCCACCCATTACATACCGAGTTTCCTCCGTGCCTCTGAAAGCACGTTAAGCCATTGATCCCGGCTGTCATATATAGATCTTTGACAGTCGTAAGGTAATCAGAGGCCCAAAAAGTGACAACCAGTCTTACCAAGGGGTATCGTATTACCCAGTACTAACTGGGTTGTGGAGGTCAAATAGGCAGTCGCTCCATGTATGTGTGTGTGTGTGTTGCTGGTATTCAGCTGCATCCGGCCCCAACATAGTTGGGAAAAGGCTAGGCAGATGATGATGATGAAATTCCTACAGTAGTAAACAATTTAAAAAATCTGAAATCAATATCACGCAAAAAATATAGGTTCCACAACTTTCCAAAATATTTAATTTTGTTACGGGAGATGCCTGCATTTGAATAGACAGCAGTAGACTTTCACCTTCTGAAAAGGTTAGTGTACGAGCTACGCTGTACATTCCACTAACTTGTCCTACTTTTAGTGATGCGTTGCAGTTTGTTTAATTCAACATTAATTGTACATTATTACTTTAAAACATGTTATTTTTAGTAGCAATTAAACCTTTATACCAATCGGTTGTCTACTCAATCAACATAACATTCCTATACAACATAACATAACATAACATTTTCACTGTTGGGAGTTACGCCCCAACATTTGGTCCTTCGAGCTATTAATTTAGTGTTGTGTGATTTATATCTTCTACGGTCGCGAATCGGTTGGACTGGTCTCTCACAAGCGAGTCGCCCCAGTAACCAATTGAGAAGGCGCATATCGTAGAGGGGAAAGGTTGCACAATACTAAGAACCAGGAGTGTGGAGCAACAGTCGACACTCGGAACAGAAGAACATCTTAAAGTCAACAAGAAAAACAACATAAACAACATGTCGTCAGCAGATTTATACCAGAATCAGAACGAACTCTACGAGAACATAAAGAAGATCGGAATAAATATCAAGAAAGATGGTTGGGACAGAAAAAACCCCGACTATTTCAAACGCCGTATGGTAATGTTGGAAAACTTGTGGTCAGATTATCAATTCAATCATGACCGCCTGTCTACGGAACAAAGTGTAAGTCATCCCTACTTTACAAATGACTCCTATAATCAAACGCTGCAGTGCTACAATGAAGTAAAGGAGCTGATTCTTCAACAACACCAACAACTCACGACCCTCGCTCGTTCTCCAAGGGAGCAGTCGGTCCAAACAAAAACATTTGGAGGTACCAACCAACAAACAGGGGAAGGTACCTCAGATCAGGCAAGACAGGAACAAGAAGCCATCAAGAATGAGGTGGCAGAACAAGCCAGGAATGCCAATCAAGATAACAAAAACCGAGAACCATCACCACCTCCTACTCGGCAAGAACAACAAAAACCTGCGAAAAGGGATACGGGATCCAATAGCAAGCTGGACGACATGATGCGCAAACAGACAGCAAACTTCAAAGCCTTCATGAGAGCAGTCGCGAACATACACGTGGAGTTTCTATCTGAAAGATGGGAATTTCAAGACGCTCTACAAACACTCCAAACGCGCTGGTCAGCAATTGACAACCTTCACTGGGAGATAGAGTGCGAAACAAACGGAGAGAAGATAATAGTGTACGAAGATCGCTACACCAGGTATGAAAACCAGTTCCATGAACTAAAAAAGGCTTTGAATACGAAAATGTGGTCCGGCGCTCATCGTGAAAAAACAACACCGAAGTTGGAGATACCAGTCTTCAACGGTAACTACAACCAGTGGATGCCGTTCAAAGACCTTTTCACAGAAGCAATACACAACAACAATTCCCTTTCATCGGCTCAGAAGATGCAGTTTCTGAAGAGTAAGGTGCAAGGAGAAGCAGAACGCTTGATTCAACACCTACAGATAAGTTCTGACAACTACCTCGTGTGTTGGGATATCCTCAATCACCGATATAATAATGAAAAACTTATCTTCACATCGCACATCAACATGCTTTTTAATCTGCCAAACATGCAACAACAGTCAGTGGCACAAATAAAGAAAATCCATGACGTCACCATAGAATGCTTACATGCGATAAAGAATTTAGGAGTGAATGTCGACACTTGGGATCCGATTCTTGTACATATATTATCGCAGAAATTAGACGCAGACACACATTCGGAGTACAATGACTCGCTGAAGAATTGCCGAAAGCTGCCAATACTGAAAGATCTGTTAGATTTCCTAGAAGCGAAGTTTACATCGTTGGAAGCATCGCGCCGTAAACAAGAAAACTATCAAAAACCAAATACGTCATCGAGTCAACATCAAAATTCGTCGTACTCCAGAAAACAATACAGCAGTAATCAAGCCACTAGCAACAAGAAAATTACGAAATCGTTCCATGCGTCAACATTTAGATGCCCTCTTTGCGATGAAGAACATGGAATGTACAATTGTGCAAAGTTTTTAGAAATGCCGAATCACTTAAAACTTCGCACGGTAAATAAAATGAACATTTGCGTAAATTGCCTGTTCAGCCATAACGGAAAAACATGTACGTCAACTTACCGATGTCGCAAGTGCGCGGGTCAACATAACACATTGATGCACGATGCATGCACTAAGAACAAAACGGAAGAACAAACAAATTCATCTCATGTATCAAAGGATGATGATACTTCGGAGATACTACTAGCAACCGCTGTAGTAAACATAGAAACAGCTGATGGGACCCAAATCAAGTTGCGAGCCCTCATCGATCAAGGGTCTCAGATATCTTTGATCACGGAACATGCCGCTCAACTTCTCGGTGTCAAGCGCGAGAGATGTAAAGGAGTCATCTTTGGGGTTGGACAGAAAGAAAACCAATGCAAAGGAAAGACAACAATTAGTTGCAGTTCTGTCTACAACGACTTCAAATTCCAGACGTCTGTCTTCATTATGAACAACTTGATTAAGAACCTGCCAAATAAGACCTTTGCAAAACCATCTTGGTCCCACATACAGAACATTCATTTAGCAGATCCAGACTTCCATAACAGCCGGCAGGTGGATTTACTATTTGGAGCAGACATTTATTCGCAAATCATGCTAGGAGGAATAATAAAAGGCGATGACGTCACACAACCTATCGCACAACAAACCTACCTAGGTTGGCTTTTATGCGGCAATGTCAAAACATTTCATTGCAATGTAGTAATCAACAATCTGGAAGATATCAAACAATTCTGGGAAACCGAAGACATCACGGATCAATCCAACCTTTCGGTAGAAAATGAAACATGCATCGAATACTACACCAACACTACGCAACGATTGGCGAGCGGGAAATATGAAGTCAGACTGCCGATGAAGAATGAACTAGAGAGCAGACTGGGGTCGTCCAAGCCAATGGCTATCGCCCAATTCAAGACGTTAGAAAGAAAGTTGGAAAAACAAACACATTTGGCAAAGGCCTATAAAGACTTCATGGCTGAATATATTGATCTAGGTCATATGAAGCAATCAACAGTCAGTAACAAAACATTCGAGTGTTACTTACCTCACCACGGCGTACAACGCGCTGAATCAACAACAACAAAGTACAGAGTGGTGTTCAATGCGTCAGCAAAAACATCTACAGGATGCAGTTTGAACGACCTCATGTACAAAGGCCCCAATCTTCAACAGGACCTACAAACATTACTGATAAAATGGAGGCAATACAAATATGCGTTTACAGCGGACATTGAGAAGATGTTTCGTGCTATTTGGGTAGCCCCTGCAGACCAACCACTGCAACAAATTGTATGGCGGGAATCACTGGGACAACCTATCCGCTCATATCAACTAACAACCGTAACATACGGTACCAAAGCAGCGCCGTTCCTAGCCATGATGACACTCAAGAGATTGGCGACAGATGAACGTGAACAGTTCCTAGAGGCATCAAAAGTGCTGGAAGAATCATTCTACATGGATGACCTCGTTCATGGGACACATACAATAGAAACAGGAAAGAAATTGATCGCTGATCTGAAACAATTATTAAAAAATGGAGGATTTAACCTTCGAAAATGGTCCGCAAACAATCAAGAACTTTTGGAAGACATCTCCGAACAACACAACAACGACAAGGTCGTCTTCAACTTCAGAACACAAAAAACGTTAGGCTTGTGCTGGAACTCAAGAGAGGATAAATTCACCTTTCAATGCACAATTTCGAACGTAAACAAGAAACAGACCAAACGCAGCCTACTAGCCGAAATATCTAAACTATTTGACCCACTCGGCTGGCTGGCTCCCGTGTCAACAAAATTGAAATTATTATTTCAAAAACTGTGGGATGGAAACTTACAATGGGACGACGAAGTGTCCGACAACATACATGCGGAATGGTGCAAGATACAAGCGGACGTAAGGGCCATAAACTGTTGCGAAATACCTAGATGGCTGCAGTGTGGCGAAAAGCAGACAATGGAGCTACATGGGTTCAGCGACGCCTCCCTGGATGCTTATGCCTGTGTCATCTACGCACGGGTCCACTCATCAACAATACTTGTAGCCGCGAAGTCAAAGATTGTACCACACCGAAAAACAACAACATTGCCTAGACAGGAATTGAATGGAGCGCACCTGCTATCACAACTAACGCGCAAAGTCAAACAGTCATTGAATCAATATGAAGTACACGTCTACGGCTGGACTGATTCCATGGTGGTTCTGGGTTGGTTACAAGGAGACCCATCCCGCTGGAAAGCATTCGTGGAAAACAGAGTACGAAGTATTACTGACGTCATACCACGATCGTCGTGGAACTACGTCAAAACAAAGGAAAATCCCGCTGACGCCGCAAGCAGAGGCCAATACGCTAGTCAGCTGAAAGAAAATCAACTGTGGTGGCAAGGGCCTACATGGCTACCATCGCTTAAAACAACGAACATGGAAAAACACAGACCAAGAAGAAAAAACAGTCCGGATAAAGGTCAATGTATCCCAACACAACATAGAAAATCCGAGCGTTGTGGAAAAAATATTGGAAAATCACAGCTCCATCGAACATATTATTCGCATTGTCGCATGGATACTTAGAACATTGAACCCGAAACGGCGACAGCTGCCAAGATATCTGACGTTGCACGAATTGGATAACGCAACGAAGGTGCTCGTAAAACAAACACAACAAAAATCATTTGACACAGATATTTGTTATTTACAAAAACATAACACGGTGCAGTCAAACAGTAAAATAAAAGCGCTCACTCCGTTTATTGACCATCAAGACATCCTACGAGTTGGAGGAAGATTAAAGAACGCCTTACTAACCGAAAACATGAAACATCCGATGATCATTCCACACGACAGTCGATTAACACATCTTCTCATCGACCAAGCTCATCGAATGACGTTTCACGGCGGCCCGAGACTAACCCTATCACACTTACGTGAGAAATATTGGATCGTCGGCGGAAACCGAACAACGAAGTTGCAAATCAGAAAATGTGTGACGTGCCGCAAAAACAACCCAAAAGCAGAACACCAGCTGATGGGCAATCTACCGAGCGCAAGAGCAAATCAAGCGCCGCCCTTTTACCATACAGGGGTGGATTACACTGGATTTGTGGACGTCAAAATGAACAAAGGCAGAGGAGCGAAAACAACGAAGGGCTACATAGCAGTCTTCATATGCATGGTGACCAAAGCTGTGCATATTGAACTGGTATCAGATCTCACCAGTTCAGCATTTTTGGCAGCACTAAACAGGATGGCAGCAAGAAGAGGCACCCCTCGTCACTTATACAGTGACAATGGAACAAACTTTGTCGGTGCAAACCGCCAACTCGTAGAGCAATACGAGGAAATTGAACATATATATAAAAGCGACCAACTACAACGGGAAATCGCGGAGATGAGGATTGAGTGGCATTTTAATGCCCCCGCTTGGCCATCAGCGGGAGGATTGTGGGAAAGAGCAGTTAGAAGCCTAAAACACCACTTGAAAAGAGTAGTGGGAGAACAAAAATTAACATTTGAGGAGTATAGCACTATCCTAACAAAACTGGAGGCATGTTTGAATTCCAGACCTCTGTGTCCACTAAGTGAAAACATCGACGATCTAGACTGTCTGACGCCAGCACACTTTTTATCGGGTAGGCCGGGCCTGACAGTCATCGAAACAAGGGAAGATGCAAGAACAAGATGGGAACTAACAAGAAAGATCTTCGTAGAAATCTGGAAGAGATGGAGGAATGAATACCTGTACCAGCTATTAGCTAGATCAAAGTGGCAGGAACCACAGAAAAATCTGAAGATAGGCGATCTGGTGGTTATTCATGATGACCATATACCAGCCGGAAAATGGCTCATGGGGAGAATAACAGAGCTTCACCCTGGGAACGATGGATATGTTCGGGTCGTTAGCCTAAAAACAAAAAATGGGCATATGAAAAGACCTGTTACAAAACTATCCGTCTTACCTATTAACGGTGACGAAACTGCCGAACAGCAAACTGCTACAAAAACAAACGAAAATGAGTCATACCTACAGACGAACAGCGAGTCGCAAAATTCACGACGAGGCAAAACAACAAACAGCAAAATAAACTTCATTGGACTGGTCATGGCACTGCTGTATTTGCTAAATCCTATCGCGGCCACTAACACAACAAACATTGCTGAGCTTCAACAAGGTCTATACTTTGATAAAGTGACCAATATGCAACTAATACGCGGCGAGTGGAAGATTATCGTGTACTATGACGTCAAGCCCTACTGGCATGGTATAGCAGTATCCAGTAAATTCACCAATCATCTAGAAAACATCTGCGAGAAAATAAGACAGAAAACACAATGCAACGTAATTCTAACACAGCTACAACACTCGATCGATGAAATAGGACACTATAACCATATGTTGCTGAATCCGCAAGGCCGAGTGAATACAAGAAGCAAACGTGGGTTTATCAACGGTGTCGGTTCCATCGCGCGCTCCCTGTTCGGAGTATTAGATGACGAATTCGCAAAACAATATCAAGCAGACATTGACCTGGTCAAGGCCAACGAGAAACATCTGGCACTGTTGCTAAGAAATCAGACATCCGTGATCGAAGCAGAATATAATCTACTGAAGAGGTCGGAAGATGCAGTTGAAAAACAGTACAAACTATTTAATCAACATCTGCTAAACCTTGAGAAGTTTACGAACGATCTCAAGAAGGAACTGGATTCTCAAGAACTGTCCATCGAATTTGTGATGTCCGCTATTACGGCAAATAGCCTGATTGAGCATCTCAGAAACGTCCAAGAGACCCTTATTGATACTGTAACAAATATCTACAACGGCAAGATAAATTTACATCTTATCGCACCGGAACAGCTTCGGGATGAATTGAACATAATCTCGGGTCAATTGTCCAAGGATTTAGTCCTACCCATCACCAACATTCAAACAGAGTTGTTTCGCCTGTACCATCTTCTCCAAGTAAAGGCGAAAATGACTGAACAATACCTTATAATCGAGGTAAAAGTACCCTTAATCAGCAGAGATAACTTCGAGATCTACCGAACAATACCAATACCAAAAAACAATGACGTGGATATGGTCACCCTAATACCTATTGCTGAAATTTTAGCAATAAACATCCAAAAGGATTCGTACATACCAATGACGGAATCCGAAATACATCAATGCGTGCAAAATGACGCGACAACTCGATTGTGTTCACTACAGAAACCCATATACCGCATGAAGTCTGACGAGAGCCTCTGCATGAAGAACAAGGAATCTCTTCACTGCGAAACCAAACATGAAACCTGCCGAGACATATGGTTGGAATTAAACAATGTAAACAATTACTTATATTTTTGCTGTCAACAATGCAAAATACGTATTATTTGTGGGCATCAAGTTTCAACGCAGCTACTACACAAGGCCGGCGTCATAACACTCAATGACGATTGCATAATTAGTAGTGAAACTTTTGTTGTTTATCCTCAAAAGCAACAAATGAACAAAATCCAAGCCCAGGTCGACACAGGTCCTGCAGAAATTCCTTCAATCAACAACATCATAAACCTACCTGTACCGGTTTTAAAACATCTTCACGAGAATGAGTCGGTAACCGAGCAGAGAGCAATACTTGAAGAGCTTGGCAAACAAGTAGAACAACTGAAAGCCGCAACATCAGAAGACATCCTGTCAGATCATGCAACATACCACGATGTCCACCAATACGTTGTCATCTACCTATTAGCGGCCGCAGCAACACTCGTGGGCGTAATATACGCTTACAACCACCTACGCAAGCATTGGGCAAGTCGACGGAAGCAAGAAGCTCCATCTGTTCCTAACCCGATGCCCCGAAGAAGGTCAACAGCGAGCATCGTGGACAACTCCATAATTGAGGTCACAGACGACAGTAGCGCAGCGCACTTATCGAGTGCACGCGCACTCAATAAAGCAACGTCGCCTATTGCGCGTTGTGAATTACCATAATAATATAACATTTTTTGTATTTAACTTTTACATTTGAACTTTACATTTTACTTTTACATTTCCGATGTACTTACATTTAAGTTATCTTTGTGAGTGGGCAATATGTACGAGCTACGCTGTACATTCCACTAACTTGTCCTACTTTTAGTGATGCGTTGCAGTTTGTTTAATTCAACATTAATTGTACATTATTACTTTAAAACATGTTATTTTTAGTAGCAATTAAACCTTTATACCAATCGGTTGTCTACTCAATCAACATAACATTCCTATACAACATAACATAACATAACATTTTCACTGTTGGGAGTTACGCCCCAACAGTTAGAGAGAAATCAAGTTTGAATATGTAGTTGTGTAGTTACTGTGGTGTTATGTTCACATTGGTTCTAGTCTAATGATTAAGTGTAACATACATATATATAAACCATGCAGATATTATAATGTGATATCCGTATCATAATTAATACTGTGATATTATATTATACTCATTCTCCTTAGTATGTTGTTAAAACACATTTTATTTATTTGAGACTTGTAAACTCACGACAATTTAAATAAGCGAATCCCAGAAGTAACAGTATTTTACACCCTGGGCAGTCAGCTGACAGACACAACACGTATTTAGGTTCTCGCCCAAGTCGCACTATGGGGCCGCCTCCACGAGCTAGAGAATCGCGGCGAATCAACGTATTTCTTTACGAAAATATCGCCGCGATGCTCTCACTCGTGGAGACGGCCCAAAAGAGAGTATAGAAAAACGTGGCAAGGACGATAATATCGCCGCGATTCTCTCGCTCGTGGTGGCCCCTTACATGGGTTGTAATCCACGTCTTACTGTTCGTAAATCGGAGCGACTGGGCCACCGCTGCTCCCGAAAAGCAAAGAAGTGTTGATTCATAATCAGACCTATTATTTAGGTTTGATTTTTGCTACATCAAGACCGAACTACATCCCAAACAATCCCGCCATCCTTAACTCGCACACAGACATGGCCATAACAGACGAGCTGCGCCACTTAGAGCTGTACCTCCTCGAAGAGTTCCAGAAGGGTCGCAAAGTAGCCGACCTGTACGAGCTGGTGCAATATGCTGGCAACATTGTGCCGAGGCTGTACCTCCTGATCACTGTGGGCCTGGTGTATATCAAGACTAACTCGAATTTGAGAAGGGATTTGTTGAAGGTAAGAGGAAATTAAATGATAAAGTGTTGTTTTGGTTCTTACATATTTGCATCATTTTCTGGTAGACCGGAAGAAAGTGCCTATTGCGTAATTTGACTTAAATTAATTCAAGGCGATTTGATTAACTTAGTGAATACCACATTCACTGAGTTAATCAAATCGCCTTGAAATACAGAGAATTTGATAGTGGGTGTCGTCGAGTAGCAAGATTTTGTGTCTGAAGGCCTAAGCACACGGCGTATATTAAACGCGCAGACGACGCGCAGATGACGCGCGTATACGCGCTTCAAATGAGATTTGAACACAACCTTGTAACCTAAGCACACGGGGCGATCGTGAAACACGCGTCTACAGCGCGTATACGCGCAGATTCAGCGATACAGACGCGCTGTAGTCGCTCGCAGCTGCCGCGTTTTGGTCAGAGACTCCTCGTCAGTTGTGCAATGGCGTCCCTTTGTACGCGCTTCACACGCGCGTTTTTATCTATAAAAACGCAAAAATCGGCATCTACGGCGCAAAAAACGCGCGTTCCTGAAACGCGCGCTCTTATATTCCATTCGTGTTTTTCATTGATTTATTTGCCGAACTCTGCTATCCTTATTACAAAATGAGGGGTACCCTACTCTTCAGACTTTTCGCCAATCGGAGGCAGAACCAAGTTTTCTTTCAGCTCACAATGAAGATCGCCGATGCGGGACATAATACGCTATCTTCTATTCTCGTTTCATACTAAGTTTTCCCGTTTCATGCAAGCACATCTTTCAGGACTTAGTAGAGATGTGCCGAGGAGTGCAGCATCCCCTGCGCGGTCTGTTCCTCAGGAACTACCTCCTGCAGTGCACCAGGAATGTGCTGCCCGACACATCGGAGGCGCAGAACGAAAATGAAGGCGTTGTGAGTATCATCTGGCTCCAGTTTTGTATAGGAGATTGTGAATGGTCAAGTTTTTACTTACCAGTGTTTTTCAACAGAGGGTCGCGAATCCTCTATTGGATCACAAGAGGTCGCGAAAACTATTTCAGTAAAAAAAAAACAATGAAGTTTAAAAATTAGATTTAATAAGAAAATGTTATCTAAAGGATATAAACATTTGTATGTTCATACAAATTAAGAAAATAAAAACCTATGAGTACTAACATCTTAATGCGAAGGTTGCGCTTGTTTTTCATAAACTAATTTCTCCCATCGCGGATCCGTTTTTGCTACATTGAGAATTAAATCGTTTTCCAAATAAAAATAAATGTGTTAATTATGTATTAATCCTAAGTATGCCAATACATAAAAATGTTATATGGATTGAATATTTGTAACACAATAAAATACATGAAAAAAAGAGCGAAGGGTCGGGGGCCGCGATATATTTTTTGAAGTGAAAACTTCTTAAGGCGCGTTGAGCACTTTTTGGGTGAAGGAAAAACATTGAACTCATCGTAACTTGACGTAACATGCGGTCACGCTTCGTAGCACTTTTAGGCGATCCGCTATGGCGTAGCACCACATAGGCATGCGCGGGGCCTAACCAGTGCTACGATTGGGGTGGTGCCTGTGTACTTTTAGTTTTCACTTCTATCGGCAGTCCCCAAACACTGCCCCGATTTTTATACTATGCGGGTCGCGAACTAGTGACATGAAAAAGGTTGAAAAACACTGCATTAAATAAACAAAATTTTGATATTCAGCCCTAACGCTATTGCTCTAACTATTTACATTTTTGCCGACACTGACGTTCAGTTAAACGTACACGCAATTTCCATATCGGTCTTTTAAACATATTTTAATGGGCACCTGCTAATTGGAAACTCGTAATTTAATTGGTGCTATATATATTTGACGTCCTACGGTTCGTTTACTCCATTATTTTATAATTATCGCAGCGTTTGGTTGTAGAAAAAGTTAAATAAAACTTCCTCCGCTTTCAGAAGTCAGATAAAAACACATTTGTGTAGTCTACACTTCACAAAAATGAAAAAATCATTTGAATCTAGATTTATGCATAATTTTATTCTTCAGGTAAAAGATGCCATCGACTTCGTACTAATGAACTTCGCCGAAATGAACAAGCTTTGGGTCAGAATGCAGCATCAAGGCCACTCCAGGTAAAACATGACAGTATCACGTGAATAAGGGCTGAATCAGACCAATCCACCAAGTTTTATCATCATAATAATCATCATCATCAGCCTATTAATGTTCCCACTGCTGGGACACAGGCCTCCTCTCTATGAAAGGGAATGGGCTATAATCAACCACGCGGGCCCAGTGCGGATAGGTAGATGTCACATGTCTTCGAATTTTTTGGTTCTAGGACATCCCGGTTTCCTCACGATGTTTTCCTTCATCGTTTTGAGAGCAGTGGTGATGAAATAAATTATACAAAGTAATGCGCCTGCCTGAGTTCGCACCCACGACTTACTGTTCGTAAATCGGGGCCGCCACCACTGGGCCACCGCTGCTCAGTTTAGAAACATCCATTATGATAGTGAGCTAGGGATTGTTATGAACACGTGAGACCATTAACATAATGTTACAGATTACCCAGAAAAAGTGTGTGCTTCAGAAATTATCGTGCATCTTCTTCAGAAATACGAATGCGCGATGATGAGATTTAAGTAGCTGCTAAAACCATGAAACTAATTTCCTATTGTATATTACCATTATTTTAAAATAAAAGCCTAATTAACATAACATAACACACTGTCTATGTGATTCCTATAATGGTTTTCAATATTTTTGTATGACAAATGTGGATCTGTGACCAGATTCGGTGGTCAGACATAGAGAAGCGCGGAAAAACAAAACGGGATTACTCTGTAACGCAATGTTCGTACTAATTTGTAAACACGAATATTACCGAAGCACGTACCTTTTCTGGTTTACTTATACGGTCGAACAAGCAATTTGGTTTACAGCTTAACCCACAAATAGGGTAGATGACAAAAAAAAACTAATTAGTCAGTCAGATAGATTTCCAAAAAATATTAGACACATATTTTTTTATTTTTTCACGTAAACAAAAAATGAAAACGATACAGTGCGTCGAAAACTCGTGTGTCGTCACAGTACAACTTTTACTCAAATGTGACGTCTTAAGCCCCCACTCATGATCTTTGACACGTTTTATTTTCGTCAATTTTTATTAATTTGATAAAACAAAAAACACGTATCCAATATTTTTACGATAATCTAACTGACGGACTAAACAGAATCATATTTTTTTTAGTCGGTCATCATCCCTATTACATTGTAAAATGTAAACCAAATAGCTTGCTCGACCGTACCTTATACTTTATCAAGGATTTCTTTCCCCTCAAACAGAGACAAAGAACGTCGCGAACGTGAACGCTCAGAACTTCGCATCCTAGTAGGAACGAACCTCGTCCGTCTATCACAACTGGAGTCAGTAACAGTGGAAGACTACGGGCGCCTGGTGCTGCCCGGCATACTGGAGCAGGTCGTCAGCTGCAGGGACGCCATCGCGCAGGAGTATCTTATGGAGTGTATCATACAGGTAAGAATTACACTTTGCGAGTATTTACCCTTATTGCGGGTATTTACTCTTATTGTGGGTATTTACCCTTGTTGCGGGTAGGTATTCTTGTTGCGGGTATTTACCCTCCACGAGGGTAGTACCCTTGAGCACGGTATCACTATGGCGGGTATTTACCCTCTCTTGCACAGATGCGTTGGCAGCACCTAGAGACGGCAGTAGAATTAAATTCCTGGCGCCGAAAGTGCCTTGGCCTCAGAACTTCAAGCCACCACTCAAATCCGTTAGTTTCTATACTTCATTTGTGTCATAGTAAACTGTGACTGTTGGTTGGTTTGTATGACAAGTGTTAATAATACCGAATCTAGCATCAGCCTTCAAAGTGTCACTGTGCTCTTGTAACCCTACTTGAAGAGGTTTACCCTTCATCACGGTTGTAACTAACTAACACAAGGTTAGTTTAGTTCACCCTAATGTTGTGATGAGTGTCTTTACCTTTCACAGGGGTATAATGCAGGGTGTTAAAGTAGTCGCGTGCCATAGCTTAGAGGTGACTTCAGTATCGATAAAGGAACCCGTAAAAAAAAAAACAATACATTTTTTTTTTTAAACCTAAAATTAGGGTGTTGCTGTGACAAACACCGTTATCCTTGAAACCAATGGTTTATTTTCTTTAGTAAAACCTAAAACCATTGAAAAAAGCAACCTTTATTTTTGAAGAAAATCAACTATTTTCCTCAAAATCATTTCACTCTAATGCGCTCGGAAACAGCTGACCGCCGAACGGGCGGGCACTCGGGGTCATCGACCGCGCCGCAGTCAGCTGTCGCTAGAGCAAGCGCGCGTCGGAGCACGCGCCATGCGCCGAGCCGTTTGTTTCTCGCGCGTAAATTGAGTGAGAGCGGGTGATAACCTACAACACGTTCGATAGTAGGTTAAAGCATTTAAACAAATAAATAATTTTAATTCTAAACTATTGGTATTTTAAGTTAGTAGACCGTACTAAATTAGGTTGATCTTGCAATATTTTTTTTAATGTTTATTTTTTTTGGATTTTTATTTTATGTTTCCTGGGTTCCTTTAACGATACTGAACCCACCCCTAAGCTATGGCACGCGACTACTTTAACACTCTGTATATATAATACCCTCTGAAATCTAACATGTCTTATCATAGAAGAACCTGTTCACCATTCTGTAAACATAAAATTCATGTTTCCTTTTGTCTACAGGTGTTTCCCGATGAGTTCCATCTGGCCAATCTGCAGCCATTCCTCAAGTCTTGCGCAGAGCTTCAACCGGGAGTCAACATTAAGAACATCATCATAGCGCTTATTGAAAGACTCGCTACTTATAGTCAGGTAATTAAACTTTATTATAATACATACTCTTTGTATTTCATCAACAAATATGGTTCTGAAATGATCTAGTCAGAAATAAACAACATAATATCGGCTTCATAACACTTTCGCCTGCGGCTCGGGATATGATGTCCGCCTCGGCTGCAATTTTAAAGTTTCCCCATTTGTATGAAAATGTACTATTTTTTGCAAGCCATGCTTTCCAAGTGACAATTGACAAATTAAGTGCATTGACGTTCCTATTCTTATTTAATACGCATTGTATTGTCTTATGTACTTACTTGCATAAGTTGGATCACGTAATATAATAGAGTATTGTCTTCTTTCTTGCAGAGAAATGAAGGCAACATAAACCTGAGCGTAGTTCTTGAAGACGGCAAGGAACAAGAGGTGCAGCTATTCGAAGTATTCTCAGACCAAGTTGCCGCTATTACACAGGTACACATGTTTTCATTCATATTCAGTTTACATGGATCTCTTTTGTATTAGAAAGCTTAAAAAAAAATCTATGTTACTCTTCACTGCAGGGAACTAGCTAAAGCTATACTTGGTACAATATTTTTTTTTCTACTCCAAGCAATTACTAAACTATAATTACTTTTACTCAAGTTTTATTACTTTTTTTATGTGTGGTATTTTGCCATTTCTTACCTGTTTAGTTTACCAACCTGGGTTGGTCCTATAAGAGTTCTGGATCAGTATTAGAAACAGGATCGATTGCTATCAATATTTTTTTTTGTAAAATGGCCATTTTTTAGCCAACTGTACATTTTTTTTTTTTTATCTGTGAATGAAGATCAAACAGGAAAAATTATGGATAGTCTCAATCCATTTTCATATAGCTGTAACGGTTAAGGTAGCCCCCTTACCGCTGAAACTTTTCGCTCCGTATATCGAAAACAATAACTCAGTGTGCAAAGTGCGTATTCCGGTCTTGCTTCGAATATTTTTTTTTTACTATTAATGTTTTTGTCATCAGAGTCGCACCGACATGCCTCCCGAAGATATGTTATCCCTTCAGTTGGCACTACTGAAGCTCGCGCAGAGGTGCCACCCTGACAAACTGAACTACGTCGACAGAGTACTGGCACACACTGACAAGATCTGTGCTGATATACACCAGGCCAGGTAACTAAATCGAATTATCTACAAAATGACGGGCGTCAGTCTATTATTTCAAACGGTGTTTCACGTAACTTTGTCTAACAGTCAAGTCTATTTCTACGCCAAAAATATCCCCTAGGAATATTTTGTATATAGCCTGTGACACTCGAGAATAGGCATGACGACAGTATCAAAAAATTGCAAATCTATTTAGTCGGGAGTGGGGGCTCGTAACGTCAGAACTAGCTAAAAATTATACCAAGGCGTGACGTATTGAGAATTTTAAAAGAGTCGTATCTTCGTCAATTTTGGTTTACGTAACAAAAGAAAAAATATGTGTCCAATATTTTTTGGAAATCTATCTGACGGACTAATTAGATTTTTTTTTTCGTCTCGCCTATTATGTAGCTTCCCATTACTGAAAGAATTTTCGGAATCACATCAGTAGAACCGAAAATTACCCTCTACACCCAAACTTACAAACTTTACCACTTTATAATAAAAAATAAAAAAACTAAAATCCCTCATTTTTCCAGCGGCAAAACCCACTTAGAACACAACACAGCAGTCTTCAAGGAGCTGATGAAGATTCTCAAGTTACCCGCTGACCACTACAAGAACATCCTGACGTTGATAAAGCTGCAGAACTACGCGCCGCTCATCACGCACTTGAACCATCCTGGGAGGATCATGATTGCTGTCCATCTGATCAATGATGTACTGGAAACTGATTGTTTGATTTCTACTCCTGAAGATGTAAGTTTTACCTTTTGCTGTTACTCTATCTGATTTTTATTACATTGGATTTTAATATGACTGCGAAATGTGTGTGTACTATACAGGATGTCCGGTAATTAATGGATACCCTTGAATTGGCTTGTAGTACAACTTATGGCTATTTAGAAAAAAATACGAAAAAAAATCTAGCATAAGTAAAGTAGTACCTGTAAGCAAAGTTCATTTGTTTCGTAAAATTAGTATGAACTAATTTTTAATCAAAGTTTAAACATCTTGGGTAACAAAAAAATGTATGCACACATGAGTGACTAATAATTTTAAAATAATGTCGGTTTCAAGTAGATTTGATAATGGTACAATTCATAATTGTATCTGCCTTAAATAGTGAATTATTGCTATTAATGTAGACAAGGAGAAAAAAATTACTGAAACAAAAAAAATAATAATGTGTTCCCCCATTCATAAGCAAGCCCTACATCTGCGGATATTTTTTTTTATAAGATAGATTTTTTTCGTATTTTTTCTGAATGCCCATGGGTTCTGCTATGGGCTACTTCAAGGATAACCTTAAAGTAGCCCATAGCAGAACCAACGCAGCCCATAGCAGAACGAATGGATAACTATTCGTTGCCGGACACCTTGTATATGCTTCTGCCTTACCCTTTGGAGATAATAGGCACAACGCAATGTTAAAAAACACAGGTTTCGAGGAGATTTTAAAACTAGCATTTCTCTTGGCAACTTTGCTCAATTGATCATTCTCAACTGTTCACCCTAAAGTCAAACACAAACTCAAAGCATTTATTTCAATTAGACCATTACAGCACTTTAGAATGTCAAAAAAAAAAAAAAAGCTACAGTCCCAGTCACAAAGCATAATAACTTGATAAAGTACTGTAGTTGCCCATTCCCCAGCGTAGATCTCTATGGAGAAGAACGTGCAAGAAACTCCATGGACACTCTTTTAAATCAAAATATTGTTACAAAATCTTGGTTACATCATTAATTTAGAGATTATACATATATGTGAGAACGATGTAGAAAGACGCGCACACTAAGAGCGTCCAGAGTAAAAGATTAGATCAACAATTAAAGAATAAAGTAATTAAAACAAACACACAAACAAACAAACATCCTCTCACCCCAAACGCATATACCGTCTCCGTTCCGTCGTGGGTACAAAAGAACCGTGGTAGCTAAGAGATGACCAGTCCCAACTGACAGCGCCCGTTCACCAACATGACGCATGTACCGGCGCCATTCAACTCAACCATATTGAAAATCTCCGAAGTCAACATTGTATTGGTTTTTTATCCAGGTGGAATCTGTATTAGCGATGCTGGAAGTGCTAGTCAAAGATCAGCCTGACCAACCGACTGCAGAGCCTGATGTTGAAGACTTTATGGAGGAGCAGGGCTTGCTGGCGAGGTATGTAACTTATCACGCATAGCCTAATCCGCTCGTCTTGAAAGACGTTATATTTGAAGGTTGTATTCTTTGTGAAGAGTAGGTATCCACTAAGAAAGGGTTTTTAAACCCCTGAAAGGGCGAAATGGGGGGTTGAATTTTCTGTGAAATTTTACGTTTTCTGGGTCGATTGACTCGAAAATTATTAATAGTTTTAAAACCTGGTGATACTGTGAGTATGTTTTGTCGTAACTTAATGTCGAGTTCCAATAGTGCGCGTAGCAAAAGACAAAGAGGGTAGACAGATTTGTCTGCTCCTAACAATTTATTTTCCATCCACCCGCATTCTCCAGTTAACCCGCGATCATGGCGCTTGCAACACCGTCGAAATGTAGGGAGCTCAAAATAAATAACTATTACGGAAGATATCCCGTATGTGACAATATAAGTTTAGTTTTAAACCGTGAAAGCATAAAACAGTGTTTTTATTCACCGTTAATTTTAGGTCTGGATTGGGACTGTTTAAAAAAAAAAAAAAAAATAATAATTTTTCGTGATTTTTTTTAATATTATTAAATTAAAATAAAAAAAACATGAAAAATTTGAATTTAATTTTTTTTAGTTATTTAAAAAAACGCAGTCTCAATCGTTTCAAGTGCGATGTTCGAGTTTATGGCTTTCGGTTCCAGAAAGGCTAAAAAATAAGCGTGTGTAAGTAGCAAAAAATACCCTAATAAATGTAAATTTCCCCAGACTAATCCACCACTTCAAATCCGAGTCAGCAGACCGTCAGTACCTGATCCTGTCGGGCGCGCGCAAGGCGCTGCAGGCGGGCGGCGCGGCGCGCATACAGCACACCTTCCCGCCGCTACTGTTCCACGCCTACAGGCTCGCGCACACATACAAGGAACTTAAAGACACGGTATGTAATAAACTATAATGGCGGCACTTTCATATAAGCTCAAAAATAAAATAAATGTGACCTTATGAAGATCTATAAATGACAGCCGGGACCAACGGCTTAACGTGTTTTCCGAGGCACGGAGGAAACTCGGTATGTGTACCCAATTCTGAGTTAAGCTCGCCTTTGTACATAAGCTATATAATTGCAATTTTTTATGTATTGTTGATTTTTTGTGTGCAATAAAGAATAAGAATATGTTATGGGCGGTCACCCATCCACGGATCAACCTAGGCAGTGCGGCTTAACCATAAAATCGACTCGACCGGCAGTTATTGATGTGAAACATCTAAAGGCGCGAGTAAAACCAAAAATGGCGTCGCCAACTGTCAAGTTGTCAACCCGGCCCAAACAATCCCAAACATTACCGACCTGTTGAAGCAGCATAAAATCTACTTATTCGCCATGGTTCACTACAAGCCAGCTGGTCTCGGGGCACAGCGTTGGGTTTCAGTCTCGTGACTTTGAGTTCGATCCCAGCCTAAGGATTTTCTTTAAGTGAATCTAGTCATTTTGTTTTTATTTTATTTTGTGTTAGCCGTGTGGTATCCGGCAGAGTAGAATATAACCAACCCACTACACTCACGGGTGTCGTATAAGGTGACTAATGTCTGAGGCAGAACACCTTGCGCCTCCGTAGACCAGAGAATGGGCAGCAGCGTTTTCTGTAAGTCTTTCATCACTGCCATCTCCAATCCGCCTGCCAAGTGTGGAGATTACGGCAAATTCCACCCATCATGGGAGAGGCTTATGTCCAGCAGTGGACGTTATGGGCTGTTGTAGTAATTGTAGTATTAGTATGATTCATTGATAATAGGGTAGATGACAAAAAAAGAACGAATTAGTTCGTCAGATAGATTTCCAAAAAATCTTGGATACAATTTTTTTCTTTATTCACGTAAACAAAAAATTAAGACGATACAGTGCGTCGAAAACTCGTGCGACGTCACATTTGAGTACATTTTTTACCGGAAAGTAACGTCAGAATCAGAAGCCCCCACTCATGATCTTTGACACGTTTTACCTTCGTATTTTTTTATTACTTTGATAAAATTAAAACACGTATCCAATATTTTTCGATAGTCGGTAACTGTCTGACTAAACAGAATCATATTTTTTAGTCAGGAATCAAACCTATTCCAAACTCAGATCCTCAGTATGTACAATCGTGGTCTTTTCCGCCTGACCATTTTAATTTTTTTTCGCTCAATTCATGCGGAGCCGCCAAGCCACGCCCCCTTAAAGTTTAGCTCTATTAGGAAAGCCTCAACTTTGGCGCGCAAAATAACAATAACTCTCGTTTGGCGTGCGTCGTCAGTGCGCTCGGCCGATTCGGTATCTTTTCAATCATTATTTCTACACAAAGTCAACGGGGCGGGGCTAGAGAGCGTTTCTATGTTGCGAGTGCAAGCAAAAATTAGCTTAGTGGTGATCAGGCGGGAGTGTCCTCGATAGTACAACACTTTTTTATTGGTAAAGTATTGCAATAATTATAATGATTTTGTTTCAGGACGACATGTGGGAGAAGAAATGTCAGAAAATATTCCAGTTCTGTCATCAAACTATCAGCATGCTGGTGAAAGCTGAACTAGCCGAGTTGCCGTTGAGGTAAAACATTATTTTTTACGGTATAGATATAGTACGGGGATAAAATATAGCCTATGTTACTCAGGGTGAATGTAGCTTTCTAATAATGAAAGATTTTTTGAAATCGGCGCAGTAGTTTTTGAGTTTATTCATTACAAACATACAAATCTTTCCTCTTTATAATATTATTAAAGTATAGATTCCGCAATTTTTCATGGTCTCTAAACACTGTTTGTTCTTCCATTATTTGTATTCTTCTTCTTTACGTGTCTATGAACTCACATTGTGTTAAACCAGCAGGCCTAGCCAAGTTACAAACATTTCGTATCGATTCTCTTTCTACAATCGTAAACGCCTCGGCGAAAGCGATTAGCGCTAAATTGGTAGCCAAGTTGACACGACTGAGTCGATCGCTCGTTTTCTAATGTCTGTAGAAAAAACCTATACTTTAGTCTATGGTGAGCGTTCCTACCAAAGAGTTTAGCGATCAACATTGTAGAAACGATAACATTCTATCATTTTGAACGATGTTAACTTGTCTACGAATTTTCTATTCGTTTGTGTCGATCACGTGATTTAACGTTGAGATGATGTCATTCCCATTCATTTGAATAGTTTTCTACTTTGGCTAGGGGTGCAGACCGCAAAAAAAAAAACAAAAAGGCAAAAAAAAGCAAAAATATGCAAGTAGTTGTACAGAATGGGCAGGATAGTAGGTGTAGCATAATCTTGCAGAGGACACAACAACTACAACGGACTAATAAACTTGGGACTTCATTTTAGCAAAATACTGCAAGATTTTTTCGTTTTTAGGGTTCCGTACCTCAAAAGGTAAAAAAGGAACCCTTGTAAGATTACTCTTGTCCGTCTGTCTGTCTGTCTGTCTGTCACCACCGATTTTCTCAGGAACGGGTGGACCTAGCAAGATTAAATTTATACCAGATACTGAGGTCTATAGTCCCTATTAGGTGTGTAAATCAAGGTCCTGAGTCAACACGTTAAAAAGATATGGGCCAATTTAGATTTTCGCGAAAACTTGTAAGTACGGTCGAACAAGCTATTTGGTTTACAGTTTAACACACAATTTACATTGTATAATGTAAACCAAATAGCTTGTTCGACCGTACCAAAATTTACCTTAATTTTCAACTTTTTTATTTTTCGGAATTTTCTCTTTATTTGTGCTTAAGACCTTGCTTTTAACCAAAATTGACAATTCTAGGTCAACCGGAAGTACCTTATAGGTTTTGGGTTGAAAACATAAATGGTCAAAAGTTCCCGTTGACCTAAAATCACGAAATTTGGCGAGAAGCAACGTCTTATAGCACATGTAAAGGGAGAAATCTGAAAACCGTAAATGAGTAGTTTAATAACAAAATAGCTGTAAGATTATACGACCGATTATACCGGCCAAAAAAAATTTAGTTTTATTTTTGCAAAATCAATTGCATGAACGTGTAATTTTTTTTTTCTTTCTCGGAATGGAAATCATCAAATGACTCCTCCCGCTTTGGGCGGAGCAGGAGGGAGTGTCAGACTTTTACTAACTAAAACCCATCCTCTTTTCTAGGTATCTCTTTCGAACAGTCCCGCAGGCATCGGCCCTTGCGGACCCCTTTCTTTTGCTGATATCTCTTTGAGGCGCGCGTCGAAACACTCCAAAGCAGGGCGAATGTACCTCAAATGTCGTCTACGATAGACCTAAGTATGTTATCTTTTCACAGATTATACCTCCAAGGAGCGCTCGCAATAAGCGAGATCGGCTTCGCGAACCACGAGACGATAGCGTACGAGTTCCTCTCGCAAGCGTTCTCTCTGTACGAGGACGAGATATCGGACAGCAAGGCGCAGCTCGCGGCCATCACACTGATCATTGCTACCTTTGAGCAGATCAACTGCTTTGGTAAGTCACGTAAAACATCAATAGGCTCGCTCCCTATTACTTGAGTCTTTAACGTAAATAGCAAGGTAGGTACACGTAAAGTAATATTCACCAAAACATCTCAAATATCTAAACACAAGTCTTCGTCGACCCAGTTTACTTGTCCTGCCAAAGCCTAGTACAAATTACGCTAGAAAGAATATCACCTATCAGGGCCGTCTTTACCTAGTATGCAGGGTGTGCGTTGCACACGGGCGCAGCGTTCCAAGGGGGCGCCGAGCGCCGCTCGCTAAAGGGAAAGACTCAACTCTGACTTGACATCCACAGGTGCTGAAAATGCCGAACCAATGCGCACACAATGTGCTCTAGCGGCTAGCAAGTTGTTGAAGAAACCGGATCAAAGTCGCGCCGTAGCTTTGTGCGCACATCTGTTCTGGAAAGCGGCTAAGGATGGGAAGCAGGTATGTGACATCTTTTTTTATTGTCATCATCATTTACCTTTTTGATGTGAAACATCTATAGGCGAGGGTAAACCAAAAAAAAAAACTAGGTTCGTTCCTTACGTTTTTTCTTCAACTTCGAAATACATTCGGAGTTGAAGAAAAAACGACAACGACACCCATGAAGAAAAAACCGAAAAAATTATTTCGATGTTTCATATCTGCCAGGTGTCCCGCGACGGCTCACTTTTTTTCCACCCATGTTGTAGTCGGCTTCCATTCTAATTGAATGCAGTTTACATGGAGCGACAGCAAATCTGGCCTCCATAACCCAGTTAGTACTGGGTAAAACGATACCAATTGGTAAGACTGGTTGTCAGACTTTTGGGCCACTGACTACCTGTAACGACTGTCAAAGATCTACAAATGACAGCCGGGACCAACTCCTCAACGTGCTTTCCTAGGCACGTGTTCGACGATATTCCCAAGGCGAGCTCTGGTTGTCGATGTCCGCGATCCGTGAAGCCAATTAATAATACTCTTGCCTTATTTGTACTTACCTAAAGCTGGTGATGATGTCCAGTCTGGGTTCACGTCGGTTCTGTGTATGTATGTAGGTGTCTTTGTTTGTGTAATGAGTGGAAAGTTTGGTGTCCAGTCCGACGATATCCCCAAGGGACGCTGGTCCGTACAGCGTGTAATAGCTCGGAATGCACCACAATTGTCCAAGATGATCACAAAATGGCTCCGGGCCTGAACTAAATCGTTCACACTTCTCACCAATGTCTTTATATGAAATATGAAACTCCACGCGCGGGATGGCTCACTTAACCTCAAAGCGGCGTTTGTCCAAAAAGCACTAACTATCCCGGGTAAATACCTCAGGGGGGGGGGGGGGGGTGCTAGGCTCGATAAGGTCTAATTTCAACCAATTACAATTTTCCTCAGCGAAATACAATAAAAAACGTTCCGTGCAAAATCAAAGCTTTTCAACAACTATGACATTACAATAGGGAAGATGCATAAATTTTCTTCTGTTTATTTCGATACGGAATGTTAAAGTACTATAAAAATAATGTCGAAAAGCGGAAACAAGACATAAATCGGCCAAATAACACAAAAGTTAAAACCATTTAAACTTTTGTTTCTATCTCTTTCTAGATAAACGGAATTTAGTATGGATTTTGTACGTCGATGCAGAGAATGACGTCATTCGTGTTATCGGATCTCTCTGTCTAATCAGCAGTTTCAAATACTTATAACTTAGTATTTTTAATAGATATTTAAAAAATAATTTCACTTGGCTATTTCTGATGTTAATACGCTTTGTTTAGAGTGAAAAAAAAAAATCATGCATCTACCCTATTGACATGACAGTGACAGCTGCCCAATACGTCACAAAAACGTTCGGAAACGAGTGTGGTACGAAACAGTACGGTAGAGCTCAGTATGTAATGGGTGTTCCCGTTCACCCATCCACAGACCATCGTAGGCGAGCACGGCTTAACCTAAAGATCGACCCGAGCGGCAGTTATTATTTAGCCACGAACTCCTTTCGTAATTTTGACTACCCGTAAAAAGAAAAGAAAAAGAAAGATCATAATAAAGAAGGTTTCACACACATTTCTAGATTTTGAAAACAAAATGGTACGAATCTGTGTTACACATACGAGAATTTTTCATTCTTACTTCCTGACTCTAGATTCTGGTATTCCTAGTTTCTTCAACATTTCAACAACTCATATGATTGCATTTTAATTTTGTTTAACCAATGTTTGTTGACACATCATCATCCTTATATCAGCCCGGAGTCAACCACTGCTGGGTATAGGCCTCCCCTTTCTTCCGCCACACTTCTGGTTTTGTGCGTCCCACGACCCACGACCTTGACGATATCGTCAACCCAACGAGCTTTAGGACGGCCCGGGTTTCTTTGGGAAAACCTTGGCCACCACTCGGTCAAAGCCTTGCTCCATCTCCGCGTCTAGCCAGAGCCTGCCCGGGTCCACTACTCATACCGTTTTTGTTGACCCGCTGATCTATCAAAATCAAAGCATTTATTTCAAGTAAGCCAGTTACAGGCACTTTTGAATTGTCGAAACAAAGATGAAAATTAAATGTGGCTACAGTCCCAGTCACAAGACAAAAAGTGTAAAGTACTGTAGTTGCCCATTCCCTAGCGTAGATCTCTATGGGCAAGAAACTCCACGGACACTCTTTTAAACCAAAATATTTCTTACAAAATCTTGGTTACATCATTTATGTTGAGATGGTATATTATGTGAGGACGATGTAGAAAGAAGTGCACGTTAAAAGTGTCCATAGTAAAACAAAAAATACAATAAAAAAATTGAAGAATTCATTCAAATAAATAATAATAAATAAATAAATAAAATGACGAACATGACGCATGTATCAGCACCATTCAACTCAACCATTTTGTAGGGAACTAAATGATCCGACACACGTGCCACCTTCAGCGAGACAGTTGAGTGAGCATGACGTGCTCTCAATCGCCAGGGCACATATAAGTCAAGAGAAGACGTAGGTTTCCAGTGGAACAAAGTTAGTTTCTAAAATTGTTGTTCTTTTTAATTTACCAAAATCTTTATAATTTTCCCCCCAGTGGCCGCTTGGTGATGCATCTCGCGCGCTGGACTGCCTGAAGAAGGCGGCGCGTGTAGCGCAGCAATGCATGGACGGCGGCGTGCAGGCGCAGCTGCTGGCCGAGCTGCTGGGCCGGTACGCGCTGCTCAGGGAGAGGGGGAACGCTAGCCTTACTACCAACCTTATAGATGCGGTGAGTAACGCGCACTACATAACTACACAGCAGTGCATGGACGGCGGCGTGCAGGCGCAGCTGCTGGCCGAGCTGCTGGGCCGGTACGCGCTGCTCAGGGAGAGGGGGAACGCTAGCCTTACTACCAACCTTATAGATGCGGTGAGTAACGCGCACTACATAACTACACAGCAGTGCATGGACGGCGGCGTGCAGGCGCAGCTGCTGGCCGAGCTGCTGGGCCGGTACGCGCTGCTCAGGGAGAGGGGGAACGCTAGCCTTACTACCAACCTTATAGATGCGGTGAGTAACGCGCACTACATAACTACACAGCAGTGCATGGACGGCGGCGTGCAGGCGCAGCTGCTGGCCGAGCTGCTGGGCCGGTACGCGCTGCTCAGGGAGAGGGGGAACGCTAGCCTTACTACCAACCTTATAGATGCGGTGAGTAACGCGCACTACATAACTACACAGCAGTGCATGGACGGCGGCGTGCAGGCGCAGCTGCTGGCCGAGCTGCTGGGCCGGTACGCGCTGCTCAGGGAGAGGGGGAACGCTAGCCTTACTACCAACCTTATAGATGCGGTGAGTAACGCGCACTACATAACTACACAGCAGTGCATGGACGGCGGCGTGCAGGCGCAGCTGCTGGCCGAGCTGCTGGGCCGGTACGCGCTGCTCAGGGAGAGGGGGAACGCTAGCCTTACTACCAACCTTATAGATGCGGTGAGTAACGCGCACTACATAACTACACAGCAGTGCATGGACGGCGGCGTGCAGGCGCAGCTGCTGGCCGAGCTGCTGGGCCGGTACGCGCTGCTCAGGGAGAGGGGGAACGCTAGCCTTACTACCAACCTTATAGATGCGGTGAGTAACGCGCACTACATAACTACACAGCAGTGCATGGACGGCGGCGTGCAGGCGCAGCTGCTGGCCGAGCTGCTGGGCCGGTACGCGCTGCTCAGGGAGAGGGGGAACGCTAGCCTTACTACCAACCTTATAGATGCGGTGAGTAACGCGCACTACATAACTACACAGCAGTGCATGGACGGCGGCGTGCAGGCGCAGCTGCTGGCCGAGCTGCTGGGCCGGTACGCGCTGCTCAGGGAGAGGGGGAACGCTAGCCTTACTACCAACCTTATAGATGCGGTGAGTAACGCGCACTACATAACTACACAGCAGTGCATGGACGGCGGCGTGCAGGCGCAGCTGCTGGCCGAGCTGCTGGGCCGGTACGCGCTGCTCAGGGAGAGGGGGAACGCTAGCCTTACTACCAACCTTATAGATGCGGTGAGTAACGCGCACTACATAACTACACAGCAGTGCATGGACGGCGGCGTGCAGGCGCAGCTGCTGGCCGAGCTGCTGGGCCGGTACGCGCTGCTCAGGGAGAGGGGGAACGCTAGCCTTACTACCAACCTTATAGATGCGGTGAGTAACGCGCACTACATAACTACACAGCAGTGCATGGACGGTGGCGTGCAGGCGCAGCTGCTGGCCGAGCCTTAGGGGCCGCCTCATCGAGCAAGAGAATCGCGGTGATATTATCGTCCTTGCCACGTTTTTCTATACACTCTCTTTTGGGTCGTCTCCACGAGCGAGAGAATTGTGGCGATATTATCGTATAGAAATACGTAGAATCGTCGCGATTCGCTCGCTCATGGAGGCGGCCCCTTATAGATGCGGTGAGTGCCTTCAAGTTTTAAGAACAAAAATGTCAATACAGTTAAACCAGCAAAATTAAACGCTACCGCAGCTTTCTTGTTGCCGAATTAGTGCGAACGCGGCAACAGAGAGTAAACTTCACTTTACTTACTCATCATCTCATCAGAAACCTCCTTTCTCGCCATCATCCTTCACAAAGTCCATTAATCGTTTCTTTGGTTGTAAACTTTATATAAGTATTCTATTTTTGAAAAACTTAAATTATTTTTGTAATGGTGTGGGGTTAGTGCTCAGTGAAACGAGAGTGATGACGCATGAACAGTTTATTTTGCACAACTTATAGCGACAAACAATGAAACTATTTTCTAACAAAACATTTGGCGGGAGCGAGCGAGTGGCGCGGAAGGAATCGACGTTCGTTAACCTAAGCGGGTGCGCGACTGACTCTGTTGATCTGGAGTCTGGAGCCCGAGGGACGCCGCTGGCGGCGCGCGGGTGGGTAGGAGGTGCGCGGGTGGCTGCACGTGTGCGAGGGACGCCATTCGGGCGGCGCGCGGGTGGTTAGGGGTGCGCAGGTAGCTGCACATGTGCGACGCTACCCCGGCGGCTCACCAATTTTGCAGCCGAGGGCGGTACCAAAGTCCAAACCAAAATAACGCGCGTGATATTTTTATTTTCATACTCGAAACTTTCCTCATTCCTCCGCATCACATGCCAACCGATTACCATTACCACTCAACTCTTCAGTCACCGTAACTCTTCTACCTACATTATTATGTATTTCGCAATATTTCATTTCCTTTCTCTCCAACCCAGGTAATCCAGAAGATCCGTGAAGAACTAGCCAACCTAGACCAGTCAGAGGAAGTGGAACAGATCACGAAACACTTCCACAATACGCTGCAGCATCTCAAGAACAGGATGGAGACTCCCGACCCTGACGGGTTGGGCTATGAAGGACTTACACTGGCTTAGATGTGGTGAAGAGTGGGGGATGAGGTGTGGGGAGTAATTTGTGTGGTATTTTGAAGTAATGAAAAGATTTATATCGAAAAAGTTTCGAATAATAGGCTAGTTTCCACCATCATTAAATTGCAAATCTATTTAGTCCGTCAGTTAGAGTATTGGAAAATAATGGACACATATTTTTTGTTTTTGTAAATCGAATGAATATTGACAAAGATACAACGCATCAAAACTCGCGAGGGGGTCGTGACGTCACAACGCACTAAAATTATAGCACAGTGTGACGTATTGAGAATTTTAAAAGCGTCGTATCTTAGTCAATTTTGGTTTACGTAACAAAAGAAAAAATACGTGTCAAATATTTTTTGATAATCTAACTGACGGACTAATTAGATTTTCTCAGGACACAAGCCTATTGGAAGCCCGATTTTTTACAGATTCACAAACCCAGAACAAATTAATGTTCTATTGTTGTACTAGGTTTCTAAATCTGTTCAAGAGGCACGTTACGGTCCTATGAGGCGACACGCATTTTAAAGAGCACGGTGCGGCCTGCTGTACTGTGCGATGAAAATAATGTAAGAGCAACATCGGCTATGCATTTATCTGCCTAGCCATTTCCCCAATTATGTTGGTATCGACTTCCAGTCTAACCAGATGCAGCTGACTACCATAATTTTACATGGAGCGACTGCCTATCTGACCTCCACAACACAGTTGGTACTGGGTAATACGATACCCCTTGGTAAGACTGGTTGTCAGACTTTAGAGCCACTGACTATCTGTAACGACTGTCAAAGATCTACAAATGGCAGCCGGGACCAACTGCTTAACGTGAATTCCCAGGCACGGAGGAAACTCGGTATGTAATTTGTAATGCGTGGTTTGTCCATCCACGTACCAACCTAGGCAAGCACGGCTTAACCTTAAAATCGACCCCGAGCGGCTGTTATTATTTAGCCACGAGCTCCTTGATGATACATTAATTATTTCATTTATGCAAACTTAAAATATCACAGAAATTACTTTAAAAAGATCACTGTGTTATTATTATTTCTAAAATAGTGATAACATTGGTTATACTGGTATCGATTCTGTTGTGCACAATCTAAACTTAATTTAGGCTATTGCTATCTTTTTCTCTATAATAAAACGAGAAAGAGGTGCCGATTCCCTTGTTCACAAACTAAACTAAATTTAAGTTGAATGCATCTTTTTCTTTCTATTTCATTATGAAAAGGACAGAAGATAAATATTAGTTTAATCCTGTCAAATTAGTCAGCACCTGACGTAATTTGATGTAATTTTAGTAGTCAACTTTTTAATCGCGTCTAAAACTTGTATGGCGCTGATTAATTTGACAGAACATAACTAAAATTTATCTTCTGTCCTTTTCTTAATGACATAGAAAGAAAAAGATGCACTGAACTTAAATTTGGTTTAGTTTGTGAACAAGGGAATCGGCACCATTGACGGACCTAATTAGAGCTGTCAAATTTAGTTGGAATTAATATTTCCATACAAATGAAGGGTGCACGTAAAACATGTCGACTAAAAACATGGTGAAGCGCAAGGCATAAACTAGTTTGACATCTCTAACTTAGTTCATATCTATAGCTGTCCTTTTCTCGCACTGCCTTTTAGTAAAAGATAGCAATAGCCTAAATTATGTTTAGTTTGTGCACAACAGAATCGACGCCACTGCCGATACTAAGTAAAAGGAATGTTTGTTACGCAACTACATTCCGAATATTTTAATGTAATAATTCCCATTTTCACTAACACAAAGAGACACCTAAATATTATTGTTGGAATTTCAGCTCTCTGCGCTGAGCCGACCGGCGAAAATCCAACAATGCTCCTTTCGTTAGGCATTCATTTAAGGTTTGTGTTAGTTAAAACGGGCGATACTTTGATTTAAAATCTCATGTAATAATTATGTGTAAATAAGTTAAGAATATTATTATTTATAAGTATTTTAATATTTAAGTTATACGTAAATAATGCAAGTTTTATAGAAGCAATATATTTCGTTTTATTTTTTATAATTCGTTTTATTTCACAAATCCGTGTTTTGAGTCATTACAGTTTGGCCGCTGAGAGAATGCGTTCCTGACAGGTCGTGAGCAGTAGCGGCGTTAGGGGGGGGCGAGGGTGGGCGACCGCCCAGGGCGCCGAATATGAAGGGGCGCCGCGCGCCGCAGGCGCCCCTCCTTATCCCCTCTGAGCAATACCGTCTTTACCATAAGGGCACACGACGCACGTGCCCTGGGCCCCGCGACCCAAGTTCCTGATACTTATATCCCAGGCAGGACCACAGGATACTAAAGTTTTCGAGCTCGCTTCGCTCGCTTTTGCATCTAGCTTTTTGGCATTAGCGGCGGAGAACTTTAAATTAAAACAAAACAAAGAAAAAAGTTTTTAAATCCTTGTCATTGGCTTTAACTGACTGATAATTGTATGCCAATAATGTTTGTTTGCTATAAAGAAGGTAAGAAAACCTTCCTTTGGCACTCAAGCGAAAAAAAACATTCACATGTATTACATTCTTCCCATTTTAACCTATGGATCTCAGACTTGGACGTTTGAAACCACATGTCTGCAACATTAATGCCTTGCAATTGTCACACGAATAGTTAGATAGCATGTCTTTAAACTGCTCGCAGGTAACTGTAAGTTCCGACCATCCTCGTTTTTGAACCTTTGACGAAATTGGAAACAATGAGCACTTGGAAGCCACCATTCAACGCATTATTGCCGAAATCACAGCATCCAGTTTTGGGCATGTTCGCGCCAGCCGCAGTGGCCACATCACTGAAACCATATTCATGCATTTATCATCAAAAATGTTTTTCTGCATTTTATTTACAAATAAAGTTCTCCACCGCTAGAAAAAACACCGGTTTATTTTTGTCAAGCAAAATCAAAACTATCCCAGGCCAGTTGCAAAAAAGTTCGAGCTCGCTTCGCTCGCTCTTGCATTCTACAAGGGCCCCATTATTCTCATGTGCCCAGGGCACCCAAATGGTTAAAGACGGTCCTGCCTCAGTTTGTCAATCTAGATTCTAGATTGACAAATCATTATACCTATCCTTTGCCTTTTTAGGGTTCCGTAGTGAACTAGGAACCCTTATAGTTTCGCCATGTCTGTCCGTCCGTCCTCGCTTAATCTCTGTGACCGTTAGCACTAGAAAGCTGAAATTTGGTACCAATATGTATATCAATCACGCCAACAAAGTAGTAAAATAAAAATTGGAAAAAAATGTTTTATTAGGGTAGCCCCCTTAAGTAAAGTGGGAAGTGATTTTTTTATTAATTTCAACCCTAACGTGTGATATATTGTTGGAAAGGTATTTAAAAATGAATAGGGGTTTCCTAAAATCATTTTTTGATAATGTCAATAATTTCGGAAATAATCGCTCCAAAAGTAAAAAACAATGTGTCCCCCCCCTCTAACTTTTGAACCATAAGTTTAGAAAATATGAAAAAAATCTGAAAAGTAGAACTTTTTATGGACTTTCTAGGAAAATAATTTTGAACTTGATGGAAACAACAGTTTTTGTCTGATTTCTGTTTCTTTTTGTCTGATTCTTAAAACTCATAAGTTGGAACACTTATTGTGACGGACGGGAAACTACGGAACCCTACACTGAGCGTGGCCCGACACGCTCTTGGCCGGTTTTTTTCGTATGGGTTTATAATTGCAGTTAGGGGGCGCGCTAGAAATCTCGCCCAGGGCGCTGGTAGTGCTAAAACCGGCACTGGTCGTGAGTATTAGTATTATTGGTGATGTTATATAACTTAAGAGTGCGGCGCCATCTGCTCGCAACTGCAATTCGAAGCGAAGGCAAAAACACGTTGAAATAATGTTGTCTCTGTTTCACACTCCCCGGCCCGTTGCGTAGCCGCGCGTGAGCCAGTGTGAATAGAGTGTACCTATGCGTGTGTTAATAGTGTTTGGTGTTTACCTTTTTATTAGTTATCATGTTCATTGTTTGCTTTATTTTTGTTAGTTACTTTGTGCAATCGTTAGTATATGTGCAGAATAGTAATGCGTTTTTAGGAAATCTGTCTACAATGTTTTTATCTCAAATGTTAGATTAACTCAAAATCTAGGCTTTGTTGAAAAAAACCGGCCAAGTGCGAGTCGGACTCGCACACGAAGGGTTCCGTACCATTGACTATATTTAGTATTTGTTGTTATAGCGGCAACAGTGATACATCATCTGTGAAAATTTCAACTGTCTAGCTGTCACGGTTCATGAGATACAGCCTGGTGACAGACAGACAGACGGACAGACAGACAGACGGACAGACAGCGAAGTCTTAGTAATAGGGTTCCGTTTTTACCCTTTGGGTACGGAACCCTAAAAAATCTGGGTTACTTACTACTCTTTCTATACCACTAATGTAGATAACTGAAAATCTGAAATAAAAGTAGGTAAGTACGTACTGCGGGTCTAAAATGGCCGCTCTAGCAGAATCCACGCAGAATCTTAGTATGAATCACGTCAAAAATTTAAAATTCTTAAAATGGACTTTATGTTTATGAGGTTAAAGTCCATTTTAAGAATTTTAAATTTTTATCGTGATTCATATTACGATTCTGATAAAGCGGCCATTTTAGACCCCCTGGTGGCTCAGTGGTGGCGGCCCCGACTTACGAACAGTAAGGCGCGGGACAAATACAAGAGGCGTTGGGCGCGGACATGGCGCGGGCGGCTTCCTATTCCATTCAAATATCATACAAAATGCATGGAAATAACGTGCAATTTAGGCTACACGGTATATCATTGCGCTGACGAGGATGTGACGATAAACGATATAGGGTAAGTCCGGGGTAGTTGGCCATAGTTTTCCTTAAGCATTGCTAAAAAAAAAGCTTACATATTATTACAGATTTTTTTATTTATAATTAAACTTTGAACAATCAACTATAATATACTTAGCACAAAAGTAACAATTACTAATGATATCGCCTTAAAAAAAACTTATTTTTTTAAATCACAATTGGCCATCTCTCCCGGAGTATCCGGGTGTGATGACCATAGCATTAGAGGTAAGATAGCCATAACTTAAAACTCATAAGCTATTTTTCTTACGTCAACTATTGTCAAGGGAAAGCCCTTGGCTTGCATTGATTTGATATGAGCAATCAATTTCTTTTCGTTTTCTTCACCAAATAAAGAAGATGGCCCCATAGGCCCTTTTTTATCATTATTCTTCTTTAATCTTCTTTCTAGTTTTTCTTGGTATTCCGAACTGAATAGCTGCACCACGTACAGAAAAACTATCATTCTGCACTGCACTAGTAGCTGCTTTCAGAGATTCTTCTGACCAATTACCTCTGACGGCTACTGTCTTTCTCTTGTATTTATTAGGCATCCATATGGCCATCACATACCGATTTCAACTGGCCATCTCTCCTTTTTTTCCGGGAGAGATGACCATGCCTAATATAAAAACGAATCAAAACACAACACGAGTAATTTTGAGGTTAGAACAATAAGTTGACTGTTTATTTGACAACAAATGCAAAAAACACTATTATTTTATTAAACTAATATCACAATCTAGTAAAACACGAAACCTCTAATAAATTTTTAAACTAGTTCAAACAATAAACAAGGTTTTTCCTCCCTTTGGGTTTTTTTTTCGCCGAAATGGCGGTCGTAGGTTAGCTCCCGCGCACGATGCCAAGCGCACTGAACTGTAACTGGCGACATCTAGTCAACGACTCCTTAAATTATTTGAGCGGGCCATCTCTCCCTTATGGCCATCTACCCCGGAATTACCCTACCTACCGTGTGTTGTATTTGTCCCGCGCCCATAGACTTAGTACTTATAATACTGCCCGCGCCTAAGTCGTAGGTTCGAACCCAGGCAGGCGCATTACTTTGTGTAATTCATCAACTCTGCTCTCAAAACGGTGAAGGAAAACATCGTGAGGAAAGGAAACCGGCATAAGTATCCTAGAACCTAAAAGTAGGTAGGTAGTAGGTAGGCAGTAGTTAGGCAGTAGGTAGGCAGTAGGTAGTCAGTAGGTAGGCAGTAGGTAGGTAGTAGGTACTCATCAAGACGAATCAAACGAGCCCAAACTCGAAGCGGTTGCGTTGTGTTATTACGGAGATCCTTTGCCCCCCCTTTCAGCTTCATCATCAAACCCTGATTACCACTTAGCACCAAAGTACTCGTCAAGACAAATCTTACGAGCCCAAACTCGATGGGGTTATGTCGTTTTGTAACGGAGTTCCCATGGACACCTTCTAGCTCCATCATCAGACCCTGGACCCTAAAGACAAAGTACTCGTCACGACGAATCAAACAAGTTCAAACTCGATGGGGTTACGTCGTTACATTATAGAATTCCTATGGCCACCTATAGCATTGTCACGCGATATACCTACATATGCGTGCAAAATTTCAGCTCATAATCGGTAATCGGGAAGTGGATCAAATTTTACTTGCAAGATTTGATTACTTACAGATAACAGACAAACATCGGGACACGTGAAACTATATCAAAGCTTGTAAAATAAAACATAATATTTATTTAGTCGGTTGGTACCTAGGTACCCTTATGTTATGATTATGAATGAAACCTATTAGTCGAACATTTGAATCCTAAACACATCTAATTCAGTATGTACTAACCCAGTGTAATGTAATTTCGATTATGAACGAGAAAAAATATGTGGCAGGCATTTTTTTGGTCTGAGTTTAAAAAAATGATGAAAACAAAAAGGTAGGTAGATACTACCTGTGAGATTCCTACATCCCATCCCAACGTTTGGAGTCCATGTTGCTAACCTTTATATATAATTATGTTTATGTAGGTACCTGTTTTGTAACCTAAATTTAACCAAATCGTAAGCAAATATCGAAGTCCGTAAACAAAACAAAAGTCGTACTAAAGTAGGTAGGTAGGTTACTCGATTCCAAATCACAAGGCAAATCTAAATCCAAATCCGTAGCATAGGTAAAGAAGTGTCAGAAATATTACGACAAAATTGGCAAAAAAATACGCACGCACAATGCAATCAAGTAATCGTCTAACATTGACGAACGAATTGCCCGGCCCGGCCGGGTGGCGAGGTGCGCAGGCACACATTTACATATTTTGTCACTATACTCAACACATCCAAATGTACTGTCCCTCGCCCCGCGCGACCGCGCCCCGCCCCAGCTCAATGCTTGATGCGATGGCACGACTTCCGATGAACATTTTTGATTAATTTGAATGTGTGCCGTAATACCAAAAATGATGAATGAAAACTCAATGCTTTTCCATTATTTTTTTTATATTATTTAACTTAACAATATAAGACATGTTTCCATTTGAACAATGTTACAAATACTACCGTTTTTAATATAGAACAGATGAGATGAAAACATCGTATTTATACTGTAAAAATGTGAGATATTCAATTTGTTTGCATTTCGCTCTTGATAAGTATTTTGCAAAAAAAAAACAATGGAAACCTAGGTAATTACCATCTTGTTCCGAATAACAGCATATTAAGGTGGAAATATGCTCAGACTGAAAATGATTTTGGTATTACGTTTGTATGGACAAATTCACACTCCCCGGCCTCATTACCCTTTTGCCGTGTGGTATCCGGCAGAGTAGAATAGAACCAACCCATTACACTAACGGGTGTCGTATAAGGCGACTAATATCTGAGGCAGAACACCTTGCGCCTCCGTAGACCTGAGAATGGGCAGCAGCGCTTCTGTTAGTCTTTCATCACTGCGATCTCCAATCCGCCTGCCAAGCGTGGAGATTACGGCAAATTCCTCCCATCATGGGAGAGGCTTATGTCCAGCAGTGGACGTTATGGGCTGTTGTTGTTGTTGTTGTATTATCTTTTTTGCCTTTTTTGCCCTATTAGGAGGACGCATTGGAAATCATGGAGTCAATGATCTCAATTTTTGTCAGTAATTACAAAACAAATGAAAATATATAAGTCAGTGACCTGATAATTCATGATAAAAACCTTATTTTGTTAGTTTTCAATACATGATTAAGTAACTTTTGTAACAGAGAAAAAAATATCAAACATACCTCTTTTTAAAAAGAGATTCACATGTTATGGGCAAACGTGACCAATTTAAGCCTCATAGCTTTCTCCTTAGATGAGTCTATACATACTCTTTAAAATTGTAGAAGGAATTTCTGAAATTATTGTTCCCAACTGAATTAAATAACAAAAACCATTTTGTCGTTTACGTCCTTTAAGTTATAAGCTAGCAATCCTCGCCCCGCTCAGACGCCCAGTCCCCCGCTCAGTCCCGAAGCGCGCGTGCCCGGTTTTAGAACGATGCGTCGCCTTAAGAAATAATTTCGCGCTAAATTTATGTAACGCATTCTCTCAGCGGCCAAACTGTAGGTACTGATAAAGCTTTGCTCACGGACAGTTTCAATTCGCCTCTTCAACATCTACCCAACCTTTTCCCTACTATGTTGGAGTCTGCTTGCAGTCAATGTAATGTAATCGCGCATGAATGCGCCACTAGAGGCGTTCGTGTAGAGTAAGGTCTTCCGAAATGTCAGATGTCATACAGTGTTCGCGCGTTGCGTACTTTTTTATCACGTATTTATACTAATACGATTGTGATTCCTGATTAATTGACTTGAAGATTCTAAGTCGCAACTTAGGATCATAATTGTTAGTACTTGGAAGTAGAATGACTTTTAATGTTTCATGCTTGCTAATATTAGGGAGAATATTGTAAATATTGTTACGTCGTAGCCATACCTACAATATAAGTAGCTTCTAATAGTAGGTACCTACAACTAAGTAAGTAGGTAGGTAGTAGTAGGTATGTATCGAATGATGTAGGTACAAATTCGCAAACTACCTATAAAATACATCAGGAAGTTGTCATTGTAATTTCGACCGTACGCCCAGGGCATAAAGTACCTATTTCTTTCCTTGTACAAAAGTTGTTGAAGTTTCTCGTAGGACAATGACCTAGTATGAATTGTCTAGAAGATTCTGGATCTTTCTCAAACGTTCGGTCGTCATATAAATAGTCGACGTGTTTGCGGGAGCAGGCAGTATCATTTTGGCTACAGTACGGGACGAATCAAAGTGAACTTGTGAGTGCGATATCTAAGCGAATAGTGATCAGTAGTGTACTTGTGATTGAGTTTGAAGTGTTTTGTGATTATTAAAGTTATTCAGTTGCTCGTCGGTAGTAATTAATTTATCCCATACCCAGCTCGTAACAATTTGGTGCCAGAAGTGAGGGATAAATTATGCCAGTTCTACCAAAGGACAACACGGACGGTATCCGTACCAGGAGTCAGCGACAGCAGGACATGGACCAAAGGCGGTTTCGAGACTCTCCGACACAGACACCGGGTGGAGTCCAGCCTACGTCAGTGCCAGTCGCTGGTCCATCCGGAGTTTCTCCAGCATCAGTAGCGCCAGACTTGTCAGCTTTAATGGCGCTGCTGCAGGAGCAGGCTCGCCGTCAAGAGGAGCAGTCTCGCCAGTTACAGGAGCAGTTGCAACGAGATAAGGAGGAGCAGGCTCGCCGCCAAGAGGAGCAGGCTCGCCAGTTACAGGAGCAGTTGCAACGAGATAAGGAGGAGCAGGCTCGCCGTCAAGAGGAGCAGGCTCGCCGTCAAGAGGAGCAGGCTCGCCGTCAAGAGGACCAGGCTCGCCAGTTACAGGAGCAGTTGCAACGAGATAAAGAGGAGCAGGCTCGCTGTCAAGAGGAGCAGGCTCGCCGTCAAGAGGACCAGGCTCGCCAGTTACAAGAGCAGTTGCAACGAGATAAAGAGGAGCAGGCTCGCCGTCAAGAAGAACAGATGATCCTCATAAAGGATCTTCATGCAACTTTCGGCAAAGAGCTCAAGATTATGAAGGACCAGGTTCACCAGCACGAGAATCGCATCTCAGAGGCCGAAGTTCAGATCGCTGGAGTGAAGAAGGCTTTGGGAGAACTGAAGTCTGGAGACGTGACTGTGGCTTCAGTAGTTGCTGCACCTTCAGCGCGGGGCTTTAAGGTGCCTCCATTCGACGGAACATCTTCGTGGTCGGCTTATAAAATTCAATTTGAGGCCGTTATGAAGGCGAATGGATGGACAAAATCTCAAGCCATGACCGCGCTCACTTTGGGCCTCCGAGACCAGGCCCTCAACATTCTTGAAGCGCTTGGCAAGGATGTGACCTACGAACAGCTGCTGGAGGCGTTAGAGTCCAGATACGGCGACGCGCACCTGGAGCACGTATTTCGTGCTAAGTTGAAGGATCGTGTCCAGCGTAGTGCCGAGAACCTACAGCAGTGGGCCCTGGAAGTTGAAAAGCTGGTTCGGAAAGCATACCAGTCTGCCCCTGCACTGATCACTGGAAATATGGTACAGGCGTTTGTCGACGGGATACGCGACGTGGAAGTTAGAGCCGCTGTGAGACTTGGGCATCATGAGACGCTGAAAGATGCCTTGGCCCATGCCTTAGAAGTAGAGGCAGTGAGGCAAGACCACCGAACGCACCGCGTTAGGGAGGTTGTAGCATCACCTGTACGCGACCGTGTGAGAGGGTACAGCCCTAGCTGCTACACTGGTAAAGAAAGGGATCATGATCGGTCAAGCTGCCCAAAGCAAGTTGTGGCATCACCTGTACGCCAGCGTTCGCAAAGGTACAGCCCTAAGTGTTACACTTGTGGAGAAAGAGGTCATCTTCGGTCAAGCTGTCCTAAGCGCAGCATACCGAGAGAAGATCAACCCCTGCAGAGAAAAGCGGCTGGAATGACTGCCCAACAACAGTGGAGAAATCAAAGCAAAACAGATGAACTGTCAAGAAGTCCTTTGCCTGAAGATTGGAAGCACAGTTCCAGACAGGAGTCTAAGGAAGTGGTGCCTGTGAGGATTTTAAGAACGGATCTCAGCGATGAATGGAAAGAAACCCTACAGCAGGCTCAGCAAAATGACTCGAACATCAAACTGATCTTCGAGTGGATCAAAGCTGGTGCTCCTAAACCCAAGTGGAGTGATGTGGCTGCGATGAGTTCCATCACGAAGAGTTATTGGGCGCAATGGAACAGCTTGGTGATCCAGGATGGAGTCTTGTGCCGTAAATGGGAAAACGCTCGAGGGGACAGCTGTCATCTACAAATGGTTGTCCCTAAAGCTAAGGTACCGGATGTTTTACGGCTGTACCATGATGGATGTTCGGGAGGACATATGGGGGTAAAAAGGACTTTACTAAAAATTCGAGAACGCTTTTACTGGATCCACTGTCGAGATGATGTGGAGGACTGGTGTCGCAAATGTACCAGTTGTGCGGCCGTGAAAGGACCCCAAACACGCAGCAGAGGAGCATTAAAAGTGTACAACGTTGGAGCCCCTTGGGAACGGATAGCACTAGACGTTGCGGGACCATTTCCAGAAAGTGAGAGCGGGAACAAGTACTTCTTGGTGGTCATGGATTACTTCACAAAGTGGCCAGAAGTCTTCGCCATTCCTAATCAAGAAGCTACAACTGTCGCAGATAAATTGGTTCAGGAAGTCTTCTGTCGTTTTGGAGTACCCTTAGAAATACACAGCGATCAAGGAAGGAATTTCGAATCGCAAGTATTTCAGGAGACTTGTCGATTAATGGGTACCCACAAAACCAGAACCACCTCTTACCACCCACAATCTGATGGAATGGTGGAACGATTCAACCAAACGTTGGAAAGATATCTGGCAAAAGTCGTGGAAAGCAGACAAAGGGATTGGGACAAGCACATACAGCCGTTTCTTCTGTCCTACCGCAGCGCAGTCCACGAAAGTACGACTGTGACGCCCGCCTTCGCGAACTTTGGAAGGGAATTACGGTTGCCTGCAGATTTAATCACTGGAACTCCCCCTGATGCTCCACGCAGTGTAACAGATTACGCAAATGACTTGCGTAACAAGTTGAATGATGTTTATGAGCATATTAGACAATCCGGCCAACAGATGTCTGAGAAGATGAAGACCCGTTATGACCGGAAAGCAAATAGTAGGGGTTTCGACGAGAGTTCACTGGTGTGGTTGCATAACCCAGTACGGAGCAAAGGGAAGTCCCCGAAATTGCAAGCAAACTGGGATGGACCATACCGAGTCGTGACTAGGATCAACGATGTCACCTACCGAATACAGAAGGGTCCACGAGGTGCGCCTAAGATTGTCCATGTAGACCGATTGGCGCGATACTACGGGCCTAATGATGCTCGGGACGAGCATGTCTAAGGAGGGGGCAGTGTTACGTCGTAGCCATACCTACAATATAAGTAGCTTCTAATAGTAGGTACCTACAACTAAGTAAGTAGGTAGGTAGTAGTAGGTATGTATCGAATGATGTAGGTACAAATTCGCAAACTACCTATAAAATACATCAGGAAGTTGTCATTGTAATTTCGACCGTACGCCCAGGGCATAAAGTACCTATTTCTTTCCTTTGTACAAAAGTTGTTGAAGTTTCTCGTAGGACAATGACCTTGTATGAATTGTCTAGAAGATTCTGGATCTTTCTCAAACGTTCGGTCGTCATATAAATAGTCGACGTGTTTGCGGGAGCAGGCAGTATCATTTTGGCTACAGTACGGGACGAATCAAAGTGAACTTGTGAGTGCGATATCTAAGCGAATAGTGATCAGTAGTGTACTTGTGATTGAGTTTGAAGTGTTTTGTGATTATTAAAGTTATTCAGTTGCTCGTCGGTAGTAATTAATTTATCCCATACCCAGCTCGTAACAATATGTATCTGAAGTTAACACTATGTTGTTATACGTAATAAAGTAAACTTTTTATGACGTTGTTGGTATTGAGTCTTATGCTATGCTATAGACAAGAATTTAAATGCAGGAAAACCGTAAAAAAAAAGCAGAGCTGAGTGTACGAACACAGTAGCCGCTCGAATCGAGCGTGCGGCGGGGCGGCGCGTGCAGCGTTCGTGTCAAACACATGCATTTATACGTGAGTGGCCTCAGTAGACGACCGCCGCGTTGGTCGGCAGCTCGACGCCCCGCAGACCGCGCCGCCAGACGCTATTGCACTGTGTACGAACACTTAGACTTCTTGTGTGACTGTCACTGGCTTGGCCAACATCAGGCATTTTAATTTTGATAATCCAAAAATTCAGTCGAAATTTGTCGCCAAATATCAGAATTTGTCGGTCACTGGTTCAAAAGATCATCATCAGCCTATTAATGTTCCCACTGCTGGGACACAGGCTTCCTCTCTATGAGAGGGAGTGGGCTATAATCCACCACGCGGGCCCAGTGCGGATTGGTAGATGTCACATGTCTTCGAATTTTTTGGTTCTAGGACATGCGGGTTTCCTCACGATGTTTTCCTTCACCGTTTTGAGATCAGTGGTGATGAAATAAATTACACAAAGTAATGCGCCTGTCTAGGTTCGAACCCACGACTTACTATTCGTAAGTCGGGGCCGCCACCACTGGGCCACAGAACATAATATATACTCTTAGGGAGGCCACCGCTGCTCTCAAAAGATATAAGGGTTTATAGGTGGCCGATCTGGAGTCTCCCCAGCTTGGTCACATTTCTATCTCAAAAACTAGGGCACCTAGCGAAGATCTGTTTTCTGCCATATTTTGTGGCCAATTAGTCGCAATTTGTTGCCAAGTCACAGATTTAATCGGGTCTTAGTTTAGAAGAATTAGTGAGTTCAATTAGTAAGGTATAGTCCATGAGCTAGATCGAATGAACTCTAAATTCTTACGATCACACCAACCGAATACAGCTGAATAGCAGTATTGTATTGTATGTGGAACAACTGCCTATCTCATTATAGGTTTCTAATAACTTATTATCTTTGTATTATATTTGTAAAATTATTATGATCAATCAGAAGAAATGAGGAGCAGCGGTGGCCCAGTGGTGGCGGCCCCGACTTACGAACAGTAAGTCGTGAGTTCGAACCCAGGCAGGCGCATTACTTTGTGTAATTTATTTCATCACCACTGCTCTCAAAACATCGTGACGAAACCGGCATGTCCTAGAATCACAAAATTCGAAGACATGTGACATCTACCAATCCGCACTGGGCCGCGTGGTGGATTATAGCCCATTCCCTCTCATAGAGAGGAGGCCTGTGTCCCAGCAGTGGGAACATTAATAGGCTGATGATGATGAAGAAATGGGGGAACATACGCACATACACTCATACATACATACCGGTCAAAATCATAACCCTCCTTTTTGCTTCGCAGTAGTCTGATGAATACTGTTTTGTTTTCATTTTATCTGGTGGAGTGCTCTTTTTCACACTTTTAACCTTAGTATAAGCCACAGGTACCATTACAAATTATTATCGAACAGCGCAATGTAATCTCTTAAGCTCGATTTTCTACAACCACTTGTTAATGAATTAGGAATGGCCTATTTACTAAAAATTTCGTATTTTGAAGTAGCTGAGTTATCATTGGTATTCGGGGTCTGAAATAACTCGCAATGGGGAGGCTAACTGTGGAACTAATGGCGCTAGCATAGTTGATACCTAAACATCGTCGTGGTAATGGTTTCGATTCTGTTGTGCACAAACTAAACTTAATTTAGGCTATTGCTATCTTTTACTAAAAGGCAGTGCGAGAAAAGGACGGCTATAGCTATGAACTAATTTAGACATGTCAAACTAGTTTATGCCTTGCACTTCCCCGTTTTTAGTCGACATGTTTTTACATGCACCCTTCATTTGTATGGAAATATTAGTTCCAACTAAATTTGACAGATCTAAATTACGTCCTAATAAAACGAGAAAGAGGCCTCTTTCTTGTTTTATTAGAGAGAAAAAGATAGCAATAGAATAAATTAAGTTTAGTTTGTGCACAACAGAATCGACACTAATGTCATTTTATATTTGAAAATAGCTTACAGCTTACTTAGATACAATAAAACTCCACATTTACTTAAAATAAAATAATATATTCCTATAACTATATACAGTACATTTCAACACCACGGCTACAATATTCTGTTGCCCTGAACATTATTTCTGTTGTTCATCATAATCTTCTCTTGACGTTTCTTCTCTTCTTTGAAAGCTTCACTGTTGGCCTTCTTTTCTATTCTTCTTTCTTTTCTGTACTCTTTGAGAAGACGTTTTCTTTCTTTCTTTTCTTCGGCAGATTCTTCTTTAGGTCTGGAATGAAACAAAAAAATAAATTCTGGTTTCGTTCATTATGTTTTCTAACTATGTTCTGGAGTCGGCTTTCAGTCTAACCGGATGCAGCTGAATACCAGTATTTTACATGGAGCGACTGCCTATCTGACCTCCACAACCCAGTTAGTACCGGGTAATACGATAGCCCTTAGTAAGACTGTTTGTCAGACTTTTGGTCCACTGACTACTTTTAACGACTGTCAAAGATCTACAAATGACAGCCGGGACCAACTGCTTAATTCGCATATAACTCAGCAGGTAATGCGTTAACGTGCTTTCGAAGACACGGAGGACGCTCGGTATGTATATTTGGGCCCTATCAGAATACCAGCGCTGTGACGTTTTTTTTAATGTTACAGCACCATGCTCAGATAGGGGCTTTTTGGCATCGTACAGAACCAATTTCGTTTTTTTATTATTATTTTAATTTTTGCTGTTTATTTTTTATTAGTCGTACTGATAATTTCACCATTTTATTTTATGTGTATTGTCCTGTGCGCGTAATAAAGGCTAAGCTTTTTCTTTCTTTCTTTGTATGTAATGGGTGATCCAAGGGCGGTCCTCTTGGATCACCCATCTGCTTACAAAAATGGCTCTTACTGTAAGGACCGAACGCTCAAAGTGGACAGCACCGTCTCGGCATTAGTTTTAACATCCTCGTGTTTGTTTGCCATACAAAAATGACTTTTATCGTATTGACAGAACGCTCAAAGTGGACAGCACAGTCTTTACATTAGTATTACCATCCTTGAGCTTGTTTGCCACACAAAAATGATTCTTACCGTATTAACAGAACGCTCAAAGTAGACAACACCGTCTCGGCATTAGTTTTAACATCCTCGTGTTTGTTTGCCATACAAAAATGACTTTTATCGTATTGACAGAACGCTCAAAGTGGACAGCACAGTCTTTACATTAGTATTACCATCCTTGAGCTTGTTTGCCACACAAAAATGATTCTTACCGTATTAACAGAACGCTCAAAGTAGACAACACCGTCTCGGCATTAGTTTTAACATCCTCGTGTTTGTTTGCCATACAAAAATGACTTTTATCGTATTGACAGAACGCTCAAAGTGGACAGCACAGTCTTTACATTAGTATTACCATCCTTGAGCTTGTTTGCCACACAAAAATGATTCTTACCGTATTAACAGAACGCTCAAAGTAGACAACACCGTCTCGGCATTAGTTTTAACATAGTCGTGTTTGTTTGCCACACAAAAATGACTCTTACCGTATTGACAGAACGCTTAAAGTAGACAGCACAGTCGCAGCATTAGTATTACCATCTTTGAGCTTGTTTGCCACACAAAAATGATTCTTACCGTATTAACAGAACGCTCAAAGTAGACAACACCGTCTCGGCATTAGTTTTAACATAGTCGTGTTTGTTTGCCACACAAAAATGACTCTTACCGTATTGACAGAACGCTTAAAGTAGACAGCACAGTCGCAGCATTAGTATTACCATCTTTGAGCTTGTTTGCCACACAAAAATGACTCTTACCGTATTGACAGAACGTTCAAAGTAGACAACACAGTCTCGGCATTAGTATTACCATCCTTGAGCTTGTTTGCCACACAAAAATGACTCTTACCGTATTGACAGAACGCTCAAAGTAAACAACACAGTCTTGGCATTAGTTTTAACATTTTCGTGTTTGTTTGCCATATAAAAATGACTCTTACCGTATTGACAGAACGTTCAAAGTAGACAGCACAGTCTCTGCATTAGTCTTGTCACTTGTAGAGCCACTATCTTCATTCATAGCGTTGAACTTATACATTATTTACCTACTTGTTTGCCATACAAATATGATCCTTCCTGTTAAACAGAATTACATAATAAGTGCTATACAAAAATGAGTCTTACCGTATTGACAGAACGCTCAAAGTAGACAGCACCGTCTCAGCCTTAGTCTTGCCATCCGCATCGTCATCGCTGGAGCCACTATCATCGTTCATAGCATTGAACTTGGCTAGAGACTTGACAGTCAGTTTGTTGTCTGTGCCGAGTACGTCTTTTGGAATGCCGCGCGCGTTTAGCTGGATTTTGTGGGGTTTCTGTTGGGAGAAAGATATTATTAAAGAAAACATTCCTTTATAAATTTTTAGTCATTTTGGCTTCTATAGTATTCTTCTTCAGCCGTGTGGTATCCGGCAGAGTAGAATAGAACCAACCCATTACACTCACGGGTGTCGTATAAGGCGACTAATGTCTGAGGCAGAACACCTTGCGCCTCCGTAGACCAGAGAATGGGCAGCAGCGTTTTCTGTTAGTCTTGCATCACTGCGATCTCCAATCCGCCTGCCAAGCGTGGATATTACGGCAAATTCCTCACATCATGGGAGAGGCTTATGTCCAGCAGTGGACGTTATGGGCTGTTGTTGTTGTTTGTTGTTGTATTCTCATATATTAGTCTGTCGATGGCAGTCTAAATTGTGTCGGCCCAGAACGAGCTGAGCTACTAGTTTGGCGCTTTCGGTAGTGCCCATCAGTTCCTGTAGTGAACAAACAAACAGGACACGCAGGACACGATATTAAGTGCCCCATCGTTTGTGGAACAGCACTACATTTACACTCTAGGCAAGAGTCATCATGAATCTCCACCTGAGCAGGTTTTCTTTGCTGCGACCAACCAGGGTCCGCTTCTATAGTAGTAGAGTGAAATTGCAGAACTCCAAGTATAATAATCCTAAATCACATTGCAGATATTACAGAAGCACGTGGTTATGTTTAACTACCGCGTCCTAACCACAACGAGCGTTGTCCTTTCCGGTTGTCCGAACAAATGAGTGACATAAACTTGACGATTGCGTGATCGCTTTGTTTAGGACGCTAGGTAAATAATAAAAACAAAAGCCAAATATTATATCGAGATAAGAAGTGTGTATTTTTTTATGTATAACTGACCTTGGGCTCTTGAATAACTTTAGGATGGTTGTAAAGGTTGGAGTAAGTAGACAGGATGGTCTCACAGTCCCACTTCTCTTTAGGATCCACATCCACCGTCACCAGGTCGTCCTCAGACTCTTCCTCTATTTCTTGGAGACGGGTTATTCTGTAAAAAAATAGTAATATTATAACATAACATCATGCCTTGTAATCACAGAAGGGTTATGCAGAAGTGTACCTAACAGTACACCCACAGTTGAACTTTAAATAATGGGTGTAAAAGTATTCTTAACGACGCCGAAAGGCACTTGTTCTCCCCGTCATTGCGATCATATTTTAATTACGAAGATATTGAGGGTCAAAATTCCAACTTTTTCACAAGTATTTTTTTAAATATAGCTTCCACAACCCCTCTGCTATTCAATCAGCACAATGTTTTTTTACGTTACGTTCGTTCTACCGTAAATAGTAGATTTTACAACAAGTGCACAAAACGAACCATTTTTATCCGAGACTTTTAGCAGCCCGAGCCGAAGGCGAGGGCTGATAGTAATGTCGAGGATAAAATGGTTTTGTGGACGACTTATAAACTCTGCTTTTCACTTCGATTGCGAGGAAATAAAACAGTAGTATAAATTGAAGAAATTAATAAACGCACGAAAAAACAAGAGCTGTTTCCCGCCGCTTTATTTTTTTTTGGAATCTTACGACATTCGACATTGTTATTAGGTTTGGGCTGCTACCTATACAGCCTACAATTAAATTAATTTTGTAATAATAATTTTCTTAAATTGATTAAATAACCTACCGTAGGTACTTGAATTTTTTTTTATATCTTTTATTATGTCTTAAAAAACACAAGGGAAATAAATTAAAGTAAATATTATAATAGTACATTTTGATACAAGTGGAGAAAGTTTGTTATTGCATTCGAGGCGGAATTATGTTTTTGAGCTGAGAACTGCAATAACAAACGTGCGCGTGTATCAAACGACGTTTTTCAATACACTTTTGAAGAAATAAAATAAAATATTTTTGTCACGAACTAAGAAACTATGATTTTTATTTTCTTTTTTTTTTTAAATAACAAATTCTGTCTATGAACTTCTTATTGCGTTTGGCTGTATGTGTGACTTAGTAAGTTATGGTAAGTAAAGTCTCACCTAGCCATCTCCTGCTCCTTATCGAGCTGGTACCTCCGCTGCGACTCCTCGAAGTGTTCGGCGGCCTGCAGCAGCATATCGTGTGACTCCGGCATGAAGCCTTCGATTTCCTCCAGGTCTAGCGCGCCTACTTCTGTGTCGTCGTATTCGGCGAACATCTGGGATAATATGTTGATTTACTTAAACTTTATTTACGGTAGTACATAGGCGGATTTAATGTCACAAGGCGTTTTTATACCAGTCAAGCTTTGGGTTAAATTACATAATGATAGGCTACTTGGTTTTATCACAATGGGGTAGATGACACACCAATCAATTGAGATACTTTTTAAGAGCTGTCAAAACGCGGTTCTCTCATAGATTTTGTATGGCAATAGGCAACTGTGACGTCACACTTATTTTCGTCGCTCGACGTCACTTTTATTGATTTCAAAGTAACTAAAAATCGAATTTAACAATGAATTGGAAAGAAATCGGGTTCGCAGGTTCAAAATAAAGTGTTTTTTTTTAGATAAAGGTGTCTTGGAATTACTGTTTTATGGTTTCATCTACCCTATTACAGTTAATGTAATGGTTGTTCACAAAGGGCAAACCTTCATTAATAAAAAATACTTTTTGTGTTATATTTTCTTTACAACGGAATCAAGCTTAAGAATAGCTTCAGAGACAACTATTTATTCTAAGAAGTTTTGCTAATCGTCTCTTTAAACATGATTTGAAAGATATTCCGTTTAATATTTTTACCCTACAGCTTTAAATCAAATCATTTGCACGCCAGACATATCAAGTTATTTATTAAATAATATAATTGAAGATATTTGTTTTAACGAAATTGGGGTAAACTTAACGAAATTTACCCCAACTTAACACAATTTACACTTCTCAAAAACTTACCCTTTCAAATCTGTTGTCAAGCAGTGTGAGTCCCTGGTTACGTTTCATGATGCTCGACGACATGGAGTACTGCGAGAACCGAGACTTGGTGTCGTCCTTGTCATGTGCGTCCCAGTTCACCATACGCACTCCTCTGGTCTCTCTGTTGCCCTGGTACAGAAAATGAGATTAGAAATTAGTTCAAAGAATTAAACGTCGTTTACTTATGTGGGTAGGCAGGAACTAAAGTATGCCCAGAACTTGCTCCTTGGATAAATCAGGCAGGAAACAAGTCTTACAAATTCTTTACTTTATTTTGTAACTATAGTTGGTGCCAGTTAGGAGCTCGTGGCTAAATAATAACAGCCGCTCAGGTCGATCTTTAGGTTAAGCCGTGCTTGCCTAGGTTGGTCTGTGGAAGGGTGACCACTCATTACATACCGAGTTTCCTCCGTGCCTCGGAAAGCACGTTAAGCAGTTGGTCCCGGCTGTCATTTGTGATCTTTGACAGTCGTTACAGGTAGTCAGTGGCCCAAAAATTCTGACAACCAGTCTTACCAAGGGGTATCGTATTACCCAGTATGAACTGGGTTGTGGAGGTCAGATAGGCAGTCGCTCAATGTAAAATACTGGTATTCAGCTGCATCCGGTTAGACTGGAAGCCGACCCCAATAAAACTTGGGAAAAGGCCAGGCAGATGATGAGATGGTGCCAGTTTAGATGAAAATAGCGGTCATTGACCCATCTACATTTATTAAACTTCTTAACTTTGAAAACCAAAAATAAGCCTGTTCAAGTCTGGAATCGTCGTCTATCGTGATCTTCAACATTTTTTGTAATGAAAAACGATACATGGTTTATTTGTTTTGGTTCGTACGTAGAGATATTAGGGAAAGGGCAATGACCGCTATTCTCATCTTAACTGGCACCAACTATAGCTGATGCCCGCGGCTTCACCCTCGCGGATGTCGGTTATCGCGACCAAAAGTAAAGCTCCCAGACGGCTTACTTTTTTCCGGCATCTCCAACAAATATTATATTTTAGCCAATGTATACAAAAATTTGACAAATTATACTAAATACTAAAACCTTGCTCGAGAACCACTCTATCCGTTGGTGAAAACAACATGAAAATCGGTGCAGTGGTTTTTGAGCTTATCGCGAACAGACAGACGCGGCGGAGGACTTTGTTTTATAATATGTAGTGATGACCCGGCCGTGTGGTATCCGGCAGAGTAGAATAGAACCAACCCATTACACTCACGGGTGTCGTATAAGGCGACTAATGTCTGAGGCAGAACACCTTGCGCCTCCGTAGACCAGAGAATGGGCAGCAGCGTTTTCTGTTAGTCTTTCATCACTGCGATCTCCAATCCGCCTGCCAAGCGTGGAGATTACGGCAAATTCCTCCCATCATGGGAGAGGCTTATGTCCAGCAGTGGACGTCTATGGGCTGTTGTAGTGTAGTGTAGTGATGACCCGGTGATGACAAGTAAAACGTGACAACTTCAATGAGCGCGAAACAAAGATTTTGTAACAAAATATTTTCTGTTATTTTCCTTAGAATCTACTATGCTTTGGAATGGGTAACTAGCACATTTTTTCTGGCAATTAAACTCCTTGGCTCCAGTGTCTGTAAATAGCTTAGTTGAAATAAATGCTTCGAGTTTCAGATGCAGGAACATACCGAATCGCTGTCGTCATCTGAATCGAGGTCTGACGCGAACGCCTTGTCAGAATTGCCATTGTCTGACATACTGTCACCATCTTCATCCTCATAGTCTTCATCTGATCCTCCTGAAACATAATATAACATCACACCTGTAGTCCCAGAAGGGCACCTAATAGAAGTCCCATATTATAAGGGTCGAGCCTATTGCCATTAACCGGGCTGTATTAGGAGAACACCAGAACACCAGAAAAGCAAGACACCAAATGGTTGCGAGATGCCTATATTTCTTTTAGAGTTAAAATTTATTTTCTTGTTATTGTAACTCGAGAATAATACAAAAGCAGCACACTCTAATATTTTAGTTAATTTCCAGTAATAGGGAACATGCACGTAATTTTTTTCTTCATTTAAATCATTAAAATACAGTATTATAAACCCAAGAAAAGTATTATAAGTTAAGTTACTGCTTGTCGCTTAAAAATAATATTAAACTCCTGCAATTTTCTACGACAGTTCAAACGTCTGTAGCTGTCGCGGCCATGATGTGACGGCATTATCCACAATCTGCCTTGTTTAAAGCTAATGTTTTTGGCCTTAATAAAATAATTTAACCAATTGTAAGTGCTTTATTCAAGTGAAAATTGCAATAACAATATTATAATAAAAAAATTGTGAAACTTTAAGCACTTTTCAAATAAAAGTGTTTTTTTGACACGATTAACTTTGTCATCAATACCGGAGTTATCGAGGACGGTGTGTTTTGACAGTGCGTTCAGTTTCACCAAAAACATGTTACATAAAACAGTAAATTGTAAAATAGATATATTAGAAACATAAACAAGTGTACCACAATGTTTTTATGCGCCAAAACAAGGCATTTTTCATAAATAAAAAGGGTTATGTATTTCATGCATATTCCCTATTGCCATAGAAAAACCCAATGTGACTCTTTAAAAAAGTCATAGTTGTTATGACACACTAATCTATTCTATTCTATTTTTGATAGTGGCAAGACACACTAATCAATGAGGGATTTTCTTTTTAGCTCTTCCCTAGTCGCTGGATAGATGGCGCTAGGAGTTAGTATGATAATGCAAGGAACGGAACCTAAAAAAACTGATTTTAACAAAGCGCGAGAAAACTAGGTTATATTCGGAAGGTTAAGCAAATGAAAGTGTCAGTCAACGAGAGTATGTGACGTGAAACAATGTTTTTTTTCAAGCGTTTTGCTTTGGCACCAACTATCATAGTAAGTTCAACGCCATCTATAGAGTTCTTGGAAACTAAGTTTTTTTTTAATACCTCAAAAAGAAAACCTCTCATTGACATAGTTTTTAAGAGCTGTCAAAACGCGGTTCTCAAAGATTTTGTATGGCAATAGCACGCTGTGACATCACTTGTTGGTCAACTCAATAACTCAACTATTTATTGATTTCAAAGCAACTAAAAATCGAATTTGGCAATTAATTGAAAATAAATCGGGTTTTCAGACCCAAAATAAAGTGTTTTTTTAGAGATCTTGGAATTATTGTTTTATAGTGTCATCTACCCTATTTATTGCTTGAGTTACTACTGTTAAAACATTGTTTTTCAATTGCTCTTTATTTAAAATTAAAAAGCAAAATTTGGAAAACAATGTTTTTAACAGTTCTAACTCAGTATTCAATACACCTCTGCCTAATCGTTTGGGGATCACAGTCGTGATATTATGTAACTAGCTGTTGCCCGCGACTTCGTTCGCGTGAAAATTTTGATGTGTATGTGTACACTGCGATCGCCAACCCGCCTGCCAAGCGTGGCGATTATGGCAAAAACCCCCCTTTGGGGGAGGCCCATGTCCAGCAGTGGACGTCTTTCGGCTGAGATGATGATGATGATGATGATGATGTGTAAAAAGTAGCCTACAACCTATTCTCAGACCTACCAAATATACGCAAAAAAATTCATAAAAATCGGTCAAGCCGTTTCGGAGGAGTTCCATAAATAAATAAAATAACACTGGACATAATACACAAATAATATTCCACAAATAATATGCTAATAACAAACACTGTAACAGTTATTTATGATACTAGCGCAGTAAGTTGGTTTTTACAAACGAGTAGACGAATTTCGTCTCGGGCTTACTATAGTCACGAGTGTGAGAATGTATTGAAAAACATTGTATGACACACGTGCAGAAATTGGTATTTACAAAATACCAATTTCTGCACGTGTGTCATACAATGTTTTTCAATACATTTGCGAGAAAACAGAACAATATGTAATGAAACAAACAGCGACCCCAAAAACCACGCAAAACGACACTCATGAAGAAAAATCGAAAATTTTCGTCGGCGCCACCTCTTTTTTTTTTTTTTTCGGCTTGTAAATTATCAAATAACTCCTCCCGCTCTGGGCGGAGCAGGAGGAAGTGTCAGACTTTTACTGACTAAAACCCATCCATGTTCCTTCATCGCCCTTTTTGTTCCGGGGCCACGGTATCTCTTTCGAACAGTCCCGCAACCCCGGCAGACATCGGTCCTTACGGACCCCTTCCTTTTTGCTGACTCTCTTTGAGGCGCGCGTGGAACACGAAGGCGCCATCGACACGGCCTGTCGTCATGAGACGGACGGACGGCGAGCTAGCCCATAGCCCACCGTCCACAGGCCCACGCCTACGGTGGCCGGGGGCCACGTGGTGGTGGCCCCCGACGCCCGGGACGTCTCCCGCGGCGGCCGGGACGTTGAGAGGTTCTTTCCCTCTCACGTTCCGCCACCTCCTTCTCTAGCATTACTGCTTCGCAGAAGGAGGTGACGGCGTCCCATTCCGTCTCGCTCCGGACCATGGCTTGCACCAGGGCCGGACGCGAGAGATCGCCGCCGCCAATCGCCGCTTCGAGTACACGGCGGTGCTACGCCCACGCGGGGCACACCTCCACCGTGTCCTCCGGTCGATCCTCGCAATGGAAACACCCGGGCGTTTCCTCCCGCCCGATTCGGTGCAGGAACCTCCCGAAAACACCGTGTCCGGTGAGGACCTGCGTCAGGCGGAAGGTGAGGACGCCGTGGCGTCTCTCAAGCCACTCCTCAAAGAGGGGACTTATCGCCACAATTGTGGCGTGCCCTCCGTCGGCGCCACCTTGGGTTTTCATTTTGACCTCATTAAAAAAAAACCGTAAAGAATACGCTCGGTGCCATACACTGGGGTATGCGGTAAAATAGGTACTTAGGTGAGAGTACATATTTTACCGCACGTTCCGTTGTATGGTGCGTAATTTTCAACTTTCAAACAATGTATACAGGCTCCGTAAATGCATTTTTTGAGCAAATGTGTTGAAAAGATTTTTATACTTATATTAGAAGATTATATTCTAACTTACCTTCAGCCATAGCAAGATCAATGAAGTTATCTTCCAGCTCATTATCAGGATCTTCAAAATCAAAGTCATCATCTAAGGCGGCAACCACTTCTGGGTCCAAATCCAGGCACAGTCCTATAAACAAAATAACATACCAATCATGTAGATATCCAAAATTTTGTAAGAATAATGATAGGCATGACGACAGAATAAAAAAATTGCATATCTATTTAGTCCGTCAGTTAGTGTATTGAAAAATAATGGACACATATTTTTAGGGTTCCGTACCCAAAGGGTAAAAACGGAACCCTATTACTAAGACTTCGCTGTCTGTCCGTCTGTCTGTCACCAGGTTGTATCTCATGAACCGTGACAGCTAGACAGTTGAAATTTTCACAGATGATGTATTTCTGTTGCCGCTATAACAACAAATACTAAATATAGTCAATGGTACGGAACCCTTCGTGTGCGAGTCCGACTCGCACTTGGCCGGTTTTTTTGTTTTTGTAAATCAATGAATATTGACAAAGATAAAAACGTATCGAAACTCGGGAGTGGGGGGCTCGTAGCGTCAGAACTAGCAAAAAATTATACCAAGGCGTGACGTATTGAGAATTTTAAAAGCGTCATATCTTCGTCAATTTTCTTTTACTTAACAAAAGAAAAAATATGTGTCCAATATTTTTTGGAAATTTATCTGATGGACTAATTATATTTTTTTTGTCGTGTCGCCTATTAAGCTGAAAATTGCATTTGAAACCAAGCATCCAAATGAGAGTTTGTCTCAAAGTCAATGTGCATTATTCTATGAAAAAAATAACAAACGCCCAGCCAATTCGATTTCACAGATCATGAATGTTCACCCTTATTCAAAGCCTTAACGCCTTTAAAAAATTAAGTAACAGTGCATAAAAAGCTTCCAGTATTTGTTGGACATTATCTGTCAATGAATGATTTAATTTAATAATAAAAATTTGTTTATCTCTTATCTAAATCAGAACAACAAGTTGATGATTGGAGCCTCCTTTTAAGCAAAGAAAAGCCTGTATTAGGCGACTCCGCTCTTTTTTATCTAGACAATTTTACAACAGAACAGAATACATAACATTTATGTAATTTTTATATTATAGGTACACGTGTAAGTGTATGTACTTAGTGCGTGTGTATGTATGTGTGGTGCTTAGAGCGTGTGTGTGTATGTGTGTGTGTAGAGAGAAATGGGTGAGTTAAACTATGTGTTTTAAAAGTGCCTCAGTAATTTGAATAAACCCATCTGCCTGAGAGTAGATAAATTGGATACTGGATGTTCGCTGTAGTATTTTTGATTTGCATAATTATTGGAAGCTGATCTTTCCATTACAGACATCCATAGTTACTGAAGGATAGGAGTGCTGCTGTTATAGACATCAATAAGCAGTTCTGAGGCATTACACAATTGTATAACGGGCTGGTGTCCGCAACTCCACATCAAAGCGCGTATTTTGCGTGCGGTCCATACACATACCTTGTGGAGCAGCTTTATTGAGTAGACCAACATTTTCTTCAACCTCTGAAGCAAACACCGAGCTGGGCAGATTGAGTGCTTCTGTCACAGGGATTGGTACGTCATCGTCAGTAGCCTCTGTGGATTTCTCTTTACGTTTGTGGATAGGTTTCTGAAAGATTTAGAAAATATAGAATACCAGCGACCCATCCCTGCTTTGCACGGCGCCAGCTATAGCGAAGGAGTCCAAAGAATCGAATGTTAGAATTACTTGTATGGAATCCTGTGAAACCTCACATACTAATCCACATCGAATCGGAGGAATAGACAACGTTATACAAGATGACTTTTCTATCACTTTCCAAAAAAAATGGGTATAATAGGTGAATGGAGTAGAAGCAAATGGTAAACTTATTTTTATTTATTTTTTTGCGAAAAGAAAACAAAAAATTCTATCTCTTTCTTTATTCTAATATGAAAAGTTTACTAGAAATTTGTAGCATTTTTTGATGATGGATCAATTTTTTCTAAGCTGTGGAAAAAAGAAAAAAAAATAGGTATGCCATAAGCTTTTAATCCGTTCACCTAATATACCCAATTTGTTTTTAAAGTGATAGAAAAGTCATCCGGTATATACGATAGAATGTTTCGTCTCGGTTAGACAAGTGTGTGTTTACTTTTCAAATTTCCTAGAAATTGGTTAGGTGGTCTCAGAGATTAGTGTGTAGGAACATAGTGAATTTGTTTTTGTTATGTTAAGTTTTTGAAGTGTCAATATAAGGAGAAATATTTCATTTATTTTAAACAAATTACAGTATTGGGAACATTTTTACCCAGCATGCGGCAGTGGAACTTAATACACACTTACACTTATAGTTTTTACTTACTTATCAGTCAATGCAACATTTTTATTTAAAACTTCAGAGACCACTTACAGCGATTGTTCAAAGCCAATCCTTTAATTTGATTATAAATTATCTTTAAAAGTCAACAAAACTGAATTGAATTGATTTTACAGCGATGACTGAAGGGTTCTAAATAATAATAAGTCATATTTTTAGCAATAATTGGTTTCTTACAGGTTGAACAACGAGGGTGACTTCTCGTGAATCCTTGAGATGTTGCAAGTAGTTGTAGTCATCATCAAAGTATATCCCATACTTCATTTGTTGCTCTTTCCGCTGCTCTGGAGTAAGATCCTGTAAATTTGAGTTTCGAGTAAATAATCAACTAATGTATGTATCCTTAGCATCTTTTAATAGTAATCATTTATTTGAGAATACATTGCAGACACATAGAATATTCTTTTTTGTATTATTTCTTTGTCACAATATTGATAATTCTATGGGTACAATGGCAGTCTTGTCGCTGATAGCTGATAGTGATATATCTTCCACATCTTAAATTAAGGATTCTCACAACAATATTTAGGACTTGTAAGTTAGATAGTATATTTATTTGCATAAAATGTTGTATAAAAAGGATGGATAAATTGTTATTTTGGGTTATCCACATTTCACACACACCTCACCTGCCCACACCTCATGTGTTTTATAGAAATTGGGTTTATTTATAAACCACCTTCTAGGACTGGTTTAAACTTATGAGCTCAGCTGCTAAGTGTGAGATTCTTGATAGGTACAAACAACAAGTCAAAGTTTGACTGGACAACATCCATCACTAGTATGACAGTTTGGAAGCTGTAAGTATGAAAGTAACTCAGTTGTAATTAATAATATAATTACATACACAGAGCGTAATTACTGGGTACAGTTCTCATACTGAAACATGTATTATACTCACAGGGTCTTTCTCCTTTCTCTGAGGCACATTAGCACTGACAGGCACTAGCACACGTTGGGGGGCTGTCTCATCAGCTGCCAGGGGATCCCTTTGAGAACGATGCACCAAGTTGAACGTCACCGCTTTCTTACGATCTATGAATTTCTTTTTTGTCTTCGGCTGAAATTAGGTTATGAGGTTATGAGGTGTTTATTATGGTATAACTTTATTTTTTTAGAGAAAAGCGTGCTGGTAATAATGTGACACGATACTTTACCATTTTGAGCAAGTTTTATTCGAACTGCAGCGTGGAATTTATGGAAATACTATCAAATAATCAAATACGCGCAAAACATGTGTTGTTTTGAAAAGGCGTACGTCAAAAGAGTTTACCTTCACTCGTTCAGAAATAATGACATAAAATTGTTGACTTTTGTTTTAAAATTTCTGAACTGAGTTTTTGTTGACTGGGGTGTAATCTTCCCATATGACCCTTATTTCATTCATAAAGAAACCAAAGCAGAACAGCAAGAGCAGGAGATCCTGCCCATGCAACTATTCAACACCTCCAAGACGGCACGTCATGAGGAATGGAATGGAGAAATATATTTTTAAGCCGAACTCCGACTTCCGAAGTGCAACGTTCCGAGCATCGACACATCATTGTTACCAACATCATAAAAAACGTCATCTGTGTTCTGTCATAACAAGATAACCTCTAAAAATGTATTTCGCGAAAAATTCAAACATTTTCTGTTGTAAATACAAAAGAATTGTATCAAAATGGACTTGTACAAGTTGTATGCGTGCAAAAAGCACAGCTGCACCGAGGACGAAGACGTATTCTCATACCATTCTGTCCCCAAAGACTAATTTCCCAGCTCGATCAAGCAATGCATTAAAAGAGCAAATTCAAAAGGTAAAATAACTTAAAAACTCATGAAAGTGCACTTATTTATAAAATACAATATCCTACGGTGTTAACAATTAATACAGACTACAGCCGCAGTTAATTTAACTGTATTTATTGATAACTAAAATTATATTACGATTGTTTTAGACTGCACAATTTGCTGAGCTTTATAATTGGCAAAGGAAACATCTGAAAGGTCCAGAGTTTGTATTACACGATGGACCACCGTATGCTAATGGAGATTTGCATATGGGCCATGCTGTAAATAAGGTAAATTATATTTAAATATCTTCTTTCTGATTGTACTGTACTTAGATTTAAAATATTTGAACGAGTGGCCCAAGCGCGACTGCTGGGCATGAGGTCCCGAGTTTGATTCCCAGGTTGGCAGTGTTATTGAGTTTTTCTATCAGGAGTTTCTTAGTAGCAGCCATAAAGTCTGGAGTTGTGCCCTGTTGATTTGAATGCTCCCAATTACATAGACCTCAAACAACTAACACTCTCTACAACTGAAATGGAAATGGACAGGTCATATTTCGAGATGTAGAGATCAAAGATGGACATCGGAGTCAACAAAGTGGTCTGGACTGGGAGGCAAGAGGAACAGGGGCAGACCACGCAAGAGATGGGAGGACAATATTGTTGTAGTAGCTGGTCTAAGTTGGATGGATATGGCCCAAAACAGGGAAAATTGGCATGGGATGGAGGAGGCTTTTACCCAAAAGGGATCCATATCCAAATAAAATATAAAACTATTAATTTGTACATACATATGTAAAGAAAAATATGGAATGAATGAGCTTTATTATTATTGAACATAATTGGTGAAATGTGGCTGTACTATTATGTATCTGTGCCTAACCTCCCGGGATTGTATGGATGATTTTATGTTTTATTATATTATATCTATTCCAGATAATCAAAGACGTAAACAACCGAAGCCAAGTACTACAAGGCAACCGCGTCCACTACATCCCCGGCTGGGACTGTCACGGTCTACCCATAGAGCTCAAAGCTCTACAAAAGGCCAAGAAAACTTCAAAAAACAGCCAAATAACAGACCCGGTACAAGTCAGAGAAATTGCCAGAACTTTTGCCTTAGAAACAGTGGAGAGACAGAAAGATGCCTTTAAAAAGTGGGGTGTCATGGCTGACTGGGATGAACAGTGTTATTTGACGTTAAATAAAGGATATGTACAGAACCAGTTGAGGCAGTTTCATAAGATGTATAAGTCTGGGTTAATATTTCGGGCATTAAAACCTGTTTATTGGTCACCTTCTTCAAGGTGAGTTTTGACTATATTTATTTTAGTCTATTTAAGTAATTTTACTTGTTTCTTTCACTGTTAAAATGACTGATTTTTATGTTCATAGCAATAAGGTTGTTGTTAGCTTGCCGTCAAGTCTGTCAGTTTATTTTTGTGACAATAAGATTGTATAGTTCTTTCCCTGTTGCCTGTAAAAGAACGTGATTTCTTATTTATTCTTAGCCAATTACAGAGGAAAGAGGGTAATTGCCTTACATTACTGCCATAATTACCACATTACAACCACTATCTATCATGGGGTTTTGGTTTCCGCACTTAGTCCTTAAAGTGGACCATTGTACGTGATTACAACCACTAAATAACGCCTAAATGTCTTGATGTAATAACAACCATTATTTTTCATACATTGACATACAAAAAAGAAAAAAAAAATTCAGGCATAGAATAAAGAATGCAGGACCTACACAATGTGATCCTTATTACTCCTTTTGCCATACATCTAGTCATATCCACATGCAGGTTGCGAGTACTACAGATCCAACCTTTCTGAAAACCTTATTTTATTGCTAAAACTTTTCCCATCTCTTCTCTTTCCAGAACAGCGTTAGCTGAAGCAGAATTGGAGTATGATCCTCAGTATAAGAGTACAGAAGTGTATGTCACATTCCCTGTGGAGACTGTACCTGCAATTATGAAGGATGCTGTCAACGGGTAGGTAGTACAATATTTTGCCAGGTACCTTTTAAAAAGAATAGGTGGATGGTGTTAGATTTTTGTATTTGTGAAATACATATTTTGTGTACTAATTTTGATTTTGTGTTTGTGTTGTGAGTTAGCCGTGTGGTATCCGGCAGAGTAGAATAGAACCAACCCATTACACTCACGGGTGTCGTATAAGGCGACTAATGTCTGAGGCAGAACACCTTGCGCCTCCGTCGACCAGAGAATGGGCAGCAGTGTTTTCTGTTAGTCTTTCATCACTGCGATCTCCAATCCGCCTGCCAAGCGTGGAGATTACGGCAAATTCCTCCCATCATGGGAGAGGCTTATGTCCAGCAGTGGATGTTATGGGCTGTTGTAGTTGTAGTTGAAATACTAATGTTCAGCTGCATCCGGTTAGACTGGAAGCCGAGAATAGGCTAGGCAGATGATGAAGACACAGGAATAAATAAACTCATCCTCATTTTCCAGAAAGAAACTCTCAGCCATAATCTGGACAACCACACCCTGGACTCTGGTCGCGAACCGCGCTATCTGCTACAACCCTCAGCTGAAATACAGCATCGTATCGCTGAGCAATAGATCTGACTACCTGATCATTGCAAGTGGACTGGTGCTGGCTTTGAAGGAGTTGTTGAAAGTGGAGGCTAAAATTGTTGCAGAGTTTGATGGTATGTATTGACAGCACTACACACACCAGTACGAGTGCCAAAGCACTCCTTTGTCACTGCAGAACGTATTTGACAAAATGTATACATAGAAATTTTATGGAGATTTACTGTACCCGTTTTACTTGCAAGATTTTTATATTTATTTTATATTATATAGCAACAATGATTTTAGTACCCTACTGGCTAAAAATATGGGTATAATTGCGAACTTTTTTATCATTGAAATCTGAATTATTAGAATGACCAACTTAGGTACCATTAACACAAAAAACGGGATATTTACCATGTTTACTATAGTTGGTGCCAGTTAACATCGGAATAGAGGTCATTAACACCTACCTACCAAGTTTTTTATCACAAAGCGATAACGACACTTACTAGTTACCTAAATCGACCAATAAGCGATACTTTGCTACATCGCTAGAGTATCATAATACCAGTCGGCTAGACATACAGGGGTTGAGAATCTTGTGTTGTTCCAATTCGAATTTATTATTATTTTTTGCTAGAAAACTAATTTTATGCTTATAAATTTACGTGTGACGTAAACGCCCCCGCACCGTGACCATAATGTGCTGCACACCTGACGCGATGACCTCGTAAAACGAAAACGGCATAAGATCAGAATTATATTTTTTTGTGATGAGATAGTTTTTGTGATGTCATAATTATATTTAGATACTTATGGTTTTTCCGTCATGGGTGTTGTTTTCATGGTTTTCGGGGTTGTTGATTACGAAAATGAGCTCAAAATGAAAATCCAAGATGGCGTCCAAGATTTTTTTGGTTTTTCCGTCATGGATGTCGTTTTCATGGTTTTCGGGGTCGTTGATTACGAAAATGAGCTCAAAACGAAAATCCAAGATGGCGTCCAAGATTTTTTTGGTTTTTCCGTCATGGATGTCGTTTTTATGGTTTTCGGGGTCATTGATTACGAAAATGAGCTCAAAATGAAAATCCAAGATGGCGTCCAACATTTTTTTGGTTTTTCCGTCATGCATGTCGTTTTCATGGTTTTTGGGGTCGTTGAATACGAAAATGAGCTCAAAATGAAAATCCAAGATGGCTTCCAAGATTTTTTTGGTTTTTCCGTCATGGATGTCGTTTTCATGGTTTTCGGGGTCGTTGATTACGAAAATGAGCTCAAAATGAAAATCCAAGATGGCGTCCAAGATTTTTTTGGTTTTTTCGTCATGGATGTTGTTTTCATGGTTTTCGGGGTCGTTGATTATGAAAATGAGTTCAAAATGAAAATCCAAGATGGCGTCCAGGATTTTTTTTGGTATTTCCGTCATGGGTGTCGTTTTCATGGTTTTAGGGGTCCCTGAATATGAAAATGAGGTCCAAACGAAAATCCTAGATGATGCCGAGGATAATTTTTGGTTTTTTAATCATGGGTGTCGTTTTCATGATTTTCAGGGTCGTTGATAACGAAATGAGGTTAAAATGAAAAACCAAGATGGCGCCGAGAAAAAATTTCGGTTTTTCCGTTATAGCCGTCGTTTTCATGGTTAAAGGATAAAGAAAATAGGTCAATAATTATTTATTTCAATTAGGTCATTCAAAGGCACTTTTGAATGACGAATAGTGAAATGGATTCAATGATTCCAATGATCCATGACGGAAAAACCAAAAAAAAAACACTATCAAGTAATAATAGGCGTGATGTTATGTTTACTCTACAGAGTAAACCTCAGTGGCCATTAAGTCGCGCAAGAGTCCAATCATGCAAGTGTCCGTTCGCGCAAGATTCCTTTTGCGCATAAGTCCATTCGCGCAAAAGTTCGTTCGCGCAAAAGTCCATGTGCGCATGTCTTTTCGCGCAAGTGGGTGCGCGCAACAAGTGTTCCTTGCGCAAATGTCTTTCGCGCAAAAGTCTCAGATCCTAATTTTAAGATGTATAATAATATATTTACTTTATTGAAATTGTCTCAAAATCGAATATCGAATAGTGTTAAAAACGAAAATAAATTATTTAAATCAATTAATTTCGTAGGGTACGTTTGCTCGATTTCTTATTTTTTTGGGTTGTGCACTGTGTTATGTATGTGGGACACTGTGAATGTATTATGAGACTCAAGCGATATCAGTTTTGCGACAGGTTTGTACGGATGGAGCGACAGTATCGCTAATATTTAGATATCGGGATGAAAGTCGGAGCAATGACCTCTATTCCGATGTTAACTGGCACCAACTATACTTGATTTGTGTTCCCGATATTTCGGCGCTCGTGGCTAAATAATAACAGCCGCTCGGGTCGATCCTTAGGTTAAGCCGTGCTTGCCTAGGTTGGTCTGTGGATGGGTGACCACCCATTACATACCAAGTTTTCTCCGTGCCTCAGAAAGCACGTTAAGCAGTTGGTCTCGGCTGTCATTTGTGATCTTTGGCAGTCGTGTCAGGGCACCAGTTTTCTGCAGTTAGTTCACAAAAAATACATTAAAACTACAAAACACCGCATGGATTCAATAGGTTGTCACTATTATCTTCCCCAGGTCACCACCTCCAAGGCACGACATACTACAACAAACTAGTAAACCAAACTCTGCGGTTCCTCGAAGGAGACCACGTGACGGACGCCAAGGGCACAGGTCTAGTGCACACGGCCCCGGCGCACGGGCCTGAAGACTTCCTCGTGGCGCTGAAGAATAATATGACGGTGGTGAGTTTTTCGTTCGTACATTGTGACACAAATTGATGAGGAGGGATGATTTGCATGGGACTAAAAGAGTAATGAATAATAATGTTGATGGTTGGAGAGGGAGAGGAAGACCAAGGAAACGATGGCACAGAATATATATTAGTACCTTACGGTACAGAAGTTTCACTCCCGAGTTTAGGTATGATAAACGCAAGCGTGCGGCCACCGCACTAGTCTCAATAGGCTTGCACTCGCTCGACTTGTCGCACACGCAGCGCACGCACCCGCGGAACAAAAATAAACTGTAAAGTACCTCTGACAGCCCTAGCAGATTGAAGCGAGACGGCAGACAGTTATTGTACTATGAACGCTATGCGCAATGCAAAAGGTTGAAATTAGCTTGTTTTACAGAATAGTAGGTAAATATCTCGGGGTTTTTGCGCCGCTTGTATGGAAGTGAGACAGGCCTGACGATGGATGGATTGTATGAGGAATGATATGTGAGTGTTTATGAGGTCTTGAGGCGTATAAATAATTTGCGACTTCTTGAAAATTGAACTTTTGATTTATTCTAGTTTCTTTACAAAAATCGAGGTGCGTTGGGTGCGGGAACAATTGCGTATATAAAAGTTTTTTAAAGAAAAAAAGATGGCGATGACGATGACGACGACGAAATTGTGGGCCTTTCATTGGCTGGCGACAGATATCACGTCATTTTGAACCAATGAGAAGCCTTGAAGATGATGTGATGAGATGATGGTCCCCCACCGTTAGGGTTGCTAGATGGGGCGTAGGGTTGCTAGCGTAAACAGTGAGCAAGGAGTAAATGACAGAGTGATGGTTGGCAGAGGAGAATTGAAGAAAAACACGGGTTTCGTCGACCCCAAGTAACATGGTTGGAAGATGGTGATGACATTGTGACATAAAGTTTTACCGAGCATTCAGTATATGATTCTAGCAAGCCCTAAACATCAGCTGTTCCATGCATTTTATTTGTCACTAGTTCCCGTTCCCGTGGGAGTACGGGAATAAAATATAGCCTATGTTACTCGTGGATAATGTAGCTTTCGAATGGTGAAAGAATTTTTTAAATCGGTCCAGTAGTTTTTGAGCCTATTCATTACAAACAAACAAACAAACAAAGTTTTCCTCTTTATAATATTAGTATAGATTTCACCCGCGTAGTTCCCGTTCCCGTGGAAGTACGGGGATAAAATATACCTGTCTTACTCAGGGTAAATGTAGCTTTCTAATGGTAAAAGATTTTTTTCAAATTGGCGCAGTAGTTTTTGAGTTTATTAATTACAAACATACACACAAAAATACAAATATTTCCTCTTTATCATGTTAGTGTAGAAGTGTAGATATAGATGATGTCCTTTTGACCGTATTTTATTTATAACGGGTGTAAACAACCTCATCACGAAGCCGTCAACCAAGCATTCTGTACATCAAACTAAGTAACTTCACGCAAAGATTATTGCTGGGAAATGACTTTTTTTTTGGGGTGAAAAATCATTCTTTGTGGTAGAACTCAATGTAACACACTCAGAACATTGTGCTGATGGATGGATTTGATAGTATGGGGGTCGTGGAGATGTTTCAAGTAAAAATATTACATTAAAGACTTGTATTAAAAAAAAAAAAACTTGGCAAAAAGTTGGAATTTTGACACCCAATATCTCCGTAACTAGAAGGTATGGTGTAGAACAAAAAAGTGATCACAATGACGGGGAGAACGGGGAACGGCTTCGTTAAGAGGTTTTTTATACCCTTTATTATTTATTTTATGCGCAAGAAATTTGTGTTACTTGATTCAAGGTTCAACATATTAATTATCCTCTGCTCTAATACTAAGGATGTCTGTTCCACCACTTCTAGTTCCACACCACGTTCAAACATTAAGTGGCAAATGGCAGTCAGTTTTGGGGACTGCCTTAAATCTAATTTGGTCTTTGAAGAAGTCCTGATATTGTCAGCTTACTTTTTAATCTTGAATGCAACAGCACATCCTTTGACCGATTCTCCTTTTCAAATATTTTCAGGAATGCAACGTCGACGAAGCGGGCCGCTACACCCGCCTAGACCCGGAGTTGAACGGTCAGCCAGTGCTAGGCGCCGGCCAGGAGCTCATCATCTCCCGGATGTCCGCTGACGTCATGCACAGGGGGGAGTACGTGCACTCGTACCCGCTGGACTGGAGGACCAAGAAGCCGCTCATCGTCACAGCTAGCCAGCAGTGGTTCATTGATACAGCGGCTTTGAAGGAGAAGGCTCTGGTTGGTATGAGTAAATTTTCTGATGTAGCTGGTATAGCGGGAGCAGTGTGGTCCAGTCAACAACAACAACAACAGCACATAATGTCCACTGCTGGACATAAGCCTCTCCCATGATGGGAGGAATTTGCCGTAATCTCCACGCTTGGCAGGCGGATTGGAGATCGCAGTGATGAAAGACTAACAGAAAACGCTGCTGCCCATTCTCTGGTCTACGGAGGCGCAAGGTGTTCTGCCTCAGACATTACGAGCCTTATACGACACCCGTGAGTGTAATGGGTTGGTTCTATTCTACTCTGCCGTATACCACACGGCTATACGGTCCAGTCACATCGGCCATTTATAAATATATTTGCTTTTATAAACAAATTTACAAATACTTGTGTACTAAGGGTAAAAAAAAAATTTTCTTTCAACCTGCATAGGCAAAACGCGGGGAAAAACATTAAATCATGGTTTCATAATGATTAATGACAAAAATACTTTTCGTTTTGTTATTTTATTTCTTTGTAAGTGTATTGAAAAACTTCTTTTGAATCACGTGGGTATTTGTCACTGCAGTTCTCGGCTCCATAATACTCTCGTATACGGCTCGGGTGTGAATTTCGCCTCGGCTGCAATGCCCAAGTTTCCTATTTGTATTAAAATGTACTATTTTCGACCAATATCATTTTCGCTCCGTGTAAAATACTGGTATTCAGCTGCATCCGATTAGACAGGAAGCCGACCCCAATAAAACTTGGGAAAAGGCTAGGCAGATGATGATCATTTTGTTTAGATTAATAATAAGACTTGTTTTATTTTCTCCACAGGCAGCTCTAGAAAAAGTGGAGATCCTACCTCTCTCCAGCAGCGATCAATACCGGCAGGGCTTCAGAGCGCAGTTGGAGAAGCGGCCGTACTGGTGCATATCGCGGCAGAGAGCGTGGGGCGTGCCTATACCCGCCGTGTATAGCGGGGATAAAGTTGTGGTGGATGAGTAAGTTAAAACCAAGATTAAGCAGATTTTTTAGGGTTCCGTACCCAAAGGGTAAAAACGGAACCCTATTACTAAGACTTCGCTGTCTGTCCGTCTGTCTGTCACCAGACACCCACCCGAACCACCACCCCGTCCACCCGTGTATCTCGTGAACCGTGACAGCTAGACAGTTGAAATTTTCACAGATGATGTATTTCTGTTGCCGCAAAAACAACAAATAATAAAAATAAAGATTAATTAAAAATTAAAGGGGGCTCCCCTACTACGATGGTACGGAACCCTTCAAGCGCAAGTCCGACTTGCACTTAGCCGGTTTTTTTTTCCAATTCCTCATTCCAATATGTGTATACGTTAGGTTCGATTCCCGGGTCGTTAAAGTGCTAGTGGGTTTTTCTATCAGGAATTTCTCAGTAGCGGCCACAGAGTTTGGATTTGTGCCCCCTGTTACATGGGACTATGTGGATTTGTGCCTAGTTGATGGCAATAGGCTCGCCCCTATTACATTGGACCTAAACATAACTCGCGAAATGTGAGTATACTATTAGATACACCTCTGCTTAACCCTTCGCGGATTACAAGCGTGATGTTATGTTTATGTTTTGTTACAAGCTGGGTATGGGATAAATTAATTACTACCGATTAAACAACAAATAACTTTAATAATCACAAAACACTTAAAACTTAATGAGAGGTTTTCCTTTTGAGGTTTTTAAAAAAAACTTAGTTTCCAAGAACTCTATAGATGGCGTTGAACTTACTATGATAGTTAATGCCAAGGCCAAAACGCTAAAAAAAAAAAAATTGTGTCACGTCACATACTCTCGTTGACTGACACTTTCATTTGCTTAACCTTCCGAATATAACCTACATTTCTCACGCTTTGTTAAAATCAGTTTTTTTAGGTTCTGTTCCTTGCATTATCATCAGTGATAGGAATAGGTAGTGCTTATTAGCCTAAACTTCGAAGAAGAACAGAGAAAAGAATCGGAGACTTCCTTAGACTATATTTTATTATGCGACCACGGCGAGTTTTTTTTTGTAAATTCTAAGAGTGCGTACCTAAGAGAGCGTATCATAGTTTTATGATGAAGAAGTCGTTTCCAAAATGTTCTTAAAAAGAAAACTTTCAGAAATTTTGATGGTTGTAACGACTGTGTTATGTTATGTCTAGTCGCAAACTTTAGGTAAATATAGACCAATTACTTATTCCAAATAACATTAATTTTTGATGTAAATAAATAAATAAATAAATAAATAAATACTTACGTGATGTCCCGGAAAAAAATATAGTCTAAGGAAGTCTCCGATTCTTGTCTCTGTTCTTCGAAGTTTAGGCTAATAAGCACTACCTATTCCTATCACTGATTATCATACTTACTCCTAGCGCCATCTATCCAGCGACTAGGGAAGAGCTAAAAAGAAAATCCCTCATTACAAATACACTACTGATCACTATTCGCTTAGATATCGCACTTCTAGTTCACTTCGATTCGCTTCGTGGTGTAGCCAAAATCAGACTGCCTCTCCCGCAAACATGTCGGCTATTTATATGGCGACCGATCCTTCGAGAAAGATCCACGACTTACTCGAATGTTCTAGACAATTCCATAGTGGGTCATTGTCCTTTGAGAAACTTCCACAACTTGTATGAAAGAAAGAAGTAGGTACTTTATGCCCTCGGCGTACGGTCGAAATTACAATGACAACTTCCTGGTGACTTTTTAAGTAGGTTACGAATTTGTACCTACTTAACTTCAAAACTAGTAATAATGGAAAGCACTCGAATGTTCTCGTAGGTACGACGTAACAGTATCTTAGGAAAAAGCTCATTCCATAGACAATACTGACTAAAGTCCTCATATCCAGACGCATCATAGACAAGCTATGCTCTCTGATCGAGTCGCGCGGCGCTGACGTGTGGTGGACCTGTAACGTCACTGAACTGCTGAACGGTGACGTCATCAAGGATCATCAGATTGATACCATGAAGGTCACTAAGGGAAAGGTGAGAATACGTATTTAATAATGCTATTTTAGCCGTTGCTTTTGAACATAAAAGTGTATTTTAGAATGGCTGCAATTATTGCTGGGAAACGACTTTTTTTTTTTTGGGGTGAAAAATCACGTGGATGGATTGAATAGTTGGGGGGTCGTGGAGGTGTTTAAAGTAAAAATCTTACATTCAAAACATGTATTTAACAAAAACATGGAAAAGTTGGAATTAAGACCCCCAATATCTCAGTAAGTAGAAGGTTCCCAGGTATGGTGTAGAACAAAAAAAAATGATAGAGATACCGTGGCCCCGGAAGACAAAGGGCGATGAAGGAACATGGATGGGTTTTAGTCAGTAAAATTCTGACACTCCCTCCTGCTCCGCCCAGAGCGGGAGGAGTTATTTGATGATTTCCCAACCGAAAAAAAAGGTCGTATGTTGAACAAAGCATGATAAGCGACCATAACAAGTATGGTTTTACTGAGTTATAAATCATTAAAATCATCAATACAACCCTTTTCATTCATTTAACCCCATTAAATGACTATTTCATGAAAAAGTCATTCAATGGGATTCAGATTTTGAAACCTACAAATGAACTCCCGGCTAAATTAGAGCTGTTTTATATTCCCAGGACATAATGGACATCTGGCTAGACTCCGGTCTGTCCTGGTCCACGCTAGGTGGTCGCACAGCGCAGCTGTATTCTGAAGGAGTGGACCAGCTGACTGGCTGGTTCCAAGCCTCGCTACTGACTTCTCTAGCACTCACTGACGAAGCGCCTTATAAGTGAGCAGTACTTGTCATCAGTCTTAGTTATAAAGAGGGGTCAGATATGAAATACTGGTATTCAGCTGCATCCGGTTAGACTGGAAGCCGGCCCCAACATCGTCGTTCTCTTGCCCTTATCCCAATGATTGAATCTTGATCTCAAGGTAGCGGGGCCAACGAAACGACGGTTTTGATTTTTCCCATTGGCCCCACTAGTGGGGCAAAGCTGTGGGATCAGCGGGAATACACCGAATTATTTCGGTAACCACGATGAAGTCATCAATTGTAGACAAAAGGTCTTTCAGCCTTATGCAAACATGTGTAAAGGAGAATGGCGAGATTGCATGTAATTCGGGACCCAGTGATATGGGTAGCGTACAATGTGGAAACTTATGAATAGTTAAAGAACGACTTAAGACTTACAAAAAAGCACGTTACGTAAGCAGGATTTATTACAATTATTGACCCCCTTCCCCTTGTCAGCAAAAATAAGCAAAGCTCTCCCCCCCCCCTCCCAAGCTTACGTAAACATTGGTATATGCATTTTTTCATTGGCAGATGGCGCTGCTTTATAGTAAACATTGGCTCCGTGTTTTAAATTTCACCAAAAATAGTAAAAGTGCTCTTTTTCACCAGTTTTCAGCATAAATCTTACCTAAAGTGCGTATCTATTGAGTACAAAGTGTTATACAGTCAAACGAGTAAGATTAACACACAACTTCGAAAACAGTCGTGTGAATATCGGATTCTCGTAACAGTGACCCTAAAACTACCACTAAGTGTGAGCAAGCTGGACAGTGTTTCTATAACGCCAATAAAATCACCCAGTAGCAAGAATTAACGTGAAGTGAAGTGATATTGTCTAGTAAAATTGAAAAAAGAAGATTGATAAATTCGTTTTTTATTCAAATGTCAACAATGATCAGCTGGCCATCAGTTTTTTTGTGAATAGTGACATCTATTTTTCACAAACAAAAACTACACATTCAGCTAAACTGTTAAAAGTGACATCTAGTTTGGCAGATAAAAACTAAAAAGTCGGTAAAACAGTTCTGGTCAATACTGGTGTAATATTTCACTCAACTTTACAAATTGACTGTGGCGCGTAGGCAAGCTTGTCGCTTTACACGCGTGCGGTCGCAAGTTCGAGACCAACCATCTAGTTCTTTTTGTATGTTTTTCAATATCTATTGCTGTTAAAAACATGGAAGAAATGCAAAACGTTAACACTCAAAGACGTCGCCAGATAAGTATAGATTTCCAAGACAGCGAGTACGAACTGGACATTTCTTATCAGAGTCTACCAAACAGTATGAACAAAGACGAAATAACTACAATCAAGGAACAACTCACAAAATTAAATCTCGAGTTACAAATAGCAAACACCGAAATAGACAATTTAAACGTTGAGAATAGCGCCTTAAAGAAAAAATTATCAACTTTCCAGCACAAAATTAATATGTATAAATCAGTAGGCGCCTTTGAACTAAATAGGAGTAACAAATCGATTGCTTCCCCACTTAAATTTTATTCTCCTCAGTATCAAAAACGCCAGAGGTCGTGTGGTTTGCGAATGGGCTTGACAAGGACTTCTTCTACAGAACTAGTTATAGATGCAGTAAGTAAAAGTCAAAAGCATGACGATAGCAACAGCCTAAGTTATTTTTTCGAGCAACCCATAACAGACAACATGGGCTCACAGGATACAATTATAAACCATCAGCCATTTTACCGACCAATCTTGGAGAAAGGTAGCATCGACATGGGTACAATAGTAAACTCTGAAACACCGGAGACTCTCACCATAAATACAAAGGTGGATTTAGAGAATACAAACATTGGTAACATCCCGAAGAACGGAGACTGTAATGAAAGAAAACACCAAGTAAAAATTTTTGCTGATCAAACCGGACTTGGTATGAGATTGTTAATTCAAGAACTACTAGGACAGTCCTTCAACGTGACATCAATAGTAAAGCCTGGGGCGCCAATGGCTGAAGTCATAAGTACATGTGTCTTTGAGTGTAAAGATTTCACCAACTCAGACTACATATTGATATTAGGGGGTTCTAACGATTCAAATCCTTTAAATTTCCAGTCAATATTATATTATACTTTGGGTCAAATTAAACAAACAAACGTCTTAGTTGGCAAAATTTATAAAAATAAATGGCTTAGTGTTAATATGCTTAATAAGTCATTAAAAATGGTATGTAATAATTTTATGAATTCAACATTTTTGCCACTGGACTTGGATTATTTTACCACAAAATTCAGATCAAAATACATTAATACAATGCAAGCTAGCAGACTTATCCATAAAGAAATACTTCGTTTAAAATACAAAAATGACTATTTGTTGTATAATAATCGAATTAAAAGTAGTGACCAGTATGGGCTAAACGGATATGTACAAAAGTGTTATAATAATGCATATACACAAACAGATAATGAAACTTCATCAAAGTGTCGCATAGCAGTTACAAACAGCATAAGCACTCAGACTGACAACCTGGAAAATAATGACGATTTTTTTCGTAAGTAAATTGTTCAGTAGCATGTCTCACAGCACGGCAACACATTCTGTAACTCATGATAACAATTATATTTCCCTCAATATCTACCTACAGAATGTATGTGGTATAAGCAACAAAAGAGATGAATTAGATCTGTACCTACAAGAACTTAAACTAAACAATTTGTATGTGTGTATTACGGAACATTTCTTGACTATGGAATCGGCTTCTCTATTCAATATTAACAATTATAAAATGGTGTCTTTTAATGCTCGAAAAAATAAAAAAAGGGGTGGCAGCCTAATAATGGCGACGAATGATGTTGTTTGTGAAGAGGTACCCTACTGTCAAAAACTATATAAAATTGAAAGCTTTGAAATATGTGGTGTTAAAGATTCTAATACCAACATATACATTTTCTGTTGTTACAGAAATCCTGTTGAGCAGAACTATGAAACATTTATGTCTAAGTTAGAGCAATTATTGGAACACTTTTTTAGTAAAAAGTGCATCATCTGTGGAGACTTCAACATCGACTTACTTAAAAATGACAAAAAAACTTTAAATTTCTTAACACTACTGACATCTTACAATTTTAGACCCATTATTAACGAAGTGACATATAGACGAAATAGCGCGGAATCATGTTTGGATAACTTTTTGACGAATCTGCCGGATAATTATTTCAATGAACAGTTTGTTGATCACAATTGCTTGGCTGACGGACATGCAGCATTACTATGTGGCTTAAAAACTGAAAAATTAATGTCAAATGGCGATCAAGATTTGTTAAATATAGAAATTAGGCAGTTTAGTGACAGAAATTCGAATAATTTTAGACAACGTTTAGAAAATTGTAACTGGACAGAAGAAGGTTTAAATGGATTCCTAAAAAAACTTGGCCAAATATTTCGCTGTAGTTTTAAAAAAAAGAAACGAAAAGTTAATCTTAAAACATTTTGTAAATCACCATGGACAACAAAAGGAATAAGAGTATCAAGCAAAATGAAGCGATTCATACTTCAAAACATAGGTAAGATGACTTGCAATGAGGAAATAGGGATGTATGTAAAAACTTACATTAGAATATATAGATCAGTCTTAAAAAAAGCCAGACGTATATCGGTTAGGAAAGAACTTGAAAAAGCAAATGATTCTTCAAAAGCTATATGGGGAGTTATAAATAGACATAGGAACGCTCAATCGAAACGTGGAAGTAGTAAAGACATTCTTTTGAAAATAGATAACAAAATAATATCAAATCCTCAGGAAATAGTTGACATTTTCTCGAACACGTTTGACAAAGCCGACCTTGTTGGGGAGCTCAATACTTATGAACAAGCCATAAACACTTTGAAAGATAGCGTTAGTAGAGTTAGTGTAGAAATGTCCTGTGAACCAGTGACTGCAGGTGAAATTAAAAAAATTGTCGATGCAATGGCTAACAAGAAATCGGTTGGTTATGATGAAATCCCAATACAAATATTTAAAAAACATATTGACTTATTGGCAAAACCACTGGCACATTTTATTAATAAGTGTATAAACGAGAGTGTGTTCCCGGAACAGCTTAAGATAGCAAGAGTTCTACCAATTTATAAAAAAGGGTGCAAAACCGATCCCAACAACTATCGACCAATTTCTCTCTTGCCTACAATTTCAAAAATTTTCGAGAAAATACTAAAAATAAGGCTTCTTAGACATGTAAATCGCAACAAAATTCTTAATTACAAACAATTTGGTTATCAAAAAAATGTGGGAACAAATGACGCAGTTAATACGTTAATGGAGGAAGTAATAAACGGAATTAATGATAAATTAAAAGTCGTAGGGCTGTTCCTTGATCTAAGTTCTGCTTTTGACACAGTAAATCACAAGTTACTACTAGCAAAACTGGAGCATTATGGAGTAAGAGGACCAGTCTTAAACTTGTTTAAGTCTTACTTAGAAAATAGGAAACAATATGTAGAAATTAAAGTAGAACAAGAAAAATGTGAGAAAATTTTCAAATCGGGACTAAAACAAGTAAGGCAAGGAGTTCCACAAGGCTCAATATTAGGGCCAATCTTCTTCATCTTGTTTATCAATGATTTAATTAACTTCATTTTAAAACAAACTGATACTAAACTCGTTCTTTTTGCTGATGACACGAATGCCATTATAACCGCGGAAGATATGGGAACTCTTAGTAGTAAGGTAAATAAAGCTCTGGCGCTCTTTCATTGTTGGTTTACCAACAACAATCTTATCTTAAACACCAATAAAACGAACGCTATGTTATTTAGAACAACGTCGAGAAACAAGGATTCAATTGACATAACCTTGAATGACAATAGAATAATATTAGTAGATAGTGTGAAATTTCTAGGTATTTACATTGATGAAAGCCTAAATTGGAAAAACGAACTATCAGCTTTAGAAAGTTCAATTAGTTCAGCTTGTTATGCTCTTAGAAGCCTTCGAGATGAAATTTCTATCGAGCAATTAAAAATAGTATACTACTCGCTTGTTGAGTCAAAACTAAGGTACAGCATTGCTCTATGGGGAGGTAGCTATGAGTACAATGTAAATACTGCTTTTGTTATACAAAAACGAGCTATAAGAACTATGGTGAGAATTCCGCAGTGGGTATCATGTAAGGATTACTTTAAAGAACTACAGATATTAACGGTCCCTTGTTTATACATTTTAGTTATTCTAACAGACCTTATGAAAAAGCTGCGGGATTATGAGACACTTGAGGACAGAAATAAGCGAGAAGCTACAAGACGTAAGGACTTACAATATAAAATACAACCGCATTTAAAAGTAGTGAGTCATGCTGCATGCTATCAATCAATTAAACTATTTAATAAACTACCAGGAGAATTAAAGTCAATTTATAATATAAATCAGTTTAAGCACCAGCTAAAGTCATTTTTGAAAGAAAAATGCTATTATACACTTGATGAGTTTCTCAGTGATGTGAATGTCTAAACTACATAGCATGATAATTAACCACTTGTTGACACGATGTATTTGGTTTTGACATGATAATTCTTTATTTTTTTATTGACATGTTTATTTTTATTGACATATTATTATTTTTTTGTGTGATTTTATGATTTTTTATATTGACATAATTTATTTACTTTTTTTAATTTACATGATTTTTTTTTAATGACATGATAATTTTTATTTTTTTATTGACATGTTTATTTTTTTTTACTAGACATAATTTTTTATTTGTGTGATTTTAATTTTTTTATTGACATAATTTATTCACTGTTTTAATGTACTTATATGATTATTTCTTTTATTGACATGATTTATTTTTTTTCCTTACCCAGATTTATTTTTATTGAAATGATTTGCATTTACTTTTTAATAACTTTTTGTTTTTTTGCTAATGTACCGAATTTTAATTATATTATTTTATTTTTGAATTGTAAACATTAAAATCCGTGTTGTGTTAGTTTTTAATGAATTTTCGACACAATGTAAAAATTGTTTATGAAATAAATGAATATGAATATGAATATTTTCTTTTAATGTAAGTATTCTGGTTTTTTTTTTATTGATTCATGAGCAGCAGTTATAACTCTAGAAATAAGAAAATAAGCTTAGCTACTCGGTTCTAAGCGAGTACCTAAACGTATTCATTATTTGTGGGAATCCCCGATTATGCGTTTGGTTTTCAAGCATACACAATGTGTGGGTTGCCATTTATGTGTAAAAAAGTAAATAATTACTGCTGACGTAATCACCATCTAGACCCCCGCACCCCCATGTCATTAAAAAATAAGCAAAGCATAGACCCCCCGCCCCCCTATAGTGCTTACGTAATACTTGAACGGTCTCTTATTGGTTATTATTTACTAGTAGAATGGCATTAAAAAGCTTTTATCCGTATTCCACGTAGCCGTTGAACACAAACAAACAATAGAATGATCCACAGACTATGTCCACAGATGAATTTGACACTTTTCTCAGTTGTAAAAGGTAAATGTCAAACGTTGCGTTCGGAAACTGCACGATGACTTATTTTTATATAAATTAATATCATTCGTAACTTTTAATTCCCATCACCTAGTAACTAAATATTTTTTTTACAAAACTCTGAAAAACTCTTTACTATAATTAATATAAACTAGACCGTGAACGGCGCGGCGCTCCGTTGATTTTTAAATTACATGGGTCCAATCTTGCCATTCTCCTTTTTAATATTTCTATTTAAAACTTTCATCTTTCGTCGATGATCTGATGATGATACTCGCAACCGACGTGCGTGTATGACCAGATGTATGAACGTGGATGAGGCAAAAGGAGTATGTAAGGACCGTAGCAGATGGCGCTCTGTGGTTTCTGCTTATCCCCTTGGGAAACAGGCGTGAGTTTATACAGGGTGTAAAATACCTCATCACGAAGCCGTCAACCAAGCATTCTGTACATGCAACTAAGTAACTTTACGCAAAAATTATTGCTGGGACTTTTTTTGGGGTGAAAAATCATGTTTTGTGGTAGAACTAAATGTAACGCACTCAAAACATTGTGCTGATGGATGGATTGAATAGTACGGGGGTCGTGAAAGTGTTTAAAGTAAAAACTTGCATTAAAAAAAAAAGTTGGATCTTTGACCCCCAATATCTCCGTAACTAGAAGGTACGGTGTAGAACAAAAAAATGATCGCAATGACGGGGAGAACAAGTGCCTTTCGGCTTCGTTAAGAAGTGTTTTACAGCCTTTATATGTATTTAATTTAGTTTCTTTATTTCCCAGATCAATATTCGTCCACGGGTTCGTAGTAGATGACAAAAAGCGTAAAATGTCTAAATCGATCGGCAACGTGATCGACCCGACCACCATCATACAAGGAGGCAAGGATAAGAATAGCCAGCCGGCTTATGGCGTTGATACTCTTAGGTAAGTCCTTCAAGGTTAAGCAACACTTACCGAGGTCGGTCTGTGGATGGGTGACCGTTAGTTACTGAACGAGACACGGCTGTAATTATGTTGTTCTTGGACAGTCTTTGTGGGTAGTTAGAATCAAATCAAATCAAATCAATTTATTTGCTATATTGGTACAATTTCGGTCTTAACATAAATAATCCAGATCCATAATACTAAATCATAATAATGTGACATGCAAACATTTGAGCTTATAATTTTATTATCATTAAATTCATAATTCGACATAGAATTCGATACATTTTCCATAATATTAAGTCAGTGGTTAAATAATTACCGTTATATTTTATTTACCAATCTCTTATTAAATAAGTCACTTACTAAGTATAAATTCTTTTCCCTTAACCATACTTTAAGACATCTTGCAAATGTATTAGCTGGTAAGTTTTTAAAGTTCAGATAGCCCTCAATATTGCTCATGCTCGTAACTCTTCTCGTTACAACGAAACTCGTACCTTTAAAGAATATACCTAACGTAGGAGATACCATAGACTTAGTATATACTGCCGTATAGACGAACTGACAGCTCGATAAAGCGTGACCAATTTTGATTTGTCAGTGTGTGCGTTAGTTATCGATAGTCCTCCCTATCGATAAGTGGTTGAAGTTCGACTCTTGGAGGAAGATGTTCCATAGACTGCCTTTGTCCAGATTATAATTTTTACATGTTAAAAAAGTGTAATACATTAAAAAAATAAAACAGCCAACATTTTATTAAAAATCGCTCAATACTGACCTCTAAACAGAAAAATCTTATTTAAGGACGCTATAACATTTTCAACGAACTCAAATTTAGGTATCTAATGCAGCACACAGCAACATCACGCGTACGCACACATTGAACCACTCTCGAGCGTTCGATTTTATACTTCACTTATATAATCTTGGTCTTTGATATTATTTTTTAACTTTATTGTAATAGGGAATATGCATGTAATTTTTTCTTCACTTAAATCAATAAAATACACTAATATCAACCCAAGAAAAGTATTAAAAGTTAAGTTCAACGACTGCTTGTCGCTCAAAAATAATATTAAACTTCTGCAATTTTCTACGACAGTTCAAACGTCCGTGACTGTCGTGGCCATGATGTGACGTCATTTACCTCAATCTGTGTAATAAAATAATTTTACTAATTGTATGTGCTTTATTCAAGCATAAATTGCAATAACAATATTATAATAAAATATTCGTCAAACTTTAAGTACTTTTCAAGTAAAAGTGTTTGTTTTTTACATATAGACTTTGACGTCACTACCGGCGTTATCGAGGGACGATGTGTTTTGAGAGTGCGTTCCGTTTAACTAAAAACATGCTACATAAAACAATAAATCGTAAATAAGTTATGTTTTAGAAACTTAAACAAGTGATCTACAATGTTCTTATGCACCAATACAAGGCATTTACAATAAATAAAAAGGGTTTTGTATTTCATCCATATTCCCTATTGATTCCTGAACATTACTTGGACCTTTGAAAATGCACTTGGTAGTTCAGTTTCTTAGTACAGTCGCACAGTGTGTTATTTTGCCTTAGTTGCGCAAATGCCAGTTTTATGTTTTTTTTTGGAAATTGTTTACCAAATTAAACACCTATTGTAACATCGCCAGCTCTAACTACTATAGTAAGGGAAAATAGGAAAATCGAGAAACATCCTTAAGTCGAGGAACGATTTTTTCAAGGTCAAAGTCATTGCTAGACCTTTATGAACTTGGAGGGTTGTATTAATGGTTTTGATGATTATAATTCTGTAACTACATACGTCTTACAATCGCGAACAATATTTTAATCAACATACAACCTAGCACTGGCCTGCCAATTGCAAAAAACGTAAGAAAATTTGAATTTCGCGGGCTACCCTGACGCTTTCACCTTAATGGTCGTATTTCTTTAAAAGTCTAATTGTTTATTACTGTAGTAACTATTGCCACACAAAAAACCGAATGCAACAAACCCAAGAATTCGGAAAATAATTTTAAAATTGCGGGTTAGGGTTGTCAATCAAACCTGGGTGCAACATACAATACTGTTGGCACACTGTTGGGAAGAAATTAAGTCCGACTTATTGATAATACGAAACATTAATAATACGAATCCAATTTTTTTTTTACCTACATTTTGAGAATTACGCGGTAGGGAGTTACTAAAAGGGGGGCGAATTTTTCATTATTTTTGCGATAGGACGCACAGTTTTCAAGATATAAACAAATTTAGAACCTGCTACGACTCCATGACGTGCGCTCGCTATATTCGCATTTTACATTACACAAACCCACTTTTTGACACAAATGTCGTCATCGTCGGCCTTCGGCCTACGCTCTTCATGCCAGCTAGCATGACTTTTACGAAAATTTTAGCAATTTATTCAAAGTATTGAAAATCGGAATGATTTTCGGACTGACGATACGTCGAACATTTGATTCTTCGGACATATGAAAGCCGGACAGCAAAAGTCGTATTTACGACTTTTAGAATTATGAATTCCGGGATTTTAAATAATACACATTATAATTCTTCGGTATTATGAAATTCGGACTTTTGATAATCGGAATATCGAAATTCAGAATGAAATATTTCGGAATTTTTGGGTGTTGCAATGTCTCCATGACGAAAAGTGATCGAATTTTCGTCGGCGCCATCTTGGATTTTAGTTATGATTATACATCCGATACCAGCGACTCCAAAAACCACAAAATTAAGACCCATGAAAAAAAGTTGTCAAATTTTTATCAGCTTCATCTTGGATTTCGGTTTTGTATCCATCCATATTCGTCATACATACATACAAACCGGTTAAAATCATAACTCTTCTCCCACACATCCACTTCCGAACCTCACCGCCGACAGCTTAACCTTATCCATGCAAATCCTAACCTTACTTAAGAGCTGCTGAACACCACTCATTCATTTTGCAACCTTGTCAACAACTGCTTAACCTTACCCATCCAAATCCCGTTCTTACTTAGAGCTGCTTAACCCCACTCATCCATTTTTCAACCTTGTCCACAACTGCTTAACCTTACCCATCCAAATCCCGATCTTACTTAGAGCTGCTTAACCCCACTCATCCATTTTTCAACCTTGTCAACAACTGCTTAACCTTACCCATCCAAATCCCGATCTTACTTAGAGCTGCTTAACCCCACTCATCCGTATTGCAACCTTGTCAACAACTACTTAACCTTACCCATCCAAGTCCCGATCTTACTTAGAGCTGCTTAACCCCACTCATCCATTTTGCAACCTTGTCAACAACTGCTTAACCTTACCCATCCAAATCCCGATCGTACCCAACATAATTTCTAAATCACATTCTACGTAATATTTTTTTATTTCAGTTCGCATAAGTATCAACTTTTTCCGATTACGTTATACGACGCCGACAGTACTCACACAAGCATGCACAGAATGCACACTACAATATATTCTAGTAATTTTATCGTATTTATTTTTTGCAAGAGAGCGTTATACCCGTCCTTTCTAGAGCGCTTCTAAGCGCGGAATGATGAACGGCTAGAGGAAAATGTATGGAGAAACTGGCAAATGTTTTTATTTTAGCTAATAATTGGAAAATATGTTGATTTTGATTAAAAAAAATTAGCTACATAGTTAGTTAGTTATATATACCGCAATTTATTATAATTTATAAGATAAAATATGCTGTAAAATTACCTAAAAAATGCACCTATTCTGACCCTACTTTTTACAATTTTCTGCGATTATTGTGATGGGAAAAACGTATTTGTGCGAAAATTTTATATGACGACATACCATTTTTCAGATGGAGATCTGGAGATGAATATATTATCTTTAAATTAAGACCATGAAATAATCACTTATGTGATTGCTTCCACATTAAAATGGTACCTGAAAAACACTGATATTTGTAGAAAAATGTTATAGCGTCCTTAACTGGTTCCTTACAGTTTCCTTTCCTAGATTATTAAGTTTACATTCATGTTTAAGTCGAATGTCAAAGTAAGTTTCTATAATGTGTTCCATCATTAAATATCTACGACCACTTAAAATATCTTGGTCCAAATTTTGGATCTCGAAACTCGAACATAAGCCGAAATTATCTTCTAATATATTATAAGAAGTACAGCTTGGCAAATTGTAGATTTCCCAATACCTTGACTGATTTTATTATTTTCACGAATAAAATTTTCAATCTGTAAACAAAGTTGTATCACGTCATTGGATTCCAACCAACGCGCCCAATGAATCCCAACCATTTTCCTCGAATTATAGTATCTAGAGGGAATCTGTTGTACAAATTCTACAAAACAGTTTATTTGTTAAAAGTTAATTAACTTTTTCCCGATAAAATGGTTCAGTTAACAGACGGTAAACGTAAGCTATGCTTATTTTCATAGTTAACATTCAAGATAAAATATCGATAGTATCGATAAATTTAAGTCAATCCCTAGCGTACATGTAAAATAGATTGATGAAAAATCTATTCACCAAAATCATGTAAATTATCAACAAATGGACTTTTAGCTATACAAAATATGAAAGTAAACAAAAACATTGGTATTATTTTATATTTTATACAGGTAAAAAGGCAAATATTAACCAAAAATAAACGCGTCTTAACAGTGACTACGTCCTGAGTATTTACTTATGAAATGTGCAATTTTCAGGTTTACTTCTATGATTAACACCACATTCACGCACAGAACAAGTAACCATTGTTTAATACAACTGTATTCACTGAAAATAAACCACGATTTACGCTAAAAATCCAACATACTGAGGAGTTGATTCCCCGCGTGCCGACTTGTGCAGACCTGTCATTCAAAACCGGTCACAGTGATATTAGATTCGCGATCCTTTTTCATCTTGCTATATTTCCATAAAGGATTTTCTTCTCCCTCGTACGCTTTGTTGGTCTATATTTACTAAGTCTATGAGAGATACAGTCTGGCGTAAAAACTATACAATTAGTCAAGCGGGTACTTTTTTAGCTCTAAACTAGCGCTGAAATATGTAAAATCAACTATTTTACAAAAGCTATCACCATTAGTATATAATATTAGAAGATCAACGTGGCAACCGAGCCAAATATCATATTAAAGACTTTAAAATATAATTTATACAATTTTAATACTGTCAGGTATAGGATTATATGCGAACACACACTGCATAGCTATTCTTGCTGTATAATGCTGTACTAGGAATTATGGGCAAAACTATTATATTTCTATGCTCTACTGATAGAAGCTCGACTGATAACCAATCTTAACAGAGGGGAAACCCCTTAGTAAGACTGGGTGTCAGTACCCCGTACTGGACTGACGACGAACGACCACCAATCTGGGAGTCTAAAATGGCCGCTTTAGCAGAATCGTAATATGAATCACGTTAAAATTCTTAAAATGGACTTTATGATAATTTTATAAAGTCCATTTTAAGAATTTTACATTTTTAACGTGATTCATACTAAGATTCTGCGTTGATTCTGCTAAAGCGGCCATTTTAGGCCCGCTGATTGGCAGTCGGTCAATGTAAAATAGTTATTTATAATAGGCTAGTTTCCACCATCAATAAGTTGCAAATTTATTTATTCCGTCAGTTAGAGTATTGGAAAATAATGGACACGTATTTTTTGTTTTTGTAAATCAATGTATGTTGACTAAGATAAAACGCATCAAAACTCGAGAGAGGGGGCTCGTGACGTCAGAGAACGGACAAATATTTTTAACGCCGCACAGAGGAGTATTTGACTTAAAAAGTCGATCAAAATTATTTTGTGATAATTATAGATTGGATATAAAATAAAAAGTGGTTTAAGATGATAATTTTGTATTTAAGACACCAGACACATGTACAATTTTACATAAAAGTAGAGAATGGTTGACTGGTAATGAATTCCTTGTTGCATTAAGTCCGCCTATGTACCACTACTGTACATGAAGTTTAAATAAACAGTTTTTACATAAAAATCTTCTAGTCAGGATCACCTTCACTAGATCCATCGTCCTCCTCTTTGTAAAACTCTGTAGACGAGACGTAGGATGTCTCCGGGAGCAAGAGTTCTAATGCTTCAACGGAAAATGGCTTACTTTTTTTTCGTTGCCTTTGCCTGGTACTGCTCAAAAAAGGATCCGAAATTACCAGAAGTCTGTTTAGCACATCTTTGTGTAGTTTGTCTTTGTCTTTCTGGAATAATTCTGCCTATACATGCGGAAGTGTTTGTTTCTGGTAAGGTTTCTGGCCTCAGCCGCCTCTTCCGACAACTGGCCAATAGGCAGAATAGCGTGATCAATTACTGTGGCCCCATGTCTAAAATGTTGTGCATTGTAGGCGACATGGGGTGCCACTCATACAAATCTACATATAGCTTTGCAGTTTGTTCAGCAAAGTTTTCAAATTTCTGCGTATCAATTTTGAGCCCACTTGACAAAGTCTCCAATATGACACTGCATTTTTTTAATTAAATTGATGTCAATCCCAGTAATGCGGGAAGAAGTTTCGGGATTTCAGAAAAACCTCCTTGAAGTGTTCCCATCATTGGTGTTCCCAAACCCTGCCTTCGGAATATCCACTAGCAGCCCCATTTCCTCTTTAAAAGCCTCTTGAATTTTCTTCTTCCTTTCTGCCACTATATTTTTATGTTCTTGAGTTCTTGCCTGCCATTTTTTTTTTATTATTTTAAGACGATTTTCTAAAAACTCAAACTTTTGGTCATTTTTTCTGTCTGAAGATTCTTGTATGACTTCATAGAGTGATTTTCTAGTCATCTCTATCGACGTCATTGGAGATTCTGGAATGGAAAAATAAAAATAAAACACTGTTTTATGGAAGCTGATTTCGACTAATTTTGTAGAAAAAAAAAAAAAAATGGCGTGAATATGCGGGACATTTTCCTTTAAAATCCTTATCTAGAATAATGAAACTATATGTTACATCCAAAATCATAAGTTAACTCGGCTTAACTTATAAACAAAAACACCTTTAATTACAGAGTTTACTAAAAAAAAGTTGCATTTTTTATGGAGTACATTTAAGGTGCAAAATGTCACTTAAATAAAGTGTAAAACCAAAATAAACATGCTTTTATAAAGTAACAACATACCTTCTTCCAAAATATCCATAATGGTTATCACTTAATTTCACCAAACACAGATTAAATGCAATTTAAAGATCACGTTTTAATTGTAGTGCCGAGAACAAAGACATACGATTCATGCAAGGACTGAGTTCCGACTGCTGCTACGGTTGGTGGAGAGGCGGTGTATGGCCAAATTGGCCGTTAAGTGACGTAATAGCTATTGGGCTCTCATGATACAATAATTGTAAAGCAATATAACAAATTTCGACTTTTCGACTTTTGATCGGGTTTTTAGATGAAATACTCGTCTGTGCGCCGTGACGTATTGAGATTTTTAAAAGCGTCGAATCTTCGTCAATTTTGGTTTACGTAACAAAAGAAAAATACAGGTCAAATATTTTTTGATAATCTAACTGAACGGAATAATTAGTTTTTTTCAGTACACAAGCGTATTGTGCAAGTTTTAGATACATTTACGGCAATTGATATAAAGTGAAATAAATAAAATTGTTATGACATCAGTATTTTTTAATCTTATTTTTTTTTCTACAGATGGTGGGTAGCAAGCCACTCCACCCAGCATTCCCAAATAGTAATCAGCAAGAAACTCCTCGACGACTGTCAAGCAGAACTGATCAGAATCAGAAACATCATGAAATATCTCCTAGGAGTCGTCAGTGACGTCCAAAAAACTGATTTTAACCGAAAACCGACTCTAAACTATTTTGACAGCTACATGGTCAAAGAAACAGAAGATTTTGTCAAACAAATTAACGAAAGTTATAATAATTACAGGTATAATCATGTTGCGCAAAGCATTTTGAACTTTATAAGCAATAAAGTCTCTGGTTTGTATTGCCATTGTATAAAAGACAGGTTATATTGCTCTCAAAAAGATTCTGAAGAAAGAGTCTCAGCTCAATTAGTGGTACATACAATTTTAGTCTCTCTCTGCAAAGCTTTAGGGCCTATTTTACCGCATTTAATCGAAGAAGTCTGGCAACACCATCCTTTGTACGAACAACCGTTTTATTTTACCGAAAACTTACCGGTTTTACGGACAACCGATGTGGATACATCACTAATGGAAGCCATATTGGATTTGAAAAGAGAAATATGTGTGTTAGCAAAAAATGAAAATTTGAAGAAGTTGCAAGCTAATATTGTATTAAATTCAGAGTTGTATGATACATTAAATGAATTAAATAAGTCTGATGGTGTGAACGACAGTGTTCTGAGCGAGATTTTAGAACTGTCATCTGTCACTTTGACAGTTAAAAATGGCGAGAAAGACTCGCACATTGAGTTGTCACAGAGTAAATATGGACAGTGTTTGCGTTGTAGAAAATATAATGTCACTGATGATAGCGATAAATGTGTTAGGTGTGATAAAGTTTTAAGTGTTATGTAAATATTAGTGTTCGTAGATAAAATGTTATGATTATGGTTACGTTAGAACGAGTTATTTTAGAGGCTGTACATTTTTGTTTATTGAGCTTATTTTACATGGTATTAAGTAGACAAACATTTACATACAAAGCGTATTATTTAACTACAGGGTGTAAAAGACCTCATCACGAAGCCGTCAACTAAGCATTCTGTACATCAAACTAAGTAACTTTACGCAAAAAATATTGCTGGGAAACGGTTTTTTTTTGGGATGAAATATCATGTTTTGTGGTAGAACTCAATGTAACGTACTCAAAACATTGTGCTGATGGATGGATTGAATAGTACGTGGGTCGTGAAGGTGTTTAAAGTAAAAATCATACATTAAAAACTTGTATAAAAAAAAAACTAGTTAAAAAGTTGGAAGTTTGGCCCCCAATATCACCGTAACTAAAAGGTTCCCAGGTATGGTGTAGAACAAAAAAAATATTGCAATGACGGGGAGAACAAGTGCCTTTCGGCTTCGTTAAGAGGTGTTTTACACTCTTTATTTATTACATTTGTTTCTGTTAAAAGTACCTTTTGTGCAGCATGTTTTTTATGCAGAATGTCTTTACACTGTTCATTAGCGTTAACGTTTTGAACGCCATTGTCACATATACGTGACGAGCAAGTGCGTGCCCTGTACGCCACAAACGACACAAATATGTGACAAAATGGTGGGTGAAATTGTGGGTCGGCGTGGAGGGCACGTGCGCGTTCTTCCTTGCATTCATAAAGTTAAGAAGTTTAAGGCCACGAAAAAGAGAACCTCAAGCAGCACTATGAATTTATGCTGATTAAACAAAAATATATTGGTTTATTGACACTACGGAATATTTATTTTTCACCCCAACTCTCCAAAATAATTCAAAGGCCTTACAATAGTTGTAATATAATAAAACTGATACAACGTGTATGTGTTGTATCGAAAATATTTTTTTCAATACACTTCCTCGAAAACGGGTTCTAATCGCACAACGATTAGGTTCAATATCCAATGTATTTCACACGCGTGCGTTTTCGTCATTTTTCCGCACACGTGCAGGAAAAAAAATCCACAGATAACTAAACATATACGAAGTTCAAATCGGTTCAATGCCTATAGTCGGAGGTGAATGATTTTTTTTTTATTTCGGCATAGCAATATGCGTCTTTACGGCGTGAATATTTTTTGAATATTCAATTTGTGTTATATGATAAAAAACATAAACATGATTATTTAAAACTAATATTTACTTTTTTTATACAAATTAACATTTATTTCTGATCTAAATAAAATATATATATATATATTAGGCTGTTTAACGGCTTCATACCTTTGCTTCTCTTTCAACCTGATGAAAGCAAAGCGCGGAAAAAAAAAAGAAAATTAAAATCATAGTTTCCTAATTCATGAAAATAGTACATTTTGATACAAGTGGAGAAAGTTTGTTATTGTATTCGAGGCGGGATTATAACTCCCGAGCCGTAGGCGAGGGTGTTTTTGAGCCGAGAATTGCAATAACAAATGTCCACGTGTATCAAACGACGTTTTTCAATACACTTTTGAAGAAATAAAATAAAATATAACGAAAACTATTTTTGTCACGAACTAAGAAACTATGATTTTAATTTTCTTTTTTTCGCGCTCTGCTTTCGCCAGGTTGAAGGAGAGGCAAAGGTATCAAGCCGATAAACAGCCTAATATAAAAAATAGATTTATTTTATATTTTGAATTCAGAACACAAATAAATGTTAATTTGTGTATAAAAATAACTATTAGTTTTTAATAATCATGTTTATCTATGATGTTCTATTTATAAACACAATTTTAATATTCAAAAAATATTTATGCCGTAAAGACGCGTAGTGCTTTGCCGAAATTAAAAAAAAACATACACCTTAGACTATAGGCATTGAACCAATTTGGACTAAGTATAGGTATAGTTATCTGTGGCAATTTTCATTCCTGCACACGTGCGGGAAAGTGGTAAAAATCGCACGCGTGTGAAATACCATGCATGTTGTACCTAATCGTAGTGCGTTAATGTATTTCACACGCGTGCGATTTTTTCCACTTTCCTGCACGTGTGCGGGAATGAAAATTGCTACAGATAACTATACCTATACTTAGTCCAAATTGGTTCAATGTCTATAGTCTGAGGTGAATGTTTATTTTTTTATTTTGTCAAAGCACTACGCGTCTTTACGGCATAAATATTTTTTGAATTTTCAAATTGTGTTTTTAAATAGAATATCATAGATAAAGATGATTATTTAAAACTAATAGTTACTTTTATACACAAATTAACATTTATTTGTGTTCTGAATTTAAAAAATATAAAAAAAAAACTATTTTTTATATTAGGCTGTTTAACGGCTTCATACCATTGCCTCTCTTTCAACCTGGCGAGACCAAAGCGCGAAAAAAAAAGAAAATTTAAATCATAGTTTCATAGTTCGTGACAAAAATATTGTTCGTTATTTTATTTTATTTCTTCAAAAGTGTATTGAAAAACGTCGTTTGATACACGTGGACACTTGTTATTGCAATTCTCGGCTCAAAAACACCCTCGCCTACGGCTCGTGTGTTATAATTCCGCCTCGATTGCAATAACAAACTTTCTCCACTTGTATCAAAATGTACTATTTCGTTCTTTTATTTTATTTCTTCAAAAGTGTATTGAAAAACGTTGTTTGATACACGTGGACATTTGTTATTGCAGTTCTCGGCTCAATAACACCCTCGCCCACGGCTCGCTTGTGAATTCCGCATCTAGTGCAATAACAACTTTGTCCACTTGTATCAAAATGTACTATTATTTCACCCATTTCAATATCGTAATGTATCTCATTACGTACTTGTGCAGTAATGTAATGTACAACGCACGGTTTATCAAGATGCTCCGTCAAAAAGGAACGGTACTTTTTTAAGTCTTGGCAAAGAAAAGTGGTCAACATTTTATGAATAAAATTAACTGTGGGAGATGAAATATAATAAATAAACATTTAATTCTTTAATTTAATTAATTTTGACAATAAATTACAGCCATTTATCTGTAACAAAAATACAAAAATATTAATTTACTTTATTATGTGCCATTATGTGTGTGTAGCCTCTGGACAGGCTGTACGCAGAGAGCCATCAATGCTCTTCGAGTTCAGTATAACAATGCATTCAGGATGCTGTTGGGGCTGCCACGCTTCTGTAGTGCGTCGGGAATGTTTGCTGATGCGCACACTGATGGCTTCGTAGCTATCAGACGTAAGCGTGCTGCGTCGCTACTGCAGAGGGTCCGGGGCAGCTCAAACAGTCTCCTGAATGTCATTGCGGGGAAATTTGATTGCCCGTTTATGCATTTCATGTCAAACCTACATGTTATACTAACATAGTTTTAAAGGTCATGTTTACTAACAATTTTATATGGATGTAAAATCTGAAATAAAATGATTATTATTATTTATTATTATTATTATTAATACTGGCTGTGTTTTGTGTCTTTGCCTTTTGTTTAAGAAAGTCCGAGTTTTATTGATTTCATCGCAAATATGTTATAGAACGTCGTATGACATACGTGCGCTTTGATAATTACAGCCTCTGCTTTATAGCCCGAGCCGTAGGCGAGGGCTATAAAGCAATAAGCTATGTAGCAATATCGCCTCGGCTGTAATTTTCAACTTACCGCACTTATATCATAATGTACTATTATTATTTGTTGTTATAGTTAGCGGCAACAGCAATACACATACATTTTGTGAAATTTACTGTCTACCTATAACGGATTATGAGTTACAGCCCGCTGATAGACGGACGGACGGACAGCGGAGGCTTAGTAGGTAATAGGGTCCCGTTGGTGACCCTTCGGGTACGGAACCCTAAAAATGATCACTAGACCTAACCCAAGGCAAAGCCCCTTTTTTTTTTTCTCTGATGGGAAATCATCAAATGTGTCCTCCCGCTCTGGGCGGAGCAGGAGGGAGTGTCAGACTTTTACTGACTAAAACCCATCCATGTTCCTTCATCGCTCTTTGTGTTCCGGGGCCGCGGTATCTCTTTCGAACAGTCCCGCAACCCCGGCAGGCATCGGTCCTTGTGGACCCCTTCCTTTTTGCTACCTCTCTTTGAGGCGCGCGAGGCAAGGCCCCCCTGTATCAGCCCTTGGGCAGGCAATGCCTTCGCTGGACATACCTAACTTCAGTCCAACTTACATGTTAATAATGAATTACGTAGAAATCTTCTTCAAAAAGCTTAATCTTTCATGAAAATCAAATCATATCATTACTGCGTACCCTACCCACACACAAAAGCGATGTTCCATACCTACACCTGCGTAGCGGTTTAGACTAGTTTTAATCCGGCTGAAACCGGTTCGAGCCAATTATTCCCGAACTGGTCGGCTGAAACGTCCACTAATCAGATTTGCATCGTATTTGTACGTCCGCAAAATGGACGGCGGAATATTTTATTGTTTGATGTTAGTTTGGATAATAGGATGAAACTATTTATTTTTAAATATGCCTCATTGTTTAAAACTTACCTACCTAGCTTAAAATTGGCTGGATCGAGTTGGCGTAGGAGAAGAGTACCTACCTATAGTTGGTGCCAGTTAAGATGAGAATAGCGGTCATTGCCCTTTCCCTAATATCTTTTCGCACGAACCAATTATACACCACACACACACAACAAATAAACCACGTAGGTATCGTTTTTCATTAGAAAAAATATTGAAGACCACGATAGATGACGATTCCCGACTTGAACAGGCTTATTTTTGGTTTTCAAAGTTAGGAAGTTTAATAAATGTAGGTGAGTCAATGACCCCTATTCTCATCTTAACTGGCTCCAACTATAGAAGGATATGGGGGAGGTCTTTGCCCAGCAGTGGGACATTCAGGGCTAAAGAAAAATAAGTTATAAGCTATCCATGAGAATATTTCATTTCAGACTTTCGTGGAATGGACGTGTAATGCGGAGTAATGAGGAAAATGACGAGGAAAGTTTCGAGTATGAATGTGGATGGGTATAAGGCTGCGTTTCCACCAGAGATGAGCGAGGATGCGTAGCGAGGGATGTGTGTGAAATCAACCAATAATGTCGCTTCTTTTTCACAGCTCTAGCTATTCTAGTTATGTGATTGGTTAGTTTCACACACATCTCCCGCTACGCATTCTCGCTCATCTCTGGTGGAAACGCAGCCTAAGAGTCGAGGAAGTCCAAAGGAACGATAGATAGTCTGTGAAATGATATATGTAGCTGGAAGCTTTGTTTAGGTAGGTAAGTCCCATGTAATAGGGGGCGAGCCTATCACCATCAACGGGCCACAAATCCAGACACCGAGGCTGCTACTGTTCTCAGTAGCAGCCTCGGTGTCTGGATTTGTGGTGCGGTGTGTGCGGGTTTTCCATCAGGAATTTCTATTCCTGATGGAAAACCCGATAATAACTTTGCCCGACCCGGGAATCGAACCCAGGACCTCATGTTCAGCAGTCGTGCTTGCAACCACTCGATCTTTATTTTCGGGACATAAAGGGGTATCGTATTACACAGTAATAACTGGTAATAACTCTGTCGTGGAGGTCAGATAGGCAGTCGCTCCATGTAAAATACTGGTATTCAGCTGCATCCAGTTAGACTGGAAGCCGGCCCCAACATAGATGGGATAAGGCAGGCAGATGATGTTGATGAAAGGTTGCTGTGTGATTGGTTTTGAAAGGACTGTACTTAGTTAAGCCATTCACTCATCAAAAATGCCGTTATAATACCCCTACTAACTATTTAGTCAAAAACATAATAGGCTAGTTTCCACCATCAATAAATTGCAAATCTATTTAGTCCGTCAGTTAGAGTATTGGAAAATAATGGACACGTATTTTTTGTTTTTGTAAATCAATGAATATTGACAAAGATAAAACGCATCAAAACTCGAGAGTGGGGGCTCGTGACGTCAGAACGTACTAAAAATTATACCACGGCGTGACGTATTGAGAGTTTTAAAAGCGTCGTATCTTCGTCAATTTTAGTTTACGTAACAAACAAAAAATACGTGTCAAATATTTTTTGATAATCTAACTGACGGACAAATTAGATTTTTTCTTGAAAGGACTGTACTTAGTTAAGCCATTCACTCATCAAAAATGCCCGTTATAATACCCCTACTAACTATGTAGTTAGTCAAAAACATAGGCTAGTTTCCACCATCAATAAATTACAAATGGGTATCATTTAAGCTATCACCAATTTAATTAGTTTTGCGTTCCTTAAATAATAGGGTTTGCCCGCAAAATAGTAGATTTGTCACCAAAATGTAGTCACCAAACAATATAAAAACAATTCTACAATAAATCACCTAAAATCATGAAGATATAGGGTCTAGTACCAAATAAATGTTTTTGTATGTAATATAAAAGGTTTATCCTAATAAGTATTTAAGCAAAATAATTTAAAAAGATCACCAATAAATCATATTATATTATGTCACTAGATAATTTCATAAAGTCGTTTCAACCAAAGGAGTCTACTACTGAGGCCAGGGGCGTAGCTACCGCCGTATATGCCGTATCAATTATACGGGGCCCCTGGGCCACGGGGGCCCCCAACGTGAGTAAGCAAAAGTTAAAAACTTCCCAATTTTTTTTTTTCAGAAATAAATCTGGTTGCCGAAAAAAAAGCAAGGAGAGTGTATATTTAATTTGAATTGTTTGTAAAAATTTTGGAAAAAGTGACAGATAAATAATTATGATGAACAAACCGTACTGCGATCGCCAACCCGCCTGCCAAGCGTGGCGCTTATGGCAAAACCCCCCCTTGGGGGAGGCCCATGTCCAGCAGTGGACGTCTTGCGGCTGAGATGGTGATGGTGGTGGAACAAATATTTCTTCCAATGGGGATGGCAACTGTGTACCAATGGCGCTACCATAGCTTGTACCAAGCGTCGTCATTTGAAAATCTGTCAATGTCATTTTATATTTCTTAATAGCTTGTTATCATTGGACAGATTGGGACTAAGCTATGGACACGCCATCTACAATCAGCTTTGACCAGCCTTCCCCATTTATGCACAGTTTTTTTTTTGAGAGAAATCACAATTATTTCCCTAGGGGCCCCTAAACAAATTTTTATACGGGGCCCCGCTAAGGCACGCTACGCCACTGACTGAGGCATATGTCCAGTTAACTATTAGACTCTCTCCAAGGATCTTAATTTCCACAAGTAGTATAAATATATTTAAATAAAATTTCGGCATACAATTAACGAACCACCAGATTTAGCATAATGTAAAGGCAACAAAAACACTTTTGACTGTGTTGATAAGTTGGGATAGCGGTTCGAAGGACCTCGCGGGTTGTAAATTTTGGCGGGAAATTAATTTATGCGGGATAGAATGTTGCCGGGCACGCAGTTTTATGTAGGGAAACAAGGACTCACTTGGAAGCCGACGATAAAGATGATCGCCTGGGACGATGGCTGATGCCGCTGGAGGTGCTGAAGCCCAGCGCGTGTTCTGGTGGATTCTTCCTTCACTTATGCTTATTTTACCGTGTCGGCCGACATTCACAGATTGTTTTTAGTTTAGAATTTAATGCGGTTTGGTGTATTTTGCGGCGCGCGCCGCAAAGCTCAGCAGTATTGCGTGAGGTGTTAAGCGGTTGACGTTGCGGATCCAAGAGCGCGGCGCGGCGCGATGCAGTAAAATAGAAAGCGGTGCGGTGCGGTACTGCCATTAGATGGACAGCATATTTTGCTATAGTAGCGGATTTAGCGGAGCGGTCGATTCTTCGTGTGTGGTAGCTGTCACGAATCGAAACGAACAGTGTCTTCAAATATGGAGTGGTTCCTGTCAAAATCACCTCAGAAGCGCGCCTCATTGGACGCCGGCGGCGGTACTCCTTCTCTTTCTGTCGCATGGGAGCGTAGTAGGAAGGAAGGAGATGGGTAGTTAAAAACTGCGGTTGGCAACATGACAGAAAAAATATAACGTAGGAGACGCGTTTGGAAACGCATACGCAATAATGAAATATACCACGTTCGGATATGTTAATATAGTAAAAAAAAAAAAAAAAAAAAAAAAACTTACTACAGAAACTTGCGTAAGCATCCTGCCCGGGTTTGAGGATATGTAGTATTCTCAAAAAGGGACATAAATTATATTAAAGCGGGCTAAGAAAGAGAAAAAATAATAATTTAAATACCTATATGAAATTAAATAAGTTAGGTTATTAATTACGCGGTTATGTTACTGGGAAGGTAAAGGACATAATTTGACAACGGGTCTCTTAAAAGAACCACTGCATGTCTTCACCATAGCAACGCGGGTTGTCCCATCCCTGCCGGGGAAAACTTCGGTGATTATGCCCATTGGCCAACGTAAAGGAGGGACATCATCCTGATGCATGAGAACCACTGTACCAATCCTAATATTGTCTGCGGCAGTCAACCATTTTTGCCTAACTTGTAAGTTATGTAAGTATTCTATCCGCCATCTTCTCCAAAAGCTACAAACCATTTGGTCAAGCAACTTTTTGCGGCAAGTTAGAGGCTTCGTTGTTTCGGGAACGTTCACGACAGGCAACGAAGTCAACGGAGAAGCCATTATAAAATGCGCGGGAGTAAGCGGTTCTGGGTACGGATCCTCATTCAGGACACAGAGCGGTCTAGAGTTTAGAACTGCCTCAATTTCAGTGAGAACAGTCGAAAGCTCCTCGTAAGTGAGGAGTTGAGAACCGATAACACGGTATAAATGTGTTTTAATGGATTTAATATTAGATTCCCACAACCCTCCAAAATGGGGAGCGCGGGGTGGAATCATTTTCCACTCTATGCGGTAGCGGTTAGCAAGTAGTTCTTGCAATTGAGCCTTGGCTCCAACGAAATTTGTTCCGTTGTCGGAATATAAATAAGAAACAGGTCCTCTGCGGGAAATGAATCTTTTAAAAGCAGAAATAAAAGTGTCCGATGACACGTCGGTAACTAATTCAATATGAACTGCTTTGGTAACGAAACAAATAAATAAGCATATGTAAGCCTTCTGACTTCTTTGACCTCTGCGTCTACATAAAGTTACTTTGATGGGACCAGCGTAATCCACACCCGTATGCACGAAAGCTTTAGTCTCTTGCACGCGACAAGCGGGTAAATCAGCCATCTTTGGGCTGAGGTGAGAAGGAGAAACTTTAAAACAAAAGTTACAAGCGTGTACTCTTTGTCTGATGACACCCCTAGAAGAGAGGATCCAATATTTTTGGCGTAATAGAGAGCTAAGAAGGCTTACACCGGCATGACAATAAATGCGGTGATAATAATCTATTAAAACTTGTGTAAAGTTATCATGTTTAGGTAAAAGAGCGGGATGCTGCGCTTCATAAGGAAGGTTCGCATTTGACAACCTGCCTCCGATTCTGATTATGTTATGCTCGTCTATAAAGAGATCGAGTCGTTTAAACTGTGAGCGAAGTTTATTACTTTTAATCTCGTCATAAATATCTAAAAAATGAAATTGTTGAATACAACGAATTAAATAAATTTCAGCGGTATCTAATTCACGGACAGTAATTGTCTTATGTGACTTGTCATAAGGAATAAAATGTAAAAATCTTAAAATGTATACAATTATGCGCAATATTTTATTTAATGATGTAAATTTTTGAGAAAGGCTATATATTAAATTAAGTTCTGATACGGTAGATACTAACGTTACAGATTTATTATTAAACTCAGGCAACTGCTCACTGCATGAGGAAACAAACGGAGTGATAGGCCACTCAGCAGTTGGGCGCAGAAGCCACTCAGGGCCATGCCACCACAAATCGTGATTTAGTAGCTGCTCAGGTAGAAGACCTCGAGACAAACAGTCACTAGGATTTTCTTTACCGTTAATATGATAAAAATGTTTAGGATCAAGATTTTCTTGACATTTAGCGACACGGTTGCTAACAAAAATGTTCCATTTGTGCGGTGAGGAATGAATCCATGAAAGTGTAATTGTAGAATCGGAAAAGGCAAATATTTTATTAATAGCGGTACGAGAGCGGTAAGTGTCATAAACTAATTTAATTAAATTAGATAAAGGAACAGCAGCGCAAAGCTCTAGACGAGCCAGAGATACGACCTTAACGGGTGCAACTTTGGATTTAGCACACACCAAGTTTACGTGTGTGTTACCATTTGCGTCGGTGACATGTAAATATATGACGCAGCCATACGCATTCATGCTAGCGTCAGCAAAACCTACTATATTTGTCACACAACCCATAGTAACGGCTACATGACGCGGCAATTTTAAAGAAGAGAGTAGAGGCAATTGCTCTTTAAATTTTTGAAAAAGGAGTATAATAGAATCGGGTGGAGTCTCATCCCAATCTGTATTTAATTTCCATAATTCTTTTATGAGTAATTTCGCGAATAGAACTACAGGTGCTACTAGACCGAGAACATCCCACAGACGGGCAACAGTAGAAAGTATGGAGCGTTTAGTACAACTTTTGTCCACATTAGATGTAGTAAAGGTGAAACAATCCTCGGAAGGAATCCATTTGAGTCCAAGAATTTTTGCCCACTTAGTAAGGTCGAAGCCCCCAGCCTTAAATAAGGCGATAAGTTCAGCGGAGAGAATCTTGGCTTCCTCCAGAGTAGGGGTAGAATTAGCCAAGTCATCCATATATAGCTCATGAGAAGCGACAATGGATGCGCGCGGGAAGCGATGTTTTTCATCCTTTGCAAGCTCGCGCACAGTGCGCATGGCTAGAAAGGGACTGGGCTTAAGACCAAAGGCAACTCGGTTAAATTGAAATTCGCGTACAGGTTCAGCTGTATTAAATCGAAACAATATTTTCTGGTACTTTCGATGCTCATCAATAACAGCAATTCGAAGATACATCTGTTTTATATCGGCTGTAACTGCAATAGGGAACAAACGGAAATTTAAAAGTAATAAAAATATGTCAGCCTGTAAATTCGGCCCTGTGTGCAACAAATCATTTAACGACACGCCATTATGAGACTTAGCGCTCGCGTCAAGAACGATGCGCACTTTCGTAGTTTGTTTATCATTCCTAATGACAGGGTGATGCGGTATGTAATAACCTATAGTCTGATCAGCAGCACTAGGTGTAATTTCAGTTAAATAATTTTGATCAATATATTCTTGAATAATTTCATTATAACTAGCGCGCAAAGCAGGGTCGCGAAGCTTAGTTTTTTCCAAATTAATTAAGCGTCGATAAGCGACAGCATAAGAATTTCCGAGTGAATCTGGATCTTTACAGAATGGCAACGCAGTACAGTACCTACCACCGGAGTCACGTGACACCGTAGAAGCGTACAGCTGTTCACACTCCCGTTCAGCGGGGCTCATAAAAGATTTTGAAGGAATTTCTTCGATATTCCAGAATTTATGCAAAGATCCGTCTAACGACAGAAAACAATACGAATCATCTATATTCAACGCGGTAGAAAAATATGAAGCGGTATTTAAATCAGCGGAACTATTATTATTATGTAAACTAGTGGGTACCTCACCCATAAGAATATAACCAAACACGGTTTCAATTGCGGAAGGCGCGGTAGGTGAGATAATTTTATTATGAAGTAATAAATACGGGAACAGCTTTGCCCCTAGAAGCAGCTCAACCTCACCTGGTATATGCCACTGGGGGTCTGCCAGCGGTAATTCGAACAAATGTTGCATAGCAGAGGTATCCACAAAGTGTGATGGTAAATTATCCGTTATACAATCAACCACAAGAGCGGTTATTTTAAAAGAATTAGTTTTATTTTTAGCAGTAACTGTTATCTCGACGTAACCTATAATAGGCCGTGAAGAGGTTCCTACACCCTTTATAAATGAATTTGAAAGCGGTATAATATTTAATTGTAGTTTCTTACAACAAGCTGAAGTAATTATGTTGTTCTGTGAAGCGTTATCGATCAAACATCTTACAGAAACGTATTTGTTATGTTTATTGTCAACGTAGACTTGTGCTGTCGACAAAAGTACAGTAGTGCGCGATATGTTTGTGCCTAAGCGTGAACATGCACACAGCGCCACCTGTTGTGAGTGCGCGGAACTAGGTACAGCGTCAGTCGATATCGATCGCGGCGGCGAACTTTGCTCCAGATGCAAGAGCGAATGATGCTTTTTATTACATGTTCTTAGTGTTGGGTTAATAGCCGGATGCTTTGAGTTATTATCGATTATAATCCATTAATAGCCATTAATAGCCTTGCAATGGATGATAACCCTGCTATTAATGTATTGTTAAAAAAATAAATGCTTTTTTTTGTTTTATTGTAAAATCTGTGGGTGTGAACATATATTGGGTGCGTGTACGCAGTGTGATTCAGTGTATTGTTATTCTTTTTATTTATTTTCACTTTTTGTATGTGAAAAAGTGTTGATAATAAAATAAATACACATCTTTCGGGAAATTCAATTTTGTTAATTTAGAGATCCAATACTATAAAAACCATAATTACTATTGACACATCGCTTTGTAATTGAACCATCTACCTAATTAATTACTTGACTTAACAAAGCAAGCTAAATATGTAGGTGTATGTATACCTACAAATAAATTTTAACCGATACGTAAAAAAATAAGGTACCTACAACAGAAAAGAGCTAATAAGTAACTTACATAATAAAATTGTAAGTTACTTATTAGCTCTTTTATGTGAATACGACGTAGGTAAATTATAAACAATGGAAAATACCCGAGCGGTTAGTAGGTAACATGCATCCCCGCACCCCCGTTTCTCGTGCTATATCTTTCTAGCGCTTATATTATTCGTGCCAGAAAGAGATGCATGAACTGCACTACAGCGACGCCAACCGAATCCGGAATCAGTACGTCGACTGATATGTTTCGGTGAAGAAGTCCTTTTTCGTGTGTTCCTGGTTTGTGTGTATAATCATAAAATGGTTAGACCAAAGAACAATCAAACAACTTGTACTTCTTAATACACCAGAAATAGATCCATTAGCGTCCAATCCAATCGATGTATAAAACTTAGGAGATTTTGAAGAATCCAGTGTTTCTAGCAGTAATTAGGCTGAAAGTTATTTTTGAGCAACAAAAAAAAAACAACTTAAAAGGAAAAAAAAAAGCCCAAATAAATGACTGATTAAGAATTAAGGCCCTTCAGAAGCTGTTAAATTCCGTCATACTTGAGGGGAAAACGCCACAGGCATGGTGCAAGGGTGTGGTGGTGCTCTTCTTCAAGAAGGGTGACAATGCCCGGTTGAAGAATTATAGGCCCATCTCACTTCTAAGCCATGTCTACAAGTTGTTTTCTAGAGTCATAACGAATCGTCTCGCACACAGGTTTGACAATTTCTAGCCTCCCGAATAAGCCGGTTTCCGAAAAGGCTTTAACACCGTGAACCACATACATACGCTGCGGCAAGTTATACAGAAGACCGAAGAGTATAACCTGCCCCTCTGTTTAGCGTTTGTGGACTACGAGAAAGCCTTCGATTCGATCGAGACCTGGGCTATACTGCAGTCTCTCCAACGGTGCCAAATCGAATATCGGTACATCGAGGTGTTGAAGTGCTTGTACAAAAACGCCACCATGTCAGTCCGACTTCAGGACCAAGCCTCGGAACCTATCCTCCTGCAGCGAGGTGTGAGACAGGGAGGCGTCATATCTTCGAAACTGTTTACCGCTGCACTGGAGGATGTATTCAAGGTTCTGGATTGGAGAGGGCTATAGGCATCAACGTCAATGGCGAGTACATCACTCATCTTCGGTTTGCCGACGATATAGTGGTCATGGCTGAGACCATGGAGGACCTCAGTATAATGCTCGATGACCCAGTATAATGCTCGATGACCTCAGTAGAGCCTCTGGAAGAGTGGGTCTTAAAATGAACATGGACAAAACCAAAGTCATGTTGAATGCCCATGTCACACCCACTCCTATCAAGATCGGAGACTCTACACTCGAAGTTGTAGACGATTATGTGTACCTGGGACAAACGGTCCAGCTAGGTAGGTCTAACTTCGAGAAAGAGGTCAATCGTCGAATCCGACTCGGCTGGGCAGCGTTCGGGAAGTTGCGCGGTATCTTCTCGTCCAACTTACCGCAGTGTCTCAATCTCAAGACGAAAGTCTATGATCAGTGTATGTTGCCAGTAATTACATACGGGACCGAAACGTAGTCGCTCACAATGGGCCTCATCAGAAGGCTTAAAGTCACCCAAAGGGCAATGGAGAGGGCTATGCTCGTGGTTTCCTTGCGCGATCGAATCAGAAATGAAGACATCCGCAAGAGAACCAAGGTTACCGACGTAGCCCGAAGAATTGCCAAACTTAAGTGGCAGTGGGCAGGGCACATTGCTCGCAGAACAGATGGCCGATGGGGCTGAAAAGTTCTGGAGTGGCGACCGCGAACCGGAAGACGTTGCGTTGGAAGGCCTCCCACTAGGTGGACCGATAACCTGGTGAAGGTTGCGGGAATCCGCTGGATGCGAGTCGCACGGGACCGGTCAATGTGGCGACACGCCTATATCCAGCAGTGGACGTCTTTCGGCTGAAATGATGATGATAATGGAGAATTTAAAAAAAAAAAAACTAAGTACATAAAAAATCTAATTTTCAAAAATCAATGTAAATAGCTGATTGAAAAGTTTTAAATTGCACATTTATTTACTACAAAGAAAGATGATGAAAATGAAGTCTAATCCGACAGTTCTAAGCCTGAAAACCATGAAGGGAAATTTTCAATCACTAACATAACATTAACAGCGGGGTTATCAGCCATAATTGCTATTAATGGCTATTAACTGCTTTTAATCGATTATTAGCCAAATGATTATTAGCCGGATTATTATCATTGCCCAACACTACATGTTCTACAAGTATGTATAGATTTACACTGTGAAGCAGTGTGCTTTGCACTAAGACAGTTTACACATCCACGTTTGTTTTTAATAAAATCCAAACGCGCGTTGGCTGATAGTGCCTGAAAGTTTGGACAGGTGTACAGCTTATAATGATCATTTTTGTTACAGTATAAACAAGTTTGGTTATTGTCACAAGCAACAAAGGTATGCACTGTACTATCACGTGACTGGTTACGGTATGAGTTATTTTTATTTACTGATGCAGTTCGAGAAGAAATAGTCCTATCTAATATTTTAACTTGCGATTTTAAGAACTCAACGAGATCCGTATAAGTAGGAATCTCCTCATCTCTCATATGCATCTCGAATAAATGTATAGTAGCGGGGTCTAATTTTTTCAAAGCTAAATTTAATAAAATGAAATCCTTTATGTCGTTAATTTGTAATTGTTCTAAGGCAGAAACAGAAGCGTGAAAACTTTCAATAAAACTATTTAAATAAGCGGAATTGTTCGTTGCAGGTTTAATATTTAATATGTTAGACATGTAGTGTGAGCCCAGTGCTCGTCTATCTTGATATTTTTGAACTAAGCTGTTCCACATAGAAGCATAATTTTCTCCTGATGGAATAATTCCTGCGGTAATCTGCAATGCGTTTCCTTTTAGGTTACCCATTAAGTACTGCACTCGCTGAGAATCTGTGAGATTTATATTACCATGGATATTTGATTTAAATGATTCATAAAAAACAGGCCAGTTTTCAATCCTACCATCAAAGAACGGAATCTGAATTGGAGGTAGTTTGATAGAAGTTTTAGAATGTTTCGCGTTGTCCTGAGACATTGAGTCCTCTAATGACCTTGAAGACTTCGCGGCGATAAGTGAGCGCACTCTCTCGACACGAGTGTAAACGCCGTCAAAGGATATTTGACTGTTATAATCGATTTTATGATCTGGATTAATTTGTAAAGAATATGTATTTATTTTATCTAGGTTATTACTAAATTCCTGACGAGTGACTGAGAGTATTTGTGTGTCTGACATGAACGTTTCCGACGAACGAAGCTCAATACTAGTCGTATTTATTTTCTTTGACGTTTCGTATAACGACGATAAATGCTCAAAGATTGCTTGATTTTTAGCTTGAAGTAATTTTACTTTCATTTTAAGTTCTTCCATAATGGATTATTCTAGAAAATACAACGGACAAAATAATTTAGGTATAGCGGGTAGACTTATAATAATAATTTTATTATAAGCGGGTATAAGAAGTAATTGCGGTTAAGTATGTTGTAGGCAAGTTTGCCGAGCTAACTCACGATAATTAGCGGTTTTAATATTGACCTAAGCTATTTTAATGCAGGAGGAGCAATATTAAGTTGGTACAGTAGTTCTCAATGAATATGTACCTAGCGGGATGTACGAACGTTAGTACGCGTTCAATATGGCGGTTTTACGAACTTAGGTATTTGACCTAAATCCTAGGTATGAGACCTATAAATGCTGATTCTTTGAATCCGTCTCGAATGGACCAAAAACTTGTGTTGATAAGTTGGGATAGCGGTTCGAAGGACCTCGCGGGTTGTAAATTTTGGCGGGAAATTAATTTATGCGGGATAGAATGTTGCCGGGCACGCAGTTTTATGTAGGGAAACAAGGACTCACTTGGAAGCCGACGATAAAGATGATCGCCTGGGACGATGGCTGATGCCGCTGGAGGTGCTGAAGCCCAGCGCGTGTTCTGGTGGATTCTTCCTTCACTTATGCTTATTTTACCGTGTCGGCCGACATTCACAGATTGTTTTTAGTTTAGAATTTAATGCGGTTTGGTGTATTTTGCGGCGCGCGCCGCAAAGCTCAGCAGTATTGCGTGAGGTGTTAAGCGGTTGACGTTGCGGATCCAAGAGCGCGGCGCGGCGCGATGCAGTAAAATAGAAAGCGGTGCGGTGCGGTACTGCCATTAGATGGACAGCATATTTTGCTATAGTAGCGGATTTAGCGGAGCGGTCGATTCTTCGTGTGTGGTAGCTGTCACGAATCGAAACGAACAGTGTCTTCAAATATGGAGTGGTTCCTGTCAAAATCACCTCAGAAGCGCGCCTCATTGGACGCCGGCGGCGGTACTCCTTCTCTTTCTGTCGCATGGGAGCGTAGTAGGAAGGAAGGAGATGGGTAGTTAAAAACTGCGGTTGGCAACATGACAGAAAAAATATAACGTAGGAGACGCGTTTGGAAACGCATACGCAATAATGAAATATACCACGTTCGGATATGTTAATATAGTAAAAAAAAAAAAAACTTACTACAGAAACTTGCGTAAGCAGACTGCCAAAATTAGTAAATGATCACCAAAATTAATCCCCATTTTATCGTTTAAACCAAACCAAATTTATTTATTTTTTACCACCAGAAATTGAACTGTTATGCTCTTGCATCCGAGTCAAGGGAAACCCGGTCGACGGAGCCCCGCTTCGCGGGGCTCCTACTTCTGAATGGTTTATAAAAAAATAACCACGAAGGGTATGGCGGGGTCTATTCGCTCGCTTCGCTCGCTCATTCGACCTCGCCATACCCTTCTAACCTAATCTATCCGTGTCGGGGTGTCCCAAGTCGGCCTAGGCAAAACTAGTTTTTCATCAACCACCTCATTAAAATTATAAATTGATGTATTAAATTGGCAACGAATAATATTATTTTAATAACTGAACAAAATAAAATGTAATACTGTATTGGTGACAAAATAACAAATAAAAAGGAGTCGCAATCAGGGATCGATAATCGATTTATTTGGTGACAGATCTACCATTCTGAGCACAAAGCTATTATTTAAATAATGAAACTATTATTATAAGAACGAAGTTTATATTCATTTAGTGCACTACAATGTTATTGGTAATCCATCTCTTATTTTACACATTATATTAACATTAATTTGATAATTCATACCTGGGAACACTTTTTGTATATCTGAGAACGAACATACATCGTGGCGATAGATCTATTTATTCGGTGATACAACTTGATGATAAATATAAATTTTGGTGACAAGAAATATAGTCCCCATTACAAATCTATTTAGTCCGTCAGTTAGAGTATTGGAAAATAATGGACACGTATTTTTGGTTTTTGTAAATCAATGAGGTAAAATGACAAATATAAAACGCATCAAAACTCGAGAGTGGGAGCTTATGACGTCACAACGCACTAAAAGTTATAGCACGGCGTAACGTATTGAGAATTTTAAAAGCGTCGTATCTTCGTCAATTTTAGCTTACGTAACAAAAGAAAAAATACGTGTCTAATATTTTTTGATAATCTAACTGTCGGACTAATTAGATTTTTTCAGAACACAAGCCCGTTATTATAGCCGTGTAATGCTGTAATGCATAACATATTGTTCGTAATTGCATTATTTTTTACTTCAGCACTGCATTGTTTGCGCGCTAGGATCAGTAGGTACTCGTGCACTCATTAGAGTGTGTACTGGGAGACGTATAATATTCATGAGTTCATGAATAGGTACTGCTTTTTACTCTCGAGTAGTTGTAAAAGTTACAAAAGCCACTTAGGACGCATAAGTGACATGGACATTATTTTCAACAGACTTGGAAAGAGGAGGTTAAGTAGGTAATAAAGCTGCTAAAGGTTAATAAAATGGAGAAGACTCTGTACTTGACCTGGCAATCGAACCAACCGCCCTGCTCAGTAGTCGGTCTTGCGACTTTGAGAACAACAGTAACTGGCCAGTTAGAAACCCGACCCTGCCCGCTGAGCATGAACGCCGTAGACACGAAAGAAACGACAAATCTTTTGTTCATCTGTCATTGAATCAACAAAATGACAGATGAACAAAAGATTTGTCGATTCTCTTTCGTGTCTACGGCGTTCATGCTAAGCGGGCAGGAATCAAGCTCAGAGTTCCATAATTATTATTCGTATGTTGGACAACCTATTCAAAAGTTCAATAACTCTCGTTTGGCGTGCGTCGTCAGTGTGCTCGGATTCGGTATCTTTTCATTCCTTTTTTTTTACACAAAGTCAACGGGGCGGGGCTAGAGAGCGTTTTTATGTTGCGAGTGCAAGCAAAAATGAGCTTAGTGGTGGTCAGGCGGGTGTGTCCTCGATAGTACCTATTTCGATATTGCCAAGCAGTTGGTCGACTTTTCACGTGAACAAAGGGCTGGCCTTTTGTTAAATAAATAAATAAATAATGTAATTAGTCTGTAAGCTTTCCTAAAATAAAATAAATAAACTACGAAGAGCCGAAATGAACTATGAGAAAAGGCCCGACCAGCTCGCTCGCTCGCTCGCTAGCTGGCGGTGAGGCCTGCGGTTGATACTTGTTCAGTCGGGATCTTTTCCACCTGATCAGTTATTTTTTTTTTTCGCTTAAATCATGTGGAGGCGCCGAACCACGCCCCCTTATAGTTTGGGCCTATTAGGAAAGCGTCATCTTTGGCTCGCAAAATAACAATAACTCTTGTTTGGCGTGCGTCGTCAGTGCACTCGGCCAGTCGGTATCTTTTCATTCATTATTTCTATACAAAGTCAACGGGGTGGGGCTAGAGAGCGTTTCTATGTTGTAGTGCAAGCAAAAATTTGCTTAGTGGTGATCAGGAGGAGTGTCCTCGATAGTACATATTATTTGATTATTTACAAATTACAAATAGACCTAAAATATAGGTCTATTTGTAATTTGTAAATAATGTACACTACATTCAGAGTAGATCATTTTATTAAGTTTCATTAAGTCTATAGAAAAACAATAAAATGCCAAAAAAATGTTTTGTTTTTCGATGTCGAGCCAGAACAATTACCTACGAGACGGGCATAACTCATTTGAGTTACGTATGATGTTTAGTTTCAGAATAATGTTAATTAGTTATGCAATAAACTCGCAACCAGTTGCGATAATGCATTTCATCAGTGCGGTTGTGATAAGGTAGGTAAGTCAATAAATTAATAGAAATTATGAATGAAAGTTTATCTCAATAGGTTTTCCCCTAAAAATATCTAATTTTTATTTAATTAATTGTTTAATAGGAGCTCCTGGCTAAATCGTAACAGCCGCAGGCGTAACCTTTAGGTTAAGCCGCGCTTGTCTAGGTCGGTCGGTGGATGAGTGGGCATCGTATGAAGCGGGTTCGTAGTATTTATTTATTGAACAGATTCGAGCGATCCGTACGGTGCGGATCAGTGACTTTCTATACAAAGAATAGGTACTACGATCCATTTGATACGATGCGTCCGATGCGTACGATGAGGACAGGTAGACGCTTACCTTCACCCCTAGCCAAGTTGACAATCTACAATCGTTAACGCTAGTAGAAAACTATTCAAATGAATGGGAATGACATCATCTCAACGTTAAGTCACGTGATCAACACAAACGAATAGAAAATTCGTAGACAAGTTTACATCGTTCAAAATGACAGAATAGAATGTTATCGTTTCTACAATGTTGATCGCTAAACTCTTTGGTAGGAAAACTCACCGGAGACTAAAGTGTCTTGTATTATATAGTGTATTATCTATGCTAAAGTGTAGGTTTTTTCTACAGACATTAGAGAACGAGCGATCGACTCAGTCGTGTCAACTTGGCTACCAATTTAGCGCTTTCTACAATCGCTTACGCCGAGGCGTTTACGATTGTAGAAAGAGAATCGATACGAAACGTTTGTAACTTGGCTAGGGGTGCCGCGAGTCTCCTCCGTGCCTCGGAAAGCACGTTAAACCGTTTGTTCCGAGTGGCCCGAAAGTCTGACAACCATTCTTACTAAGGAGCATCGTATTGCCTATTACTAACTGTGTTGTAGAGGTCAGATAGGCAGGCATGAAAATGGGTGGCAAAAATTCTGACACCAGGTTAGGCAGTAACAGCGTTTACAGATTTTTTTTGCCAACCAAGTCGGGACTCTGGAACTTTTTGAGTGAAATAAGCGGGATTCTTTCGTCGAAAGCGGGACAGTAAAAAAAACCTGTATTTATATAACCAGAAGTTTTTAAATATTTATCTTTTTATTTGAGTTCAAATTACGTTTACGTGACAATAGATAGGAAAAACAGCCATAGAAAATGTATTTTAATAAAAATATGATGTTTTAAATCAGTTTTACCCTATCGTTAAATAGTTAAGTCTTATTCGTCTTATTAATAAAATAAAAAAACAGAAATCAAAATCTATCTAATCGTACCTTCGTTCCTCGTCCCTTTTGTAGGGTTGTGTTTTATTTTTTTTATTATTGCGCGTTTGTACTCTGTGCAAAATAAACGATTTTTCTTTCTTCTTTCTTTCTTCTTTACCTACTGTATTTCGTGAGGCGATGTTTTCCTAGTTTGACTTTCGTCTTGGGTGTAAGTACCTAATGTTTTCTGGTTCCGAGCAATCCGAAACATCACTATCGATTTCGTTACTTTCATTCATCTCTCTATGATTCTAATACGTAAACTCCTGTAGTTTACGAACAAAAACACCTCATCCCCGCTTCTCAGAACGCTGCACGCACGGTCGAGTTATCTCCAAAAAGCGGGACTCAGCCTGTCCCGCACGGGACATTAAATTTTGATTGAAAAAGCGGGACCGTCCCGCCAGAAGCGGGACGGCTGGCAGTAACCACATATTAAAGATGATTTCCATAATAATATTACAAATGCGAAAGTAACTACTTACTCGTATCCGTCTGTCGGTCTGTCTGTCATCTTTTCATGTCTTAGCGGCTTATCGGATTTGGATGAAATTTGGCCTACGAAATAGTACATTTTGATACAAGTGGAGAAAGTTTGTTATTGCATTCGAGGCGCAATTATAACACCCGAGCCGTAGGCGAGGGTGTTTTTGAGCCGAGAACTGCAATAACAAATGTCCACGTGTATCAAACGACGTTTTCCAATACACTTTTGAACAAATAAAATAAAATTTAACGAAAAAAATTTTGTCACGAACTAAGAAACTATGTTTTTAATTTTCTTTTCTTTTTCGCGCTCTGCTTTTGCCAGGTTGAAGGAGAGGCAAAGGTATGAAGCCGTTAAACAGCCTAATATAAAAAATAGATTTATTTTATATTTTTTAATTCAGAACACAAATAAATATTAATTTGTGTATAAAAATAACTATTAGTTTTTAATAATCATGTTTATCTATGATATTCTATTTATAAACACAATTTTAATATTCAAAAAATATACATTGCATGTTGTACCTAATCGTAGTGCGATTAGGTACAACATGCAATGTATTTCACACGTGTGCTATTTTTTCCAAATGCAAATAAAAATTGCCACAGATAACTATACCTATACTTAGTCCAAATTGGTTCAATGCCTATAGTCTGAGGTGAAAGTTTTTTTTTTAATTTTTGCAAAGCACTACGCGTCTTTACGGCACAAATATTTTTTGAATATTTAAATTGTGTTTATAAATAGAACATCATAGATAAACATGATTATAAAAAGTATTAGTTACTTTTATACACAAATTAACATTTATTTGTGTTCTGAATTGAAAAATATAAAATATATCTATTTTTTATATTAAGCTGTATATCGGCTTCATACCTTTGCCTCTCCTTCAACCTAGCGAAATCAAAGCGCGAAAAAAAAAAAGAAGATTAAAATCATAGTTTCTTAATTCGTGACAAAAATATTTTTCGTTATTTTATTTTATTTCTTCAAAAGTGTATTGAAAAACGTCGTTTGATACACGTGGACATTTGTTATTGCAATTTTCGGCTCAAAAACACCCTCGCCTATGGCTCGGGTGTTAGATTTCCGCCTCGAATGCAATAACAAACTTTCTCCACTTGTATCAAAATGTACTATTTCAACACATTTGCTCAAAAACTGCATTTACGGAGCCTGTATACATTGTTCGAAAGTTAAGAATTACGCACCATACAACGGAACATGCGGTAAAATAGGTACTCTCACCTAAGTACCTATTTTACCGCATACCCCCTTGCAAAGCACCGTGCGTATTTTTTACGGTTTTTTTTAATTAGGTCAAAATGAAAATCCAAGATGGCGCCGACGAAAATTTTTGGTTTTTTCTTCATGGGTGCCGTTTTCGTGGTTTTTGGGGTCGCTGATAACGAAAATGCGGTCAAAAAGAAAATCCAAAACGGCGCCGACGAAAATTTTCGGTTTTTTCTACATGGGTGTCGTTTTCATGGTTTTTGGGGTTGCTGATAATGAAAATGAGGTCAAAATGAAAATCCAAGATGGCGCCGACGAAAATTTTGTTTTTTTTTTCATGGGTGTTGTTTTCGTGGTTTTTGGGGTCGCTGATGACGAAAATGAGGTAAAATGAAAATCCATTATGGCGCCAACAAATATTTTCGGTTGTTCTTCATTGTTGTCGTTTTCGTGGTTTTTGGAGTCGCTGATAATGAAAATGAGGTCAATATGAAAATTCAAGATGGCGCCGACAAACATTTTCGGTTGTTCTTCATTGTTGTCGTTTTCGTGGTTTTTGGGGTCGCTGATAATGAAAATGAGGTCAAAATGAAAATTCAAGATGGCGCCGATGAATATTTTCGGTTTTTTTCTTCATGGGTGTCGTTTTCGTGGTTTTTGGGGTCGCTGTTTGTTTTATTACATATTGTACTGTTTTCTCGCAAATGTGTTGAAAAACATTGTATGACACACGTGCAGAAATTGGTATTTACAAACTCGTGACTATGGTAAGCCCTCGACTTCGTCTCGGGCTTACATTCGTCTACTTGTTTGTAAATACCAACTTACCGCACTAGTATCATAAATAACTCTAATCTGGGTAAGAGGACATAGGATACTTTTTGGTCCAGTGGGATAATTTCGGACTTCCACACGATTGAAGCTGCGGGTAAAAGCTTATCTATATCTTTCTACACTAATATTACGTATATAAAGAGGAAAGATTTGTATTTTTGTGTGTGTGTATGTTTGTAATAAATAAACTCAAAAACTACTGCGCCGATTTAAAAAAATCTTTTACCATTAGAAAGCTACGTTCACCCTGAGTAACATAGGCTATATTTTATCCCCGTACTCCCACGGGAACGGGAATTACACGGGTACAACCGCGTGAAGAGGAAAGATTTGCATTTTTGTATGTTACAAATAAACTTAAAAACTACTGGACCGATTTAAAAAAATCTTTCAGCGATGAATAGCTACATTATTAGCGGTAACATAGGTTATATTTTATCCCCATACTCCCACGGGAACGGGAACTACGCGGGTGAAACCGCGTGACGTCCGCTAGGTCTTAAATATATTTCTTGCTCTAAGTGATACACGTGTTCCGCTTTAGTTTTAATGTTTTCATTATAATTAATGATAAGTGTGGTATGATAACAATCCAGATTTACCTACTCAAGTATCTTGACTTAGCACACGAGGTTCTCGACATGTGGATCCGGGAACGTAGACTCTACCTGTCATTGTACCGATAGTCTTTACGGTTAATGGTCTTATGGCAAAGAGGTTCGACCAGCACCTTAGGAGGCATTCACTGCGTGGCTGGCCCTGGGCCCATGACCACCGGCAGCCTGCACCTTGTTCCTGATAGCCGAAGGGCTAATGTTTTTAATTTTGTCTTGTTTTTAAAAATGTAAACAATGTGTATGTACAGAAAATAAATTAATGAGCTTATTAAAGATTTACCTTTTCCGGTTAGACTGGAAGCCGACCCAAACATAGTTGAAAAAAGGCTAGGTAGATGATAATGAATAAAGATTTACCTTCAATCATTGTTATTCTACCTTGCATTGTTTTATAGCATCAATAAACATGCTTAGATTTATAACGTTCTGATAAAACTGTAGGTTGGTTGGTTACATTAATAGCGTTTAGTGTGACTTTGCGTTATAGATTTATTAAATCAAATCGGCTTATACGTATACGTACGTCACTTCAAGCCTTTATTATTTTCAGATTCTTTCAAAACGGAACTAGTGATTATAAAAAACAACACTAGTTCTATCATGGAACTGTTAATGGTACTAGTGACAATGAGGGCTTTTCCCAGCAGGGGGGCAGAGACCGCAGAACGCTACCTGCTACGTTCCTTACGTACTTCTTTTGCCTCGTCCACGTTCAAACACGTCATCTTAAAAAGTATCAAAACGATTGTTGGGATAAGTTCAATCTTTTATTTAAAAAAAAAAACAATTCACAAAATGATCAGTCTCCCTCGTTGGTCCAGTGGTTGCACTGCTGACCATGAGCCTTTTTTTTTTTTTTTCGGATGGGAAGTCATCAAATGACTCCTCCCGCTCTGGGCGGAGCAGGAGGGAGTGTCAGACTTTTACTGACTAAAACCCATCCATGTTCCTTCATCACCCTTTGTGTTCCAGGGCCACGGTATCTCTTTCGAACAGTCCCGCAACCCCGGCAGGCATCGGTCTTTGCGGACCCCTTCCTATTGCTGACTTTCTTTGAGGCGCGAGTGGAACACGAACGTGCCGTCGACACGGCCTGTCGTCATGAGACGGACGGACGGCCAGCTAGCCCATAGCCAACCGTCCACAGGCCCACGCCTACGGCCGGGGGCCACGTGGCCCCCGACGCCCGGGGCGTCTCCCGCGGCGGCCGGGACGTGAGGTTCTGTCCCTCTCACGTTCCGCCACCTCCTTCTTCAGCATCACTGCTTCGTAGAAGGAGGTGACGGCGTCCCATTCCGTCTCGCTCTGGACCATGGCTTGAACCAGGGCCGGACGCGAGAGCTAGCCGCCGCCGATCACCGTTTCAAGGACACAGCGGTGCTCCGCCCACGCGCGGCACACCTCCACCGTGTGCTCCACCGTGTCCTACGGTCGATCCTCGCAGTGGATGACCATGAGACCTTAGCTTCGATTCCCAGGTCAGCATTATTAGGTTTGTCGTGAGGTTATTTTTAAGTTTTTTTTTTAATGTTATCAAATTTACTGTTATATGAGAACCTCCTCCTTTTTGAAGTCGGTTAAAAATGGTATTTGCTGCTGCCACATCATCATCAATTCATCACTTAACATTAGCATTGACGGAATTGATTTTATTGACCCATGCTTTACTGGGTATTGCAAACATACTCGCGTTCTATGTGACAAAGTCTTGAAACTACGAGTATCTCTTCAAGGAAATGTTTGATTGAACACGTGTAAACTTGATAGCTACTGATATCGCGGTGCAGAAACATCCATATTTAATTAATCCAAATACATCCAGATGCAGACTATTTTTAGATAAGATACAAAGACAAAATTTTCAGGCTTGAAGTTACCTACGCAAACTCACTAGAGGTTTTCCTTTCGATATTATTGACCGACGGTGCAGGCCCTCCTGATGGTGACCGTCATCGTCGGACATTCTGTTTTACCAGAGATGCAGATGCATTGTAGCCGCAGAGACAAACCTGAAATTTCTCATGTTCCAGTACAGATTAGAGGGTTCCAATCCGGAATTCAGTAACGCTGCTTGGCGGCAGAAATAGGTACCTATGATGGCAATACTTCCCTGGACAAGCTGCTTCATAGAGAGCTCTAACAGCTATTCATTCGTCCATTATTTCAAAGGTAATGAGGGCCTTTAATATATCTGATAATGCTTGGATCTTGACAGTGTCCTCATCGTCAACGGATCCTGTGATGAGAACCTGACGTTTCCTTCATGGTTCCTGTTCGGGGCAGCCACTGCCGCTTACCAAGTAGAAGGTGGATGGAATGAAAGTGGTAAGCTGTATTTATAGTACCTTTTTCGAAGTTCTTTAAGTGCCCATCTAGGTCTATGTGAAATAAAAGAGTACTGTTCAAACCAAGAGTGAACAGGCATCTTCTGGGCACGCTCGTCCCATCATAGATCTCATCCATCGCTTTCCGTCAGGCGTGATCTAGGTCAAGAGCAGGCCCATAATGTAATAATAAAAAATAAAAAAAACTATTTTGATTAGGTACCCTTCTCTTATTTTCCAGATAAAGGAGAGAGCATTTGGGACAGACTGATGCACACGCGACCTGATGTGGTCGTAGATGGATCCAACGGAGACGTGGCATGCGACACCTACCACCTGTGGCAGAGAGACATTGAGATGGCCCAGGAGTTGGGGCTCGATATGTACAGGTTAGTTTATTTAGAAGTGCGTCTTGCCTGATGATGGACAGGTCTAACTTGACACCACACTTTGACACCTAACAGTCTTGCATAGGCATAGTCCACTTATCTTAAACAGCCACCCAGGTTCGACCTTCAGGTTAAGCCGCGCTTGCCTAGGTTGGCCTGTGGATGGGTGACCACTCATTACATACCGAGTTTCCTCCGTACCTTGGAATGGATGTGGTCCCGGCTGTCATTTGTAGATCTTTGACAGTCGTTACAGGTAGTCAGGGGCTCGAAATTCTGACGACCAGTCTTACCTAGGGTTATTTTATTACCCAGCACTAACTGGGTTGTAGAGGTCAGATAGGCAGTCGCTCCATATAAAATACTGGTATTCAGCTGCATCCGTTTACTGCGTGGTCTATTTATTTACCATCCGTGCATATCATGGCCGAAGGTAGCACTTACATACAGATCGCAGCTATTATATGTGTCGAGCTAAGCCGTGAGACGCTGTAGAGCAGCACTTCTAAATGTAAAAAATACTCTGGATCCTTTTAATAATTTCTAGGTTCTCAATAGCCTGGCCTCGCATACTCCCATCCGGTTTCCCCAACCATATTAGTGAGGAAGGCAAGAACTACTACAACAAGCTGATCGACGGTCTACTGGCGAAGGGTATCCAGCCTCTTGTGACTATGTACCACTGGGATTTGCCACAGTCCTTGCAGGATCTTGGTAAGAGTACCTGACAATTTTGGATTATTTCTCACTTCGAGAGCGAGTTGGAGTTGGTCACGTACCAACGTTCGTTTTTGTCCCGTTAAATTTTTGGTTCAAGGTCATGTCAGTCCTCACGACGTTTTCTTTTACTGTTTAAGCAATTATGGTCGACATACAAAAACCTGCCAAAGATATATCTAGTTAGCATAAAAGACTTCTGATCAACATAGCTTGAGGAAAGCAGTTCTGCTTGATGAGCAGCAGCCTTTAGCTTATGTAGGTTACCATCAACCATTGGAAAAACTTTCGAAATAAGTGCTAATCTTAACTATGAATTCTCACCTAGCTCCACACTAGGAATTATTCCTGTTCATGGGTGTGTTTATACACTTTTAGAGTCACTAACACAAACTGCCAGATTCGGAACAACTTCCTGTATTCATATAAATGTTTGTTCCGTGCGGGAATCGAGAAAAGCTGCGCAGCAGCCAATCACTTGGCGACTGCGTTAACCTTGCCGTCATTTAAAACACTAAAAGGCACAAGGTAACATTACTTTCAGGTGGCTGGGCTAACCCTCTCATCTCCACTTGGTTCGCTGACTACGCAAGGGTCCTATACTCCCTCTACGCTGACCGTGTGAGGTACTGGCTCACCTTGAACGAACCTATGGTCATTTGTGATGGTGGGTACGGCCAGATGGCCGCGCCATATCTGGATGATACGAAGATAGGACTGTATTTGTGCAATAAGCATGTGCTGATGGCCCATGCTGAGGCATACAGGATCTATAACGAGGAGTTCAGGCATTTGTATCATGGTGAGTGTAGTGTCTGTGAGTGAAAGAGAGGGAAGCATTGTGTCGTCTCTGGGCGCGAGAGTTAGTTAGCTTTGAGCTTCGGGGGTGAACGGACGTGCGCGCGTCTGAGAGCCGATAATATAGAGGGAAATACCACAGTGAGTTAAATACTTTGGATTAGGTCTTACTCATTTAAAGAGCTCGAGGCTAAATAATAACACAGAATTTCGACTTATACTAATTTCTGTCATGTTCAGGCATGTTGTCGTTGTCCACGATTTTCTTCTGGCTCGAGCCGGAGACACCAGCTGATGCTGAAGCTACGAAACTTGCAATACAACTCTGGGTAAGCTCTATAGCATATCCAACGTACGCTCTGGAATTCCTTGAAACTTTTTATATTAATTCATTCAGACTTGCCGTTTTTCTTTAGGAGGGTAGATATGCCCACGCCATATACTCCAAATCAGGCGGCTGGCCACCAGACCTTGAAAAGTTGCTGGCAGAAAACAGTAGGAAGGAAGGCTATCCGCGACCTAGGCTACCTCCTTTCACTCCTGAAGAAATTGAGTTTGTTAAAGGTAAGAATTTTTGTATCATCTTGCTTTCATATGACAAGCTGGACGTGATTGGATAACCTGAAGAATTTCGGATTGTGATAGAATGTCACGGGTGTTTCGGTGTCGGTCAGTGGGGCCACTGACCGACACCGGGGTACTTTATGAGTGACGAAGTAATTGCAAATCTTTTTGCAGTTTAAAGGTTTGGAATAATTCCGCATGTAATCAGCACTATTAGCTAAGCCATCGCTCGATCAGCCGGGCCCAAAGAGGTGTCACGCAGTGGTTCCTGCGCGCCTTCATAGAGAACGTGCGAATGCTGTATAGGCTGCACTTGGTGGTAGGGATCGCTGGGAATGACTGATCCCATTCGGGAGTGCGCGCGAGTGTACTTGTATCTCTCGGGCCCCCGACAGATGGTATAGTAGTTATAGTAGTAGGTTTTTATTCAGTTAGAATCTGTCATGACCGTCCGCTCGCTCCCGACGGAGGGTATCCATGAGGACTTTCCCATTAAAAAACGTGGGGACCTATATTCAGATCAGAACTAAAATTAAATTATTTCGAGGCCTTACTCACCATCGCTTCACGCTTACAGGAACCTACGACTTCTACGCCCTAAACCACTACACAACGAGACTGGTGCGGAAGGTGAACCCCGAGAAGGCTGGGGCGTGGCCGTACTACGGGTCCCAAGAGATCGGAGTCTCTATGGTCAACCATCCTGCCTGGGACACGGCTGCAGCTGACTGGTTTGCGGCAAGAATTTTTGCTAGATCGTACAAATTCGAATTATCGGTTGGTCCGTGGATGAGTGACTATTACATACAAAGTTCCATCCGTGCCTTGGAAAGCACGTTGGTCGCGGCTGTCAGTTTTAGTTCTTGGACAGTTGGTCCGGGTAGATAGAAACCTGAAAATCCGACAGCTAGTCTAATACAGTATTGTATTGTTCTGTAACTGTATTGTGTAGGTCGGATAGGCAATTGTTCCATGAAAAGTACTGGTATACATGGTTAGTTTTCAATGACCAGCCAAAATATTAGATATGCAATCATATTCTGGGGAAATACTACCAACTGGGATAAAGTTTTTAAATGTCAAAAAAGGTGCGTGCGAGCAATGTGTGGTCTCAACAGAACTGACAGCTGCAAAGAATACTTTAAAGAATTAAAAATACTTACCGTGCCATCTTTATATATTTTTTAAATGGCCCGTTTATTAGACATCACCCATCGCTATTCACATTAGAGCTCAGATCGCGAAATAGAAGTCATTTGTATAACAACCTTACCAGGCAATATAGAACTACCCTCTTTGGGAAAAGTGTCTTTGCTATGGCCACGAAGATCTACAATAAAATTCCAAATGACCTAAAAGAATGTAGCAATATTAACATCTTTAAAAATAAATTGTTCCAATTTCTTATGGAGAAGTGTTATTACTCTGTAGATGATTTTTTATCGACTAGAACTTTTTAAATATTTTATGTCCGCTTGACGATAATTAATTATTGTGGTCGATAGTCTTGTGTCTGTTCATGCATGCCTAATAGTAATAATCTATGTTTAAGAGGACGCATTGGAAATCAAGGAGTCAATGATCTCAATTTTTGTCAGTAATTACAAAACGAATGAAAATGTAAGTTGGTGACCTGATAATTCATGATAAAAACCTTATTTTGTTAGTTTTCAATACATGATTAAGTAACTTTTGTAACAGAGAAAAAAATATCAAACATACCTCTTTTTAAAAAGAGATTCACATGTTATGGGCAAACGGTACCAATTTAAGCCTCTTAACTTTCTCCGTAGATAAGTCTATACATACTCTTTAAAATTGTAGAAGGAATTTCTGAAATTATCGTTCCCAACTGAATTAAATAACAAAAACCATTTTGTCGTTTACGTCCTTTAAGTTATAAGCTAGCAATCCTCGCCCCGCTCAGACGCCCAGTCCCCCGCTCAGTCCCGAAGCGCGCGTGCCCGGTTTTAGAACGATGCGTCGCCTTAATCTTAAATGGAATTAGACTGTTGGACTCATATTTTCATTATGTTATTTTAATCATTTGTATGCCCAAGTGGCGGATCATGAAATGGACATTATTTGTATACAATTATGTAATGAACACCTGCATGTAACCCATCTATCACAAATAAACGATTTGATTTGATTTGATTTGAATAAATAGCATTCATTTGAAAATGTCCTTAAAATTTCTTAAATCATAAACCTAGTGGGAATCAATGCACTTGTGTGCGTGCATGCACCGTCAAATGTATGTGTGTGCTAACTGCTACCTATCTAGGTTGTTGAACTGAATTGTGCTGTTGCAATATCCACACGTTCGCTTTTTCGTAGAGCACAGGAATGAAATTTTATTTAAAAAAAAAATGTTGTTTTTTGTTCATTATATCGAAAATATGATCGATTCTTAACCATCTCTGAAAATTTGGCCGGTCATTAATAATAATAATATATGTTTATTCAACTCAATACAAGTGCATACATTACATAAAACTATCTTATATGAGCTTATATAAACAGAAATTCGACAAGACATCTGTGTCTGAACTAGATAAATGAATATCTGTATCTCAGACAACAGCGCTCTTCCTTAAAAATATACATTTATTTATAAGCTTGAGGTTCAAATTGGCTTTAATTATATATTATATTACATATGGTTTTAATCATCTAGGACATTGAAAACTAACCCTGTATAGCTGAATGTTGTTAGACTGGAAACCGACTGCAACATAGTTGGGAAAAGGCTAGGCACATGATAATGATTCTTCTATGTATACTGTCATTAAGTTCTGGAGCAACTGCCTGTCTAACCTACAAAACCAAAGCAACTGGGGCCAAGGCCCAACTAAGGTTAGACAGGCTTTCGAACGACAGCCGGGACTGATGACTTGATGTGCTTTTTCAAGCTTGGAAAATTACGGACGAAATGAAATGATCGCTCACCCATCCACTGATCGACCTCAACAAGCCTAGATTATCCTTGATCAATTGCGTTACAACCTATACGTCTACGGGTGGATACTTAACTAGCAGTTTCTTCTTTGGTTCACCTCTAGTTTTAAACCTTCCAGATATACCCTGAAGGTCTTGGGAAGCAGCTGCACTGGATCAAAGACACTTATGGAGTGAACGATATTCTGATTACTGAGAATGGTCTGCCAACCCTCAGCCCGGACCTGTACGACTTGCAGCGGTTGAATTTTATCAGAAATAACTTGGAACAGGTAATCAAGATTTCAGTAGTTGTTTTGGAAAACATCGTGAGGAAACCAGCATGCCTGAGAGATATTTCTCGACGGCATGTTAAGCCAAGTCAGAGGCCCATGGGCGGCTTAAAAACTCTGACAGCAGGTTAGGCACTAACCACACGATAAAGAAAGAGGTAGTTGATGATGCCATCTAGCCGACTTCGGTCACAGCGACTGCAATCGATGGCTTTCTAGGGTGGTTGTCGAGAGATTTGGTTTGTTGCTCTTTCATATGCTCTCAAGTGGCTAGCATATGTAACTTTGGCCGAAAAACTCTGAGCACTAAGCGTACATGTCAGAGCACCACTGACGACAGGCTGTAGGTTGTTTAGCTTTAAGGTTATCACGTTTTAAATCTATCTACGATCTGCGTCTCCTTTCAGAGGCGTTGACCTGCTGATCTAAACCTAAAAGTTTGGCTTAAACATAAAGGAATAGCATAACATTAAACCTATGTTTCCCCCACGGGTTAGGCAAAAGTGTATCATAGTGCACCCACATTTCGACAGACCTGTTTCTTTCATGTAATAGGTTGCAGGCCTATTGCCATCGACAGAACACAAATCGAAACTACGAGCTATCTACTGAGAAATTCCTTTTGAATTCTTTTTGATGAAAAACCCAATAAGACTTTGTCGGACCTGGGAATCTGGGTTTAATAAAATGGGAGTTAAACAAACTGATTGACTCTGGGGCACATTTCCGCTTAACCGATCAAGGAATAAAGACGTGACGTTATGCTATGTGTATTGTATGTACAGGTACACAACGCCATAAACGATGGTATCCACGTGATGGGCTATATAACATGGTCCATTATGGATAACTTCGAATGGACCACGGGATACATGTATGTATTCATCTTTCTATCTCATATGTTATTGACTGTGGTAAAACAAATGTTGTGATAAGTAAGTAAGGTGCTACCGGGGGTGGGGTAACCAGGTCGAAGGATGGATGGAATATGAATAGACCAGACGAATCTTTGAGTGGAGATCGGGTATCGGTAAGTGTTGTACCCATAGGATCAGCTACAATCAAAGTGAACCTGGACAAAATGGGTGCAGAAACCAGAATACCAGGTGTTGTTGCATAGCTTTTAAAAGGCATAAGACGAGGATTATATTGCGATAGGTTGAGTTCAAAGTAGTAAGTGGAGTGGACATGTCATGCAGATGAATGAGGAAATGGTAGTGAGCATTTTGGCTATAAGAGTAGAGGAAGACCAAAGAAACTATGAATGGACTGTGTGAATGATGATATGGTTAGAAAGGAGGTGTCTGATGAGATGACGAGTAATAGAGAGAGAGAGAAGAATGGGAGAGTATGGGAGAAGAAGATATGCTGCGTCGACCACAAATGAATTGGGATAAGGGCGGGGAAAACAGGTTAAGTTCAAAGTCGCATGATATCACAAGTTATATTTTCCTGGTATAATCGAAAGAATAATATGTCTCTAAGATACAAATTGTTCAATACGGTGTCGGACGTAAAGAATAGCACCATCCCATATCTTCCCGTAGGTGTCGTAAGAGGCGACTAAGAGACTTACCAAAGAATTGGCAGCAGCGTTCTCTGTGCTTTTATAACAACCGTACTGCAATCGCCAACCCGCCTGCCAAGCGTGGCGATTATGGCAAAAACCCCCCTTTGGGGGAGGCCCATGTCCAGCAGTGGACGTCTTTCGGCTGAAATGATGATGATACAAGTGTCGTCAAACATGGAGAGCCAGGGTGCATTATTTTCAATATAACTTCTTCATTTACTTGTTGATACTATATTTCCAGTCCAAAATTCGGCCTGTACGCGGTAGATTTCTCGTCCATCAACCGCACGCGCACACCGCGGGAGTCGGCGCGCTTCTTCGCGAGCGTCACCAGGACACGGTCAATTCTTCGACACAACCACAACTTGAATTATGAAGAGTAGCTATGTTTAAAGTGTTTAGTAAAATGTTTGTTATAAGTTAGTTTTTATGAATGGTTGTTTTTTTTTGAAGTTTTATGTTATGCAATTTTGTTAGGCTTAAATCATGAGCAATTTCTTCTACGTCGAATCTGAATCAAGTCCGGGATACCAGTACCTAATTCATCAACAACTTCCTGCCGTTATCCTATAATACTTGGGTCGGCGGTTTCCTTTCATATCATTCCTCACACAATCTATCCATCTTTGCTTTGGCCTTTCAATCCCTCTCCATCGCAAGTCTATAGTAATTCCACTACTTGTATCAAATTGGTTGACTGCTGATGCTGTGTCTTATAGGCACATAAAATATATTAAGCAATACGTCCTACGACCTGGTGGAGGTTGCGGGAATCCGCTGGACGCGAGTCGCACGGGACCGTTAAAATGTGGCGACACTTGGGGGAGGCCTATGTCCAGCAGTGGACGGCTTTCGGCTGAAATGATTATGATGATGAATACGTCCTGTATAGTTGCATTTCAAATTCAAAATATTTGTTAATTAATCAAGTTCATTATACAAATCTGGTTGAACGGTGATCCCCAAACTGAAGTATATATCTTGGGGATCAAAGTTGTATATTTTCGTAATAACCAATAAAAGATCGTACCTAGTGATTATTAAGAAGATTAAACTAAAAGTAAGGGTTGAATTAAAGTAAAAACAAAACATAAATAATAAAAAAGTTGTTAAGGCGATTACAGGAGCTAAACGCGAGTTCTTTAATGCAAAAAAGCATATGATTCACTGCAATAAACAAAACCAGAAAAATATATGATATTCTTCAGGATATATGCTAGTTCCATAGTGTTTTGAAAACATAATACAACAAACTTTATTCGATAGAAAAAAATCACGAACTTATCTCTAAAAAAATCTTTTAAAGAGTAAAAACCATACTAAAATACATGCGATCATTCTGATTTTTTTGGCAAATAATTCTACAAGCAACATACTAGTATTAATGTTAAAGTGTGTATTTTTAGTGTTTTAATTTTTTAGTCCAAACCATAGATATTTTGTAAATCGCAAAAAAACACTGATTTCGCACTATTCGGCCGCAGTGACTGACGTAACAACCACGTTGTAGTGCAAGCTGATTAGAACTTTATTCTAACAGTATTTCAAACAAAGTTTGAACTACTACAAATAGAGTTGCTAATTTAGCTCACGTAATCGCCTTAACTAGACTCCAAAAGGCAAACTAAACTTACGAGTGTGTTTTTCTGTGTGCGTTTGTGTGTATGCGTGAGCGTTTATGTATTTGCGTGTGATTACGTATGCTGTCAGTCTATGCAGTCTTACTTCTTGAATTTATTTCTCAACTTAATTATAAGATGGAAGTTCTAGGCCAAATTAATTCTATTATAGATAAAATACTGATATCCCGTAAAACGAAATTAAACCTAACATTTAAAAAAATACCCATTATTCTGTAAAACACCGACTTCACCGAAGTAACCCAACCTTTCATTTGTTTTAATAACTTCAGAATTTTCTAAAAAGCATCGGATGTCAGATTATTATGAATTATCCCTCTTCCGGCTTTGTCTTGTAATTTAATATTCTGGTTTAAAATTAAATTAACATTGAAGAGCGTCCACTCAAACTTGAAGTAAGAGTTGAACTCGCTCAGTGATATTAAAATTCTACGAAAGTTGGGTTTAAATATTAATTTGCTAGGAAATTGCTTGCTACGTGAATTCGAGAAGAGAGGTTTTCTTATTCGATTTTGATCATTTGATGACCAGGCTGATTGGCAATGTCCTGATGGCCCAGTGAATAAAGCTTCGGCTCTCATGCACGAGGTGGAGTGTTTAAATCCGTCCCGGTATCACACCTCTAGGGACCTCTCTCACAACACGACCATGACAATTTCCCGACCAGTTTTGTTCAAGATAGCGACCGGAGATGCGACAAGTCGTGTTCGTGCCTGCGTAGAGCGCGAATATAATGCGTCACTCTGACCGAGTTCAATAAAGGATGTTCGAGCGGTGGTCCCATATAAAATTTCTTCATAATGCTTCGGTAGTTTATGAGTTATTTTTTATAGTATATATTTTTTCTTATAAGTCTATGTGGATCATCTGCTAATAACTTTTAGTAACAATGGAATATGAATACTCTTGATACAAGTAGAGAAAGTTTTTTTTTTGTTTTTCTAATACCCCGTCTTTATAGAATAACTTCAATAATAAATTCATGCAATTGTTGATCATAATATTATTCCAGCTTACTGTACTCTAACTTTTTTTTTCTTTTGGTCCCAAAATACCACTCAAAAATATTTAGAGCAATAGCGCACTAGCGGCTTGGACGCAGCGGCCAGGTCGCACGGCCAGGCCGCAGGGATCGATTTGCAACGCGGCCAAAACCACGGCTACGATCGTCAGACAGACAGACAACACGTGCGACCGCCACGGCTAGTGCGCGCACACTGGTGATTTTACTACAATACTATAGATCTCAGTGGCCGCAGCTACCAGCGACTGAACACTGGCCGCAAACGCGCCGCTCCGATCTCGCTGGCCGCTGCGGCTGAGTGTGGCCGCTGGTCGCGTGCGACCAGGTGGGCGCGCTCTGTGGCGATTTCATACTAAGGTATCTATCTCGATGGTCGCCGCGATCTGGCCGCTGCGGCCAAGCCGCTAGTGCGCTATTGCTCTTAAGGGGAATCCGGGACCGCGGTCCTGGTACCGAAAGCCCCCCGACCCTTGGCAAGAGTTTGTGTGAAATACCACCATATCACTACCAAAAAGGCTGAAATCGAAAAGTTTTTTGTGGTTTAGCTAACGTACCGTTTTGTACCAAAATGTATGTACAACCGAAAATAAAATTATCAGCTTCGTTTCAGCGAAACAGATTTTGTTTCACACTAAAAATACACTCTGCTTCCTTTCTTTGATACAAAATTCTCAAAGGTCTTTTGTACCTGCTTAGATCTAAAACTATACTGTTGGGATTCACAGAAAATATATGTTTTGGCTATACAAAAGGCGTTATGGTAATAAGTTTAAGTTTGGAATCTATCCATAAAAATGGCGCATCGTATAAAGAAAAAAAAAAAAAAAAAAGAAAAAGTTCGGCGTTGTAGAGTTTCGTTATGAATAACAGTTTATTTTTAAACCTCGGTAATAACATAGTAATATTCATTAATTCATCAGAGGAGCTCGTGGTTAAATAATGGTGCCGATTCCCTTGTTCACAAACTAAACTAAATTTAAGTTGAATGCATCTTTTTCTTTCTATTTCATTATGAAAAGGACAAGATAAATATTAGTTTAATCCTGTCAAATTAGTCAGCACCTGACGTAATTTGATGTAATTTTAGTAGTCAACTTTTTAATCGCGTCTAAAACTTGTATGGCGCTGATTAATTTGACAGAACATAACTAAAATTTATCTTCTGTCCTTTTCTTAATGAAATAGAAAGAAAAAGATGCACTGAACTTAAATTTGGTTTAGTTTGTAAACAAGGGAATCGGCACCACTAACAGTTCGATCAATCTTCAGGCTAAGCCGCGTATGCCTAGGCAAGCCTGTGAATGGGCATTACATACCGAGTTTTCTTCGTGCTTCGGAAAGCACGCTTATCCGTTGGTCCCGGCTGTCATTTGTAGAACTTTGACAGTCGGTAGTCAGTGGCTTGAAAGTCTGATAAACCAGTCTTACCAAAGGGTATCATATTATTATGCCCCAGTACTAACTGGGATGTGGATGTCTGATAGGCAGTCGCTCCATGTAAAACACTGGTATTCAGTTGCATCCGGTTAGACTGGAAGCCGACCCCAACAATGTTGGGAAAAGTCTAGTCAGATGATGATTCATAAATATTTGTCTTATTTTTCCGACGTTGCTAACTTTTACAATAAGATGCATTCTTAAAAATATCTGAACACAACTTTTGGAGCCATCTTTGATACTGAGCTTTGATATTAGTTCATCATGAATTCTACCCACTGAACTATCATTTATAGGTCGCTATATAACTTTGAAGATACACCTACCAGAGGCAAGATTTATAGCGATTTCACTAATACACTTAAGGGACTCAAAAAAGTAGGGTTCCGAAATGTACGGCCTAATAAAGAAACATGCAAACATTTAGTGGGAACTAGTGGAGTTTCAGTGTTGCCAAGTTCTTGAAAATTTGGGAAAACGGTAGGAATAATAACGGTAGGAATAATAGGGCTAATAGTTTTAACAAAACGTTACAAGATTGTCAACATTAGAGTTAACTTAAGTTTTCACATTCAAAATAAGTTTGTGTTTCATCGAAAATAATTAACTGCACAAACGTTTCTTTTTCCTTCCACACGAAATAATCATCTTAATTACGTATAACTGTTGGTTAATATGCCTATTACCGTAGCTATCGGTGTTCCTATAAACAAAGAATATCCTATCCGCGTCACCTACCTGTCACTTAATTCATAGAAAAATCAAAGAAAGATTTTCTGTGGCGCTTTGTTTCTAACCGTCCAGTAAGCAAAATGTCAAACAGACAGAGATAGCAACCTACCGAAACCGGTTAGTAAGTTATTGAAAATGGCCGTTATTGGCAAACAGTTGGTTAGGACAGGCTGTATGCGTAGCTTGGCAGAGGTATATGCTTTGTGGTAGACTACTATGTCTCGATCTTGGAAGAACTTATGATCAAGAAGAGGTTATCATCGACTGTACAGATGCGAATCCTCAAATACTTCGGCCACATTGTTCGAAATGAACGCTCCATGGAACGACTTGTTGTCCAGGGGCAAATAGAAGGCAAGAGGTCACGTGGTCGATCACCTACGCGTTGGATAGATCTTATAAAAGTTGCAACACAAACATCCATAGTCCAAAGCTCCCGAGACGCTGAAGACCGCAACAAGTGGAGGCGCATCGCAAGGACTACGTCATCCAAAGGAACATGAAAATGCATCATCTTCAACCACGACCATTGTTTAAGAATGCACAACTGAGGAGGAGACTGTAAAGTATAGACAATATCTGATCTGTGGTTTGTCTCAATATATACTTAATCTGTGGTCGTATAAGAAAATTAAACACATTTATTCAATTAGAGAATCTTTAATATTTCACGAACCCTGATGTTACATGGTGTCAGAAGTGATAATAAAGTGCTAACAAAAAGGAAATAAATGAAAAAGTTGCAAAATGGCTACGAATGACGCAGTGTCTGGAATAAAGCCACCAGCTAACCTACAAATTGACTCTGAAAAATCAACGAGCTGGAAAAATTGGTTACAACAATTTGAGTGGTATTCCACTGCTATTCAACTAGACAAAAGGCCACCAGAGGTCCAAGCTGCAACATTTATGGCAGTTATAGGCCCAGATGCGATTGAAATCTACAACAGTTTCAATCTCAGCGACGCAGATAAAAACAACCTGCAAATCATTAAAAACAGGTTTATAGAGTATTTTGCACCGAAAACAAACATATCTTTTGAAAGATACATATTTTTCAAGATTGAACAAAACGAAGATGAACAATTTAACGAGTTTTTGACTAGAATAAAAACGCAAGCAAATAAATGTGAATTCGCCAATTTACTCGACGAAATGTTGAAAGATAAGATAGTATTTGGAATTAGATCTAATCAAGTAAGAGAAAAATTATTGACAGAAGACAAATTATACTTGACAAAAGCGATAACTATCTGTAAAACAAGCGAACAAGCTTCCAAACAACTAAATGAGTTTGAAGGTAAAATCAATAAAGTCTCGGTGGTGAAACATAAAAATACAAAAAAAGAACAAAACAAGAATTTTGACTGCAGAAGGTGTGGTACAAATCATAACCGCAGAGAGTGTCCAGCTTTTAATAAATTGTGTACTAAGTGCAATAAAAATGGTCATTTTGCTAATATGTGCAGATCAAAGAAGAAATATGAAACCAAACAGAAAAATAGAGTGAATGTTTTGGAAGAAAGCTCAAGTTCTGAAGATGAGGTATACATATCAGCTTTACGCACAGGTGAAAAGAAAAACTGGACAGAAAAAATACAGGTTGGTAAAGTGAAGTTTACCGTTAAACTAGATTCAGGAGCAGAATGCAATGTGTTACCAAAATATTTGATGGACAAAACAAAGGCAAATCTGAAAGCAAGCCGAACAAGAAATTTAATCAGTTATTCTGATGATAAAATGGCGGTTCTAGGCGAAGTAGAACTACTGTGTAAACTAAAAAATGAAGAATCAAATATTGTTTTCAAAGTAGTTCAAGAAAAAGTTACACCAATTCTAGGACTTGATACCTGTGAGGCACTAGGACTTATCGCAAGAGTCAAGACTTTGAAGGAAAGTCAATGCACAGAAGATATATTTGAAGGCTTAGGCTGTTATAAGGATTATGAGTATGACATCGACCTGATTGAGAACCCAAAACTCGAGATTAAACCATCAAGAAGAATTCCATATGCCATAAGAGATGAGGTAAAGCAAGAACTTGACAGAATGGTAAAGTTAGATGTCATAAAACCAGAAACAGAGCCTACTCCTGCTGTGAGCCCTATGGTAGTTGTCAGACAAAAAGGTAAAATAAGAATCTGTATAGATCCATCAGATGTAAACAAAAACATCCTGAGACGTCATTTTCCACTTACCACTATAGAAGAGATTTCAGCTGACATCAAAGGTTCTAAATTTTTTGCACTATTAGATTGCACAAAAGGATTTTGGCAAATTAAGCTATCAGAAAGAACACAAAAAATATTAACATTTGCTACCCCATGGGGAAGATATTCCTTCAAGAGACTCCCTTTTGGTGTATCATCAGCACCTGAAATATTCCAAGAAATTTTAACAAATTTACTCAGTAAATTTAAAAATGTGAGAGTATCCATCGATGATATATTTATTCATGCAATCAGTAGAGAAGAACTGCGCAAATCTGTCAGTGATGTCATCAAAGTACTAAGTAAATCAGGCTTCAAACTCAACAAAAATAAGTGCATTATGGAAGCACAAAGAATAAAATTTCTAGGACACATTGTTTCAGCCAATGGATTAGAAGCTGACCCAGACAAAGTAGAAGCCATAAAAGCAATGAAAACACCAACAAATAAAACAGAGCTACAGAGACTACTAGGGATGATCACTTATCTAAACAAATTTATCCCCAACATGTCAGACTTAACACATCCACTAAGAGATTTGTTACATAAAAATATAAGTTTTATTTGGGAAATCCATCATGAAGAAGCTCTCAACAAAATAAAACAAGTACTTCAGAGTCCACCAGTACTCGGACTATACGATGTAAACAAACCTGTAACTTTGACCGTGGATGCAAGTTCAAAAAATCTTGGAGCTGCACTTCTTCAAGAAGGACAACCAATAGCGTATGGGGCAAGAGCATTGTCCAAATCCGAACAAAACTATCCACAGATAGAGAAAGAAGCACTTGCTATACTGTTCGGGTGTAAGAAGTTCCATGAGTATGTTTATGGTAAAGAACTGACAGTGGAATCAGACCATAAACCACTAGAGACAATTTTCAAGAAAAACATACAATCCGCTCCAGCTAGGTTGCAACGTATAATGTTCAACCTTACACCATATTCACCAAAGGTTGTATTTAAAAAGGGCTCAGAAATACCCTTAGCAGATTTCCTTAGTAGAGACTGTGATGCATCTAACCTGAAATATGATCAAGAAGATAACTTAAAAGTTGCTGTTATATTACCTATGTCATTAGATGCTAGAGAAGAATTAAATATTGCTACCAAAGAAGATCCACATCTACAGTTACTTCTTAAGACAATAATGCAAGGATTTCCAGAACACGTCAATGATATTCCTACAGAACTACAACATTATTTTAACTTTAAAGAAGAACTAAGCTATTTCAAAGGAATTATTTTCAAAGGTGATAAAATTGTGGTGCCAAAATCACAAATCCCAAAAATGTTAAAGAGTATTCATTATGGACATCTAGGGATACAAAGCTGCTTAAGAAGAGCACGACAATTCCTTTATTGGAAAGGACAATATGATGATATTATGAAACTAGTCAGAGGTTGCTCCGTTTGCGAACAAACCCAAAGAGATAATACTAAAGATACAGTGCTAGTTAAAAAGATTCCTACACTTCCATGGCAAATCGTTGCATCAGATTTATTTGAGTTGAAAGGAAAAACTTACTTAGTAATCTGCGACAGTTATTCTGGATATTTAGATTTTCAACAGCTAAAAGGTCAGACATCATATGAAGTAATTGAACAACTTAAAAGATGGTTTTCTGTACATGGAGTACCAGAAGAGCTACAAACTGACAATGGAACACAATATATGTCTAGAGAATTCAAGATATTTCAAAAAGAGTGGAGATTTAACCATGTCACATCTAGTCCACATCACCATCAAGGCAATGGGCTTGCTGAAAGAGCAGTTCAAACAGCAAAAAATATACTAAGAAAATGCAGCATTGACAAGTCAGATGTTCAACTTGCTTTATTAAATTGGAGAAATACACCACGAAATGATCAATTAGGTTCACCTAACCAACGTCTTTTCAGCAGAATTACTAGAACTTCAATACCAACAAATGATAATAATTTAAAACCGAAAATAATCCAAGGAGTCACAGCTGAATTACAACGATTAAGAGAGATCCAAGTTAACTACAGTAATAAACATACTACAAGACCACTCAAGTTTGAGATTAATGATAAAGTCAGACACAAAGTTGCTCATCGACATTGGGAAGGGGCAAAAGTAGTAGAAAAGCCTGAAGGTCTACCAAGATCTGTAATAATTCAAACAGATCAAGGCCAAATCTTTCGAAGAAACTTCAGTCATCTGCATAAGACACAAGCAGACATAACCAGCAACAAAGTGGTAGTACCTGAAACTAACTACACAGATGAACCAGCAGAACAACAGGCTTCAGCACAAGATCAATCACCTGCTGTTCCTAAGTCACTCCCAGCATCAACTCACATATCACCAAGCACTTCCAATCATGTGCAGAAGTCAAACCCAGCTCAACCAGCGACAGCACCACGATCATCAAGATTTGGTAGGATAATTAAACCAATAAATAGACTTGATCTTTAATAATACTTACAAGTGATAATTGCAGTAGGTTGCTCTTGCTCTGTTTAAATAATGCATCTTATTATATTATATAAAACTAAAGAAAATGAATGCTGTAAATTTCATGATAATTAGAACCTTATTAATAATAATGATTATTAGATTAATTATGATACATATTATTCAAGTGTAAGATGGGAGCCAGGCATCTATTAGAGTTTTAATAGCTAGATCATACTATTTCAAAATATAATGGTGTAAAATTATAATGAAAAATTTGAGTCATATTGTAAGTTTTATCTTGTATTCTTGTTCTCAGTTTATTTACAAAGAAAGGGAGATGTAAAGTATAGACAATATCTGATCTGTGGTTTGTCTCAATATATACTTAATCTGTGGTCGTATAAGAAAATTAAACACATTTATTCAATTAGAGAATCTTTAATATTTCACGAACCCTGATGTTACAGAGACTACTCCGAGTATAGGCTATATTAATTGTTGATTAAACTTTACTTGCTGGAACTTTCAAATAAATGCACTACAAAATCTACTAGGTATTCTTTACCTCTAAACTGGCAACACTAAAACCGAACACTTGTAACGCGATCACCATCCCGGAACACATAAACAAGCCGTTCAGGGCTTATTAGATTTATTTGAACATCGCCATTCGATTTATTTGAACATGGCTTCGACCGCTATGCGTCTTGCGCTGAACACAAATCACTGGATAGCTATTAATGTTCAATTTAAATTACTTTTTGATACTGTGCTGTGATACCTTTTCAGTATCTGTTTCGATGGTATTGTTTTTACTTTCTTCTCCTTCTTGTTCTTTGCGTGTCGACAGACTCAAATAATACCCGACCAGTATGTAGCCACTTGCACAGCTCTGTCATTGGTTTCGTTTAAATCCTGGAAGGTGCAGGTGGCTGTGCAGGATAGGCAAGAAAGGAGGTGGGGCATATCCTGCAGAGGGGCTCCACACTGACATCGTATTTGGGACGGGTCGATGATACCCCAATTGGCCAAATTATTTCTACAGCGGCCAACCTGGGCCCGCAAACGGTTAAGAGATTTCCAGATTGGCCACTGCAGTTCCTGTCCAGGGGGAAGATGTTCTGCTGGATTGATGAAGTGAGGTTTTTACTTTTAATAAAGATGATTTTTTACAAGACATCTGCCAAGTCTTTTCCCAACTTGGTTGAGATCAGTTTCCAGTCGTAACTACATGCAGCTGAAAAACAGTATTGGTATTAGACTATCTGGCTGCTAAAACCCAGTTACTGAGTAACACGATACGCCCTGGTGGTTAGACTATCAAAAACAACATCAGCCCATAACGTCCACTGCTGGACATAAGCCTCTCCCATGATGGGAGGAATTTGCCGTAATCTCCACGCTTGGCAGGCGGATTGGAGATCGCAGTGATGAAAGACTAACAGAAAACGCTGCTGCCCATTCTCTGGTCTACGGAGGCGCAAGGTGTTCTGCCATCACACGAGACGATCAGACATCAGACGGACAGATGGACGGTTAGACTATCAGGTTCCTGATTAAACGTAACGACTGTCAAAGATCTAAAAATCACAGTCGGAACCAATGCACTTTCTGAGGAACGGAGCGGTTTCGGAAAGTAATTAATAGTTATACATCAATGGATGTTTACTATTGGACCATGGACACACCATCTTGGCATGCGTTTAAGACGACCCGTGCGGTTGTTTTCTTACAAATTCCTGTTATGGATTTTCTCTGCTTGTGCCTATCCAGATATGACTCATGTCACAAGCCCTTAATATTCTTATTAATCTCTTCTCCGTCGCTACTCCTCTCAGGCAAAGAGTTCAATATACTAGTAAAGTAGATTAAAGTCTTGCCAGATAGAATCTGACGAGACGATGTCGCAAGCTTAGTATATAATTATCTATAACGAGTGTATCTACATCTGAGGAGCTCTTGGCTAAATAATAACAGCCTCACGGGACGATCTTCAGGTTAAGTCGCGCTTGCCTAGGTTGGTCCGTAGATGGGTGACCATCCATTAAGTACCGGAAAAAGCTTTAAGAGCCTATGCTACCTCAAATTAGCAACTCTATTTGTGGTGGTTCAAATTTCGTTTGAATTACTGTTAGAATAACGTTCTAATCAGCTTGCACTACAAAGTGTTTGTTACGTCCGTCACTGCAGGCCGAATAGTGCGAAATGAGAGGTTTTTATTCTTTATAAAATCAAATTTTCGTCTTTTGGAAAAACTAAAAAACATAAGACCTGCTATACAGTTAGTTCAGTTAATATGCAAAGTTTCATGATCTAATTTGAAGTACTTTTTGAATACCAGCGGTTTATTGTTCGATTTGGAGGTAACTTTGGATTTTTTTTCTATCGAGAAAATTTTATGGAATCGTGTTTTCGCCAAACATCACATCAGACCTAACATTAATCCTCAACTTTACCATATATTTATTTCATAATTAATACTGCAGTATTTTAGGTATAGCGGAGGATCATGCTAAGCCATTTGAGATAGTATAGGCCTTTAAGCAGTTGGGCCGTTACACGTAGTCAGTGGCCCGTCTGATAACCAGTTTTACCAAGGGGGGTCCTATCACCTAGTATACTAACTGGGTTGTTCCAGGTTGGCACAAGACACGTCGCAATTTGCATTCCCCGAGGTCGTGAACGGGGCGTTACTGTCTCTGTATTCTATATTCTGTATTGTATTAATTATCTGTTTACATTGACTTTGCAACTGTCAGAATGACATTACCTAGACGTCAGTATCTTCAAACACAATTTTCATTTGAATCTACCTTCGCAAATAAGGGGGTCGTACATAATACGTTTCGTAGAGTGGTTTGAGTGAGTGCACCGCAGCGTCGCGATTATTCCGGGATAGAACGTAGGTAGTGCTGCGATTACCCCGGGATAGGACGTGGGTAGCGCTACCCCGGGATGAAACGTACATCTCTATTAGTACCAGGTCAACGATGCCTCTAACTTTCATTCGGTATGGATAGCAGAAAAAGCCTAAGGAAATTTGTTATTAGATTGTTTTTTCTTAATACAGGGTGTAAAAGACCTCATCACGATGCCGTCAACCAAGCATTCTGTACATCAAACTAAGTAACTTTATGCAAAACTTATTGCTGGGAAACGACTTTTTTTTTGGGGTGAGAAATCATTTTTTGTGGTAGAACTCAATGTAACGTACTCAAAACATTGTGCTGATGGATGGATTGAATAGTACGAGGGTCGTGGAGGTGTTTAAAGAAAAAAAACTTACATTAAAAACTTGTATTTAAAAAAAAACTTGTCAAAAAGTTGGAACTATATCCCCCAATATCTCCGTAACTAGAAGGTTCCCAGGTATGGTGTAGAACAAAAAATGATCGCAATGACGAGGAGAATAAGTGCCTTTCATTTTCGTTAAGAGATGTTTTACACCCTTAATGTTTCACTATGTTAGCTTTACCAAAACAGCCTTCCAAATTATATTGGCTATAAGTAAAAGGTTTAAAAATACATTTAACGAAGCCGAAATCACTTATTCTCTCCGTCATTGTGTATCCGTAGTACGGAGATATTGGAGGACAAAGTTCCAACATTTTCACAAGATTTTTTTTAAATACTATAGTTTTTAAGGTTGTTTAAATACTTTAGCTAAAAGTGTCTCATTTAATTAATTAAAAAATGCTTTTTAACAGTGTGTTCTCGTCAACTACCTAACTACAACAATAGGCTAGTTTCCACTATCAATAAATTGCAAATCTATTTAGTTCGTCAGTTAGAGTATTGAAAAATAATGGACACGTATTTTTCGTTTTTGTAAATCAATGTGACAAAGATAGAACGCATCAAAACTCGGGAGTGGGGGCTTGTGACGTCAGATCGCACTAAAAATTATAGCACAGCGTGACGTATTGAGAATTTTAAAAGCGTCGTATCTTTGTCAATTTTGGTTTACGTAATAAAATAAAAAATACGGTTAAAATATTTTTTGATAATCTAACTGACGGACTTTTTCAGCGGCTTTTTTCAGTTGACAAGCCTATTGTTCGATGGTTTAGTAGGTCGTGATCAATCTACGTACTTGTTCCAGCTAAAACCCTGACCATTTCAGCTCATTAATATTGAGTAAGTCTCCCCAACTGTATTTGCTAACGCTACTCGTCGTCAATTATAAATGGACGAGTTGCAGGCTGCTCCGACGTCACGGGCTACATATCAATCATTTGTTAATACTATCTTCAACTTCTGCACCAGAGGGCGCTGTAAGAGATTACATGTGTATGCAGCATGCCTCTGGAATCCAGACTTGCAGATGACCTGGAGGAAGCAGACATGTGTCACAATGTTGGAGACTTCTCACATCGGATTAGAAGCAGGAATAGGTATGACTTCTCACAGAATCGCCGGCACTGTTAGTGCAGTGGTTAAGGCGCTGTTAACACCTAAATCGCGCACACTGGTGCCGATTCCCTTGTTTACAAACTAAACCAAATTTAAGTTCAGTGCATCTTTTTCTTTCTATTTCATTAAGAAAAGGACAGAAGATAAATTTTAGTTATGTTCTGTCAAATTAATCAGCGCCTTACAAGTTTTAGACGCGATTAAAAAGTTGACTACTAAAATTACATCAAATTACGTCAGGTGCTGACTAATTTGACAGGATTAAACTAATATTTATCTTCTGTCCTTTTCATAATGAAATAGAAAGAAAAAGATGCATTCAACTTAAATTTAGTTTAGTTTGTGAACAAGGGAATCGGCACCATTGTCTATTTGTATGGGAGAAAACGAGACGTCACTATTACTGGGCGGCTATATATAAATATTGATATTAAAAAAAGTTTGGATTATTAGTGAAATATGACTCGTTAGCGGTTTAGGTATGAATATGTTGACTTCATGTTTTTAATTGCAGACCCATACGTCAAAAAAATAAAGACATAGGACCGTTAATGATGATTTTAAGACCAATCTTTGCAATTAATTTCAATCGAGCCGATTTCGTCGAAATATGTATCGAGTCCATCCAAGGTCTTTGAAATATGATCAATATTAACATTTTTTTTTTTGCCATGCTAGAACAAATAGTTTTTCTTAAAAAACTGCTTAAATAACATCAATTTCAACAAATTAGGTGTTGTCTGCCCCTTAAGGGCATTACATTGCCCAATGACCTTGAGCATGCTGCCCTGTACTAACTTACGACGAAACGACGAGAGAGAGAGGGACGAATGCGGGAGTGACGTAGTGCTTTTCGCGAAATTTCGGATTTTTATTAAATATTTTAAAATATTAACAGAAATAAGAGAAAAAAATCAATACACATTGTTAAATACGTCATTACGTATTTTTTTGGTATAAAATTCATGCCGAGTTATTGAGCCGTTATCAGAGAAAATTTTCAATTTAGGTTGAAAAAGGACCTATTTGTTACGATTTTTTGATAAAATTTGAGTAAGTTTATTAAAATTTTAAACAATACAATGTTTTTGTGATGACCTTTAGTTTAAAATATATTTTTTCATATTGAAAACGCACAAAAGGATTCATCTACAAACTTCTTTAAACCCACGGTATTTTCAGGATTTGAGCGAGGTAATCCCCTTAAGCGATTGACTCTTGCGCTGCGTGTCGCGGGTTCGATTCCCCCACGGAACAATTCGTTAGGCCCTACGCACAAAGCAATATGTCTTAACACATGGTTTACAGAAGTTTTTTATTTCAGACTTTTACACAAAAATGTGAAGAATAGCTTCCGGAAGTCGGTGACTTTTGTTTTGTTTCCTTGACATTTTGCCACAGACTTCCGGATGTACAATTATTTTTCTTTATAGTATTTTTTTTGGAAGTCGGTTATTTTTTTTTTGCATAAAAGTTTAACACCCAGTCTTCAATATCCTTTAAACAGGAACACAGCATCGTTGCTTGACGGCCAGAATAGACAAATCCAGAGCTTATAATATTACCTTCAGCGAGATATCCCGAGATATTTCAATAAGGTGAAATATCTTATGAATACCGTCGTCCCGCATGACAACTGACGACTGCTTACAATATTGTGAACACATACAGTTATTTAATATGAATAGTTGGGAGAATTTTGTGAATCTGAAATAATGTTGACTAAGAAAGTTGAAAATCTGGTTTTGTCTAAAAATGAAAGAAGAAATCCTTTTATTGAACCTTCAATTCAAAAGTTGTTCGAATTTATGTTCCGCGTTCAAGCTTATTTTATAGCGAACAATGAAACAGTGGTGTCGATTCAGTTGTGCACAAACTATTTAGGCTATTACTATCTTTTACTAAAAGGCAATGCGAGAAAATACCGGCTATAGCTATGAACTAACTAAGTTAGAGATGTCAAACTATGTAGTTAGTAGTAGCAGTCGACATTGTTTTTACGTGCACCCTTCATTTGTATGGAAATATAAGTTCCAACTAAATTTGTCTAAATTACGTCCGTCTCTTTCTCGTTTTATTAGAGAGAAAAAGATAGCAATAGCCTAAATTAAATTTAGTTTGTGCACAACAGAATCGACACTATTCATTTTAGCCCTGATTTGACCACACAGGTCATAAGGGCTAAAATTACATTGAATCTAAGCGCATTTACTGAAACCGAACTCTCTTTTAATTGCTCTGTCGCGAATGAGGCTCTTATAAAATCTACTTTACTTTAACAGCCCATAACGTCCACTGCTGGACATAAGCCTCTCCCATGATGGGAGGAATTTGCCGTAATCTCCACACTTGGCAGGCGGATTGGAGATCGCAGTGATGAAAGACTAACAGAAAACGCTGCTGCCCATTCTCTGGTCTACGGAGGCACAAGGTGTTCTGCCTCAGACATTACGAGCCTTATACGACACCCGTGAGTGTAATGGGTTGGGTCTATTCTACTCTGCCGGATACCACACGGCTAAAAAATCTAACTAAGTGTTATCGTAGTGCGCAAGCAAAATGACTTACCGAAAAAAAAACATAATATAACATCACGCCTGTAATCCAAGAAGGGTTGGGCAGAGATGTACCTAATACCTAGTACACCCACATTTCACCAGTTATGTCTAAGTCCCATTTAATAGGGGCGACCCTATTGCCACTAACCGAGCGTAAATCCATATTCCGCTAAAAATAACGCGACGGAAAATCCGCTTGCTCAACACTATAAAAATAATGCGACGCACTCGTGATTTCATCGATGAAAAAGGTATGAAATTTAATAAAAAAGTAGGCGCCATACTTTCCGTCCTATCATATTTTCTAGGTGTGTGATAAAATACATCGTCTTAGGTACCTGTTCAAACAGGTGAACTTTACTAATCCATCAATTTAAATCCCCGAAACTTGAATGAATAAGAAACAATTAATTGCTAATTAACAAGTTACGGGAAAGTTTGTTGTTTTTTACTTCGACTGGCAGTTTTCACACCTGATGCTTGTAATTTATAACAACTGCAAAATCTCATAGATCACGCCCTCATAAGACTTCATCATATTCCAAGCCTTCTCAACTATGTCGGAGTCGGCTTCCAGTCTAACCAGATACAGTTGAATACCAAGTAGGTATTCTAAATGGAGCGACTGCCTATCTAACCTCCACAACTCAGTTAGTACTGGTTAATACGATACCCCTTGGTAAGACGGGTTGTCAGACTTTCGCGCCACGATCTACAATTTGACAGCTGGGACCTAGGTGCGGAGGAACACATCCACGACCGACCTTGACAAACGTCGCTTGACCTAGACAGTCGACCTCTGCAGCTGTTTTTAGACACGAGCTACTCTCATAAGACGTGTAAGTAGTAATTAGTGAGTCTGGGGTTTAATGCATTGTCTTTCACGTGAACCTAAAGTCAAAGCCAACTTTGTAGACATAGCTACAGAGCTGTGAAAAGCTAAATTAGACCCGACATACACTCCTGAGTTACACAAATGTAATTTAATCGTGTTCTTGTAGGTAAGTTCTAGGCACTGAACAAAACACAAACACAACCTTCTTTCTTTTCTTTCATTCACTGTACACACATTAAAAAAAGTTTGCGATCACTTTGAAAAATCGAAATCTTGTTTTATTACGTCATACAGAGCTGTGAAAAGCTAAATTAGACCTGACATACACACCTGATAGTTATACAATTAATGTTGTAATTTTAACATGTTCTTGTAGGTAAGTTCTAGGCACTGAACAAAACACAAACACAACTTTCTTTCTTTTCTTTCTTTCACTGTACACACATTAAAAAAAGTTTGCGATCACTTTGAAAAATCGAAATCTTGTTTTGTTACGTCATACAGAGCTGTCAAAAGCTAAATTAGACCTGACATACACACCTGATAGTTACATAATTAATGTTGTAATTTTAACATGTTCTTGTAGGTAAGTTATAGGCACTGAACAAAACACAACTTTCTTTCTTTTCTTTCTTTCACTGTACAATATTTTGATTTTAAAAGAGTGTCCATGGAGTTTCTTGCCCGTTCTTCTCCATAGAGATCTACGCTAGGGAATGGGCAACTACAGTACTTTCTCAAGTTATTATGCCTTGTGACTGGGACTGTAGCTTTGATTTTCTTTTTTGTATTTTTGACATTCAAAAGTGCCGTAATGGTATAATTGAAATAAATGCTTTGAGTTTTGTACACACATTAAAAAAGTTTGCGATCACTTTGAAAAATCGAAGTCTTGTTTTGTTACGTTTTTATAAAAAAACTAGCTGACCCGCGCAACTTCGTCTGCACACATGAGTGAGAGACAGAGAGTTAGAGAGAGTGAACCTTAAAAGATAGACATTATGCTATCGCGGATTTTTTTTTTAACTTTTTAAGAGAAACAATATTCCCTCAAACATGATTGTTGCGTAACTTTAACCGTTTATGCAGCGCTCGCAACGGAAGCTCTCAAAAGAAATAATTTTTCCCTGTATTTGCAACATTTATAATTGATACTCCGCTCCTACATTAGCGTATATTGGACTTCTCTCTCTCGTGGACAAACAAAAAAAAAAACTTGTCTAATTGTGAACTTCTTTCTGTTGTTTCGTCGGTTAAAAAACTAAACCTGAGGCAACTGATACGTGCGAGGGGTCGGAAAATCATATCACCGCGTTTCAGAAAATGGAGTAAAATGAACAACGCCATCTATCGACTAAGATGTTAAACTGCTAAAATATAATGCATGGAAATCATGCTATGTAAATTTTAAACTCATTTTTAGTCATTAGTACCATTTTATTACAATAGATGTCGCTAAATCTTACATTTGTTGATTAGTTCTTCTTGAACACTTTAAATTCATATATCTTTTGATAGAATTAACCGATTACGATGAAACAAAAACTAAATAATACCTCAAGATACACATAATTTTTATGTATAAAAGTTATCTACATTGGTTGCGTAAATTTTACGTGATGCTTGATCATTGAAACCGACAAACAGACAAACAGATAAAAAGACAAAAATTCCAAAAATGCTGGAAATGAGTTAGCTGTTAGTTGTTAGTTGCTGTGTGTTAGTTGTTAGTTGCTGTTAGTTGCTGGGAGTCTTCCCGCGACCACGGCTGGTGCAATCCGGTCGAAACGTCGGGCAAATATTAAAGGTAAAAATTCGCGAAAATACCCGTTTATATGTGTTTTATAAGCTGTTAGTTATCCTTTAACACCCTGGCAATTTTTTTTCGAAATATTTTCGATGTACAAAAACGATTTTTCTACAGATTTATTATATGTATAGAGAAGATAGATAGAATAGATGTTTTATTTTTTAATTTCAGTTTTCGATGTGTGTACGTGCACTGCTGCTTCGGGACTTCTATACTCGATAGGTGTAACAGATTAAGGGTACTTACCTTACACTTATCAAACTGGACAACCTTTCATAAGGAAAATGACTCATGCATGATAGGTTCAGTATCTATTTCCTCAATATAGATCATCATCTGCCTAGCCTTTTCCCAACTGTGTTAGTGTCGACTGCCAGTCCAATTAGATGCCGTTGAATACCAGTATTTGACATGGAGCGACTGTCGATCTGACCTTCGCAACCTAGAAGCTAGCTAACACGATACCCCTTGGAAATACTGCAGACCCTAACAAACTGAAGCAGAAATACATAATCCTGATTACTCAGGACTAAACATACATGTATAATCACGCCTTTTTCCTTTGAGGGTAGGCAGAAACCACAGAACGCAACCTGCTATGATCTTCACATACTTCTTTTGCCTCATCCACGTTCATACATCTAGTTATACACGCACACCGGCGAGTACCTACTACGCACCTCACCTCTCGACTCAATTCAGGACTAAATTCTGTTCATAATCATAAACGAATTTTGCATTCTTGTTGTCCCTATCCTATCTAGATAAATCAAAAAATCTTTCATCATTGGAAAGTTACATTCACCCTGAGTAACATAGGCATAAACTTAAAAACTACTGCACCGATTTGAAAAATTGTTTCAGCAATGTATAGCTACATAATCAGCGAGTAACATAGGCTATATTTTATCCCCGTACTCCCACGGGAACGGGAACTACGCGGTTGAAACCGCGTGACGTCCGCTAGTTGAGTATAAGATGAATACAGAACCGGTAAACCAAACAGTATCCGAGTAGGTATATCCCTTCCTGTACCCCATCCAGCTTACCATCCGAATACTTACTATAAAATTCAGGGAACAGTAAGCTCATCGGTCAATCAGTCCGGGTGCACGTTCTAGCGAATCAATGGCTGCTTGCGTTCCGAATCAGTAATCGAATGTAGCGACATGGTATTGGTGAAGGATTTGTCCTATGTGGGTGAAGCGAAGCGATGCTGTAATATCCCGAAAGAAGCTTGTATTTTTAATAACATAACATAACATCACACCTGTAATTCCCGAGGGATTATGCAGAGGTGTATCTAACAGTACCTATACCTATACCTCCTCCCCCTCCTTCCCCCTGTACTTATTACTTAATCAAATATTTAAATAAGTACCACCTATGTTGTCTTCCGTACGTTTTTTCTTTTCACGGATGACCACTGAAAACCAGCGCTGTGCTGTGGGCCCCCATAGCACAGCATCATGCTGAGTGGTAACCCATTTATCGCACTCACAACGTGCAATGAATGTTTGTTATGTTTATTGTTTCTGTTTTCATTTTTTTATGCATGTCATGTCCCTGTGATAAATAAATATTTTCCTTTCTTTCTTCTTTCTTACACCACATTTCGTCAGTTATGTTTAAGTCAATAGTAATAGGAGGCGAGCTATTGCCATCGATCGGGCATAAAACCAGACTCCGTGGCTGTTACTGAGATATTCCCGATAGAAAAACTGTTTGGGTCAATCACCGAGCAATAATAAACACGTCAGCGTAATCGCGACACCGCGCTTTATGCCTTCAATATTTTATGTAAATCAGTCAGTACGTCTCGGACAGCATATCCGGCTCGAAGGACCAAACAAAAACCCAATAACACTTTGCACGATCCGGGAATCGAACCCAGAACCTCTTGCTCAGCAGTCACGCTATAAACTTGTCTAAAGTAGTATCGCTTCGCCTACCCACTTAGGACATCTGACCTTACCCAACTTGTCGATAGATAGTAAGTATACTAACTAAACAAACCAGTATCTATCTATAGATCTGCAATATCTACGTAGAAGCTCGGTACGGCACCTATTGTAGCTTATCGAATTGATTCCTAGGAGATTGGTTATTGCATTCAAGGAGCTAACTAAGTTACTGGTGTACCGCTTAGGTTTAACTTGGATCTAGGAATTATTGATAATTGGATATGCTATTGATCATTTTCTTCATCAAACAAGACGTTTTATATCTAAATGCGGACTCTATTAGTAGTAAATTAGCCGATTTTGTAGGCCCAAATCAATTCTATTAGGTATTAGTTCTAGTAGGTTATTAATTGTTATTAATTTTATTTGATTATTGTGAATGTGGGGACCATGTGGGTCACATTTTTTTTATTTTTTATTTGATGTTTTTCCCACAACTGTCTGGCAGTTTGAGTATTATAAGCGACCTACCCAAATGTCCTTTCTTTGGTATTGTTCGTCGTTTCGTTGAGCTCCTTGAGTTATAAGTCGAGCTACACGATAACTGACAAATGCTTGCACTGACTGGACAGGTCCACTCAAATCTGTATGGTTCTTTCAAAAGACCATCTCAGACAGTAATCTGCATAGTCCTCATGTGAATTGAGCAAGATTATGTCTGGACTTCAAAAGAGACTATGACCTCTGAGTTTGTTTCGGCTGTGTCTTCTCAAAGTAGGTAGTCAGGTACGAAACACCGGCCCCATCTAGTTTAAAAAAAATACGTGTAAAAGTGATTGTAAAAACCTACTTGCAAAATAAACATCATTTATCATTCATTATTAGCTCTAACCTCGAGTTAAATTTACATTACCGATCTAAATTTAAATGAAACGTAAATAAGTTCATACCTACGTTTGAGAAAAAAAAAATAACACGCGAATCAGACTGTTATTTTCCGTGTTAATTTCGTTTACAAACAAAAACACAGAGAGATCTTGCGTTTTCTAGAGTGTACGGAATTGGAAGATAATTCAATCAAAGTCAATATTTCCTTCATTGTTTAGAAGACTGAAAACAATTTAAACTTTCAAACAATGACCAAATCATTTCTCCTGATTACAAAATTAATATCTCAATAGAAAACTTCCTTCACAATCAATTTCGTTTAAAACAATAACTTCAAAATATCAATTATGAAACGCACCGAATTTCGCTAACCAAGATTCCAAATTCAAAATTCAAAAGTTGTCCAAGTTCTAATTTTGAAAAAGGTTCTGTTCTATATTCAAACTGGATACGCCGTTTTAATTGGCGGCGATTCATTTTGGCGGGAGAGACCGTTATTTTAGAGCAATTGAATTATTAATTCCGTTTGGGAATGGGCTCGCCATAATGATAATGGTCGGTACGGTCATGGTATAAAGATAACCAGAAAACCAACTTTGTCCTTTGTAACTTTGTAACCGACTTTTTAAAAAGGAGGAGGTTATTATAATCGACGCGTATCTTTTTTGTCATGTATGTTCACGATTTTCAAAAAAGAACAGTGTGAAAAGCCCAAAAAAGTGGAAAAGAACAAAATATAATCAAAAAATTTCAATATTATCTCAATATTATCAATTCTTTGTGTTACTTTTTTTTTTTTTTGGAAGTCGGTTACATTTTTTTTTTCAAAAAGTTTTTTTGTGAAATCAAACGCAGCCGCGCTTTTTGTCAACAAAACTTTTTTGTTATGTTCCACTACAAAGTAGACACGTAAATACAATGTCTCGATGCTACAGCCCTGACTTCCCCACGGGTAATCTGATACCAGAACATGTTGCAATTTTTAGTAAATGAATTCGTGTAAACTCTTTGCATGTGTGTGTGAGCCGATTCGGAACATTTGCTCCTAGTTGAAATACTGTATGTTAATATTAATATGTCTATGTGGTAGGCCATGGCGGTTAGAAACCATCGCTGCGATGTTAACTGATTGTTGCTTTGTTTCAATTCTGTTTTGGTTGAAATTATTCCAGCTTCCTTTACGATCATAACGTCATTATTATTACGTCTGTTTTTCCTTGAAGGGCTAGGCAGAGGTGTAAAATAGTACATCCAACTTTCGCCAGATATTTTTAAGTCCCAATTATGTAATCGGGGGCGAGTTGATTGGCACTTACCAGAAGAATTCAGTCTCCATAGGTTCCTGATGAAAAAACCTAAAATCATTTTAATTAAACCCCGGAGCTGATGCTCAGCAGCCGCGTCTGAGATCACTAGACCAACGTGACCGTCCCTTTTCTTTTTTTTTCGGATGGGAAATCATCAAATGACTCCTCCCGCTCTGGGCGGAGCAGGAGGGAGTGTCAGACTTTTACTGACTAAAATCCATCCATGTTCCTTCATCGCCCTTTGTGTTACGGGGCTACGGTATCTCTTTCGAGAGGTTCTATCGTGAGGTTCTATCCCTCTCACGTTCCACCACATCCTTTTCTAGCATTACTGCTTCGCAGAAGGAGGTGACGGCGTCCCATTCCGTCTCACTCCGGACCATGGATTGAACCAGGGCCGGACGCGAGGGGTCGCCGCCGCACGTAGCAGTCCCTTGATTTTGCCTCATTTAATTCATGGAAAATTCATAAGTGGAATTAATTTTAATATGCTATGCTATGAAAGGTAGGTTTATGTTTAAAAAATCTTTGTACTTGATTGAATATTTGAGGAGCGCTTTTGGTAAACATTTTTTAAAAATTGTCTTTGGAATAGATATTGAAAATTAAAGCGTTAGCTTCGATTAAGGCAACGCGCCTTAGAAAAACCACGAAGCTCTATAGAAGAAAGGCTTATTTATGATTTTATGAACGCTGTTGTCCAGATTTCCATGAAAAATATTAATATATTCCTTCTTTCGCAGCATGAGGCAATAGTTTGAATAAATTATAACTACTTTTTAACCTTAACGATCCTTTTTAGGGTTCCGTACCCAAAGGGTAAAAACGGAACCCTATTACTAAGACTTCGCTGTCTGTCCGTCTGTCCGTCTGTCCGTCTGTCTGTCACCAGGCTGTATCTCATGAACCGTGACAGCTAGACAGTTGAAATTTTCACAGATGATGTATTTCTGTTGCCGCTATAACAACAAATACTAAAAAAAGAATAAAATTAATATTTAAGGGGGGCTCCCATACAACAAACGTGATTTTTTTATAATAATTGGTACGGAACCCTTCGTGCGCGAGTCCGACTCGCACTTGGCCAGTTTTTTTCTGACTAGCAGACCTTTTTGTCAATGACAGTAAAGTTGATCTCAAAGACAATACATTCATTCAAAAAATAAGAAAAAAAAAAACAAAACTGTCACTCCGACATCGGCAGTAACATGAATAAAAATGGAAAAAACACAAAAAAATTATAAAACCATGAAATAAAGTTTCCTTATAAAAACAAAACCAAATAATCCATTCCAACTTTTATAATTATAGTAATTAGTCAAAGTGATACGATTCACCAAAATGGGTAAGCCACCATACGTGTTCACAGATTCGGAAACTGAAGATACAAATTCATGCAGTTCGTTTGAAAACAAGCCGAAAAAGAAGTTTTCGTAAGTATTCATATTCCTTTGTCAGAAGGCTCGACCCTATTACATGGCAATAGGTTCGCTTTTGTCAAAATGTGGATGCACTGCTAGGTACACATCTAACTAATTCATCGGGGATTGCAAGCGTTATGCTATGTATATGTCGGCGGCATCATGGCCGTCGTCGTTGAGAGTCACACAACATATTGGTTTGCACCAATATATACACACAGTTACACAATTATTACTCAGCAAATAATAAACAGTAGGAAATATAAGCACCAGATTAAAGAAAATACCTTACTCCAGTTCAGTGTTTATTCCATGAGGTAAAACAAGAATGCCCTTTCTTTCACATTACAACGGCTTTTATACACAGAAATTCAAACTGAGGTTGGTAGTGATAGGTAGAATAAAAATGACAATAAAGGCGGGAGAGATCAAATTAACTACTTAATAATCTTCGCTCTAAACTAGACTCTTAAATGATTCTACCGAGCATATCAAAATAAACTCCTATTAAAATAAACAGAAGTAACATTACATTCACAACATTTTACATAAATCAAACATAATCCTTATTATTGAAGCAAACGGAAGTTACGTTAGTTATTAGTTCAGTAATTCAACACATGTCAAATAGAGAACTCACTACCCTACAATAAACCTACATAAGTCAAAATAAAAACGGAAATACCCTCAAATTACAAACTAACTTAAAATTAAAATCAAATGATGGTATTGCGCCCATATAAAGGGTGTAAGACACCTCTTAACGAAGCCGAAAGGCACTTGTTCTCCCCATCATTGCGATCATTTTTTTGTTCTACACCATACCTGGGAACCTTCTAGTTACGGAGATATTGGGGATCAAAGTTCCAACTTTTACACAAGATTTTATACAAGTTTTCAATGTAAGATTTTTACTTTAAACACCTACGTGACTCCCGACTCTACTATCCATCCATCAGCACAATGTTTTGAGTGCGTGACATAGAGTTCTATCACAAAACATGATTTTTCACCCCGAAAAATAGTCGGTTCCTAGCAATAATTTTTGCGTAAAGTTACTTAGTATGATGTCACAGAATGCTTGGTTGACGGCTTCGTGATGAGTCTGTTTACACCCTGTATTTAATTATTCATTCGAAATCGTAAGATCACACTAGCACCATGCACCCCTCTCGATTCTATTTTTTGACAAGACAACATGTCAAGCAAGGAACACTATATTCCTGCCGGGGTTGCGGGATTGTTCGAAAGAGATACCGTGGCCCCGAAACACAAAGGGCGATGAAGGAACATGGATGGGTTTTAGTCAGTATCATCATTTGATGATTTCCCAGCCGAAAAAAAAGGAACACTATATTATATTTGGGTATAGCAAAAAAAATCGGGGCTATTTGGGACGACCCGGAATTTTACACCCCCGGGGTTGCGGGACTGTTCGAAAGAGATACCGTGGCCCCGGAACACAAAGGGCGATGAAGGAACATGGATGGGTTTTAGTCAGTAAAAGTCTGACACTCCCTCCTGCTCCGCCCAGAGCGGGAGGAGTCATTTGATGATTTCCCAGCCGAAAAAAAAGGAACACTATATTATATTTGGGTATAGCAAAAAAAATCGGGGCTTTTTGGGACGACCCAGAATTTCGAACAAAAATATCGATAACAGCCTGCTGTCGGTTGGTTTATGGTGTACTAGAACTTATTTTACAAACTCTAGCAACACTTTGATTAGCTGCTACTGAGAAATTCCTGATGGAAAAACCCGATAACATTTTGGTATATATGGTACCAAATAGTCCCCAAAAACCCAAATTTCCCCGTTTTACAGTACTGAAAATTGAAGTAAATAGAAAAAAAAAAGAAAGAAAAAAAAGACTCTCGGTAGGTTCTTTTTTTTTTTTCTTAAATTGCCCCGTTTTACAGTACTGAAAATTGAACTAAATAAATATCAGTGTCATCGTTCTCCCAACTTATTTAGGGGCGTCGCAGCATGTCTTCTACTTACTTATTTACTTACTATTGAATTTCTCGTTATCTCATGTTAAAGTGTGGACAAATTAAGTTCTGTCTTATTGTTTCTTCTTTGTTTGAGAAAGGTCTTCGTCCTAGGATTAGCGACGTTTGCTAATGTACAGGTAGTCCGATTTGAAAGACCGGTATAATATATCGGTTTATCCAGTGTAAAAAGACCCTTAAAGATGCCGAAAGACACTTGTTCTCCCCGTCATTGCGATATTTTTATGTTCCGTATCATCGCTGGAAACCATCTAGTTACGGAGGTCAAACTCAGACTTTTTTCACAAGTTTTTAATGTTCTATCTTTTCTGTAAATACCTCCTTGACCCCCGTATTATTCAATGCATTCATCAGCACGATTGACTGCGTAACATTGAGTCCTACTGTGAACCATAAAATAAAACCGGCCAAGTGCGAGTCGGACTCGCACACGAAGGGTTCCGTACCATTGACTATATTTAGTATTTGTTGTTATAGCGGCAACAGAAATACATCATCTGTGAAAATTTCAACTGTCTAGCTGTCACGGTTCATGAGATACAGCCTGGTGACAGACAGACGGACAGACAGCGAAGTCTTAGTAATAGGGTTCCGTTTTTACCCTTTGGGTACGGAACCCTAAAAACGTAATTTCTCAGCAATCATTCTTACGTAGAGTCGCTTTATTGATGTACAGAATGCTTGTTTGACGGCGTCGTAAACTGTCCGTTTGCACTTTGTTTGAACGGGATCGACTGATATGGCGATACTTGGCCCAGCGGTGGTCTTCGGACTGCAATGATATTCCTCTGTAAACCTAAGTTTTACTTCCAGATTACTCAACTACTCAAACGGAAACGTGAAGAAGAAGAAATTCAAGATACACAGCAAGTCCGAACCTGATGACTCCGACTACCGAAGCAAAAGTAGCAGTCGAACCAACCAGCGAGTGAGATACAAGCTGACTGGCATACTGAAGAAACCAAAAAATGATAGCAATAGAGAAAGTTAGTGTAGTTTTCTAGCCGTGTGGTATCCGGCAGAGTAGAATAGAACCACCCCATTACACTCACAGGTGTCGTATAAGACGACTAATGTCTGAGGCAGAACACCTTGCGCCTCCGTAGACCTGAGAATGGGCAGCAGCGTTTTCTGTTAGTCTTTCATCACTGCGATCTCCAATCCGCCTGCCAAGCGTGGAGATTACGGCAAATTCCTCCCATCATGGGAGAGGCTTATGTCCAGCAGTGGACGCTATGGGCTGTTGTTGTGTAGTTTTTAAAGAAAGCGCTTCGGGCAATAGAGCAGAGGTGGCCCAGTGGTGGTGGCTCCGAATTACTCGTGGGTTCGAACCCAGACAGGCGCATTACTTTGTGAAATTTATATCATCACTGTTGCTCTCAAAAGGAAAACATCATGAGGAAACCGTCATGGCCTAGAACCAAAAATTCGAAGACATGACATCTACCAACCCGCACTGGATGGTGGATTATAGCCCATTCCCAGTGTCCCAGTGGAAACATTATAGGCTGATTATGCTAAACTATGCTAAACTTAAGTGGGCAGGGCACATTACTCGCAGAACGGATGGCCAATGGGGCCGAAAAGTTCTGGAGTGGCGACCGCGATCCGGAAGACGTTGCCTTGGAAGGGCTCCCACTAGGTGGACCGATGACCTGGTGAAGGTTGCGGGAATCCGCTGGATGCGAGTCGCATGGGACCGGTCAATGTGGCGACACTTGGGAAAGGCCTATGTCCAGCAGTGGACGTCTTTCGGCTGAAATGATGATGATGATGCTGCTATGCTTTGGGCCTGTGCAACTCGCCTATATAGTATCCGATGCGTTATAATTAGCCCATAATGTTCGCATTGCTAGGATACAGAGTTATTTTCTGTAAGATAGAGTAGGCAGTAAACCACCACGCGGGCCCTGTCCTGATTTACATTTCAAATCTTCATGCTGCCCTAATCTCATTCTACTCGGGGTCAGCGCAACACGTTTTCTTCTTCCATTCTCCTCCTCTGTCAGACGTCACGACATCATTTACTCCTTTCTCTTTCCTATCATTCCTCACACAATCCCTTCTATCTTTTCTTTGGCTTTCATCTCCCTCTCCATCCATCAACAATCATGGCCATCACTAAATGATTTACTACACTACTACTACTACAACAGCCTATAACGTCCACTGCTGGACATAAGCCTCTCCCATAATGAGAGGAATTTGCCATAATCTCCACGCTTGGCAGGCGGATTGGAGATCGCAGTGTTGAAATACCAACAGAAAACGCTGTTGCCCATTCTCTGGTCTACGGAAGCGCAAGGTGTTCTGCCTCAGATATTAGTCGCCTTATACGACACCCGTGAGTGTAATGGGTTGGTTCTATTCTACTCTGCTGGATACCACACGGCTAACTGATTTAGTAGATGTCAAACATCTTTGAATTATTAGTTCTAGGACACACATTTCCTCAAGATGCTAACTGTCGTTTTTTGGAGAGCAAAGGTGATGGAATAAATTACAGGGCCAGCAGTCTCGACACTGAAAACGACATTATCGTTAACTTTCGATCGCTAAAGTAACAATGAAAAACTCGGTTGCAATTATGATGCTTGCGAGAATCGTATCTTAGATGTAGAGACTTGCGTTTCCCGCATCGTTATTGAAACCGAGTTTTTTCGTTAGTAATTAGCGATCGAAAGTTAGCGATTTTGTCGTTATCTATGTTGAGACTCGGCCCAGGATCGTGTGTCGACGTACCGACACGATAGTCCTGTTCCTTCGCGTTATAATAATGTGATCCTCCTGTATTACTTTCGTGGTTTTTTATGAACACTAAAGATAGGCTGCATCATACTTTTTTGTAACAAAATGTGATACGCTGTGGATCGCCGCGACTGTTATGTACGTTTAGTGTTAAGGTAGCATCCACACCGAAGTTATTTTTGTGGAGCAACGTTTACGAGTGTTAGTAAGCATTAATCGGATGTACTATCGGGGTCTTTTCCGCCTGACCATAAATGATTATAAATTTTTTTCGCTTAAAACCTGCGAAGGCGCCGAGCCGCACCTCCTTAAACTTTTGCCCTATTAGGAAAGCCTCAACTTTGGCGCGCAAAATAACAATAACTCTCGTTTGGCGTGCGTCGTCAGTGCGCTCGTCCGATTCGATATCTTTTCATTCATTATTTCTATAGAAAGTCAACGGGGCGGGGCTAGAGAGCGTTTCTATGTTGCGAGTGCAAGCAAAAATAAGCTTAGTGGTGGTCAGGCGGGAGTGTCCTCGATAGTACATAAAGCCGAAAAAGTTAGTTATAAATAATTTCCATTTCAGTCAATTGGTTTTGAAAATACACTTTTACGCGACACATCATGTTGTTTTAAAACTAGTTGGGGCCGGTTTTTTGTACCTGACTACTCTGAGAACACACAGCCCAAACAAACTCAGAGATCGCTGTCTCAAAGCCCAGACATTGTTGAAGGCATATAGTCAGTGAGTTGCAAAATTCTGCTCTCCAGAAAGTAACAACAATTGTTTTACTTTAGCACATAACAAATAACCATGCCCCTTTCAGCTTCCGAAGACGATGAGGACATCGAGCCGTTCGTCATGCCTTCTCGACCCCAGGACAGGTACCTGGTGGGGACGGTCCCCCGGCCTCCAGGGGCCAAGCCCGGCAGAGGGGGCGGCCTCGCCATCATTGTCAAGAAGAATATAACCGTGAGTGTTGTGTTGAGTGGCTTTTTATACTAGTTACTTGGCACCTGTCTTATCGCCAAAAAAAATTAACAAAAAGCGGGCAACAAGAACCAACAACAACAACAATAAGACCAAACAACAACAACAATCAACTAGAACAACAACAACAATAAGATCAAACAACAACAACAGCAACAATCAACTAGAACAACAACAACAACATCAAACAACAACAAAAGACAACAACAACAACAATAAACAACAATCACAAACAACAACAGCAGCAACAGCAACTAGAATCTGGAGGACCTAGAGGATGCTCGAACAGCGTGAACACTCATCGATCATCATGAAAAATTAAAAAAAAAAAAAAAATTGTTTTTGCCAAGTTTTTCTTACAAACTAGTGGTTGGAGTTTCCTTTTAGGCGTCTAAAGCCTGTGTCAGGAAACTCCACTCTTCCATAACATAAATTAAAACATTAGCAAACTTGTTTTTGTTTTTTTTTTTTTTAAAACAATAACTACAGAAAAAATAAATTAGAAAAATACACAATGAAAAATACAAAATTAAGATAATTATATAAAAACTAAAAGTGAGAAAGTAAATGTGCTTGTCACTGTGGGGAATGGTTCAGTGTGAGTGAGTGTATGGGGAGGGGTGTTTGAGTGAGTGTATGGGGAGGGGTGTGTGAGCGAGTGTATGATGTGATCCTGTATGTATGATGTAATCCTGTATGGGGGAGGGGTTATGTTGTGTAGGGAGAATGGATGAGTGAGTGTTGAGAATATAAGCGTGGGTCTGTGAAAGGGTGTGTTTGGTGTGCTTATGACTGCGTGAGTGTGTGGGATAGAAAATTTTCTCGGTTTGTATTTTATTTTAGCAATGCCTCCGTGTTTTCGTAGGTAAGTGGTTTAATCCAACTTTTTACATTCATGTTGTTTCTTGTTATGTACATAAATCTCTCTATTAAATCTATTGTACAGCTGAGCTGAGCGTTTTTTATATTGTATGCTGGCGAACTTGGTTTTCGTCTGGGGAACTACTGCTATTATGTCTTTTCTTCTTTTCAAGGTTGGCCAGGGACATAAGGTAGGGTTTTGTGTAACTTTAGAATAGTTTTGACTATGTATAGTTTTCTCGCCGAGAGTAAGTCGCTAATTTGGAAAAGACTTTGGGTAGGATATCTAATCCTCTTAAAATACATTAGTTTAATTAGAGCACGTTGTGCCCGCTCAAGATTGATAAATTTAGTCTTAGCCGCTCCTCCCCATATGGGGATGCAGTACACTAAGACAGATTGTACCAAAGCCAAGTATATTTGAGATGATATTAAGATGTCTGGGGGTTTTTGTGTTTGTAGGAGCATTTTTTGGTACAATATGCCTCAGAGTTTTGAAGATCCAGCTCAGTTTTCTAATCCTATTTGTAACTTGTTCAAGCTGGGGATACCACGATAATCTATGGTCAACAACAATACCCAAATATTTCGTCTGTGATACTCTGTCTAGTGTTGGACATAAACAATTATGTGCATCATCACATGTATGCACTCTTATACGGAAATCTGCACTTGGTTGTGTACGATTTGAAATACTAAAGCATATGTAATTTGTTTTAGCTGTGTTTAATGTAAGTAGGTTAGTTATGAGCCATCTAGCTATTTGGGTCATACCAGCTTCAGCACTTAAGGCAACTTCACGCCAGGTATTCCCAGTAAAGACGACAGCAGTGTCGTCGGCATAAGAAAATACTTTTGCGTTGTTGATTTTGAGATTGCAGAGGTCATTGATATAGAGCAGGAAAAGCGTAGGCCCTAGCACACTTCCCTGGGAGACTCCGAAAGTGACATCCGCGTCGAAACTTACATGTTCTCCCACTTTAACCCTCTGCTTCCTGTTTGAAAGATAGTCTCGAAAAAGTTTGAGCGGGATTCCTCGTAACGCAGCCGTTTCCAATTTGTTTATTAGGATGGGAACAGACACGGTGTCAAACGCCTTTTTTAGGTCCAGAAACAAAGTCAGACATTTACTGCCCCTATCCAGATTATCAGCTACTAGAGAACTGAGGGCAGCAACCGCGTCTTCGGTTGACCTACCCTGTCTAAATCCAAACTGTGTGTTACTTAGGATATTCAATTTGTGTAGTTATTTTAAGAGTCTATTATTTATTAGTTTTTCTATTATTTTAGATATAACTGGTAAAATGGATATGGGCCTGTAGTTGTTGACATCATCTCTGTCCCCACCCTTGTGAACCGGAATGATGATGGATTGCTTAAGAGGCGCAGGGAAGACCCCCTTTGTGAAGCAGAGGTTAGCTAAGTGGGCTATGATTGGAACAACTTCATGGCCTATGTATTTCAAGAATCTAGTTGTTACATTGTCCCAGCCAGGTGCACTGTCAGATTTTAAGCTCATCAAAATCCTGCCCACTTCGTTGGGATCAGTATCTAAAAGACCAAACGAGTTTACCTGTGATGGTAAATTTTCTGAATGGTAAGTATTAGAGTTATTATGTGCTGAAGGTTTAATTTTTTGGGCTAGCTCTTTACCAATGTTCGCAAAATAATCATTTAGGAAATTTACAGATTCAGCTGGACTTGGTCTAATGTGTAGTAGTTCCGTGTTAAAATTTTTAGAATTATTTGTGTAGGTTAATGTTTTAATGTTTTTCCATAATAATTTACTGTTTGTTACTGATTTTGCAAGTAGTTCTCTTTCAAACTTCCTTTTTAATTTTTTAATTAGTATTACAAAAGTTGCGGTACCGCCGTTATGTTACTTTTAGAACTTCATTAAAAGGATCATTGCGGGTTTGTTTTTGAAGTTTATTCCGATTCCTAATGCATCTTAGTATACCAGTGGTTATCCAGGTTTCAATCGTACGCTTGCTATTATGTATTAATTTGATAACAGTGCTGTGATTTATGGATTCAGTCAATTTATATAACAGTAGGTCAGTTAGTCGGTCCGGGTCGTTACAGAACAGCAGCTCAGCAATGTTATTTTCTCTAAGGTGTGTTAGGGCCTGTTCGAAATCAATAGATGAGGTAGTTTTTATTAACCGACTTCAAAAAAGGCGGAGGTTATATGTTCGTGTGTATGTATTTTTTTTTTTTTTTTTATGTATGTTACCTGATTTCTCTCCCATTTGTGGACCGATTTTCAAAATTCTTTTTTCATTTGATAGGGTATACTCCTGAGGTGGTCCCATTTTAATTTGGTGAAGATCTGATGCTGACCTTCGGAGATATACAATGGAACTGTTCAAAAAGAGACGGCAAATCTGTTGTGATAGCTCCAATCGGTTGGATGTTCATTGTTTATACAATATCATGACGGAACATCACGCCTGTATGCTCTGAGGGGGTACGCAGAAGTGTACAATTTACCTGATTTCTCTCCCATTTGTGGACCGATCCTCGAAATTCTTTTTTTATTTGAAAAAATATAGTCCTGAGGTGGTCCCATTTTAATTTGGTGAAGATCTGATGCTGATCTTCGGAGATATACAATAGAACTCTTCAAAAAGGGACGGCAAATCTGTTGTGATAGCTCCAATCGGTTGGATGTTCATTGTTTATACAATATCATGACGTAACATCACGCCTGTATGCTCTGAGGGGGTACGCACATGTGTACAATTTACCTGATTTCTCTCCCATTTGTGGACCGATTTTCAAAATTCTTTTTTTACTTGAAAGAGTATACTCCTGAGGTGGTCCCATTTTAATTTGGTGAAGATCTGATGCTGATCTTCGGAGATATACAATGGAACTTTTCAAAAATAGACGGCAAATCTGTTGTGATAGCTCCAATCGGTTGGATGTTCATTGTTTAAACAACATCATGACGTAACATTACACCTGTTTGCTCTGAGGGGTACATAGATGTGTACAGTACACCCAGATTTCGACAGTTATGGCATGTTATGTTCCATTTATTGGGGATAAGCCTATTACCATGACATGTATTGTTAACCATGTACAATGAATGCATAGCAAATATATGTGAGTATAGGATATTACAACTAAAAATGGAAAAATAAAATAAAACTTTTTTTCCAAAAATAAAACCGACTTCAAAAAAAACAACAAACAAAAAAAACACAAAAAGAAAAGGACAAAAAAATACACTAAAAGAAAAACAAAAAAAAAACAAAACCACAAAAAAGTGAAAAATAACTTTAGCTTCAGAAGCCGGTGAGAAAAACACCAAATCAATCAAAGGTCAAGTTTCAGAAGTCGGTGAAAAAACACTAAATCAATTAAACAAGGTCACCGACTTCTGAAACTTGACCTTTGATTGATTTGGTGTTTTTCTCACCGACTTCTGAAACTTGACCTTTGATTGATTTGGTGTTTTTCTCACCGGCTTCTGAAGCTAAAGTTATTTTTCACTTTTTTGTGGTTTTGTTTTTTTTTTGTTTTTCTTTTAGTGTATTTTTTTGTCCTTTTCTTTTTGTGTTTTTTTTGTTTGTTGTTTTTTTTGAAGTCGGTTTTATTTTTGGAAAAAAAGTTTTATATTAATATTTTGTTTTTAATTTGTAGCTTTGATAATGATAGAAATGTGGTGTAATGGTCGGTGATAGTCGTATGTAGAATAGCAATAGATGCTGATACCTTTTTTTTGTTAATTTTAATCATGAAGTGGTCTAAACAGTTCGATTCTCGTGTAGGTAGTGTATGTCCAGGTAGAATGCCATATATTGATAACATGTTAAGATAGTTTGTCCTATTTTTATATTCATGCGGCGGCTCAATGTCTTTAGTTGTGAGGTTAATATTAATGTCTCCTGCTATAATAATGCTTTGCTGGGAGTTTAAACTATTGAGGTGTGTGCTTAGAGAATCTACAAAACAATCTGCGTTTGTGTTAGATGGGGAACGATATATACGCAGAAGAATATTATTAAGTATATCTAGCTGAAGACAAGATGCCTGTGCCAGACTTATTTCTTTTACTTTAGGTTTTAAAGATTTTTTTATGTAAACAACTACTCCGTCATTTTGATTTAGTTGGCGTGTAGTATAGAAGGAAAAGTAGTTACTGAGTTGTGGAATTGGTTTATTAGAGTGTAGTCTACATTCAGTCAAAATTATGATGTCGGTTTCAAATTTAAATGTGGATAATAAGAGTGTAAAATCATCAAATTTGCAGTAAATACTCCGTAAATTTTGCGAAATAATGGTCAAATCGTTTTTACCAGTAGTAATATGATTATGTAAATCCGTACAGGCGCATTCATATGTTCGTGCAACTTCAATTTCGTCTATTTCAGTTAGTGTTTGTAGGGTGCTATCCATTGAATTAATTAATTAATAGAGTAGTCGTCACAGTGTCATATACGTCAATGCTACATACCAGTGTACTGAAACAAATGCGGGACATAGTAAGATGATTGCGGTTCGGATGACAATACTGAGTTATTATGATTTTTGTGTGCAGATAATCATTAAGTATACAGAGTGTGTTTGTGTGTGTGTAGGAATTTGGTGTGTTGAGGTTGGCATAAATTATTTTACGTGTACAAAAGTTTATGGACAAGCAGCAAATAAACAAATTGCCCAAATTAATAAAAACACATTTCAAAAAGTGTCATAGATAACTAAAAGTGGATAAAACTATTTTACAAAGCATAGGAAAATTAATCATTTTGCAAGGTAAATTGTAACGTAAGCACAGTAGATGACCATGTTCTAAGAGTCATTTATCCAGAATAAGCTTATGTACCTGCTCTTCGCTTCTAATTGTTATGGTAGGTGAGAGTTCATTTTTCTTTACGTAGATCTTTCCGTACGCAGTCCAGCAAAATTTGTAAGCTCCTGTCTTTGTCAAGTCCCGGGCCAGGAAGTGAAGGCGGGACCCCTTGGGGGTCAGGTGTTCGGATAAAAAGATAGGTGTATCTTCTTGGGATTTGAATCCAAGGTGCTTACAACTCAGCTTCGACTTGTGTTTTATATTGTAGGCTTTGCCCATTTTCGTAACTTCAGTCTTTAGAATGGTGGAGTCTGTCTCAACAATAATTGGTTGATTAAGGCTTTCACCATTTTTTCCTCGTAGTCTATATATTATGTCCTTGACATCCGATTTGGCAATATTACACTCTAAGTTGCGTTCCTTAGATTCGTGGCTTCGTTTGGGTACGTTCTTGATTACAAAATTAGCTTTTCGAGTTCCTATCTGAATTTTTTCTATTTTGCTTTCTAATAGTGTAATATATTTCTTGTCCTCCTTGCTTTGATTCTCAAGCTGGATAACTTTTTTGCTAAGCTCTTCATTTTGTGCTGTGAGATAGGTAATCGAGTTTTCAATTTTGAGGTTTGATTGCTGAATCCCTTTTAAGGTTGAGGTCATTTGTTGTATCTCATTTTCTTGTTTTATAGAGAAAAGGGACATCATTTCCTTGATTTCTTTTTTAAAATCATCTAGTTGCTCACCGAGAGAGATGTCCTCCCGGCTTCTCTTGGTGCGTTGAAAAATATAGTTGGGCGGCGTCTTAAGCAGCTCATTTCCCACCAGATTAATCTCTGTTTCGGATACTGATTTGTTCATAGGTGAATCCATTAGTACTAGGATAGCAGAGACAATCAAGAGTAATACGTCACCCACAAAAATATCGCTGCGTGCGCGCAACAGTATAGGCCACTTATCTAATTGGGAGGCAACGTAGTGAAATTTGCTCACAATTGGGTAATTAGTGTTGCTTGCTAATTAGGGGGCGGGGTCAACGTTGCCTACGTTCTCCAATCGTTTAGCTCTGGGGCATGTCCTGGGCAGTCTCAGGGGTGGAGCGCAAGCGCAGGTTTTTATTTAGTATTGTAAGACAGTGTTCTTACGTATCCTTGAAGGCGGGGCGTAGCTGGGCCAGCTACCAGGCGAGCAGGTATCTTGCAGATTCACACTGATCGATTTAGAGTTTTTGTCACTCCATCTTATCTTATGCACTCCTATTATTTTAGATGAATTTATTTTTAGTAAAACTATTTAAATATTTTTAAAACAAGCAAATGCGGATCTGTGGACACGTTTACACCTTGCGGCGGTCCGGGGGAAGAGGAATCATCATCATATTCATCATCATCTTCCTGCCCTTTTCTCATATTACTTGGGGTCGGTGAAACAAGTTATTTTTTTCAGTCTCCGCAGTCAGCCGTAACACCATCATTTAATTATTTTTATTTTACAGTCAACGACCAAGTACTTATACCGGTACTTTTTTATCACTTCCCAAAAATATGGGTATATTAGTTGTAAATTGCACAATGGATTTTGAAGCAATTATTATAGGCAGTATTTGCAACTTAGATGTAGCACAGAAATCACGGTTGAGCAAGCCACCGCATCAGAATCTAAATATAAAAAACTAGCGGACTTCCCGCGGTTTCACCCGCGTAGTTCCCGTTCCCGTAGGAGTACGGGAATAAAATATAGCCTATGTTACTCGTGGATAATGTAGCTTTCGAATGGTGAAAGAATTTTTTAAATCGGTCCAGTAGTTTTTGAGCCTATTCATTACAAACAAACAAACAAACAAAGTTTTCCTCTTTATAATATTAGTATAGATATATATAAATAATCCTATACCAGTTTAAAGAAATGTCCTTTTAAATTCCATTTAAAACAAAGCGACGTTTCTAGAACTAGATCGTATTGTGAGGCACCTAGCAGTCGTTGTGCCTCGAGGCGTACACTGCACAAAACTCCACGAGGCAGACTTATAGACACGGCTAGTAGTATTCGATAAAACGGAATTTTTGAACGTATTCCAATTGGTTTGGTTGGAAAGGTTGACAGTTTTTTTACCCAACTACGGCAAAAACAAAAGCCAGGGTTATGGTTTTAGCAGTCTTATGTCTGTATGTATGTTTGCTTGTATTTACGTATGTTCCTCCGTAGCGCCTAAACTATTCATCCGATTTTGATGAATAAGGTGTCAATCGGTTCGTAATTATGGCCAGGGTAACATAAGCTACATTTTAACCGATTTCAACAATAGGAGGAGTCGATTTTACCTTATAAGCCCCGAATTTAATTAGAGCGTGATTTTACAGTAGTCGGGCTTTTAGTGGTAGAATACCACACAAATTCTTGTTACATTTCCGTTGGCAAGGGGTTTAAATTCCCTGGTTATTCTTTTGATGTCTTCTTTACTAATATTAGAAAGAGGAAAGACTATTTTGTTTGTTTGTTTGACCCTGGACCGATTTTAACAATTTTTTCACCAATGCTAAATTATCAGGAAGAAACATAAGCTGACAAACCGATACTTAGGCGTCACAAACTTTCACAGAAAGACGAAAATCATCCTCTTTTACCAACACTAAATAACCGATACATGGTTCAGGAGTTTGTTGACTCCACTTATACCGATTTAAAAACATTACTAAATGTTTCTGTGACCATCGTCGCCAAAATAGTTGCGTCATCTGTTCGGTCAGTTGCCACCGGCGCAGACTTCCTAAAGTGGAAGATATATATATACAGAAGTTGTACTCCGGCACGGCTACCAACGGCTCACCTACTAGAAAATGACTTGGCGTTAACGAGTCTAAGCCATGTCTTTTTACCTTCATCCTGCTTTCGTTTTATCCACATACACTGACAATATGCAACCACTCTTGTTACTTTCGTTAGGTTTCAAAACCGATCCCAGTTTGTTTCAGTGCTCGAGAAGTGTTCTTTTTTATAGCTTCTAATTTGTATTCATGTCTATAGGTTTGTTATAAACTATTTCTTCTGAATATAAAAAGGTAGGACCATTAAACCATGAAGTTTGTTTCTGGAGATCTGACGGGTTGAGTCCTCTAGACGCATAATCAGCCAAATTTACACCGGACCGTGTATGAGACCACTGTTGTGCGTCTAAAGTAGATCTCAGATACCCTATTTGCTACAAACGTTTGCCACCTATTTCGGTGGCTATTGAGCCAGGCCAACACGACAGTGGAATCAGTCCATGCATGAATATTCTCCTTCTGCATGTCCAATATGATGTCCAATATGACCAATATGATATCCGCATGTTAGTTTGTTGGTTGAGATTGTCGTAATATCACTATTTACTTAGTAATTAGTGTGTACACTCTAGATATAATCTATGGTTCCGGTTTATACCTGTTACTCCGGCACTGCTATGCCCGATCCCGTCTGTGATACATCTACTAAACTGTCTGTATTACACACATCAACACGGTCTAGGGATATTTCATACTCAATTAAATAACTCGAAAAGTACTGGCCGCATTGGAATCTTTTTTATACACCGATTTGTTTGTAATTTATCTCAGACTAATTCCAAATTCAAATTTTTGAAAATTCTTTTGTTTCGGTGGCATAAAAATGTCTTGATGTATAGGATAGGGAATTTTTATTTGTGCGAAATTTAGAAAACAATACGAATTACGTTTAGTTACAGTTTTTTTTCATTTTTAAACGAAAGATAAAGTTAAAATTGAGGTATTGTAGCCATGCAACGCCAAAATTTGACGAGGGCGGAGATGTTACGAGCTGTGGGAATGCTGGAAGCTGGATCTGTTCAGCGTAATGTTGCTGAGGCCATAGGGACCCATCAAAATGTAATTTCAAGATTGTGGACACGCTATCGTGCCACAGGTGAAGTAGCGGAGAGGCACCGGGGGCCAAGTTGCATCACTACCCCCAGACAAGACCAATTTTTGCAAATTACTGCGCGAGCACAACCAAATGCAACGGCGACTCAATTGGTCCAAAGGCTGCGAGTGGAACACCAAGTGCTTGTGAGTGACCAAACTGTAAGAAGGCGACTGCATGAAAGCAATCTACGCTCTCGTAGACCACTCTCCGGGTCCCACCTTTACGGAGAGGCAATCGTGGACGACGATTAGAATGGGTTCGGAACCACGTGGACTGGGGCCGTGACCAATGGTCCAATGTGCTGTTCACGGATGAATCCAGGTTCGGCTTCCATCCAGATTCACGAAGGACGCGTGTTTGGCGAGTTCCTGGACGATGGAGCCGTCTCCAGAACCCTCAGGAAGTTCACCCATACCAAGGAGGAACAATTATGGTTTGGGCAGGAATTCGTCTTGGAGGACGGACGGATCTCGTTTGGGTGCGGGGCAATATGACGGCAGAACGATACGTCCAACAGGTGCTGGGGCCCGTAATCTTGCCCCACAGAACACAAATGGGGCAAGATTTCCTGCTCATGCACGACAATGCCCGGGCACACACGGCGAGAACGGTAGCAGCTTGGTTACATACACATAATGTTAGGGCCTTAGACTGGCCTGCTCAATCGCCAGATCTAAATCCCATTGAGCATGCGTGGGATATGCTGCAAAGAAGAGCTCTGAAGGAAGTTCCTGAAAATCTGGCTACAGAAGATCAACTTTTTGCGCACCTCAGAAGGACATGGGACAATATTCCGCAGCAAGACATTGACAACCTTGTTCTGAGCATGCCGAATCGTTGCCGATGTGTTATGAACATCATGGGCGCTTTCTCAGACTACTAACTTCAAGTTTATATACACAAATTAAATGATTTTTCTATTTTTTTCAGTTTTTACTCACAAATTAAAAGTTCATTCATATACGGTTTCCGTCTATGCTTCATTTTTTTCCCATAAAATCCTGAAATTTTAATCTATACCTTAACCATTATTAAAAAAATGGTAGAATATTAAATAACGTATCTTTTAAATATATACATGTCATATAAATAATTAACACATTGATAGTAATTCGCTTTTTTTAAAATATCCCTAGACCGTGTTGATGTGCATATAATGTGTTCCTCGTCTTAATAAACCTATTCTACTCAACAGTATCTTTCATTTCAACAAATATAACAGAGATGGCTCAGACATCTCAACCAACAACGTACTCAGAAGAACTGCTCCACAGAGCACCAACCGTGGAATCGATACTTTTTTGAGAGGAAGACGACCAGGCCTGTCTCCAGAGCCCAGTCCTACACCATCCTACCCCACACGTCTTTGCACCGAGAACCCCAAGCAAAGTTCTTGGCATCGAAGTCCCCGAGGACAAGCACGGGGAGGGAATGGCTTCCGACGACGACACTCAACTCTGCGAGGGAGTTATGGAACTCGGCGAGAGTTCGACTCGGGAAGAAGTAGACTCCCACCATAATGATCTCCCCGAACAGTGCTACTGCGCACCCCTAACCCTTCCTGACACTTTCAAGGGACGGGGTACCGGGGGCGGCCGACGGTATTATAGTCACTGAGCCGCTAAGATGCACCACCCAGTCTTCCCTGGGCGGGACAAAGTAAGGCTCAGCGACCACAGCGATGTTAATCGACTGAGCGCAGGCACAGTGATATTCGCCTGGAGGAGGCGTAACGGGCCATTATTGGCAGGCCATGTCAGCCCCCTCCTCCCAGGCCCCCTGTAAGGGTCCCTCTGTGGACGTAGTTGTCACAGCGGCGGGAAGTGGCGGTGACGGTGGCAGCGGCGGTGTTTGCGGCTGCGGCGGTGGCGACGGTGGCGGTGGCGGCGGAGGGCCTTTCCTTGCCTCTAGCCTTGGCCTTGGTGGGTGGAGTGCAGGCCTTGCTCCCAGCCCGGTGATCGGCCGGCTTGCCAGCCGCCACACATGCAGCACGATGAGGCGTGGTGCAGCGAGTCGCGGACACGTGACGGGACTGACTGCAGCGGAAGCAGAGGCCACTGCGGTCAACCTCCGAGGCGCATTGCACCGACACATGGTGCCCCACATGGCAGCGGTAGCACCTCAGAGGTCTGGGCTCCAGGAGCTTCACCTGCGCTGACACCCAGACTACCAGTAGCCTTCGGCCCTCCACGATTGGTTTTGCCGCTATCACAGGGCAGCTTGCTCTTGAGGTCCGGACGTGAGGTCCTGGCAATGGCGGCCACCACCTCCTCCTCGGTCACCCAGTCTTCGCGCTCTGTGTCGGCGCTGCCTCTCCTCGTTCCTGGCCTTTTTGGCAGCCTTTCGCCCCTTCCGTTTTTCCCCGACCACCTGTCATCCGGCTTCAGCCACAGGAGGCTTGTGCGTTATTACGTTTAGTGTTAATCCAGCGAGGTATTTGTATCTCAGATAATTGATCCAAGTCGTTTTGGTAAGTACGCCACTCTTTTAGTATATTTCTTGGCACTTCGTCATCCCAGCCTGATATGATAACCATAGCTTTTGAATAATACTTTTGCTACTATGACATTTGGTTAAACCCATGCGAGTGGATCAAACAAACGTGATATGTCTGATATGATTATTCTTTTTGTTACAGATTCCGTCGTCGGCGGTAGTGCCATCGTGTAACGGAAAGCATCTACTGTTTCATCCCAAGTAAGTCCTAGTAATTTCATAACTATTTTATGTTTTCTTCCTTTTTGTGTAGTATCTTTATCTTTAGTTTTCAGACTTCAGTTTCTCACTATTGCTTGACCACTTTTGTAACGAAAACCCTCCTACCTTTCTACTAAGTGGTTCATTTCAGAATACAGCTTGGCCTCTGCCACAACCGTATCAACACCTGTAAGTAAATTATTCATGTAAAAATCTTCTTTAACCTTTGCAGCAGCTGTAGGGTATTTCTGTTTTTCGTCTATGGCTACCTGCTACAGCACCTTCACAGCAAGATACGGCGCACATGCTGTACCAAAAGTAATCTTTAATGTATTCATGAATTTCACGATCTGTAGATCTTTTCCACAGAATTCTCTGGAAGTCCACGTCGTGCTCATCAACGCTGATTTGACGGTACATTTTAACTAAGTCCGCAGATACAAAATTGGATATGTTCTCCATTTCATTAAAATTATGTCGCAACGTTGGCTGTAAAGTAGGGCCTATCATAAACAGATCATTTAATGAAACACCGTTTTCATCTTTACAGGATGCATCAAAACCAAGCATCGTTGCTTAGTGTCGCACAAGATGGTGGTGTGTGTAATGTCCAGCGATATTTATTTACTTATTTATAATATATTTATTTGAAGTTCGTAGTGGCGCGGTCCGAGTCTATATTTTAGCCCTGATTGTTGCATTCTCGGTTCCTCCTGAGGTTTATATAACAATAGATTTTGCTTTAGAAACTATCCTATGGCTAACTGTTTTTAGGGTTCCGTACCCAAAGGGTAAAAACGGAATCCTATTACTAAGACTTCGCTGTCTGTCCGTCTGTCCGTCTGTCTGTCACCAGGCTGTATCTCATGAACCGTGACAGCTAGACAGTTGAAATTTTCACAGATGATGTATTTCTGTTGCCGCTATAACAACAAATACTAAATATAGTCAATGGTACGGAACCCTTCGTGTGCGAGTCCGACTCGCACTTGGCCGGTTTTTTCTGTTTTTATTAGCTGTAAGTCCTCCTTGTACTAAATAAATACTAAAATAAAAATAAATAAATAAATATTATCTTTATTTGAAACTAGCGGACGTCCCGCGGTTTCACCCGCGTAATTCTCGTTCCCGTGGGAGTACGGGGATAAAATAATATAGCCTATGTTACTCGTGGATAATGTAGCTTTCGAATGGTGAAAGGATTTTTTAAATCGGTCCAGTAGTTTTTGAGCCTATTCATTACAAACAAACAAAGTTTTTCTCTTTATAATATTAGTATAGATTCGTAGTGGCGGTCCGAGTCTATATTTTAGCCCTGATTGTTGCATTCTCGGTTCCTCCTGAGGTTTACATAACACTAGATTTTGCTCTAGAAACTATCCTATTGTTCTCGGGAACAGCGTATTTTTCGACAGGTGTTTTTTAGGGTTCCGTACCCAAAGGGTAAAAACGGAACCCTATTACTAAGACTTCGCTGTCTGTCCGTCTGTCTGTCACCAGGCTGTATCTAATGAACCGTGACAGCTAGACAGTTGAAATTTTCACAGATGATGTATTTCTGTTGCCGCTATAACAACAAATACTAAAACAGAATAAAATCAATATTTAAGGGGGGCTCCCATGCAACAAACGTGATGTTTTTGCCGTTTTGTCTAATGTATAGATAATGGTACGGAACCCTTCGTGCGCGAGTCCGACTCGCACTTGGCCGGTTTTTTTTAAATCATGCTTCTAAATCCGAACTTACAAACTTCCTTTCTTAAAAAATATTGGTGTAGAAAAACATTAGTTTCTAAAATATTTGTGTAATTAGATTATTGCACTTATAAGTGCTCGGCCAGAGTGGAAACGCGGGTGCGGTGCGGGCGCGGTGCGACGAGCTCAAACATATGAACTTCATTGGAGTGTCCATAGTGGGCACGCGGGTGCGGGCTGCGGCGCGGGCTAGTTGGCGCGGGCCGCACGCGTATCGCGTGCGGGCAGCTCAAACCATAGCTCGTTCATACAAGTGGCCGCAGTGAGGGCGCGGGCGGCAAGTGCGGGCGCCAGGGTTACCAACTCCCATATTTACCCCTCAAGTTAGGTAAAAATTCCCACAATTACTTGAAAATCCTTTTTTTTATATATTTGAATTCACAACAATAATATATTTAGCCATAGCAACAATATTTGTTTTAGAGATAGCGCTGTTTTCAATTAAAAACGTGAATTTTTGTTTTACTCCTAGTTGCCATAGCACGGCTCGAACTATGTAGTTTGAGAACCCCGGTGGTCACGCGCGGTTGTCGCTTGACGTCCACGTACTCACTGCGGCCACTTGTATGAAAGAGCTATGCAGCTATGGCGTGTTTGCGTGTTCAAGTTCATATGTTTGAGTAAAAATCACATCCCTCTTATTTACACCTAAATTTGGGGGGGAAACCCTTATATTGGTAACCCTGGCGGGAGCGGGGATCTCCGAACCCGCGCCGCTCGCCGCACCGCGTGGCCAGTCTGGCCAGGCAAACCGCGCGCGTTGCCGCACCCGCACCGCACCACGCACCGCGCTCCCACTCTGGCCGAGCACTATGGGACTAGGCATCCTCATACTACTAGCCCTTCGATGTATAAAAAAGTTTTCTACATACATAACATAACAGCACGCCTGTAATTCTCGAAGAGTTAGGCAGAGGTGTACCTAATAGTACTCACACTTAACGACAGTTATGTTTAAGTCCCATGTATTAGGGGTGAGCCTATTGCCATCAACCAGGCACAAATCCAAACTCCGTGGCTGCTACTGAGAAATCCCTGATGGAAAAACCCAATAACACTTTGCCCGACCTGGGAATCGAATCCAGGACTTGTCACATGTGTGACGGAGCATCACAGTAAATATCGCCCGTGCGAAGCCTGGGCGAGTTGCTAGTTTCAAATAAAACAGAATGACATTGAAAAGGTAGACACATTAAATGCACATAATAATTCGTCGTAAGTGAATGTAAGCACGTATCATTTTTAAAACCCCAAAAAGTCTGAAACTTTAACACTAAACATTAATTTTATTCCCTAACGTAAACACAGATTACCTACTCTAAAATAAAATACACAGAAAACTCTAAAAACATTTTTAAATCCACCTCTATTACAATTTATACTTATCCCCGCATAGTTTAGAGGTGTGACTACGTTCTCCCGCTAATATTGGTCTCTGGGGACCAACTAAACGATACGTGCAGACTGGGGGCACCTCTAGAGGTATCCTCACATAATTCACTTTTATTATAACAGATAACAATTGATTTTGTAAGATTTCTATGTAAGGGTGGAGAGAATTGGTTCTTGGTATCTTATCTGGAATTAAGATTTAAGGTGAACGCAGACTTAGCCGCACCGCAGTCGCCGCATTCCAATTCTTCGTATAAAGTTTTATGCAATCTGTGTCTGTGTGCAATCTGTGTCTATGTCTGTGTACGAGATTGCATAGAAAAATTAGAATGCGGCGACTGCGGGGAATGCGGTGCGGCTAAGTCTGCGTTCACCTTTAGGTACCATTGTACAATGCGACCTTGAAAATAGTTTTGTTGTCAGTGTAAAAAAATAAGATTTTGTGGCTACTGTCTACATTTTTTACCATACCTTTGTGTTTCAAAAGCGTCAGAAGAAAATTAACCTTGCTATAAGATTTGCGCATGCTTCCATAATCCCTTAAGGGCTATATATCTCTCAAATGGTTTAGCATGATCCTCCGTTAGGCCTAAAATACTGCAGCATTAATTTTGAAATAAATATATGGTAAAGTTGAGGATTAATGCTAAGTTTTATGTGTGACGAAAACACGACTTCATAAACATTTCTCGATAGAAAAAAAATTCAAAGTTACCTCCAAATCGAACAATAAACCGCTGGTATTCAAAAAGTACTTCAAATTTGATCATGAAACTTTGCATACTAACTGAACTAACTATAAAGCAGGTCTTATGTGTTTTATTTTTTTAGTCCAATCAATAGATTTTTTGTAAATCGCAAAAAAAACACTCATTTCGCACTATTCGGCCGCAGTTACTGACGTAACAACCGCTTTGTAGTGCAAGCTGATTGGAACTTTATTCTAACAGTATTTCAAACGAAGTTTGAACCACCACAAATAAAGTTGCTAATTTTAGGGTTAGAAAGGCCTTAAACGCCCTTATCTATAGTTATAACGAATGCACTCTACAAAGTGTTAACAACCTTCCGCGAAGTCCGCCGACCAAGCATTCTGTAGCATCTCAAATTAATTGTTTTGGGGTGAAAAATCACTGGTAACTGTAGAACTCAATGTAACGCACTCAAAACATTGTGCTGATAGATGGATTGAATAGTAATGGAGGTCATAGAGGTATTTAAAGTAAAGTCGTAACATTAAAACTTGTATTTAGGTTTAAAGAAACTTTATTCTCAACTAGCTGACGTCCCGCGGTTTCACCCGCGTAGTTCCCGTTCCCGTGTGAGTACGGGAATAAAATATAGCCTATAGCACTCACGATTAACACTTCAATACCCGCAATTACAGACACAATTAAAATAACAATGCACCGTGCCTCTGGAGGCACGGCCGGGAGCATACGGGTTAATGTAGCTTTCTACCAGTGAAACAATTTTTAAAATTGGTTCATTACTTCCGGAGATTATACCCCCTACATACAAACATACAAACAAATGTTACCTCTTTGTAATATTAATATAGATAAAGACAAATGTCACTCACTTGAGAACAATACTAGAATTTAAAATTACATAAAGTTCGTCGCCATCAGTTACAAACTATACTACACGCAAAAAAAATAGTGAAAATGTTGGAAATTTGTCTTCCAATATCTCCGTAACTAAAGAGATCCCAGGTATGATCCAGGAAAACGTAGAGAACAAGTGCCTTTTGACTTTATTAAAGATCTTTTTACACCCATTCATTAAAAAACTTCAAACGAAATTTTATCAAAATTACCACCAAAATACAAAAAGAACAACTAACCACTCCAAAAAGGACTCGTGAAGGACTTGCACCCCCGACCTCCGTAGTCCGACGCTCCCGAGCCGAGTCTTGCGACCTCTCTACAAGATAGAAAGCGGCGAGCGTCCAGACTAGCGGCGCTCTCGACTACTGAGCTAACGAGTCTGCCAGATGTGTGTCGAATTAAGGGACCGTATCGGGAAAGTATAATAGGGAATATGCACGTAATTTTTTCTTCACTTAAATCAATAAAATACAGTACCATCAACCCAAGTACTAAAAGGTCAGGGGCTGACAACACCTAATTTGTTGAAATTGATGTTATTTAAGCAGTTTTTTAAGAAAAACTATTTGTTTTAGTACGGCAAAAAAAAAAAATGTTAATATTGATCATATTTCAAAGACCTTGGACGGACTCGATACATATTACGACGAAATCGGCTCGATAGAAAATAATTGCAAAGATTGGTCTTAAAATCATCATCAACGGTCCTATGTCTTTATTTTTTTGAAGTATGGGTCTGCAATTAAAAACATGAAGTCAACATATTCATACCTAAACCGCTAACGAGTCATATTTCACAAATAATCCATACTTTTTTTTATATCAATATTTATTCATTATTTTCTTCTAAAACCTGGCCGCCCAGTAATAGTGACGTCTCGTTTTCTCCCATACAAATAGACAGTGTGCACGATTTTGGTGTTAACAGCGCCTTAAGTTCAACTACTGCTTGTCGTACAAAAATAAAATTAAACTCCTGCAATTTTCTACGACAGTTCAAACGTCCGTAGCTGTCGCGGCCATGATGTGACGTCATTTAACAAAATCTGCCTTGTTTACATCTAATTTTGTTGGCCTTAATAATAGTAGATTTTACAACAAGTGCACAAAACGAACCATTTTTATCCAAGACCTTTAGCAGCCCGAGCCGAAGGCGAGGGCTGATAGTAATGTCGAGGATAAAAATGGTTTTGTGGACGAGTTATAAACTCTGCTTTTCACTTCGATTGCGAGGAAATAAAACAGTTGTATACATTGAAGAAAGGTCATACACGCACGAAAAAATAAGAGCTGTTTCCCGCCGCTTTATTTTTTTGAAATCTTACGACATTGATATTAGGCTTGAGTTGCAGACCTATACAGCCTACTATTAAATTAATATTGTAATAATAATTTTCTTAAATTAATTAAATATCCTGCCGTAGGTACTTGAAGTTAAATTTTTATATCTTTTATGTCTTAAAAACACTTAAGGCAAATACATTAAAGGAAGTATTATAAAATAACAAATTCTATCTATGAACTTCTTATTGCGTTTGGCTGTATGGATCATTTTCTTTGCCTTAATATAGATACATTTATGAGTAGATACGTTAATGCCCTTGTGCACAAAATTCGATTTTGTGCAGCCTATATCCTGCACAAACAAGCACTTTCAGAGCATGAGAAGTGACAAATAATTTTACTAATTGTATGTGCTTTATTCAAGTAAAAATTGCAATAACAATATTTAAAAAAAAATAGTGAAACTATAAGCACTTTTCAAATAAAAGTGCTTTTTTGACACAATGAACTTTGACGTCAATACCGGCGTTATCGAGGACGATGCGTTTTGAGAGTGAGTTCCGTTTCATCAAAAACATGATACATAAAACAGTTAATTGTAAAATAAGTGATGTATTAGAAACATAAACAAGTGTACCACAATGTTTGTAGGCGCCAATACAAGGCATTTTTCATTATTAAAAAAAGTTTTGTATTTCACGCATAACAACAAGAGCACTTGAGAGCTAGTACATTGTAATACTTTTAAAATACTTCATATTTCTTTATTTACTTATGTTTATTCTAAATTTATTTACAAATACTAACTAAGCTGTGTTAAAATGTAATGTAATTCAGTCAACGACAGATCTTTGGAAGTTAATTTATTTTTCAGGAACTTTATTATTTCCCTTTATTTATAAATTATGGAGTAAGTGAATCTGACAGCCAATTACAAGTCTTCACTGGTAAAGATGGTGTGAATAACACAGCAATGTTTTCTAGTTTTTTTTTGTGTGGGTGGGCCCACGGGCCCACACAAAAAAACTAGGAATAAAAACAAAAATTAAAATACTAGTAGTAACAGTAGTAGTAACGATTAATTGTTGATTAGACTGCTTTGTCTAAATTAAATATTAATAATGCAACCATTGTAACTGCGCGTCATAATTCAATCGCGATTATGAAAACATAGAAAATTCCTCACTAATGCCGAAGAAAATTGCTCACTAATGCCGATTTAAGACAGGTATAAATTCACGATTCCTAGCGATGTTTTCATTCAACGTAACTCAATGATATCTTAGAGAAAAAGAAAATTTTAAAAACTAAAATTCTTATGACTCTCCATTTTAAACCAATTAAAATCTTTAGTTTTTTCTTCTTTCAACACGTGAGTAGATTATTCCGAGATTAGTTGATTATTAGAGACGAGTAGATTATTTAGAGTAGAAAATCCTTAAAAATCACAAACTTTTGCACAAAAATAGTTGACTCGTGAAGGATTTGCACCTCCGACCTCCGTGGTCCTCTCGCTCCCAAGAAATGAACACAATACGGTGAGCGGGGGACCAAGCGGCGCTCTTCACTACTGAGCTAACGAGTCTTGTATATACTAGGACCAAATTACGATACACATTCCGCGCTTTAATAGACATAGAAAAAGCAAAAAGTAATAAAATTATGATGTGGGATGTGGGATTTGAACTCGAAAGTTCAAGAGTTGAGAAGGTCACCTACGACTCTTACATATTGAGCTATTGAGTCTTGTGTATGCTAGGACCAAATTACGATACACATTCCATGCCCTAATAGACTTAGATACACGCAAAAAGAAAAAAAAATACTTGGGACTCGAACTCAATGTCGTAGAGTCTGGAAGGACGACTAAGACTCTAAACTACTTAGCTATTTAGTTATGTAGAAGTTAGGCCCAAATACCGATATATATTGGCTGGAAAAAGTTAAGTAGATAAAAATAATATTAAAAGTATTGTGCGGGGTTTGAACCCGATGTTCTACAGTAGGTATTGCCGGCAGTCTTACTACTTACTGAACTAAGGAGTGAAGTGAATGCTAGGACCAAATAGCGATACATACTGCGCGACTTCAGAAAAGAAAGAAAGTATGAAATGTTACGCGGGATTTAAACCCGATGCTAGAGTCGGGAAGGACTAACGACTAAATTATCTATTGAGCTAATGAGTTTAGTGGGTGTAGATAGTCATGTGTATATAGTTGTTGCTAGTTAAGGTGAGGATAGCAGTCATTGACCCACCTACATTTATTACACTTCTTAACTTTGAAAACCAAAAATAAGCCTGTTCAAGTCTTGAATCGTCATCCATCGTGATCTTCAACATTTTTGTAATGAAAAACGATACATGGTTTATTTGTTTTGGTTCGTACGAAGAGATATTTGGGAAAGGGCAATGACCGCTATTCTCATCTTAACTGGCACAAACAATAATAGTTTATATTATAGTCGTAAGATGGAGAAAATAAACAATAAATAAATAAATTAAAATATTCCGAGACTCGAAAAAGTAAAAATAAGTAAAAAGTTTAAAGAAAAGTTTAGAAAATATTATGCAGGATTTGAACCCAATGTTAAACAGTCGGGAAAACAAACCCGTGCTCACAAACTCTAAGTTATTGAGTCTTGTGGGTACGAGGACTAAATGTTCATATGGCTCGCCGTAAAAGCTCTGGAGAAAGCAAAAATTGTAAAACATGAGGCAGGATTTGAACTCGCGGCTATTGACTCCACGGTGGCGTTAAGTTAGGAATCGGCTATCTGTGTATTACAAGTATGGTTGAAACAAAGCAGTACATATTAATAAGCGAATTGAAGCTAAATTCTTTACTCAGTTACTAAGTTCATCCGAAGGTTGACTGTAGAAATAAATTTTAGCGGTAAACCCGCCTATCTTAATATATCAAAATCAATGACATTTTGTGAATGTGTAGGGCAGGTTCCAGTTTTAAAAATGGGATATAATATATTAGATCTAGAAGGAGCTCGTGGCTAAATAATATCTTAATATATCAAAATCAATGACATTTTGTGAATGTGTAGGGCAGGTTCCAGTTTTAAAAATGGGATATAATATATTAGATCTAGAAGGAGCTCGTGGCTAAATAATATCTTAATATATCAAAATCAATGACATTTTGTGAATGTGTAGGGCAGGTTCCAGTTTTAAAAATGGGATATAATATATTAGATCTAGAAGGAGCTCGTGGCTAAATAATAACAGCCGCTCGGGTCGATCGTTAGGTTAAGCCGTGCTTGCCTAGGTTGGTCTGTGGATGGGTGACCGCCCATTACATACCGAGTTTCCTTCGTGCCTCGGAAAGCACGTTAAGCCGTTGGTCCCGGCTGTCATTTGTAGATCTTTGACAGTCGTTAGGTAGTCAGAGGCCCAAAAAGTCTGACAACCAGTCTGACCAAGGGGTATCGTATTACCCGGTACTAACTGGGTTGTGGAGGTCAGATAGGCAGTCGCTCCATGTTAAATACTGGTATTCAGCTGCATCCGGTTAGACTGGAAGCCGACCCCAACAAAGTTGGGAAAAGGCTTGGCAGGTTGGGCATCAGCTAGTTTTATATCAATTAAAGTATTTTCTTTCTTTCTTTCCTCAGTGTGTTCAAGGTCCGCAAAGCTCGAGTTTGAGCCGTGCCAAGAGCAGAAGTGGACAGAAGAGATCATGGCTGTCGAGAAAGCGGTCTTATTAGGTAAGTTGTTAGGTATCTTTTAGCCCGTTGCCAAAGTCGGAACTTACATTGCTATCTTATTTTTTCAATACAGTTTTCACAGTGATGTCGATTCTTTTGTGCACAAACTAAACTTAATTTAGGCCATTGCTATCTTTTACTAAAAGGCAGTGCGAGAAAAGGACGGCTATAGCTATGCACTAAGTTAGAGATGTCAAACTAGTTTATGCCTTGCGCTTCACCGTGTTTTTAGTCGACACGTTTTTACGTGCACTCTTCATTTGTATGGAAATATTAGTTCCAACTAAATTTGACAGCTCTATATTACGTCCATCTCTTTCTCGTTTTATTAGAGAGAAAAAGATAGCAATAGCCTAAATTAAGTTTAGTTTGTGCACAACAGAATCGACAGTATCCTACTAATAATATCAATGCGAAAGTTTGCGAGGATGGGTGGATGTTTGTTACTCTTACACGCAAAAACTTCTGAACAGATTTGGATAAAATTTGGCACGCAGATAGCTTATAATCTGGATTAACACATAGAATACTTTTTATACCGGTGGTACTATCCTTTATACGTTATTTAATAAAATCATGTTTATCATCAGCGCCTTCCTCTTTATGTCATTCAAGCGCCAAAACATCTTTGCAGCACTGTATCTTAATCTCGGCAGTCATTCGTAACTCTTTGACAGTCTTTACGCGGAGACAAAAGCTTGAAAGTCTGACTACTGTGTCTTACCAAGGGGCTATTTAGTTACGTAATGGGGTTGTGGACTCAGGATTCTTTTCTGTTAGAGGGAGAGGGGTCGTAAGACCACCATGGGGACCCCGTGTGTGCTGATGAATTTGGATTTGGGTGCAGTGGTTAGAGGTAATGGGACCAAACTGTATTGCCAGTTGACATGCTACTTAAGGGGACTACAGGAGCTAAACGCGAGTTTTATAATGCAAAAACACCATATGATTCACTGCAATAAACAAAACCAGAAAAATATATGATATTCTTCAGGATATATGCTAGTATGATAGTGTTTTGAAAACCATCCTAAAATACATGCTATTATTCTGATTTTTTGGCAAATATTTCTACAAGCAACTTAATAGCATGATAGTGTTTTATTTTTTTAGTCCAATCAATAGTTTTTTTTGTAAATCACAAAAAACCACTCATTTCGCACTATTTGGCACGCAGTGACTGACGTAACATCCACTTTGTAGTGCAAGCTGATTAGAACCTTATTCTAACAGTGTTTCAAACAAAGTTTGAACCACCCCAAATAGAGTTGCTAATTTAGCTCTTGTAGTCACCTATACCATACCCGGTACTAGCTGGGTTGTGGAGGTCAGATAGGCAGTCGCTCCATGTAAAATACTGGTATTCAGCTGCGTCCGGTTAAAACTGGAAGCCGACCCCAACATAGTTGGGAAAAGGCTAAGCAGATGATGATGAGTCACCTATACCATAAATGGCCAAAAAGGTGAGGGTAGTATACATGTCTGGCGGGCAGGAAAATCAGCGATAGTATGTTTTCATTAAATGAAATGATGAAAAACTATAAAATATTTTTCAACACATTTGCTCAAAAACTGCATTTAGGTACGGAGCCTGTATACATTGTTCGAAAGTTGAAAATTACGCACCATACGTCTCACCTAAGTACCTATTTTACCGCATACCACCATATATAGCACCGTGCGTATTCTTTACGGTTTTTTTTTTATTTCCAAAATAAGTATTATAAGAATTCTACCAAGGAGTTTCACATTACGAGAATAAATAAGCTGACTGATCAAACCTCCTTGGAAGCGCTTTTGCTCAATACCTTTGTCTCACTTTAATACTGAAGAGTAAATGAGACGAAAATGTAGTTCTAATTTTCGCCACGTGCATGTGGCGCCATTTGCAAATTCGCGCCATTTTCATATTAGAAACGTCAAAGATTGTTGCGACTTTCCGACTGATATTAACAAAATAATAATATGAGTTCAAGCGAGGAAGGATATTAACATGGAATCTACTCCACCTGATGAATGTGGCGCAAATTGCAGAAAACGGTCTCTTGCTGCCAAAATCGCGAGCGCTAATCAATGATTTATAATAATTTTATAGCATGGAAGACTCGAAGAAATACTCAATCATTATCTGAAAAGTTTGTTTCATTACAATATTGTACTGTTTTCTCACAAATGTGTTGAAAAACATTGTATGACACACGTGCAGAAATTGGTATTTACAAACTCGTGACTATAAATAGTAAGCCCTCGACTCGTCTCGGGCTTACATTCGTCTACTCGTTTGTAAAAACCAACTTACCGCACTAGTATCATAAATAACTACTATAACACATTTGCTCGTAAAGGGTCTCTTATTTCACCCATTTCAATATCGTGATATCTCATTACGTACTTGTGCAGTAATGTAATGTACAACGCACGGTTTATCTAGATGCTCCGTCAAAAAGAAACTGTACTTTTTAAAATCTTAGTAAAGAGTTTTTATGTCAGTAAAGAGGTCAACATTTTATGAATTAAATTAAATAAGGGAGATGAAATATAATGAATAAACATTTAATTCTTTAATTTAATTAATTTTGACAATACATTACAACAACAACCACAAAACCAAACACACATCACACACACACACACATCACACACACATCACACATCTGGAACAAAAACTCAAAAATATTAATTTACCTTATTATTAATACTGGCTGTTTTTGTGTCTTTGCCTTAAAAAAAAGTGCTGTTGCGCGTGTTAAAGTTTGAGTATATAACTATGTAGATATGTAACTAGATGTATTTAAATATTTAATGTTCGTAACTTATTAGGTATAAAATATAAACAATGGGATTCACATCATAATAACATTATATTTACTAGTGTATATTACACAACGTAACGTAGCAATATATCAACCATAATAAACAACACACATAATCATAACATAATAATCACATCATAATAACCACAATCATCTTCATTATCTTGTAATAATGAAGATGATTGTGATTCACCTTTATTATCACATTCGTCGTTTTATCACAATCGTCGTTTTATCACAATCATCATTTTATCACATCATCATCGTTTTATCACAATCGTCGTTTTATCACAATCGTCGTTTTATCACAATCGTCGTTTTATCACAATCATCATTTTATCACATCATCATCATCATTTTATCACAATCGTCGTTTTATCACAATCATCATTTTATCATATCATCATCATTTTATCACAATCGTCGTTTTATCACAATCGTCGTTTTATCACAATCATCATTTTATCATATCATCATTTTATCACAATCGTCGTTTTATCACATCATCATCATTTTATCACATCATCATCATTTTATCACATCATCATCATTTTATCACATCATCATCATTTTATCACATCATCATCATTTTATCACATCATCATCATTTTATCACATCATCATCATTTTATCACATCATCATCATTTTATCACATCATCATCATTTTATCACATCATCATCATTTTATCACAATCATCATCATTTTATCACAATCATCATCATTTTAATCACAATATTAATCTAACTTAACCTAAACCTAACCTAACACAGTCACCATCGTCGTTATCACAATCACTAACACAATCACCATCGTCGCTATCACAATCACTATCACAATCACCATCGTCGCACTATCACAATCACCATCGTCGCACTATCACAATCACCATCGTCTTTATCATAATCACCATCATCGTTATCACAATCACCATCATCGTTGTCACAATCACTATCATCGTTATCACAATCACTATCATCGTTATCACGACAAATCAACAATATAATCAGAATAGTATTATCAACCATAATCAAAATAATATCATACCTTCGATGTTAACGCCTTGAAAGTCGTAGAGCAACTGAGCCTGCTCCAATGAGGCTCCGCTCTTTTATACCCGTTAACAAATAAGTATGATTCACAAGTGACCGTTGAGTAAAATCAGTGTTTGACTTGTACACAAATAAGTTTGTTATTTAATTAATTCATTTTAACAATTGATTAGACAATATAAAACAGATAATATTTGCATTTATAGGTATTTCAAGTACTTATGTATTTAATACTAGACACATAATAATTTAATTTATCTAACACGCGCGCATTGCTAATTTATGAACAAGTAAAAGATTTATTCGTTAAGAAAGTCCGAGTTTTATTTATTTCCTCGCAAATATGTTATAAAACGTCGTATGACATACGTGCGCTTTGATAATTACAGCCTCTGCTTTATTATAGCAATATCGCCTCGGCTGTAATTTTCAACTTACCGCACTTATATCATAATGTACTATGAAAACAGAACTTAACAATTGCCAATTATTTTTTCCAGTTCAGCCGAAGATTCGGACTTATTTATTTCGTAACGAGTTGCGGGTGATTGCAGGCCGTTGCGGATCGGCCGCACCGAACTGAAAGGCATGCATCGGTCAGCGCAACCGTAGTAATTGGTAGGCTTACATATTTTTTATTTTATAAATTCTGTCAGGTTTTTCAAATACATGCAGTTTTAATAATTAAAGTGTATTTTTGGATTCAAGTGATTGTTTAAATAACATTATACTGTTACGAGCTGAGTATGGGATAAATTAAAACACTACCTAATAAACACGAAATATAATATCTTTCTTAATAACAAAACACTTTTATAACTCGATCACAAGTACACAACTGATCACTATTCACTAAGTCGAGACTGCTTGCTCTCGCAAACACGACGGCAACTTATATGCCGACCAATCCATCGAGAAAGTTCCACAACTTTCTGGAACCTTCTTTACAGTTCCGCAATGGAACATTCTAGTATTACTCTCGAATCTTCTAGGCAGTTCCCTAAAGTTCCATTATGGAACATTGTATACAACAACAACAACAACAGCACATAACGTCCACTGCTGGACATAAGCTTCTCCCATGATGGGAGGAATTTGCCGTAATCTCCACGCTTGGCAGGCGGATTGGAGATCGCAGTGATGAAAGACTAACAGAAAACGCTGCTGCCCATTCTCAGGTCTACGGAGGCGCAAGGTGTTCTGCCTCAGACATTAGTCGCCTTATACGACACCCGTGAGTGTAGTGGGTTGGTTCTATTCTACTCTGCCAGATACCCCACGGCTAACATTGTATACTCGAACGTAATCTATAATGTTCTCGTAAAACAAATTTTAATGACGTAACAGTACTCATGAACACGATTTAGATATGTTGATTCCCTTCAGTTTAATTTGGTGATATTCGCCCTTATAAACAACACTGGGCTCATTATATCAATGTATCAGACGTTGAAGGATTTATTATGTAGACCCTACCCGAGCTTCTTTATTTGCCTCTAGGGAGGAGACGGAACAAAACGGCTCCAATTGTGAAACTATTTGTGAATTACTATCTGTTTGTTCGAAGAATAGTTTCTTAGGCTGATGTTATATCTTACTTTTCAAGTGTATAGCGGTAGAGGTAAATGTAAGTACCTCAGAAGAATAATTTGAATGGTAAAGATTAGGCGGTTTATTTTTAGATCTTGGTTAAAAATCATCGTTTATGTGTTACATTCAAAAGCATCTACTTTGGTTCTATTTTTTGAAAGTTGTAACTACCTAACGAGCTCAGCATGAGGTCCTGTGTTGGATTCCGCGGTCAGGCTAAATGTTATTTAATTTTACCATTAGCACCACCAAGACTTGACCAATACATACTAACTGACAAGGCTAGTTAGGTAACTAGCCTTGTGTGCGTTATAATTTATATAAATATAACACGGCTTTTTACCCAAAAAGCTGTTTTATCTATATCTATACTAATAATATTATAAAGAGGAAAAGTTTGTTTGTTTGTTTGTAATGAATAGGCTCAAAAACTACTGGACCGATTTCAAAAATTCTGTCACCATTAGAAAGCTACATTATCCACGAGTAACATAAGCTATATTTTATCCCCGTACTCCCACGGGAACGGGAACTACGCGGGTGAAACCGCGGGACGTCCGCTAGTATTTATATAAATTACTAGCGGCCCGTCCCGGCTTCGCACGGGTGGACATTTATTTTCCTCTGATTCCCCTCCCCACCCCTTATAATTGTGAATGTGAAATAATAGACAAATAATTTGCAATAAAATAATATTGCGACTATAAATTAAGATGTAAGCTATCCTGTCTTTCAAGTTGGATCAAACACTTGCAAACACAATTTGCACGCGGTGTGCAAATTTGATTAAAATCGGTTAAGTAGTTTATAAGTCCATCGCGGACAAACAACGTGACACGTATAATTTATATATATTAAGATTAAGTAAAAGTGACCTATTTTCAGATCAAAAGAATCCTTCATATTCTTCATTTACTTTCAGATGTACACTCGTATAAGTATAATACACTCGTTACAATTTAAAATAAGTTGTTACCGTTTTTCCACCTTCGCACGAAGCAATCTGCTTTTCTGCTGCCATTGAATTAATTCCTTGTACCACGGTACAGTGCATAAGCGGTAGCGGTTAGCGGGGTGAGTACGTTAAAACGAAGTGAAGTGGTCTTACGATGAAATTAGAGATAAAGTTTAGTTTTAGGTTATGTAAATGGACTAATTTGTATCTAGATGGTAATGTTGAATCTGCCGTTCTAAGCGTGGCTGTATTAAAATAAGAAATATTTTGAAAAATGAATATTACTTCTACCACATAACTAAGGAGGATTTCCAATATAATATTTATTAGCACAGGCCACAGAGCACAGAGACCTCTCAACACTGCCTGTACGACTATTCCGTGTTCTGTGGTGAACGGACACTCATTATGGACTTTATCTTCAAAGGTTTTAGGACCTCAATTTGATTTACTTAATGCTTAATAATAAAAAACGCTGTTTCATAAAACTTAGACCCACCAGGTACTTTCTTCTCACACCTCGAATGACATAACGTGAAAACAGGTCAGGAGCTAATTTATAAAGCTACCGTTCTACACTTTCTTCTTATTCATCCAAAAACATTTCATCTACAACCTTGCTTTTCGAACTAAGAGTTCCTATTCATTTTTGGATTTTCAATTATTGAGGTTCAGCTCAACAAAATCTACCTGACTTTTTCCCAACTATGTTGGGGTCGGCTTCCAGTCTTGCCGCCAGTTTGACGACCCGAATGGTGCAGCGGTAGTGACGCTGCCTTACATTCTTAGGGTCCCGGGTTCGAATCCCGGTCGCAGCAAATGTTTGTGTGATGAGCATAGACATTTGTTTCAGAGTCATGGATGTTAATATGTATAATAAGTATGTATTTACAAACAAAAAAGTAGGTATCTATGTAGTATATCAACTATCTGGTGTCCACGACACAAGCCTCTTTGCTTAGTGTGGCACTAGGTGGCGCTGTGTGTAATGTCCAGCAATATTTATTTATTTATTTATATTTTAGTTATGTTTCAAGTCCCACGAGGTAGGGGGCGATACTATTGCCATCAACCGAGCACAAATCCGTACTCCATGGGCGCTACTGAGAAATTCCTGATGGAGAAACCCAATGACGCTTTGCCCGACCTGGAACTCGAACCCTGGACCTCAAGCTCAGCAGTCGTCCTCTACGCCCACTACACCAACGAGGCAGTCATTTATTGAACATGTAAAATTTTGAGCAGTCCCAACTGTGTAAACAAAATCAAAGCATTTATTTCGAGTAGGCCAGTTACAGGCACTTTTGAATTTTCGAAACTAAGTTGACAATAAAATGAAGCTAAAGTCTCAGTCACAAGGCAACCGTGAAAGGGGTAGGGAGGCTTCTGGGACCAGGACCGCGGTCCCGGATTCCACCTAAATATTTTTGAGAGGTGTTTTGGGACCACAAGAAAAAAAAAAGAGTACAGTAAGCTGAAATAATATTGTGATCAAAATATGGAATGCAATAGAATAATACTTTCTTGAATTCATACCCGCCTAGTACTTTCGTAAGGTTACCAACTAGGCCTATAACTAGCATTTAGACAAAGCTGTGATGATTAAATATTTTATAGGTAATATTTTTTCCACAAAAAATACTTGAAAATATTACTTATTTTGATTTTCATCACTCGTCCCAAATGGACCGTGCCTCATGTGGGACCAGTTGATGAACGACTCAATACGAAATATGTTTGGTTGACCGTACTTTCCCAAGACATAGCTTTGTTTTGTTTTCTTGTAGTCCCAAAATACCACTCAAAAATATTTAGGGGGAATCCGGGACCGTGGTCCTGGTCCCGAAAGCCCCCCGACCCCGTGAAAGTACTGTAGTTGCCCACTCCAAAGCGTAGATCTCTATGGAGAAAGTGGGCAAGAAACTTCATGGATACTCTTCTAAATCAGAATATTGTTACAAAACCACCTACATCGTTCCTGCTGAGATGGTACATTATGTGAGAACAAGTCTTATATAAAGTGAATTCTTTTTTCACACTTAATTTTCACTCTAACTCAATTTCTGTCGCAGACACACATAAAATTGAACATAAAATACAAACAAACTCTTGCTCAAATATTTCATATTCACAGATAGTTTTATTGCTGGTAGTACCTGATTGAATAAGTTAGTATCTTGCCTTTTGTGTTTTACGCACGCAAAGGAGATTTAAATTTCATTTGGTGCGTACTTCACATGTTTAAAAAAAAAACGGTGATTTCTCCTGGCTCATATTAATACTAGGCTTCTAGGTGCTCGTGGTTAATAACAGTCACTCGGATCGATTTTCAGGTTAAGCCGCACTTACCTAGGTTAGTCAGTGGAGGGATGGCCACCCATTACATACCGAGTTTCCTCCGTGGCCAGGCACAAATCCAACTCCGTTGCTGTTACTAGGAAATTCCAGATATAAAACCCACAAAGACGCTTTGCCGGACCCGGGAAGCTAATTCAGGTTCCATGTTCAGCAGTCGCGGTTCCAACCCCTCGACCAACTGGGTGAGCTGTAGATGTGTACATCACAACCTACCCCTTCTAGAAATACAGGCGTGACGTAACCATTGATTCATCTTGAGATTGGAAATGAAGCTCTTCATTTCATCCCCACCCCTGTCAGTTGAAACCAGCAATATTTTATTCAATAAAAACATGTGCAACTCACAAGTGGCTTGAATATCTGTAATATTGTGTGAATCTTCTAACACAATGTAGTGTAACATTTGAGTTCACATACTTCAATTTAATTCTGTTTTTGTGTATGAATGACTAACCAATTAGTGCACGTTCTAAACGGACCCTTGAAGCCACGAAGCCGTCAACCAACCATTCTGAACATCAAACTAAGTAACTCTACAAAATATTGTTGGCGGACGACTTTCTTTTTGGCGGTGAAAAATCATTTTTTACGATAGGACTCAGTGTCTCGGACTCGAAACAGTTTGCTGATGAATTCATTGAATTGTACAGGGGTAGTGGAGGTATCTTTAGCTATATTCTTTTCTTCTTTCTTTCTATACAATAAAACAGTAGAAAAACTGTGTCTGTACATTGAATATATTAAAAAAGAAATAATTGAGGGGGGTTTAGAAACAGCAATAGAGCACGAATCCAAAAAAAAAATCTGTCTGTTTGTCTGTTTGTCTGTTTGTCTGTGTGTCTGTTTGTCTGTGGGTCTGTTTGTTTGTACACGCTAATCTTCGGAACTACTGGACGGATTTGAATGATTTTTTTGTTGTTGTATAGGTATTAAGTCGGGGCAAGATATAGGCTATAATTTTTCTTGGAAACTTGAACACCTGATGCAGAACCACAACAGCTGAACTATAAGAGATACAAAAATGGTACCATAGCAAAAATTGTTCCACGTTATGGGCATTTTCTGCTGAGAGAATAAATTTGAAGATCTGGAACACCTGATGTGGAACTCCAAGAGCCCAGCTACACTTACATATATATAGGAATGACGTTTTAGCAAAAGTTGTTCGGTCTGATGGGCATTTCCTGTTGAGTTTTATCTTGGAAAAAACATAAACACCTGATGCAGAACCGCAACAGACCAGCTGAACTATAAGAGATACAAAAATGGTACCATAGCAAAAATTGTTCCACGTGATGAGCATTTTCTGTTGAAGATCTGGAACACCTGATGTGGAACTCCAAGAGCCCAGCTACACTATAACATATATATAGGAATGAAGTTTTAGCAAAAGTTGTTCAATCTGATGAGCACTCTCTGTTGACTTATAAAAATCGAAGATCTGGAACACCTGTTGTGGAACTCCAAGAGCCCAGCTACACCATAGCACATAGGAATGACGTCTTAGCAAGTGTTGTTTGGTCTGATGGGCATTTCCTGTTGACTTATAAAAATGTTTAGTCGGATGAGCATTTCCTGTTGACTTACAAAAATGAAAGATCTGGAACGTCTCGAATCGTATCGCACATCCCGTTGTATTCCCGTCCCCGGGCTCTTAAAATTCGACATCAGACGTTTCAGATCTTCGATTTTGACGACCCCGTTGTCACTGGCATAAGTAACAGGATCCGCGTACGAAGTCGCCGGCAGAAGCTAGTTTAAAGTAAAGTTGTAAAAATAAAAACTTGTTAAAATGTTAGAACGTTGACGACCAAATCGTCCAAAATCTTGAAGTTCCCAGGTATGGTCTGGAATAAAAAGAAACATAATCATAATTACGGGGAGAACAAGTGCCTTTCAGCGTCATTAATTTAAACCCATTAAAACTAAAAAAAACTTTTAGACCCATTTTAGAGGTACAGTCAGCTTCACAATGTGGAAACCCCCTTGTACCCCAGTACCCCGGGTTACCTATGAACGAACCCGGGGTACTGGGGTACCCAATCGATGCAGCCCACCGTACCTCAAATTCGGTAGGTACTGCTAAAATGAGCAGCAGTAAATAAAACAAAGCCAAAATCATTATTTTTGGGCTCGATTCCCAAAAACATTTATTGATAAGTACATCTGACTCAAGAGACGGGAGCTTCAGAAAAATTCACTGTATATGAACCAGGAGTCGAGTGTATCATCGAAGGGATCAATGATCTAGTTGCTAAACGAGATGAAGATAGTTAAATTTGAAATTCGATGGCATTTTTTTTTCAATTTTAAGAGCAGGAAAAATCTACTAAAGAAAATGACAATAAAATATTAATTTAGTAAACTGATCCCGCGGGATCCAAATGAGTGGGATCAATTGACTAAAGAGCCAAAAGAACAACGTTACATTTCTGTGTGACACACAGCCACTTTATTGGAGAAGAGTGAATTGACACATGAAGCTTCTGTAGAAAAATTGCATTTTCTTATCCAACTACCCCCATTTCTCCAGTAGCTCCCAATTCTATATAAATGTTCCCTCATTCTCTATATAAATGTATTCCCCCTAGAACGTTTGAATTCTAACAAACACATAAAGTGAACTGTTTTAAGTGTATTGACTGACACTTAATTTTATAGAGTTTGACGCCAATATTGGTGGTTTATGTTAGAGCCAATGTTGGTGTTGGCTTATCTGGGAGGGGGGATGGGTTACTTCACCATTCCTGGCTGTCTTAAGAAGTGACCTCGGTTATATTAGGAGAAAAGATAACAGACAGTGGGATGGAACCATTGAAACTGTCTAGTGGATTGGGAAGCTTTAAATAGTTGCCCAAGTAACATAATAGGCTAGTTTCCACCATCAATAAATTTCAAATCTATTAAGTCCATCTGTTAGAGTATTGGAAAATAATAGACACGTATTTTTTTGTTTTTGTAAATCAATGATTATTGACAACAAACAATAGTTTAAACATATCTGGCGGTGGGTTTCCACCACACAAAATGTCTGACAGTGGAGGAGACGAATCATCAATAATATCACTGAAGCACGCTTCATAGTATTACGTAACTTAGCAGCTATTTATCACACCTTTGTTACCTGATATCTGCCAAAGCCACCACGACCGACTTTTCATAATATCCATTTATTATTACCTATAGTAAGGTACTTCCACAGAAATCGTAGTTCTGGCGTTCATGGGATCTTGGTCCTACCGGTTTATATCAGCTCCAACATTGCCACCAACATTACTGACAATGTGATATACCTAAGCGCACACAGAAAGAAGTGTCCACCATCAAGTAGCAATAAAAGCGCTCGTAAAAAGCTAGCTCATAAATAGTTAGCTCGTAACGATTGTTAGTCTATCTTTACTACGACATTTTTTTAATTAGCTGAGTAGTGTTTATTGCGTTTCACTTTTGTGTTTTTATTCCTTTTCGAGTGATTGGATTTATTAATTCGTTTGAGGTGATCAACAAAGAGAACGAATCTCGATCGTCGTGTCACTGAGTTGGTGAAAACGGGCACTAGGCATTGAGTTAGGTATCACTTAGTGTTTGTGAAAATGGGCATCAGGCATTGAGTTAGGTGTCACTTACTTTTAGTGAAAACCGGAATTATGCTTAGATATTTTTCAAAAGTGCCTGTAACGGTCTTGTTGAAATAAATGCTTTGAGTTTGAAACGTAAGCTGTTTATGTAGCTTTCGTCCTAGCTAGACAGGTATGTCCTGGATGACCTCTTTGATAGTTTTCTTGCAGAGTGCAAATAATTCCCTTATAGAATCACTTTCATTAGTAATCCTTATAAATAATTTCGTGGCTTACTGCTTTCATCTCCATATAAACCAAGCGCTGTAAAGGTCACAAGGTTTATCTGAGTTTATTTACTAAATCGTGTAGGTCAAAAGGTGAATCCATAATATTTTGTTATAAATGTTAAATTAACTCTATCTGTCTGTCTGTCTGATACCTTGTTATGCTTTTAGGTACGGACAGATTGTGAATTACAGACACGGCTAGGGTTGCCAACTTTTTTTACAAGAAATAAAGTATATTTGGGTATAAGAAGGAAAATAAACAGTATTTTAGAAAAATCAACAGTATTTTTTATGTTTTAAAGACATATATTTTTAGTGCTTTTCGCAAAAGTTATCAATCTTATATTATTTTTAAAAGCCTCAAAGGCCTTGCCACAATCAAAACTAAAAATCAAAATAAATAAGGAGCTCATTTTTTATTAAATTTATTCAATCTCTATTTCTGTCTTCCCGCCACACTTGTACTGTTTATTCTGTGCCGCCATTTTGCATTCATTAATACCTACCGAAAATTTGGATGCTGAAAACAGTATTTTGTATACTTTATTTTTGTTCAACAGTAAACAGTATCATTATACTGTTTACTGTAAACAAACTGTGTGTGAAAAACAGTATAATACTGTTTTTAACAGTATGGTTGGCAACCCTAGACACGACAGATAATAAAAAAACATCGTGCCTGTAATCCACAACGGATTAGGCAGAGGTGTACCTTATATTAGTATAACAGAATTAGGTTATGTGAAATAAAGGTGAAATTGCGTTTTCTGAATAAACAAATAACTTTTATTCACAACACAAATACAAAGTTTTATTACAAATTATACGTTTTAATCAGACCAACCTACCTGAAATAAACAAAAAAACAACATTTAAAGCCTCTACAGGAATCTTTTTCTGAAATAGCACAAAAATTACATCAACCGTGACAGAGAGCGTCACTATCATTACATAACATCTGCATCTGTTAGAGATCCATAAACAAAATAAATCCATAAAGAAACGACACTAGAGTGATACTCTTTACATTAGTACACCCGTATTTCGTCAGTTATGTTTAAGTCCCATGTATAATCCTCCTTACCGATTTCAGTAACGGCGACCCTTTGAAGCTATTTCCTTGCGTGTGCCCTTATGTGGCTGGCCAGACCGAATTCGCTCTTAAATACCCGGTCACAACTTAAGCAGTAGAGTTTACCGGTAGAGTTATAGGTGTAGGTGGTCTTAGGTGTCTCTTTCCGCATTTTCGCTTTTCTTTCAATGTACGGTCGAACAAAGACAACAACACAAGCTATTTGTTTTACAGTTTAACCCACAAATTACATTGTAAAATGTCAAAGAGCTTTAAAAGAATGCAACATAGAGCGGACATTGAGAATCATCTCTTACAAGTAAGAATGCAACATAGAGCGGACATTGAGAATCATCTCTTACAAGTAAGAATGCAACATAGAGCGGACATTGAGAATCATCTCTTACAAGTAAGAATGCAACATAGAGCGGACATTGAGAATCATCTCTTACAAGTAAGAATGCAACATAGAGCGGACATTGAGAATCATCTCTTACAAGTAAGAATGCAACATAGAGCGGACATTGAGAATCATCTCTTACAAGTAAGAATGCAACATAGAGCGGACATTGAGAATCATCTCTTACAAGTAAGAATGCAACATAGAGCGGACATTGAGAATCATCTCTTACAAGTAAGAATGCAACATAGAGCGGACATTGAGAATAATCTCTTACAAGAATTTTCATTCCGAACATTATACGAATCCTACTTGAAAAGCGGGCGTATGACCCTAGTCCGAACGATTTGTTACTAAGTAGTAACACGTTTCTAGATTACGATTTTCTTCGTCTTGTCCCGTCTCATCATCATCATCATTTCACCTGAAAGACGTCCACTGCTGGACATAGCACGGGACCGGGAAATGTGGCGACACTTGGGGGAGGCCCCAAGTGTCGCCACATTTCCCGGTCCCGTGCGACTCGCATCCAGCGGATTACCGCAACCTTCACCAGGTCATCTGTCCACCTAGTGGGAGGCCTTCCAACGCAACGTCTTCCGGTTCGCGGTCGCCACTCCAGAACTTTTCGGCCTCATCGGCCATCCGTTCTGCGAGCAATGTGCCCTGCCCACTGCTACTTAAGTTAGGCAATTCTTCGGGCTACGTCGGTATCCTTGGTTCTCTTGCGGATGTCCTCATTTCTGATTCGATCGCGCAAGGAAACTCCGAGCATAGACCTCTCCATTGCCCTTTGGGTGACTTTAAGCCTTCTGATGAGGCCCATTGTGAGCGACCACGTTTCATCACTGGCAACACACACTGGTCATAGACTTTCGTCTTGAGACACTGCGTCGTTGCCCCGTCTATCGCTCGTAAATATTTGAATGTCTTTGTAAAATGTAAACCAAATAGCTTGTCCGTACTATCTACTATCTACAAAGTCACATGTAACAAGGGACGATCCTATTGCCATCAACCGGGCACAAATCCAGACTCCGTGGCTGCTACTGAGGCATTCCTGATGGAAATACCATAACACTTTGCCCGACCCGGGAATCGAAGCTAGGACCTCGCAGAAGTCGCGCTTGCGACTAATGGACCAAGCGAGGCAGTAAGAATCTACTCAAATATCTGTCAAAGTCCGTAGCCAGTCCGGTGTTCGGTCTGATTGGGTTGAACGAACTCATAACGAATTCGATAAACCTTAGTATAAAGGGTGTGAAACACCTCTTAACGAAGCCGAAAGGTTCAAAAAGAAGGGAAAGGTTTGTTCTCCTTGTCATTGCAATATTTTTTTTGTTCTACACCATACCTGGGAACCATCTAGTTACAGAGATATTGGGGGTCAAAGTTCCAACTTTTTGACAAGTTTATTTTTTTAAATACGAGGTTTTAACGCAAAAGTTTTACTTTAAACACCTCAACGACTTCCATACTATTCAATCCATCCATCAACACAATGTTTTGAATGCGTTACATTGAGTTCTACCACAAAACATGATTTTTCACTCCATAAAAAAAGTCTTTTCCCAGCAATAATTTTTGCGTAAAGTTACTTAGTTTTATGTACAGAATGCTTGGTTGACGGTTTCATGATGAGCTCTTTTATACCCTGTATAGGTCATGGGATATTTTTTATCCCAGTAGTACGATACCGTGGGATTATTTTCATCTTCTACGCGAGCGAAGCCGCGGGAAAAAGCTAGTAAGTAGTAAAATATATATTGCTGACTATGAATAGGAATACTATTCATAGTTATCACTATGATTTAGTTTATTACTGTCGTATAAATTCTTATCTAGCGTCGACTCGCGAAAATCACTTAAAGGTTAAATGGTGCATTTGATTTCATTGATAGTAAAGGTCATGGCTTGCAAATAGAATATTTTGTTCATTTGTGGAGTAGGTAGGTATAGGTAGGTACTAGGTCTTTATAATAGGATCGAGTCGAAACTTTTACGAATTTAAAGTCAAAGCCAAAATACTTTTGTCACGTTACGAGCAATTTTTTTCAAGTACGAGTTTCTATACACTATCTTTTTTGTTAATAACGACAACGTTTTGTGTGCATGCAGAGTTTACCTGTAAGTGATTGTTACACTTTATTCTGATTTGTTACTTCTGTTTTATTTCCTTGTATTAGTGTAAACAATTGTTGGTGAACCAAATAAATTAATAAATTTCTTACAAAGGTCTCATTATATGCCTACCTTTTCCCAACTATATTAGGGTCAGCTACCAGTCCAACCGGGTGCAGCTGAATTCCAGTGTTTTGCATGGAGTGACTGCCTATTTGGCCTCCACAACGCAGTAAGTACTGAGTAATGCGTTATCCCTTGGTACGACTGGTTGTCAGACTTTTTGGGCCACTGACTACCTGTAACGACTGTCAAAGATCTACAAATGACAGCCGGGACTAACGGCTTAACGTGCTTTCCGATGCACGGAGGAAACTCGATATGTAATGGGTACGGCTTAACCTAAAGATCGACCCGAGCAGCTGTTATTATTTAGCCATGAGCTCATTCTCATATTCAAAAGTGTATGCAAAGTAATTCAATGTGTCACCCTGTGTGAAAAAATATTTTCTTGCACGAGTAGCTAAGATGAGTAGTTTTTCTTGCAAGTTTGATTTGATTTGAGTATGTTCATGTAATTTTTATGATATACGGTCGAACAAGGTATTTGGTTTACATTTTACAATGGAATTTGTGGGTTAAACTGTAAACCAAATAGCTTGTTCGACCGTACATAATAAAGAACATTATATTCATAGTTTTCTACACAATAGTTTGCTTCGTGCCATAGCTTGGAAGATAATTAAGTGTCATGGTTTTATAAAGAAACGAATTTGAGAACTGACGAAGGACTAAAAGGCTTGGCTACATACTCAGCCATTTCGACGTGCAAGCATTAATTATGATGATTACATAAATTATGATTATGAACGCGATGATTGCTATGTTTAAGACATTTTTTAAAGAACGTTCACTTCTTCTCGTCACTTCTATTTTATAATTCAAGGTGCTGTATTTTAAAACCACCTAAGACCCGCCTGTCGCCCCCCAGGGAAATTATACCGCCTCAATAATATCAGCGTTGTATCACAACGGGGATGTAAAACTGTAGGCTTTTATGATAACGTCGATTTTTTCAGTTCACTTTTTGGTGAGGCAAATATTGTTTTTAGCAGTTTTAACAATTTATGGCAATCTAAATATTAAGTTGGTATAGTTATCCGTACAACAGCAACATGGTCACAACATTACACTGATAGTAGTATGAGTCGTAGCACTAAAAACGATTTTCGTAATGCAAGTTTTACAATTGATTAGCAGTTGACTGTACTGTGAAATGTTTTATTATTCTACAAAAGTTTTAAGCTTTGAAGGCTCTATTGACATACAAATTGGTATAAAACATAGAGATAAACTATGTCCCTGAAGTCACAAATAAAACAAAGCAAACCATTCTACACCACTAAAATCTTTAATGCTACGCCGTAGCCTCGTAGCTTCGTAGCACCGTAGCTTACTACGCCGTAGCAAAACCTCGTAGCTTAAGTTTATGAGTCTTTATGTCAGTCAACAATGTGTTTATATGACATACTATTATCCCTTTTTGGGTGAGCAGAAGTGTAAGTTAAGGGATAAACCACATTGTTAGGGAGCTTTAAACTTTTACGTGGGTCTGTGAGAATAGAATTTACAAGGTTTGTGTTTTGGGCTGAGCGCGTTGTTCCTGGCAAAGATATTTACTTGAGAATAAGAACTTCTTCTTCCTAGGGTGTCAGTTTAAATCTCGATTCTGTTCGGTACCAATTAGGGTCTATTTTGCCCTATTATAGGGGCTCGTGGCTAAACTAATATCAGCCGCACGAGTTGATCAGTCAGTCCATGGATGGATGACCTTCTCTAACTAGATTTCCTTAGGCACGAGGGGTCTCACCCCGTTCCTTGGAAAGCATGTTAAGCTTTGGGACCAGCTGTTATTGGTAGATTTATGTCAGCTTGAAAGTCTGATAAACCAGTCTTTCTAAAAGGTATATATTCCAGTAATACCGAATTGTAGGGTTTGCAAATGCTCCACGTAAAATACTGGTATTCAGCTGCATCCGGTTAGAATAAAAACTGACCTCAATGTAGTTAGGAAAAGCCTTAGCAGATAGCCTATTTATTAAAATATCCTAGCTCCATTTATCAATACCCATTAAGGGTTAAAATAAAAACCGTGTACTTTCGTTCAGACCAAAATTGAATATTTTATTGTTCGTCCATAATACCCGTGACGTCACACATGACGACACCGTTCCCCTTTGAGTGACGTGTTGATAAATTATATGATGATAACACTTCGTCAACGGCTTTTATTGTGAATTATGGCTGCATATTAACTCGTCTCGTGTTTTGTTCCCAATTATATACGATCTCATGTTTTTAAGTGATTACAAGGTGCAGGCTTTTTTATTTTATTTATTTTAGGCTAAGGAAAAATATAATTTTCAATACACTTCCTCGAAAACGGGTTCTTAACGCACTACGATTAGGTTCAACATGCAATGTATTTCACACGCGTACGTTTTTTTCATTTTCCCGCACGTGTGCGAGAAAAAAAATCCAAAGCTAACTATACTTATACAAAGTTCAAATCGGTTCAATGCCTATAGTCAGAGGTGAATGTTTTTTTTTTTTAATTTCGGCAAAGCAATAGGTATGCGTCTTTAAGGTGTAAATATTTTCTACAAGGTCCGTATAGTACATGAACTCCGGATGTAATCTGTACACTATCCAACATAATATTGTGATGAAGTACTGTCTACTTTCGTACTTATCCGTATAAAACCTTTCAGAAGAGGCTCTATGATCATGAAAAAAGTTATTTTTGTAACCTCATCTTGATCGAAGAGATACTAAGGTCTAGTTTTATTAACGGATAGGCGTTAGTTTGTTTAGAAGGGTTTACTGTGAAAGCTCAATCAGTCTTGGTTGCTATGTCGAAGAAAGTGCTTTAGTTATTTGTTTAGCCGTTTATCTACGCACTAAATACAGAAAAGAAGAAAGGAACAGAAAAATAGGTATGGGGTGTAAACAACCTCATCACGAAGCCGTCAACAAAGCATTTTGTACATCAAACTAACTTTTCGCAAAAATTATTGCTGGGAAAGGTTTTTTTTTTATTTTGGGGTGAAAAATTATGTTTTGTGGTAGAACTCAATGTACTGCACTCAAAATATTGTGCTGATAGATGGATTGACAGTACGGGGGTTGTGGAAGTATTTAAAGTAAAAATCTTACATTAAAAATTTGTATTTAAAAAAAAACTTGTCTAAAAGTTGGAACTTTGACCCCGCAACATCTCCGTAACTAGAAAATATGGTGTAGAACAAAAACCGGCCAAGTGCGAGTCGGACTCGCGCACGAAGGGTTCCGTACCATTATTTAAAAAAAATTGACAAAACTGCAAAAAAATCACGTTTGTTGTATGGGAGCCCCCCTTAAATATTGATTTAATTCTGTTTTTAGTATTTGTTGTTATAGCGGCAACAGAAATACATCATCTGTGAAAATTTCAACTGTCTAGCTGTCACGGTTCATGAGATACAGCCTGGTGACAGACAGACGGACAGACGGACAGACGGACAGATGGACAGACGGACAGACGGACAGACGGACAGACAGCGAAGTCTTAGTAATAGGGTTCCGTTTTTACCCTTTGGGTACGGAACCCTAAAAAAATGATCGCAATGACGGGGAGAACAAAGTGCCTTTCGACTTCGTTAAGAGGTGATGCATTTTTCTAAAGATATCTCTTCCAGCGACTTGCGAAAGGAAAGTAAATAAAAAGAATAGAGTAGAAAAATTACTAGATATATTCGAATGAATTTGAATTTTGGTTACTATCGCATAAAGGAAGAATGGGACAGACAGCAACAGAGCACTCAAGAGTCTAAATAAAACAGTCTTCTTCACCAGTACGCAATAGCCTTTTAACAGAAATTTCGCTAAAATGATAACTCCATATTCCCGGCAAACATTCCCATACCATAAATATATTTTTACGTTCATTCCCGATGCGGAAACTGCTCTCATCATACAGCAGGTACTGTTGGCTTAGGATAATGGTACTTTACGAGGTGGCTCTGAGGGAAATTGAAAAAGTTTCGTATTACTCAAGGGTTAGCCAACTGCGCGGCGTCTGGGAGGGTATTGTGTTTACGGATGAGAGTAAAGTCTGGCGAAAAATGAATGTAATTGGTGAAGAATTTTTTACTGTTGAATTTACTGGTTATTAGAATGAAATGAATCAAGAGCTCGTGGCTAAATAATAACAGCCGCTTGGCTTGATCGTTAGGTTAAGCCGTGCTTGCCCAGGCTGGTCTGTGGATGGCTGACCGCCCATTACATACCGAGTTTCCCGCGTGGCTCGGAAAGCACGTTAAGCCGTTGGTCCCGGCAACCATTTGTAGATCTTTGACAGTCGTTAGGTAGTCAGAGGCCCAAAAAGTCTGACAGCCAGTCTTACCAAGGGGTATCGTATTTACTCGGTACTAACTGCGTTGTGGAGGTCAGATAGGCAGTCGCTCCATGTATGAAGAGAATGGTAGGGCAGAGGTGTACCTAATACTACACCAACATTTCGCCAGTTCTGTTAATAGTGGGCGCGCCTATGTCCATCAATCGGGCACAAATCTAAACTCCGTGACTGCTACTGATAAATTCCTGATTGAAAACCCAATTACAGTTTACCCTACCTTTTTTTTTCTTTTTCGGATGAGAAATCATCAAATGACTCCTCCCGCTCTGGGCGGAGCAGGATGGAGTGTCAGAATTTTACTGACTGAAACCCATCCATGTTCCTTCATCGCCCTTTGTGTTCCGGGGCCACGGTATCTCTTTCTCTTTCGAATAGTCCCGCAGCCCCGGCAGGCATCGGTCCTTGCGGACCCGTTCCCTTTTGCTGACTCTCTTTGAGGCGCGCGTGGAACACGAACGCGCCGTAGAAACGGCCTGTCGTCATGAGACGGACGGAATCGAACCCAGTACCTCATGCTTAGCAGCCGCGTTTGTGACCACAAGACCAACGAGGCAGTCAGTGCTGTTTTAATAGAATCGAATGTATAGGAACGACTGTAGAACTGTTATTCGTAAAACTAACAGTCTTTGAAATATCTGATTAGTGTAATGGACGAAGGTACCCGAGTTTGAATTATGTTTTTCCAACTCCTCCGTTATTTTTTTCTGATTAATTTCGTTGTAGGATCCAAGACAGTTACTCTGTTTCTCGAGGACTTCGTCGAGCTTCATTGTCTCGGCGCTTTTCTGGTGGTCGCCACTGTTGATTTTGGCTTTCAGGAGTTACAGTGGTTTGGGAATAGTGTGGCGGGCTTGTCCCAAACAAATTGACTATAGTTTGTGCCAGTTAAGATGAAAATAGCGGTCATTGCCCTTTCCCTAATATCTCTTCGTACGAACCAAAGCAAATAAACCATGTATCGTTTTTCATTACAAAAAATGTTGAAGATCACGATAGATGACGATTCCAGACTTGATCAGGCTTAGTTTTGGTTTCAAAGTTAAGAAGTTTAATAAATGTAGGTGGGTCAATGACCGCTATTCTCATTTTAACTGGCACCAACTATAAGTGTTTTACCTTGCAAAATTCTTATAAAAGCAATCCCTATGTTTGTATTTTTAACCTGTTATTGACATGTGGGTGTACTTGTCACTTTTTAGGGTTCCGTACCCAAAGGGTAAAAACGGAACCCTATTACTAAGACTTCGCTGTCTGTCCGTCTGTCCGTCTGTCTGTCACCAGGCTGTATCTCATGAACCGTGACAGCTAGACAGTTGATATTTTCACAGATAATGTATTTATGTTGCCGCTATAACAACAAATACTAAATATAGTCAATGGTACGGAACCCTTCGTGTGCGAGTCCGACTCGCACTTGGCCGGTTTTTCCTACTTCTCGGACTATTTACGTGATATTCTGTGTAATATTTTTATTTCTTCTTTAATATCGAAGCCTCCTGAATCGCAAGCGTGACCGCTGAACATGAGGTTCTGGGTTCGATTCCGAGGTCGGGCAAAGTTATTGGGTTTTTCCATCAGCAATTTCTCAGTAACGAAGTCTGGATTTGTGCCCGTTTGATGGCAATAGGCTTGCCCCTTATAACATGGGACTTTCCATCGGATATTTTTCAGTAGTATCCACAGAATCTGGATTCGGATTCATGCCCAGTTGATGGCTTTAGGGTCGCCCTTATTTGTTGGGGCTTAAAACATAGCTGGTGAAATGTGGGTGTACTATTAGGTACACCTCTGCCTAACCCTTCAGGAATTACAGGCGTGATGTTATGTTAGTTATGTAATACTTGGGAATGATTAGCTGTGAAGGAAACTGACGATTTTGTTTTTAATTCTCTTGGCAACGTTTATGATCACCACGCATATTTGAGTTGCTAAATATCTTTATTATGTAGAGTACGTATGTATGTAGTCTCCAAATAGTTGTTATCTATACTTCTATACTAATATGATAAAGAGGTAATTTTTTATTGTAAGTTTGTATGTACGGGATAATCTCCAGAACTATTAATCCAATAGGCTTGTGTCCTGAAAAAATCTAATTAGTCCATCAGTTAGATTTTCAAAAAATATTTGACACGTATTTTTTATTTTGTTACGTAGACCAAAATTGACGAAGATACGACGCTTTTAAAATTCTCAATACGTCACGCCGCGCCACGCCGTGCTATAATTTTTAGTACGTTGTGATGTCACGAGCCCTCACTCTCGAGTTTTGATGCGTTTTATCTTTGTCAATATTCATTGATTTACAAAAACAAAAAATACGTGTCCATTATTTTCCAATACTCTAACTGACGGACTAAATAGATTTGCAATTTATTGATGGTGGAAACTAGCCTATTATAAAAATTCTTTTACTGACAGAAAGCTCAATGATATTATATAGTAAAAAGAGGTAGATATCGCACTAGCACGCACAAATTGTTGAGGACAAAGTGACACAATTGTTGCACTTTGATAGCTAGCTATCTTTTTCTATCTTATACGTTCCGTATTATCTATCGCTGTCGTAGTTTTAAATTACTCGCAACGATATCTGAACGCCATTCAGTATGAACATGGCGTATCTTCTTTATAATATCATTGCAGAAAGCTACAATATTCGTGGGTGTTATAGGCTATAAATGAATATTAGTACGAGCTATCACAATTTTTTAGGACGAAGTCGCGAGCGAAGTCAATGAAACAAGTTTGACTGAAACAGTCCGTGTGTGCCAGTCCGTACGAAGTTATCGTCATATCTCGAGCGGTTTATCAATTTATCCGAAACACATTATAACAACTTTTCAATTTCTCCTAAATGCGGGCATTCAATATAGAGTGACCATGCTTTTGATTGATGGTTGGACAACGTTTGAAATGGTCAACTTTAAAAATAAGTGATTGTTGGCAAATCATCATCTTCTACCTAGCATTTCCCAACTATTTTGGGGTTGGCTTCCAGTCTAACCCGATGCAGCTGAATACCAGTATTTATTGTTTTTTCTGTTTATTGTTTGTGTTTTTTTTTCTGTTTATTGCTTTTTTTTTGTTTTTATATTTCCAAATATACCCTTGTCTAGCGGTCGCAAGCATGGCTATTGAGGATGGGGTCCTGGGTTCGATTCCCGTGTCGGGCAAAATGTTATTGGTTTATTCCGTCAAGAATTTCTCAGTAGCCGCCACGGAGTCTGGATTTGCGGCCGGTTGATGGCAATAGACTCGTCCCCTATTACATGGGGCTTAAACATAACTGGCAAAACGTGGAGGAACTATTAGGTACATCACTGCCTAAGCCTTTGGGAATTACAGGCGTTGTTATGATGTTTATATACAAAGTTAGACCAAAAAAAAAGGTTGAAACCACCGAAATTCGTTTACTATTTGCACCCCACCTCACCGAGTATAAGTGCCTCGAGTAATATTGAGCCTCTCATGAAATTCCATGAAAGTGTTTTTTCTCAGTGTCGTACAAAGAGGGTACGATTACGACGCCAACACACTTCCCACTTCCGCGTTAGGTCCAAGTGTCTATAACGTATCTAATCCTCTAAAAGCGTTAACCAATTTCATCACCATTTCCCTTAGACCTTACAAGTTTCACACCATGGAAACTGACCTTGACCTTTTACTTCTGGGTCACGAGATAAGTGTGCAAGCGACACGTGTCTTGTAACTGAAGAAAGTTACTTCAAGCATGCCATGAGTCATGGTGCGGTCAGACTGACTGGAGCGGATATCGAATTGTGACAGATGTGTTAGTACTTAAATTATCTGTCAAAGTTCGAGGAGCTGGTGGTTAAATTATAACAGCCACTCTGGTCGATCTTCGGGTTGGTACGTGGATGGGTGACTGCTCTATACAAAGTTTCCTCCGTGCTTCGGAAAGCACGTTTAACGGGTCCTGGTTGTCATTTATAAATCCTTGACAGTCTTTACAGGTAGGTGGTCAGTGACCCCCGAAAGTCTGATAACCATTTCTTACCCAGCAAGCCAGTACTAACTGGGTTGTGGAGGTCAGATAGGCAATCGCTCCATGTAAAATACTGAATCAGATGGTAAGATCGAGAGAGCCGATAACAACATAGTTGTTGCATAGGCTAAGCAGACAATGATCTGTCATAGCTACGTGTCTAGAGTCTGAAATCAGTCAGAACCTATATTTCCGCACCGTGACTGAGACGCGACTTGCGGAGCGACGGTACTCACGCAAAGAAATCAAGTGAAGCGTGTTCCTGCCGCTTGTTATTTTTATTTATTTATTTTTGAAACTTGCACACTATCTTTACAGGATGACCCCAATACAATAGTGGTTAGCAAACACACACCAGATAAATAGTAAAACAACTTACGGCATTAGAGAATAAAAGAAAAGAAAAGTTTAGTTTTTTAAGTAACAACTTAAAAAAACTAAACATTAAAAATATGTAGAAAGCAACACTAAAAACAATAAAATAGAAGAATAAAATTAGATGTACAGTCACGGACTATAAATGATGAGCCACTTGCCACCATTCGTATTTTAGCCGTGTAATGCAAATCGGGTTTAGTCGGTTATATTCGTACTTAGTACAGAGTGTGAAGCGTGGGAATATGGAACCCTAATAGGTTTGAACAAAATTCACCAACACTTTCATAAAAAATAATTTATTAAAAATAGGTCGCGGATTACTAAGGCCCGTCATAGGTTTTTTTCCGACATATGGAGGTAGGCGCGTCAAGTACTGCCCTGGCTTGCGCGTAGCTGTATGGACGCTGGAGCCGAGGAGCAGGATGCAGGACCCGCAGGGTAGGTGGTAGCGGTGCCGGATGCCCGATGCCCGTAGAGGCGTCGCCGTCGTTGGATGCCGGATGCCGGTGGAACCGACTCGTCAGTTGCGAGTGTCGGCACCAGGTGACGCAGCAACGGCACACACGGGTTAACCCCGGAGGAAGAAAATCCCGAACTTTGGTCCCTGGAATTTATGTCCAGTGGTAAGCGTAGGGTTCTCTGCTTATCCTCTCCTGACGGTGACCACAGCAGCGTAAGCGCAAGCGTAGGGATGGGTACTATTGCGCTTAGGGCGTATGTGTGTAGAGGTCACCTTCAGAAGCGGAGTTTACAGAGAAAAAAGAAAGGAGAAAAAAAGAAAGGAGAAAAAAAAAGGTGTGAAGCACTTTTAAATTAATATTTACACATACCTACATAAAACATTGATGTAGCAATTAAGGTTTGAGTACAATAGTTGAAATAGTAGCTAAAATGATGTCTATGAAAAAGATGATGAAATAATTTTGCACATCATTGACCTTGACATGACATTTAGAAACAAGCACTGCGTGAATTTGTCAACACTTAGCCACTTACCCGATATGGGGAATTACACACTGAAGTTATGGTTCCTTTATAGAACTTTTTAAAAAGTAAAATTATTAAAAAAAGTTTTGGAAATTATCAGTAGTCCAATCAAAGTCTAATTCGCGAGGCTGCGCATATGTCGTCTAATATGTGTGTAGACTGACCGCGCGTAAATGACGACTGGCCTCTGCAGGTATGCGAGCGTGGTCGACGCTCGCGGCGCGCGTTGAATGATGGAGTGGGAAAAAAACTGGTTTTAGGAACGCGAGCGAGTGAGACAAAAGTACAGGCGCGATCAGGTGATTTGGTCGGCTGGAAAACGATATTAAAATGACTTCTGTTTTATTTGTTTACGTTTTATCAATTATGAACTAACAACGTTACAAGTGACTACCTAAAGTCGACGAATTGCAGGTGCAGCAACCGTAACTTATCGACAATATTGTTTTAGCGTAGCCATAGTATCGTTGGCGTACGGAGAAATTTTATCTTTTCTGACATCGACATTTCAACGGTCACTCTGGCTTCGGATAGGTTCAAACATAAAGAGTATTTAATAAGGACTATTTCTTCAAAGGAGGTCAGTATCAAATAGATTGGGATACACGTCAGCACTGTATGGTTTTATCATTGACAACTTATAAGTAATTTTTCAACCTCTATGGATAAGACTATTTCCGATTATTAGTAATGTGTCATTTTGTTTCCAAGCATTCGGTTTGAGTTCGTGTTTAATCGTGTAATCTCGTGAATGTATACAACTGCAAAATTGGAAATCTTGAAAGTGGCTTATCAATTATAGTCCGTGACTGTACCTATACCTTTTTTGTTTATTTTTTTTTTATACTGCTATAAAATTTTAACCTATACATATATAAATATATAATGCGAAAAAGATGCGAGTTGCATCACCCGAGGCCGTAGACGGGGTTTCAAAAGCAGAAAATCCCGGATAAACAGAAACTCAAGGCACCCTACATCCATTTTTACGTCAACAGAATATAGTTAGGAGCAAAGTTTTATTTTTTGCCAATAACCCCTGAGGGCGAACAAGTTATATTAGTTTTTGAGTTAAGTGCCCAAGATTTACAAGCCAAGGGGCCTCCGAGCAAGATCGAGAATATTTCCAGCTTAGAAATGATGTTATTATGGTAATCTTTTGACTTTGTTTTTCTGTGTTTTTTTGCGGGAATTACGGCCTGTTCCGGGAATTTTAAGGTGAATTTTTGTTTATCTTAGCCGTGTGGTATCCGGCAGAGTAGAATAGAACCAACCCATTACACTCACGGGTGTCGTTTAAAGCGACTAATGTCTGAGGCAGAACACCTTGCGCCTCCGTAGACCAGAGAATGGGCAGCAGCATTTTCTGTTAGTCTTTCATCACTGCGATCTCCAATCCGCCTGCCAAGCGTGGAGATTACGTCAAATTCCTCCCATCATTGGAGAGGCTTCTGTCCAGCAGTGGACGTTATGGGCTGTTGTTGTTGTTGTTGTTGTTTTGTTTATCTTATAAATGGTGGCGGCCCCGACTTACGAACAGTAAATCGTGGGTTCAAACCCAGATAGGCGCATTACTTTGTGTAATTTATTTCATCACCACTGCTCTCAAAACGGTGAAGGAAAACATCGTGAGGAAACCGGCATGTCCTACAACCAAAAAATTCGATGTCATGTGACACCTACCAATCCGCAATGGGCTTGCGTGGTGGATTATAGCCCATTCTCTCTCATAGAGAGGAGGCCGGTGTCCCAGCAGTGGGGACATTAATAGGCTGATGATGATGATGATGATGATGAATGGTTTTGAGTTCTTCCACACTGAGTTTTAGTCTATGTTCGGCCTTCTAGAGTGTCGATACCTCTGTCAGTCACATTTGTCTGACAATCTCTTTCTAAGGCCTGAACTCTGCCATGCTGACGCGTCGGTAGCGCACGGTCGGTCGTGACGTCAGCAGCGCACGGTCAGTCGTGACGTCAGCGAGAACCAAATCAGCTGTCATGGTGCCATATACATGGTGTAAAAGACCTCATCACGAAGCCGTCAACCAAGCATTCCGTACATCAAACTAAGTAGCTTTACGCAAAAATTATTGCTGGGAAACGACTTTTTTTTTGGGGTGAAAAATCATGTTTTGTGGTAGAACTCAATGTAACGCACTCAAAACATTGTGCTGATGGATGGATTGAATAGTACGGGGGTCGTGGAGGTGTTTAAAGTAAAATCTAACATAAAAAAAAAAAACTAGTCAAAAATTTGGAACTTTGACCCCCAATATCTCCGTAACTAGAAGGTTCCCAGGTATGGTGTAGAACAAAAAAATTATCGCAATGATGGAGAGAACAAGTGCCGAAAGGCTCTTGTTCTAAAGGGTATAAAACACCTCGCCACCTCGCCTCGCCTCTGTTTTATACCCTTTAGAACACAATGTACAACACAATTCGTACGCGCGACCGACGTACGCGACCGACGTCAGCGCAGGAAGAATTAAAGCCTTAAACTCCTTGAGTATCCTAAACATCTTAGTATCACTTTCTGCCCGAGAAGGAAAGGTGAAGAATAACATAAAATGTTGTCCTAAGTGAAGACATAACAAACATATTACGAACATTTCGTTTAATGAAGCATTCGTGAATCCTTCCGTTCCCAAACAAACATAAAAAGTTTAATTATGACACTATCAATATCTTCAGTCGGCTCGATTCTTCGAACACTGCCGTTCATTAAAATCGTCTTATTTACAAGTTGGAACGAAGCATCTTTCAGCAGGTACAGTCACGAGCACCAATATGTAAACACTTACGTAAATAATTCATAAGCGTTTTTTCGTGGAATAATAATTTTAATGCAACTTTGAGATAACACCTATTTCATAATAATACCTACTAGCTGACCTGACAGACGTTATTCTGTCCTTTTCTGAAGGCCGACAACAGCGCTATCTACCGGGTTCTAGTTGGACCCGGTAGATAGCGCTGTAGTCGGCCTACTAAATACCAAAAAAGCACAATATCGGTCAAGCATTTTATGAAGAACTGAAGAAGAATAACCGGTTTTATATCTACTCTAATATATTATGAGAAAGAGGTGTTTGTACGTATATGTAGGGGAAGTGTATATAGGGGAAGCAATGTCTGTAAATTCTTTCACTAATGGGAAACTCTCGAGTGTCGTAGGCTATATTTAAAACATTAAAGTGGGATACTAACCGAAAATACTACAAGCAAAGCCACGAGCTAAATCTAGTTTATCCTAATATTATAAAAATCTAAAATTGGTTTGTAAGTTTTTTTTTTCTCCGGAACTAATGATCCCATTCTTAAAATTATTTCACTGATAGAAAGGTACATTACTCGTGGGTGTTATAGGCTATAATTTATATTTATATATGCATATAATAATAATAATAATAATCTTTATTTACGTGAAATATGGTACATTGAGGTGTTATAGATGCATAGGTTCTACATATTCCGCTTACTATAATTCAGCATGTAAATATTGTTAAATAAAAACTAAACTAAAACAACACAATAAGTATTATAGCTGGGCTTAATTAAGGGCTAAAAACTCACATAATGTTTATTGTAAAACAATTACCACTTGATGACAGACAAAAAAAAAACAAATATAATATATTAGGTTAGAGTACGTGCAGTGAAACCATTAGGTACAGTTGGGCTTATAGGCTAAAAACTCACTAATTGTGTAAAATACATTTTTATACAGCCATTTTTTAAGTTTTTTCTTAAAATAATGAAATGGAAGTTCTCTTATTTGTTTAGGTATTTAGTTGTAGATTTTGACAGACATACTATAGCAGTTATTTTGAACAAGTGTGCTTCTGCATCTTGTTGCAGCATATAAGCCAAGCTATCACAATTATTGCGCACGAAGTCGCGGGCGATGCGCTAGTAGGTTATAAAGGTTCCAAATTATCATGTTCGTAACAACAGGTAATTGCAATAGATACAGTAAGAGAAAATCTTTTTTAGAATTTGCCAAGTGTAAACATATTAATGCTCAAGACTGTACAGTGGCGTGCATTAATAATACAACCCCATTTATTAGCGACTCTGTTTGTGTCAACTGTCTTGATGTTTGTTCATTAACTGTTCTCATTAGTAGGGGACACAGAGTAGCTAGGGTCAGAGAATGCAGGGTTGGTTTAAAAGGGGCTTTGAGAGGAGTTTTTGATGATTTTGTAATAAAAAACTTATGAAGATCATGCAGTATTTTGAATACACTTACTGCTGATCAGATAGTTGTGGCGTTAGCCGTGTGGTATCCGGCAGAGTAGAATAGAACCAACCCATTACACTCACGGGTGTCGTATAAGGCGACTAATGTCTGAGGCAGAACACATTGCACCTCCGTAGACCTGAGAATGGGCAGCAGCGTTTTCTGTTAGTCTTTCATCACTGCGATCTCCAATCCGCCTGCCAAGCGTGGAGATTACGGCAAATTCCTCCCATCATGGGAGAAGCTATGTCCAGCAGTGGACGTTATGTGCTGTTGTTGTTGTTGTTGTATACAATGTTACTTTACTTTCAATAATTATATGAACGAAAGAAAACAATAGGCTTGTGTACTGAAAAAAACTAATTAGTCCGTCAGTTAGATTATCAAAAAATATTTGACACGTATTTTTTCTTTTGTTACGTAAACCAAAATTTGACGAAGATACGACGCTTTTAAAATTCTCAATACGTCACGCCGTGCTATAATTTTTAGTGCGTTGTGACGTCACGAGCCCCCACTCTCGAGTTTTGATGCGTTCTAACTTTGTCAATATTAATAGATTTACAAAAACAAAAAATACGTGTCCATTATTTTCCAATACTCTAACTGACGAACTAAATAGATTTGCAATTTATTGATGGTGAAAACTAGCATATTGCAGTTTAAGATTTGTCCCGGTCGCGTTCCCTGAGGATTGAATAACTCAAAACCACTTACACAACATAACGTACAGTGCAACCTCTATACATTTTTACTCTATGCCCATGAATTACTAACCTCACCCCGCGTGAGTGCGTCCGTCAACCCAGAGAGCTGACTGCTTACCACCGCTTACGGAGAACACTCTGTACACGCACTACTTACCTGATGGATCAGAGCTCAAAGGGAATAGGGATACGTAAAGGTATATCTGTCAGGTGGAGCCTGAGAGTGACGTCCATGGATTGGGCTGTGATAAGCTGGAGTGGTGTTTGGTAGCCTTTCACGTTCTCTAATTATGTTTGTCACTCTTCATTAGATTCAAGTACTGAATCATTATTGTAACGTTTTACGCATAGACAAGTCCTCACTCGTTCAGCTACACGTAACGCGCGCACATCACTGGTAAAACAGCTAATTTTAGTCGCTTATTAACTGAACGGCCTAATGAGTATGTATAATCTGTGGCATTTGTTTTGAAATTTAACTTAATTTAAGTGTTGAATAGGCTATGTTTACAAAGTAACGGTAGAAACTATTCTGAGTTTCTACAACGTTACATTATAATTTTTCAGGTTTCACAGTTTCACAGCAAAGTGCATTTTTTTATCTTGCTGGCGAATACTTAAATCTTTCCTTGCTGTCGAGTTTCTTACGACTAACATCCTTAGTGTTGGTCACCATTGTAATTATTTTCGCAAAAAAATAATAGGCAATATAGCCATGAATGCCAGTCGGATTCAATCACTAGGTAAAGAATTAATTGAAAATTAAATGTAAAGTTTACCTTCTTCTTTCAGAACCAATAAGGGGCACTATATCGATTCACTAACAAATGACACCTTCCATCAAGTGAACATTACAAGTGGCCATTGCAGTAAAAACATACAGACATGTGAACAAAAACTAGAACGCAGTTACCCTAAAAAGGCACCTGGTCTGCGTAATTAGTTGAAAAGCAACTTCTTTTCTTAGTAAAAATTTAGCTATACTTTAGTCTTCTTTTTACCACTGTCGTCATGAGATGACAGTAAAGTAACACTAACCTACCTTGTGTTGCGTTCTAAAAAAGTATTTCTAATGCTAGCCAAAAATGGATTTGGCTAGCAGTAGAAGAATGACTTATTCAGAAAGCTACACTAAGGTACAAGTAAACAAAAACTATAATTAACGACCCTGTGTGACAGAACACGGGTAGAGATTCGTCCCGAGCGTGTGCCTCGTCTATGCCTCGTCTGGATTTACGCCTCGTTACGTGCGCGGCTGTGACTCTGTGGCTTATGGTACGCACATAAACTCACAGAGATACAACGCAGACGCGTGGGGATACACGGGAGGGTTTAGTGTCGAGCTGGACGTGGTCCCAGGTTACTGATTAAGGTAGCTTAGTAATTGGTGAATTTAAAATGTACTCCTCAATGAGACCGAAAAATTCTTGACACCAAACCTTGACATTCTAAATGACACTTACTTAAGTTAGTATAAATCATAGAACACAAAATTAAGTTTGGTCCCTCCACCAACACTTCAAACAATCAGATGGCCCACCAGAAATATGGAAATACATCTTTATCGTTTAGCAAACGGCCGTTTTCTAACTTACGTATAATTTCGTTTTCCATTTATCTTCGTGACACGGTAGCCTACCTGGTAACGCAGGGGAGCAGTCACTTAGATTTTAATTGATAAGGTATCTTCACAATAAAACTATAACCATGCCTAGAAAGAGGTCAAATCTTTCCCAATGTTCTAAAGGAGCTAAAAGATTGAGGATCATAAAATCTCAAGAATCTACCAAAGAGCGTCAGGAGAGACTGTTCGAGAACATCAGGCTGCAACTCGCTCCGTGGAAACCTCTTCGGATAGCGAAGCACGCCTGCGTTCTCCGCGAATTTACGCATCTCCATCCAGGTCTCTAGAGACCAGTGAAGAATATGATGCGTGACTGACCGAACACCTGTTGTGGAACTCCAAAGCCCAGCGACACTGTAACATATATATAGGAATGACGTCTTAGCAAAAGTTGTTTAGTCTGATGGGCATTTCCTGTTGAATTACAAAAATGAAAGATCTGGAACGTCTCGAATCGTCTCGCGCATCCCGTTGTTTTCCCGTCCCCGGGCTCTTTTGAATTCGACATTAGACGTTTCAGATCTTCGATTTTGACGACCCCATTGTCGCTGGCATAAGCAACAGGATCCGCGTACGAAGTCGCGGGCAGAAGCTAGTCTCAAATATGTCGTGTTCAACGGTATTCGAGCCCGTATGTTTCAACAAAAGTAATGTAAATGCAAGGGGATCAGACGCGACTTACCCGTAATGTAGACTTTTTTGTCAATGCTCTTCGGCACATAAATCATTTGGGTTCACTCCCAATAACATCTCATTTGCGTACTTCTATATTTGTACGTATACAATGTTTTTGTGTGTAAGCCGTCTATATCTTTACCCCAATGATATTATATAGTAAAAAGAGGTAGATATCGCACTAGCACGCACAAATTGTTGAAGACAAAGTGACACAATTGTTGCACTTTGATAGCTAGCTATCTCTTTCTATCTTATACGTTCCGTATTATCTATCGCTGTCGTAGTTTTAAATTACTCGCAACGATATCTGAACGCCATTCAGTATGAACATGGCGTATCTTCTTTATAATATCATTGCTTTACCCTATTTTTTGGTATATTCTAAAATCAAAGATTCGTTATTTCAGGACAGAGCTCAGACTTGCTAAATCAAATCAAATCAAATATTTATTCATTGCAAACAACAAGGTCCATAGGGGTTAGTAAAAGAGTACTTAAGAACTATGTTAGCGGTGAGAAATTAGGAAATTTAGTTACATTCTTTAAAATTATGATCATTTTTCAAATAATAAATTAATAATTCTATCATTTCGTGTTGTTCATTTTTGTCAGTACCATAATGTGATGACATAAAATAGGACAGTCAAAAGAGACAGTTTTTTAGGCCCTCTTCGATGTTTTATATAATTATTCATATTACACCAAAAAAAAGTAACCATTTTATTATAGTATTAGACGAAAGATTACATAGAAACGAAACCGGAATCTTAAAATCATAATAAATAAGTTATGTTATGATATTTTTTTGCGAGTCAAATCATTCCTGTTGTGGTCAATGTCATTTGACAGAAAATACGTAATTATGGGAGTTTTTTCCGTTTACAAAAAAAAGTACGGTATCCATTGGTAATCATTTCTGCTTTAATTATAATAGAAATAGAATATAATGTAAAAAGAAATAAAATTAAACTGTGAGCTTTTTAATGCTATTTTTTAAGGTAAAATCTTTTAGATGGTATAAAAATCATCATGGCACGGAACGTTGTAAATCCGTCTTTTTGGTGGTTGACAGACAACTTCATATTTTGACATTTACTCTTTCCGTTTATTTAGATTTTCGCGAAAGTGTTTCTGCGATTTTTTCGCATATAATAAAAACTATTTTATGAAAATGGCATGAGCTGGTCGTTGTGTCAATTGTGCAGTAAGACTTCATCGCAATGTGTGAATACAATTACTTTCAGAGACTGCTACAGACGTGTTATTGTTATTGTTTATTGTTAGATTCACATTTTCTTTTTCGAATTTCTCATCATTCCTGTTAGACATAGCTTAGCTAATATTACCACTATAATCTAGAGATTATAAGGAAGAAATCTATAAACGTTTCATTAATATCTGCTACAATTTATGTGGGGGCCTGTTCTCCAAACAAAAAAAATTGTCTCCTTTGTCTGCAATGACCGCCAGAATACCATTGCCGCTAGCACGCACTCTGTTCAATAACGAAGCGACTTTTTTGCGCAGTATCGCTGCGAATCCGTCCGTTCGCAAGCCGTCCGTTTGCTAAGCCACTTCAAAATAACGTTAGGTTTAAAGATATTTAATCTCAAAAAAGACACAAAGTCACTTATGAGAACAATGCTTAAAATAAATTATAATTAAAGTTCGTCACAGATGTCAAGGTAGCAATTTATGATACATATTAGATACTAGATACACCCATCCAATGCATTTAGATGTTAGTAAGGGTGTTACTTTTCATCAAATATTCAGATAATAGACTTTTGAATGCATTGAATGAGTGCCCTTTTTTAATACATGAGGGTATTTTGTTGTACAATTGTGCTCCTTCAAATGTTAACATTTTTTTGCCAAACTTAGTTCTCATCTTCGGTAAAATCAGAAAACTAGCTCGGCGAGAGCTACGTTGGGTTACTTGTTTCACTTGAGTAAATGATAAATTAGTTAAAAATCATTTTTATTAATTTGTTAACGTTACCATTCTAAGCTACTGTGCTTTGTCATTGTAACTAAAGGTAACTCCACTTTCAGCGGCTACATACATGAAGGTCTTGTTGTTAATAGACTTCTGTGTAGATCAGTTTATTTTGATAACGAACGAGAATTTGTTATCCTTGTGGGTCTACAATAACGTAAGTACTAAATCCAAAGTAAAAGTTTGTCAGGATGTCCGTAATAGATCTATACTATACTAATAAATTATAATCTGGAGATTATCTAAACTTAGGTAAAGTTTAGATGTAAGGGATAATCTTCAGAATTCCTGATTCGATTCCGAAAATTGTTTCATTTATGAGAAGGTACATTATCTACGAGTGTCATACTTCACTAAATATTATAAAACAAAGTCCTCCGCGTCTGTCTGTTCGCGATAAACTCAAAAACTACTGCACCGATTTTCAAGCTGTTTTCGCCAATGGATAGAGTGGCTCTCGAGGAAGGTTTTAGTATGTGTATAAGTTGTGCTTAGCTTACTTTCCAGTTCGCTCGTTTTGACGTATGGATATTACTATTTTAGTGCGCTATCTGTAGAAAATTCGTATTAAGTCTCAGCATAGTACTTATATCTTGTATGTATTTATGTACAAAACTCCTACAAAATGCAATCTCCCACCGACGAGATTCGATACATGTTAACTGAGACCCGCGGGCAGTCTCCTCAACTGCATTTACTGCCATGCGATGCAAATATCCATCAAATATTTTGTACCAGCTCGCGGCTCCGTTCGCTTTGAGGGCCGAAATTATCCCACGGTAAGATATTACCGGGATGAGAATTATCCTATGTCCTAAAACAGGTCATGGTCTATACGTGTAACAATTTTTTCATCTAAATTCGTTTAGCCGTCGCCACATCTTGGCTGATAACAGCTGGATAAGACTTTCCGAGAATCGAGCTGTGTGGCGTGCCATTGGAGAGGCACTAGACAATAGGCTTGTGTCCTGAAAAAATCTAATTAGTTTGTCAGTTAGATTATCAAAAAATATTTGCCAAGTATTTTTTCTTTTGTTACGTAAACCAAAATTGACGGAGATACAAACACTTTTAAAATTCTCAATACGTCACGCCGCCGTGCTATAATTTTTAGTGCCTCACGAGCCCTCACTCTCGAGTTTTGATGCGTTTTATCTGTGTCAATATTCATTGATCTACAAAAACAAAAAATTACGTATCCATTATTTTCCTATACTCTAACTGACGGACTAAATAGATTTGCAATTTATTGATGGCGGAAACTAGCTTATTGTAGTCAAATGATATTCTTCTTCTTCGTCGTATCGATGGTTCCACAATTGAAGTTCGCCCAGAACTCTGCCTCCTCGATGTCGTTAGTAGTGGCTTCAGACAGGTCCCTCAGGGTGTACCAGGTGAAGTTGCATAAAGAGCAGGAGAGTAGGTGGAACATCGATTGTTAAGTGGCTCTGCAGTCACCAGGAGTGAAAAATTTAAAAAAAAACAGACAGAGTTAATTTCGTATTTATAATATGAGCATGGTTATTCGGTTAAGGATATATAGGATGGTTAAGGATATATGGTTCGGAGTATAAGGGAGAAATGGTCAAAGAATGTAACAGAGTGGTGGCCAAGACAACACAAAAGAAAGAAAGGGAGACAGCGTCATAGATGGGAGGATGACGTTGTAAGAACGACGGGTACTACTTGGATGAGACAAGCGCATAACCAAGCGCAGTGGAAAGCTCTAGGGGAGGCCTATGTTGGAAAGCAAGACAATCTTAAGTTACCGGTGTCAAATTAATTTTATGAAGTGAAACTAAATCATGTAATATTGTTAAATTAAGGCTATAAATAATAAATATAGGGTGGTTGGTAATTCGGTGCATTCCTTGAAATGGGTGAATAATATAGACCTAATTTGCAACAATTTTGATCCCGATACGTTGGGGTCCAAACTGTTTTTGAGAAATCAAAATTTTAAAGTTGACAGCTGTTTATGGAAAATTTCCTAAAAAAAAAACAGTCAAAATTCCTTGAAATTCACCCATTTCAAGGAACGCACCCAATTACCAATCACCATGTATTCGCGATCAAATCGCTATTTATATTTATAACCGACATGATTTCATGGCGAAATAGACCGTCACGCCTTTTCCTAGTAATTTCCGATACGTATAAGTTATCAACCTTACATAATACATAAGTTATAATGCCACGCCTATTCCTCGAAGGGGTAGGCAGTGTGGATACTAGCTTTTCCCTGTCTTCGCCTGTGTTTAGTTTGGAAAGCGCTTGGAAGATTTTCGTATTTATTTATTAATATAGGTTCACCAACAGCTTCTGTGTTTAACATTTAGGTATACATAGGTTTTAGTCTTGGACTTACACAGTCGCCAATTACTGGTTAACCAGCATTCACAAAAATAAGTGTTAGCATATGAGACATTAAAATAAAAAAAATAAAATGAGTGGCTATAGAAATGAAATACAATAGTAGAAATGTAGGGCATTTAAGAGATTATTTAGCTTACGAAATATGTTGAATATATACAAAGAAAAAAAAAAACATGTTGTAATTTTACTAACTAATTATAATTAAAATTTAAAAAAGGACATAAGCTACGATTATTAGTATTAAAACAGATAAAAATGAGATCCGAACCATGAATAAAAATAAAATTATTATAACATTGTTAAAAATAAAGGAAGAAGTATGAAGCGTGGCCGGATTAATTCCTGCCCCGTTTTGATTTTCTTTCAAAGTAGCGGCCATTAGCGACCATAAGACTACATTAATCGATAGCTGGTACTAATACAAACAAGTTTTGAATAAGGCAAACTGTTCTAAAGTGACACGTTTCCGAAATATGAGCTATCAAAATATTAATTCCATTCACTTGTGGCATCTTTAGCACAGCTTTGATTTGATCACCGGATCAGACGCATAAAACGTGTACCAATCGATAGCTGACATCAATACAAACAAGTTTCAAGTCTAAAGTGTCAAGTTTAGTGTCATGAGTGGCCGCTAATTAAAAAAAAAAACGCAACAACAATCGCGGTAGTTAATCCGGCCAAAAAATTCAAACTCTTTTTCCGGTAAGATATTATTGGTGTAAAAAGTATTCTTAATCAATCTCGGGACCTCATGCTGAACTGTATTGGTTACGGTCACGAAACCAATGAGGCATTTCACACTGATATTTTCCACCGACTGGTATCGTATTTCCCAGTAACTTACTTGTAGAGGTCAGGTAGGCAGCCGCTCCATGTAAAATACTGGTATTCAGCTGCATCCAGTTAGCCTGGAAGCACGAAGCCGTCAACCAAGCATTATGTACACACAACAAAAAAAGTTTGCGATCACTTTTAAAAATCGAAATCTTTTTTGTTACGGTAGATTATATTATGATTTCTTCCTCTTTGTGATTCTTTCATCATCATCATCATCATCATTCTCTTACCCTTATCCCAATTCATTTGTGGTCGGCGCAGCATGTTGTCTTCTTCTTCCATACTTCTCTATTTTTCGTCATCTCATCAGACACTCTTTGTGATTCTTTATTTAAAAATATAGATTTAGAATATAAAACAATAAAACACACAGCAAAGATTTTTTCTTGATAAAGTTCAATTTAAAAAATTATGTCTGCTTTTGGTAGTGATTATAAACTTTTTTTAATGAGTACATCAAACTAAGTATTTTTTTTGCAAAAAATATTGTTATTGGGGAAACGACTTCTTTTTTGGGGTGAAATATCACGTTTTTAGGTAAAACCCACACTCGAAACATTGTGCTGATGGATGCATTGAAAAGTACGGGGGACGTGGAGGTATTTAAAGTAAAATTATAATCTTAAAAATAGGTTAAAAAAAAAACTTCTAAAAATAATAGAACTTTGACCACCAATATCTCCGTAACTAGAAGGTTCCAGGTATGGTCAAAAAATAATCGCAATGACGCGTGACGGGGAGAACAACTGCCCTACGGCTTTTTAAGGGATATTTACACCCTTAATTATAGGATTTTTTCGATCATTCTCAGAAGATCCATTGGCCAGATCCATGATGGATCTAGTGAGAATTGTTTTTCTCATTGGATCCTGATTTTAAAGATATGGATCTACTGGGAAGGATCATTCTCAGAAGATCTGTTGGCCAGATCCATGATGGATCTAGTGAGAATTGCTTTTCTCATTAGGTCTATTTATATAAAAAAGTAAGTAAAATGGATATCCAACAGCAAAAAAGCTTATTTTTTATAAATATTCATTTTAATCCCAAGCTTCACCTCTAGCTAATTAGCACTACTATACAAGTCAGCCCCCCCGGGTGATTGGCTGAACATAGTGTCATGACGTAACATCTGAAGTTAAATTAATATATCTATTATTAACAGGTCCAACACAACTTTGAGATTGTTTACTCCCTGTTGTTTTGTGGTGTGAAGCATGAGCGGAGGCGGGATTTTTTTTTTTTTTTGGATGGGAAATCACCAAATGACTCCTACCGCTCTGGGCGGAGCAGGAGGGAGTCCCAGACTTTTACTGACTAAAACCCATCCATGTTTCTTCATCGCCCTTTGTGTTCCGGGGCCACGGTATCTCTTTCGAACAGTCCCGCAACCCCGGCAGGCATCGGTCTTTGTGGACCTCTTCCTTTTGCTGACTCTCTTTGAGGCGCGTGTGGAACACCAACGTGCCGTCGACACGGCCTGTTGTCATGAGACGGACGGACGGCAGGCTAGCCCATAGCCCACCGTCCACAGGCCCGCGCCTACGGTGGCCGGGGATTTTAAAGCCTCTGGTTGGATTCAAGCTTAGAATTGTATTGTTATTTTTGTTATCATTCAAAGACTGCTTGAGATTGTCCAACAGATTTCCAGTACTGTCACTATAATCAGTACCCAGAGTGAGAGTGAAGATCAAAGTTGTTTTCTTCCGTGCGTGAATAAAACTCTCAGCACCGCAGTGAGGCAGTTCCAGGCAATTATTTTAACCTGTAATGTCCAACTCTTGGGCAGAGGAGGTCTACCCATGGCTTTGCAATCTTTCTTCTGTAACGTTTTTTTAACCAATAGAGAATATAAAATAAAATAAAATAAAATCCATTTATTTCAGGTTCTCCCATATGACCATTACACGAAACACGAGATAATACAAGAATACGCATGTATTTTTTTCTTCCCTTAAATCAATAAAATACACTAATATCAACCCAAGAAAAGTATTAAAAGTTAAGTTCAACGACTGCTTGTCGTTCAAAAATAATATTAAACTTCAGCAATTTTCTACGACAGTTCAAACGTCCGTGACTGTCGTGGCCATGATGTGACGTCATTTACCTCAATCTGCCTTGTTTACATCAATTTTTTTGGCCTTAATAAAATAATTTTACTAATTGTATGTGCTTTATTCAAACATAAATTGCAATAACAATATTATAATAAAATATTCGTCAAACTTTAAGTGCATTTCAAATAAAAGTGTTTTTTTGACATACAGACTTTGAAGTCACTACCGGCGTTGCCGAGGGACGATGTGTTTTGAGAGTGATTTCCGTTTCACTAAAAACATGCTACTTAAAACAATAAATTGTGAAATAAATTTTGTTTTAGAAACTTAAACAAGTGATCCACAATGTTCTTATGCACCAATACAAGGCATTTTTAATAAATTAAAAGAGTTTTGTATTTCATGCATAATTCCCTATTTCCCAGAAATGCTTATAGATCGTCGTACAAGCGTTTTATTTGTCTCTCTGGGCGACAGCCCGGCTTATACCTACAGAAAAAATTATTTAAATAATCTTCAGCTTCTTCGTAGCGTTTCAATGGGATTCTATGTTGAGTCCGCCCAAAATTTGGTGACTAGCTTGGCACTTACAGCAGCGTTCATCAGCTCCTGTTATGTGCTAACAGCAGGACGAGCAGAACACGTTATCATGTATTTAAACATACATACATGTATTTTGGATACGTGTCACGCGTAGCTACGTTGACCCCCAAACCAGCTAACGCCGCAATTGCTGCCTCAAGCCATTCAGCTGCAATACAACCTAAGCAGCAGGGGGAAGCAGAACCGTCGCTGTGAAACCCTTCCGAGGAATCCGGTACAGCGATGTCCAGCAAAGCAAGAGTGTGATGAGGATGGCTTCACCATAGTACAGAAGAAGAAGAAGTCTAGTTGTCGCAATCAATGCGGTACTGGACTGTCAGGACCAAATATGCTGCTGCGTCCAGCGATACCATCGACGTTGCTGTATGTGTCCCGACTGTATCACTCTACGAAGGTTGAAGAGATCGTAGAGTACATGAAGGAGAAGACCAGCTGGACCTTGAGGGTCGAGAAGTTGGAGCCGCGTCACAACACCAACTTCAAGTCGTTTGTGGTGCGAGTTCCGACACAACATCTCGACAAATTTCTCAAGGAAGAGTTTTGGCTGAAAGGTGTAGTCTACCGACGTTTTCGCAGCAGGCTACGTGACACCGCGCAGTGTAACACGACGCCGCCACTTCGTGTGTCATAGTTTAAGAGTAGTGCTACTAACATAGTTTTTTTTAAGTTTTTTTCAAGTTGCTTATCTAACAAAAATTGTTATTAGTATGTATTTTTAGGCGAAGGTATGGCTATGGGTCTTTGTTACCTGAAATAAATGGTTTATTATTATTAAATAATTACATGCTAATAATATTATTCTAAATTCTCTTTGTACATAATAATAAGTCTATAACTTGATCCTCACAACAATGTTCTAGCATACATATTATTGTAACAGTGGACGTAATAATTAATTTTAACGCTCGCGACTCATGCACAAAATTATAGTTGACCTGATTAAAAGTTTCCATTATGGCTAATTACTCCAGTTGTGTTGTTGATGAGGAGAACAATTGGAGTATTCAACCTGTCTGGAGTTTGAGGTCAGCAGTGTAGTATGTCAAGTGTAAATGTCACTGTCAGTTTGACAGCTGTCATAAAGTACACAATAGAAAGCTATAGGTATATGATAAGATAATATAGGATCTAAGAAAATATATTAACTTTGACCGTTGGTGTCGTGGTCGCAAGCACCACTGCTGTGCGTGATGGGTGCGTTTGATTCCCCGTTCATAATCCTTCAGACAATACAGTACATATAAGAAATTTGTCAGGTCAAGACCGCCACACAGTTCCCAAACCAGTAGGAGTTGCAGACTCCTGAAGGCCAGAATCAACAGTGGCGACCACCACAAAAGCGCCGAGACAATGAAGCTCGACGAAGTCCCAGACGAACAATTTAACTGTCTTGGATCCCGCCACGAAAATAATTAATCAATCACTCAATAATTGCGGAGGAGTAGGAAAAACATCATTTCAGTCAGATATGCATGATCTTTGGAAGTTTGTGGTGTTGCAATCTCTATTCCGTTACTCTCATAGTCCACATGATGGCAATCCAACACGTCCAGGGAGAGATCAGGCGCAGGATTAACGGCTTTACGTGTTTTCTGAGACACGGAGGGGTCTCAAAATGTAGTGGATGGTCACACACCCACGGATTGACCTCTGCAAGAGTAGCTTAACCTTTAATCAAGCCGTGTGGCTGCCGAGCATTCTTTGACGGTGGAATCACATTAACGCGCACCGATCAGCGTTTTCGAGTATCTCTGTCTCATTATAACACCTACAATAGCAACTCACTAAAGTGAGAGGTGCTCAGGTGGGCCAGTGGTGGCGGCCCCGACTTACGAACAGTAACTCGGGTTCGAACCCAGACAGGCACATTACTTTGTGTAATTTATTTCATCACCACTGCTCTCAAAACGGTGAAGGAAAACATCGTGAGGAAACCGGAATGTCCTAGAACCAAAAATTCGAAGACATGTGACAGCTAACAACTCGCACTGGGCCCGCGTGGTGGATTATAGCCCATTCCCTCTCATCATGAGAGGAGACCGTGTCCCAGCAGTGAGAACATTATAGGTTGATGATGATGAAAGTGAGAGGTGCTCGAGGAGCAGCGGTGGCCCAGTGGTGTCGTGTCGGTCCCGGCTGTCATTTGTAGATCTTTGACATTCGTTACAGATAGTCAGGGGCCTGAAAGTCTGACTACCAATCTTATTAAGGGGTATCATATTACCCATTACTAAATGGGTTATGGAGATCTAATAAGCAGTCGCTCCATGTAAAATACTGGTATTCAGCTGCATCCGATTACACTGGAAGCCGACCCCAACATAGTTGGGAAAAAGGCTATATAATGACAAGTTTTAGTCTAGCCTAGCCCTAACTTCTGTCGCCTTTTACGATGTGAACATATTCATACAAAGTAGAAACGGTCTAATTTAGCGGTGAGCGGTAATCAAACGCGACGTATGCAAAACCAGCAGTGATGTTAATTGAATGAGCTTGAAAAAACTGAACTAAACGTCGTTTAAAATGTTAATATGGGTGTGTAAAGTGTTCTTCATTTCGGTGGCATAACAATTGCATAGCTGTCCCAGATTGGAATATTTTTAATTGACTAGTACGTAGGTACGTTTTTTTATTGTATTTTTTTTTGAGTTTGCCTTAAGTTCTACAATTTGATATTTGAGCAAGTTTCTATGTGATTACTTTTTAAACTACGATTTAACGTCCCATACAAATATACAGAGTGAATTTTTCAAGAGGGCGTGGTTAGCCATATCCGAAATTATGACGAATAGCGATAATAATATTTATAGTAGTTTCTTGTCCGATTTTGACCTATAAACTAGAACAACACCATTAGATTTTTTAAAATCGATATTCGCAGCCATGAATAATTACACTATTAGTCTGGTAAATGAATGATTGTGGTTGGAAAAGTTGAAAGCAGAAAATCTGACTTATGAACTTTGTTTGGACTAGTTAGAAGATAAACATATTAAAAGTCCTGACCCCTCCGAGGTGAGCCCGAGGGGGGGGCGGGGGGGGGGGCAAAGAAGGTCCCGTTTTTTTTTTGTTTTTTGCTTATATCTCGAAAATGATGCGTTGTATAAAATTTTGTTGTACTACATAATAAAACCTCATAAAATTCTCTTTAACTTTGCTTTTCAATTTTTTTATCTATCTCAATACCACTCAAAAATATTTAAGGGGAATCCGGGACCGCGGTCCTGGTCCCGAAAGCCCCCCGACCCCTCTTATCGTTGAATTGGTATGAGCTCCAAAAACGATCAATTTTTAAAAATTTGTCCAATTCTCTGTCCCGTTCGTTGTTTTTGGTTTGCATCTCGAAAACGGTGTGTCGCACGAATACTTGTTTGACACAACTTTGTTTGTCACACTTTTTATCTATCTCCAATATTTAAAAAAAAGGAAAAAAAAAAATATCAAAGTTGTAGAGAATTTTATCAGATTTCATTGTGTAGTACAACAAAATTTTATACGACGCATCGTTTTTGAGATATAAGCAAAAAACCATAAAACGGGACCTACTTTGCCCCCCCCCCCCTCGGGCTCACCTCAGAGGGGTCAGGACTTTTAATATGTTTATCTTCTAACTAGTCCAAACGAAGTTCATAAGTCAGATTTTCTGCTTTCGACTTTTCCAACCACATACCCCTTTTGAGCACTCATTTACCAGACTATATTCGATAGTGTCACTAAGTAATACCATACGGCAAACTACATGAAATACACACACAGCCACAGCCGGTCCGCAATTTATTCGTACTACTTTCACTGTTTTTTTTAATTAGACCTTGTATGATAGAGATTCTAACATAAGCAAATTGTAAAAGAAGTAAAAAGAATTTTCTCTACGTAAGAATTTTCTCACAAGTGCAACTAAAAAAACAAACTTCTCCATCATAGTAATAAAGCAGTAACCATGTTTGTCACAAACAGTAGGTACGTACGCTACGTACCGACATCGACATAACGTTATAATTCTCGACAACCACACAGAGCACACAAAGAGGGGATTTCCACACAAACTGCGTCAAAATAAGCGGACAGACACGGGTATAAAAGCTGGTATTTTTACTAGGAAATGTTTTAATAATGCTATGAAAAATTTATAGAACAAAGAAGTCTAACCAGAAAAACCAGAATGACCATAATGAGGAGCTCGTGGCTAAATAATAACAGCTGTTCGGGTCGATCTTTAGGTTAAACCGTGCTTGCCTAGGTTGGTCTGTGGATGGGTTACCACCCTTTTTTTTTTTTTTTCGGATGGGATATCATCAAATAACCCCTCCCGCTCTGGGCGGAGCAGGAGGGAGTGTCAGACTTTTACTGACTAAAACCCATCCATGTTCCTTCATCGCCCTTTGTGTTCCGGGGCCACGGTATCTCTTTCGAACAGTCCCGCAACCCCGGCAGATGGGTAACCACCCTTACATACCGAGTTTCCTCCATACCTCGGAAAGCACGTTAAGCTGTTGGTCCCGGCTGTCATTTGTAGATCTTTGATCTTAGGTAGCCAGTGGCCTAAAAGTACGAATAATAACATTTTTCTGTTATGAAGGCTACTAATTTCTTATTAAAGTTCTTAATTGTTTAATTTTTCATTACATCTGGCAATTTGTTGTTTATAGTAGGACCCATACAAATAACACTTTTCCTCATTAGCGCTGTGTTACAGGACTCTATAACACTGGACTCTATAACAGACTCTAATACCTTCCTTCCTTACCTCTCCTTTTCTGCTAATACAAGAGTTGTTTTCTTAAAATTGAGTTTATAATAAAGTCTTCGGTCTTCTGCCTCATTGGTCGAGTTTTCGCAAGCACGACTGCGAGCATGAGGTCCTGGGTTCGATCCCCGGGTTGGGGAAAGTGTTATTGGGTTTTTCCATCAGGAATATCTCAGTAGCAGCCACCGAGTCTGGATTAGTGCCCGGTTGATGGCAATAGGCTCGCCCACTATTACATAGGACTTAAACATACCTAATTGGCGAAATGAAGATGTACTATAACCCTTAATAGGGCATAACGATCTGGAAATCGTAAAATAATGCCAAGTAGACATAGGTATTAATGGCAGAAAAAAATATTCTAATTATGTACACTTTTTTATGTTAATTGAATATTTAATGAGTGATTGATAAGTCTTTAAATAACTTTTATACAACAATAAAATAACTACCAGCAACAAGTTATTAAAATAATGAGCTGAAAAATATGGTGGTAAAGATAATTATGCCCTTTGCCTTGTTATATATAATTATATTTAATTATTCTTTGTATGTATAAGTTTCTAATGTCAATATTATATAAGTATGTTATGATAAACCGTTTTTGTGCATGTAGTGTTAAACTGTAATTAATTGTTGCACTTGTAAGTGTTACTCTAGTCATTAAGTCAGAAATGTACATAATGTATTTTTTATTTATTTTTATTTAGGTTAACCAACAATTGTTTGTTGGTTAACCTAAATAAAAATAAATAAAAAATAAAATAAATTATGGGATAAGGTACACCTCTGTCTAAGCCTGCGGGGATTACAGCTGTGTGTCATATTATGTTAATAAAGTATTTTTAAAATAAAATATATCCTGTGGTTGCATTTTAGTAAAGTAAACCCCACAGAGAAACCCTGGGATAGTCATTCGGAATCTCTTCACTTTCTCTGAAGGAATTGTTCTCACATCCGTTTAGTAATGTGGAAGGAAATCTGTTGAAAACTACACACAGTCATGCTTTATGGGTGTAAAAATACCCTTTTTTTCTTATGAGAAATCATCAAATGACTCCTCCCGCTTTGGGCGGAGCAGGATCCCGGGAGTGTCAGACTTTTATTGTCTTTTTTTTTTTTTGGGACAAGCCCGCCACGCTATTCCCAAACCACTGTAACTCCTGAAAGCCAGAATCAACAGTGGCGACCACCAGAAAAGCGCCGAGACAATGAAGCTCGACGAAGTTCTAGAGAATGAATTTAACTGTCTTGGATCCCGCAACGAAATTAATCAGAAAAGTATAGCGGAGGAGTAGGAAAAAAAACCGTAACTTTTATTGTTTAAAATCCATCCATGTTCCTTCATCGCCCTTTGTGTTCCGGGGCCACGGTATCTCTTTTGAACAGTCCCGCAGCCCCTCAAACAGTCTCGTAGCCCCGTGTAAGAATACGCTTAACGAAGCCGAAAGGCACTAAAGTTCTCCGAGTCATTGCGATTATTTTTTTTGTTTCTAGACCATAACTCAAAACCTTCTAGTTATGGAGATAACCTTCTAGTTATCACAAGTTTTTATTTAAATAAAAGTTTTTTATTTACTTTAAATACCTCCATGACCCCTGAACTATTCAATGCATCAGCACAATGTTTTGAGTGCATCATAGTGTGTACTACCGTAAGCCGTGATTTTTTACCCCAAAGAAAAGTCGTTTCCCAGCAATAATTTTTGCGTAGAGTTACTTAGATTGATGTACAGAACGCTTGGTTGCCGACTTCGTGAAGGGTATATTTACATCTTGTATACTAACTGTGAACAAAGTACCACCATTAGGCCTCATTCACGAAGTCAGCGGTGGCGGCGCGGTGGCGGCGGCGGCGCGGGCGCGGCGCGGGCAGCGGCGCGGCGGCGCTGTAGTGTTTACGAAGTCAGCGGGCAGATCGCGCAGCGCTAGCGCGGCGTAGTGTTGTTTTACGAGAAATTAATGTCTTTATTCTCGAAAGAAATGTCTAAACAGCGACGATAAAATCTTTTTAATTCTATAATTCCTTCCTAAAGTTGGATTTATTGTGGCCAAAAGAAGATATAAATTCCTACAACCGGGCGACGAAGCAAAAAGGCGAGTTTCATCAGAATTATGAAGAACGGAAACAATATCCCGATAAATTCTTTGACTATACCAGAATGAGTACAAAAACATTTAATTATATTCTTGATCAAACACTATGTCAATGCAGTCTCGAGGGCACCGCTCGTTTGCCGCTCGCCGCTCGTACGCCGCTCGACGCCCGCTACCCGTGCCGCGCCCCCCGCGCCGCTGACTTCATGAACAGTATCATTTAAATGTATGCATTGGAACGTACCGCGCCTGCGTCGAGCCCGCGCCGCTGCCGCCGCCGCGCCGCCACCGCCGACTTCGTGAATGAGGCCTTACGGTTTCATTACCCTTTTTCTTCCACACATCTTAATTAGAATCCATCCAAGAAAGTTTTCTCAGACTCGTGAACAAACAAGTTACAGGCTGTCTCCAAAGCTAGTCTACAATTTAGTCTAACACAGCGTAAATCAAGCCTGTGCCATACTGGGGCCTCGCTCAAAAGTAAACTACTTTAAATTAATTAAGGCAGTGTTTGTTTCCCTCCCCGCTCGGCATATTACATCAATCACGGCGTATTAATTCACTGACGACCAAGTTTCCCATACGCCGGGAGTTGGGAATACGGAATGGCGTATTGTGGGAATAATACGCCGTTTCGGGTTGGTGCTAGTTTTGGGACTAAATATTTTATAGTTTTGTTTATTTGCAGAACTGTTGATTATGCTTTATAAGATTAATAATTTACGGAAAATATGTATTTTACATTAATTAGGGTAGATTAGTTTACTGATGATCAATTCTTGTTGGTCAATTCTTGATGATCAATGTTCCCGAAAGCTGGGAGTTGGAAATAGAAATAACATACTTTAGAATAATACGCCGTTTCGGGTCCATTCCTTTCGTTTTAAAAATAGTTTGAGCGGATTTACGTTTTGTTTATTTTGAAACAGCCCTAATTAAGTAATGAATGCCGTCAATTTATTACACAAATTAAGCCTATGTAACCCACCCACGCATATTAGGTACATCAATCAGAGAATATTAATTCACTAATAACTTAGTTTTCATAATAAGCTTTGAATCGGGATTTGGAAATACGAAATAGTGTTTTGTGGGCGTATAACGCAGTTTAGGGTAACAAAGTATTGCATCATATTAAAATATAGTGATAACTTAGAAGCTAGTCTTCTAAGTATATAAAAAGTGGTGTTAATTGGTTAGCGCACTTCATGAGAACAGCGGAACTGATTCTTAAATTTTTGTTGTAGTCCAACCAAGGTTGTTTGAATTGTTTTGATTTGAGAAAAACTCGGAGATTTTTTCTCTCACTCACTCACGATTTGAACGATGAACAGGACAACTACGAGTTTCTATCGGGTCAACTAGTTTGTAATAAAAACTTGCCATCTGTTTTGAAATATCACACACCTAATTTCTCGGAACATATAACTCATTAAGGCAATGTTTGTGTGTCTCCAAGTATACATCTATCAGCCCTTAATTAATTTACCACGACTAAGTTTACTTCGCGTAGTCCGGGAGTTGGGAACTTTGATATATGTGGGTAAAATACGCCGTTTTGTAATATTGGCGTTTCGTTTCGATTTTCTTATCTTTTTAGATAAAATTGATTTGTACACATATTCGTAAATCTTGTTTCCAACAACGGTTTGACCGATATTGATGTTTTTTTTTTACTACTAGGGTCATCTGAATGGTCCTTAGCTAGGGGGACACTACGGGTGTATAGCGATAGGTGGCGCTGCTGTCGACAATTGGCACAATACAACGCCTGTCGGGTCAGATTGTTTCTTATAAGGTTTTTGATTAATGTTTCTCGCCACGCTAATCACACCTCAAGTCACGGACTGCCTGCACTCACGATATAGCATCTTAAGAACCCGCGCCCAATGTATACTTAAGGGTCGAGTTTCGTTTATTAATCAATCCATCACTCAGTTGATGACGTAAACCTAATCCGCAACGGGACTAAACCAACTTGAGAACATAAACAATCACGTTTATTAATACGATCAGGATCTCGACATTCGTATCAAGTGCGGTCTCTTGGGCTGAGTAATGTTTATTAATACGGGCCCTGGAGTAGGCGCATGTGGGTACGTAACTAAGTACGATTCGCCCGTTATGATTAGAACTTTTGAATTTTGTTGAAATGTTCTTTTGTATTAAATTGAAAATGGCCTTTTTGACAAAATTATTATTTGTTATTTTGATTGTAACTTTAAACAAACATGAGTTGTAAATCAGCAAGTCAATTAAAAAAAAATCTTGTTAGTGGTCGATATATATGGCTACATACGATATTTTTCGACTTTCAAGTAGAAAAGAGACACTTAAAAGTCAAAAATGTATTGTTAAGCAGAATTTAAATAACTTGTCGTGAAAAAAGTTTACAAATAATTCGTCAAATTCGTTCCAGACTCCTGTTCTACACCGCTAGCGAGCTACTCGTCTTGCAAACACTGTGTCGTCGTATATCATTCATATTTGACTACACCTGCGTTGACTACCTACGATTTTGGACGCGTAATGTCGAACATTTGTTATCTACGAATGATATTCCTATAATTTTTTCATTTGTAGGCGTGTGGATACAGCTATAGCCACGAAAACGTAAATGGATGAATATGCGTAATTGGCTTGGTATGAGTAGATATGTCATGCGGAGAATTTGAGGAAAATGCCGTGAGGAAAGTTTTGAGTAAGAATTTGGATGTGTGGATATAACGTTTGCGTGAGATGGAGTTGGCCATAATCCTCCGCGCGAAGTCACCATGTCCTCAATTTTTTGGTTCTAGCACAAGCCAGTTTCCATACGATGTTGGGTTTTGTCCTTCACCGTTTTAAAATAAGTGTTTACGAATAAAAAATACACTAAGTAAAGTAGCATATGTTCCAATCCATGACCAACATCTGCCTAGCCTATTCCCAACTATGTCGGCTTCCAGTCCTACCTCCACAACACTGTTGCAACTGGGTACTACGATACTGTTCCAACCCATGGGCTGGAACAGTCTTACCCATGGGTATCAATGGTACGTAAGTCGGGCCCCCACTGGCTGGTCCTAGCATGAACGGAATAATAGTTATTTTTGGGTTTAGTGACTAAATAAACACCAAGGATTTGGCCACACCAAGAAAGAACGCTTATTATTTTTATGACTAAACTAATTTTGTTATTTTAACATCTTTCAGAACCCGCAGAATTAATCAGTACGCACAGGCATTACACTAAAAGTAAGCTATAAATTCACTTTATTTGTTTTTACTCCATACAACTTAACTGCCTTCGAAAATTAATCAAAGCGTGGCCAAATATAGGTCCTAGATTTAATTTTGTTATATTAAATTTTTCATTTTAAATTTACAGGTAGCCGCAGTATAAAATACTAGCTTATGCTCGCGGCTTCGATTCCGTTATGTTCGGTAATTAACCCACGGGAACGTTTTAAATGTAGCCTATAGCACTCGGCAATAATGTAGCTTCCCGTTAGTAAAATAATTTTCGGAATCGGATCAGTAGTTCCGAAGATTACCCCCTACATACAAACTTTATAATATTAGTAATTAGAAGTATAATAATAAATCATTTACTTCGAGCAACAAGACTCATAGTGTTAGTAACAATATACTTACAAACTATGTTAGTAATACTCTTACAAACAAAACAAAACAAAACAGAAAACAGATTGTGTTATCATTGCTGCAAGGTGACAGGCCCAGCTGAAACCTTGTAGCAGTGGTTCACAAACGCACAATCATGCCTACTCGCAATCATAGACAGGATGCTGTTGGCGCTGCCCCGCACCCTACGGACCAGGGAAGCGCACCGTTTCCGCATCACCGTGTAGAAACAGTCCGTTAGAGACCGTCAGTCTGTATAGATTTCCGATACATTTTTATACGTATAAACTATTTCGTAAAACTATATCGAAACGAGAAATAATGCCGTGCTGTTACACGTTTTCAGAGCTCTTCTGAAAAATCGGGGTGTAAGTACATCGAACTCGAGTAATATTCGACGTAAATTCTAATTGAAATTCTACGTGTTTTCTACCCGATTCTAGCTCACTAACTAAACAGTATTGCGCAATACGCTTCCACGTACGACTTACTCGTACTTATGAAAGTTTCGACCATTTAATATATTGAGATAGTTTGTAGTGCGCATGCTGCATACATTTCCTAATAGAATTTGTTTTAAGGAGTTTTGTAGAACGTTCCATGTTTTTGACTTAAATTGTTACGATGAAAGTGCTCATAAAAACTTGGAACGAATGTATTTAGGTACCATCTTTTATGGTACAGGAGTTTGTAGCCAATTAATTTGCTTGTGGTTTAATAAACGTGTACCAATGATGTCAAGTGGCATCTGACCGTGGCAGCACTTTGGGCCTTATCAGAAGCGCTGTGACATATTTTTTAATGTTACAAAATCATGATGAGACCTTTGGATCTCCAAGACCGGTTGGTATACAGGATCAATTCGTTTAATGTGTCTTTTTGACGTGAATAGTCTTTAAAATCAGTATCATACACGGGGTGGTACCCCGTCAGAAAACCGGAACGTAACGAATTGGGTTATATCGTCTGACATTAATAACTACAAAACTATTCATCGTAGAAATATGAATTTAGTGCCATTATTTAGCGTATACAGTCAGCTCGCTGCTAAGACCTTGAGTTTGCATCGGGGCCGGGCAGGGCGGCGGGGAAGGGGTTGCGTAGAATGCGCTCTCGCTGGATTCTATTCAGTATAACTCACGACTCATACGTGATGGCGCGGTGTTTTTACAGAGTTAGTTTAGACCAATCGATTTAAATAAAAAATAACCAATAAGTGTTATCATCAGCCTATTAATTTTCCCACTGCTGGGACATAGGCCTACTCTCTATGAGAGGGAATGGGCTATAATCCACCACGCGGGCCCAGTGCGGATTGGTAGATGTCACATGTATTCTAATTTTTGGTTCTAGAACATGCCGGATTCCTCACGATATTTTCGTTCACCGTTTTGAGAGCAGTGGTGATGAAATAAATTACACAAAGTAATGCGCCTCTCTGGGTTCGAACCCATGACTTACTGTTCGTAAGTCGGGGCCGCCACCACTGAGCCACCGCTGCTCTGTATAATATAATTAATAAATAAGTGTTAATTTTTTTTTTAAATAACCAATAAGCGTTAAAAATTAACACTTATTGGTTTTCTTTCAAACTTTAACACTAAAAGCGACTCACTGATAAAAGACTTAAAACCAACGGCCGTGTGCGCTGACACAGCCCCACCCGATTTTTTGAATTATTATTTTTTCGTTTGTTATTTGTTTTACTGAGGCTGGACATCGCCGATGAAGTCAACCGTGGCGTGATAGTCATGTCCGTGGAGCAAGAAAGAGAGAAGGGAGGCATTTGCCCAACAGTGGGACACAAAATAGGGTGCCAAAAAACAAAACTTTTTATAAAATTTCGTTTTATTTTTAATTTAATCATTTTGTCCTGTGCTAGACAAGAGGAGCTCGTGGGTGTAGAGGAGCTCGTGGCTAAATAATAACAGCCGCTCGGATCGATCGTTAGGTTAAGCCGTGCTTGCCTAGGTTGGTCTGTGGATGGGTGACCACCCATTACATACCGAGTTTCCTCCGTGCCTCGGAAAGTACGTTAAGCTGTTGGTCCCGGCTGTCATTTGTAGATCTTTGACAGTAGTTACAGGTAGTCAGTGGCCCAAAAAGTCTGACAACCAGTCTTACCAAGGGGTATCGTATTACCCGGTACTAACTGGGTTGTGGAGGTCAGATAGGCAGTCGCTCCATGTAAAATACTGGTATTCAGCTGCATCCGGTTAGACTGGAAGCCGACCCCAACATAGTGGCTCTTTAGTAAAGCTAGGCAGATGATGTCCTGTGCTAGACAAAAAAAACACTTTTTATTTCTTTCTTTTCGTCTGCCACAGTTCATCTGTAAGTCCATAGAAATCGTACTATATAAAAGGGATTGCCTTCCATCAAATAAGGCAGTTCTGATTTTTTATATGTTGTATATATGATGAAGTAGTTATGTCAAATCCAATTTTTCGACCTCCAAAACCCTCCGGTCATCATGTTATTTTTTTGTAATTTTTGCAAACTTTGAACAGCTGTATCTTAGTCGCTTTTTGGTCTAATATAACCAAATTGCTTTTATTTTGTTGCAAATTCATTCTTCCTATCATAGTGACTTTTACTGTAACAAAGGTCCGTGTTGGAAAAAAATGACAAAAAATAAAAAAAAGTACGAAAAATTCATGGTTTAAAAAAAAATAACAATGATCTAAATAAAATATAAAAATTGGATTTGACATAACTACTTCATCGCCAACAACATATAAAAAATCAGGACTACCTTATTTGATGCACCGAAATTTACCAATTACATGGACTATGTATTATGAGTGGCCATTCTATCCAGTGTCTTGGAGACCGCTCTGGAACCACACAGAGAGTTGTCATAGGAATATTGATGACAGTCGTTAGTGGTAGAAACCTGAAAGTCTGACCCGATTTCCATATGAAACACGTTTTATTCGAAAATTTTACTGAATATGGAAAGCGAAATACGCTGTAAGTTTAAGGGCGCGCTCACATATTTTGGGCGTTTGACCAAAAATACGTAGGTACTTTTCCAAGTCCTCGATATTTGTTTTATAAAGATAATGGAATAATATTTCAATGAAGAATCTGGCTTTGTTTTTAGTTTGTAGATTGATTAGAATTTTGTTATAACAGTTAATATTTCGAGAAATAGCAATTTTCCGACAGCCAATTTCAAGCAAACGTTAAACATTAGGTTTTCTCCTGCCATTTGTATCAAACTGGTAACACGAAAAAATAAAAAAATATATACTACTCTGTCAAGAAAGTACCGGGAAAAGATCAATAATACACAAAAATGTCTGTTATTCATCCAAATTTATTTTATCACCTTCAAAGTATGCTCCTTTAGAAACGATACACTTGCGCCAACGAATAATCCATTCATCAAAACATTTTTTAAACGCTGCTTCCGGAATTGAGTTCAGTTCTCGCCGCGAATTCTCCTTTATGTCTTCTATCGATTGAAAACGGGTGCCACGAAGTGGTAATTTGAGTTTAGGAAAAAGAAAAAAGTCAGCAGGAGCCATATCTGGTGAATATGGTGGTTGCTGGATGGTATTTGTTGAGTGTTTGGTCAAAAATTCGTTCACAATGATAGCCTTGTGCGAAGGCGCATTGTCGTGGTGCAAAATCCAAGAATTTTCTTTCCACAAATCTGGCCTTTTTCGTCGAATTTGATCGCATAACGCCGCCGTTTCTCTCTCAGAGTTGAATGGGGATTTTCAGTCACTATTTTCTTCACTTTTGCGATGTTAACTTTAGTTGCAGACGTTGACGGCCTACCAGAGCGAGGCAAATCTTCCATCACATCTCGACCGCTTTTGAACGCTTTGAACCACTCATAAGCACGAGTTTTTGATAAAGTCGATTCACCGTAAGCCTTCTGTAACATTTTCAGTGACTCCGAACACGAAATTCCATTGGCGATGCAAAATTTAAGACAAACTCTTTGTTCGATATTTTTGTCCATTATGAAATTCGCAATACACGCTATATATGATATTACTAAAACCAGCACTGTATTTAATATAAATAACAGATGCAACTCAAACTCCGCGCCAAAATGGAAAACAGTTGTGCCAATCTAACAACTACAAAAAAACAAAAATTTGAATTTGGAACCATAAACAAATCATCCATTCCCGATACTTTTTTGACTGAATGTATATGTACTGGTCATATAGTCCTTAAGGTTGTTGATTGATTAGAATATTGAAATAAAAATTGAATCGACGCAAAAAAAAACGATATTCAAAAGCAATATTGATCTAAAATGTATACATTTTCAGCGTCCATTATATTCCAAATAAACTCAATTTTATCAAATAAATTATTATGATATAAAACTTCGATCTACAACGAATACGTTTTATTAGCTTTCGTTTGTCACTATAATAAGACAAAATTACAATAAATAAAATTGGAGAACTATAATTCTGCGTCAATTCAGCTCGCACCTCAGTCTCATGTCAGTCTCGTTTCTAATTTTCGTCAATAATAATCGACAATCGTCCGGAGATCAATATTATTATCGAGTCGTGTAAGCCGGTCGAAAAAATTTGATCCAGGAAGTAAAAATCAAAAATTAGCGAAAAAAAATGTAACAGCCCTCTTACAGGTCTCCCAAAGTGATAATGCGCATAGAAATCTTCGTCACTGTTCGGCAACGGTCGTATTCCCCGAGCGTCGGAAGACGATATGTATATAGAGTGGTTAAGTGCATTTTCTTCATGCATAATTTAGTAGAATTATGTGTTTTGTGCTAAAAGAGATAAATATTGATTTATCAGTAACGAAATTGATTCGATAATTCGATGTAAGTAAATAGCGAGGAAAACGACACGATTGCGAATATGCTACAATCTTTGTTGAATTGATTTACTTCTTCATACTGAAGCTGGTGTAATGATGGAAGAAAAGAAGGTTTAAATAACACAAGGTTTATACTAGAAGAAGAAAAAATGGTTTTCAAACACAGGTTTACATTAAAATCTAATAATTAAAATCTCAGTTCAAAAGTATTTACAGCACTGATCATTCCAGAATAATATTACAATTACAAAAATATTTAAAAACGTGAATAATGTTAGTATATTTACCTATTTTACAAAATAAACTATTTCAATCTGATTAAGATAATTAAAGTTGAAATTAAATTCACCTTTCAAAACAAAACCAAGAAGGGTGTATAATAGCAGCTCTATATAATTCCACACAGAGAGAACACGTGCAGTCACCACCAATATATAAAGACGACTGACGGACCTTTGACTGACCGGCGACAGCCGCCAACCGCCCGAATTGTTTTCAATTGTTTCACATGATATGACATATGACATTGACTCCTGTTTCTTTCGAACAAGGTACAAAATGCAAGTGCATTGTTTAGGGCTCTCTCCGATTCAATGATTCGGGTGTTTCCGGGAATACGACAATTGGCGAAGATTTGCATGCGCATTATTAATTTGGGAGTACTGTAACAGCAAATGATTCATTTATTCTTTTGTTTCAAATGTTAGAGTAACCGTATTTGCACTACACATTGTTTTAACTTTTCGAGTTTGGTAGGTTAATAGTTTGTAAGTCTGGATGTAGGGGGTAAACTTCGGAAACACTGATCCAATTCCGAAAATTCTTTCATGATTATATTTGTATTTTATATTCATTAATTTAATTTGCGACTCATTTTTTTTTATGTGACATTGACTTTGATTTGATTTCTTTGACATTGTAATTCTGATTTGTTGACATTTGTTTTATTATTATTTTGTTTTTATTATTATTTTTAAATTATTATGTTAAATTGTGATTTATATTTATCTCGTGTTTCGTGTAATTGTCATTTGGGAGAACCTGAAATAAATGGATTTTATTTTATTTTTATTTATTATTAATTGGAAGTTACATTACTCCCAGTGTCATATGCTATATTTAAAACGTTCCCTTGGATTAATTTAGGATTTTTTTAGGGTGAAAAATCACGTTTACGGTAGGACATAATGTAACGCACTCAAAACAATGTGCTAATGGATGAATTGATGCATACGGGGGTCGTAAAAGTAAAGTTATAATTTTAAAAACTTGTATTACAAAAAAATATGGAACTCTAATCCGCGATAGCTCCGTAACTAGAAGGTATGGTCAAGAACAAAAGTATCGGGACGGGAAGGACAAGTGCCTTTCAGCCTCGATAAGTGTATTTTACACCCAATAAAGAGTGCATGAGAACTCCCATGCATATACTAATGAAATAAAATGAAATGAAATTATTTATGAAATTAAATTATTTATGAAATTAAATTATTTATGAAATTAAATTATTTATGAAATGAAATTATTTATTTTGCAAATAGGATATTACATCACTTTTACACGTCAATATTTTGTTTTAAGAGAACGTAGGCCGCATTTCCTAACTGACTACCCCTGAGAAGAAATACCAAAACAAACTCAGGGATCGTGGTCTCTTTTAATGTCCAGACACTATTATTTGATACGATATCAATGTGAGTGTGATCATATATAGGCATTGTCTGGTATGGTCTAAACTGGTCGGGACGCAATATCTGCGTCATTGACAGCTTTTTCCACTGCCTACAGTAAAAAATACACTTTTATACGCTATCCACATCAGCAACACGAACAAGCGATCCATTTTCCCCCAATTTGTTGTTTATCCGGTTATTTCCTGCCTGAAAACTAAATAGCAGCAAAAACGTTGAGTTTTGGAGCAGGCATCAGCGTTGTTCGGAACGGTAACGAAAGCTGATGGTATGTCAATGTTTGCATGCCAGTCGATTGGTACAGAGTAGGAATAACAGTCTGACCATTATGACTAGTTAGAGCTAGTGGTCAAACTGACTAGCGATAGTAACTTTGTGGCAAGTTTCATACTTCGCCTCGGCCTACGCCATTCTTTGGGTTTTTTTTTTTAATAATGGGACAAACTCGTCACACTATTCCCAAACCACTGCAACTCCTGAAAGTTAGAATCAACAGTGGAGACCACCAGAAAAGCGCCGAGACAATGAAGCTCGACGAAGTCCCAGAGAAACAATTTTATTCTTTGGGTTTCGTGTCAGTCCGTGAGAAGATCATTATTTTATCATGTCATTGCATCTGTCGTCGCAGACAGAGCCACAAACAAGAGCTAGCTAGCCCAAAAACATGACTTGAAAACTCGTGAAACTTAAAGAGCTGAAATTTGGTACAGAGTTAGGGTTTAATGGCCATATAAAGGGAAAACTATAAAACTAGGATAATCGAAGATCTGGTGACCCTGATTAGAAAACACAAGAGCCCAACCAAACTATATAAAATTAAAGGAAAACTCTGGATGTCTTATCCAGAGTTTTCCTTTAATTTTATATAGTTTAGACTGGCTTTTATACTTATACTTACATGTTTACAAGAAGAAATAGTTAAACGATTGACGATTTGCGGCTTGATAAAGCTGCGTATTGAAAATAAAAACCGGCCAAGTGCGAGTCGGACTCGCGCACGAAGGGTTCCGTACCATTATTTAAAAACATTAGACAAAACTGCAAAAAAATCACGTTTGTTGTATGGGAGCCCCCCTTAAATATTTATTTAATTCTGTTTTTAGTATTTGTTGTTATATCGGCAACAAAAATACATCATCTGTGAAAATTTCAACTGTCTAGCTGTCACGGTTCATGAGATACAGCCTGGTGACAGACAGACGGACACACGGACAGACGGACAGACAGCGAAGTCTTAGTAATAGGGTTCCGTTTTTACCCTTTGGGTACGGAACCCTAAAAAGTAATGAAATCTAGACAAAGTCGTGCCAAGTCTAAGGTTCCTTACTGCGATTTCTTTATTATTATAGTTAATGTTGTGTGACTTGGCCGTTGAAGGGTACACAAGGGTACAAAACCAGGTGCTCCATGACACCATTGCACCAATCTGTCGCCAGAACCGCTACCCATTGACGATGGAAAATTGCCACTTGGAAAACGTTGATTCAATAACAGCTGAGAAGAGCTGTTACTGAGAAGTTCCTAATAAAAAAAACCAATAACACTTTGCCCGACTCGGGAATCGAACCCAGGACCTCATTTCTCAGCAGTCGCGATCACTCCATCAAAGAAGCAGTTAGTCTGACATACTCCTACATATTATATCTCGCTTAAGGGGCTTCCCCCATACACACTAGCGCCACTTTAGTAAAAAAATCAGAACTCGTTAAATACACAATTAATATAAAATCTGATTGCCAAAACATTATTTTGGTCTAATAAATTATTTACGTCTGCATAACTCGTTGAAACATAGCTCGCTGTCGTTACAGATACAAAATGGAAAAAAACGGCCGTTTTTAGCAATTTTTCTAACTGTACCTACAGTGAAGTATATTTTAATTAATTAAATAGACGTCAATAATCTAGAACTCTAAAGCATTGATTTTGTCAATCAGATTTTATATTGCTGGTAAAAAAAACAAATTAAGGAACATATCCTTGCTGCAAACGAGTTGGTCAATAGTGGTGATAGTAATGCAGACTGCTTAGACATGATGACCAACATCACTCAATGTACATCACAAAGGGAATCCAGCCCTGACACTATCCTGCCTGAGGAAACGGAGGACCCGTCCCGGTTAGGAAGTGCTCGGGACTGTATCCCCATTCAAAATTCACCAGACATTGTACAAGGTTCATCACAGGTAGGACAAACAGAACGCAGTTCTCCCTCTCGTTGTAGTACACATTGTGACTGCTCCATCATGTATTCAGATGGTATAGGAATAGGTTTAGGCAAATTAATTAGTAACAATCTGAGTCATTCTTGTCAAAATTATTGTACACCTCAGGCTTCATACAACCACATAATGTCATCCATAACTCGGAAGGAATTAGATCCTCATGCCATTGTAACTGTATTTGTAGGTAACAGTTCGAACGTTAAAATTGACGATATCACTGACAATGTCACTCAACTGTTATAACTAAAATGTAAGAAAATTATTCTATGCGCATTCCCGTACTTTAAGAAATTGTCTAGCAAGCAGAACCATTATATCCATGCCTTAAATAATCATATGCATTTTCTAGTCAGTCATTATAGTGACAGGTTGACGTTTTTCGACACTAACAGTTTCGTTCAGAAATTGAAGTCAACCAGGAACCATGCGTACTTGCCTATTAGTTTTAGACGTCAAATAGCTCGGCTATTAAAGAAACTTAAAGAGCTGAAATTTGGTACAGAGTTAGGGTTTAATGGCCATATAAAGGGAAAACTATAAAACTAGGATAATCGAAGATCTGGTGACCCTGATTAGAAAACACAAGAGCCCAACCAAACTATATAAAATTAAAGGAAAACTCTGGATGTCTTATCCAGAGTTTTCCTTTAATTTTATATAGTTTAGACTGGCTTTTATACTTATACTTACATGTTTACAAGAAGAAATAGTTAAACGATTGACGATTTGCGGCTTGATAAAGCTGCGTATTGAAAATAAAAACCGGCCAAGTGCGAGTCGGACTCGCGCACGAAGGGTTCCGTACCATTATTTAAAAACATTAGACAAAACTGCAAAAAAATCACGTTTGTTGTATGGGAGCCCCCCTTAAATATTTATTTAATTCTGTTTTTAGTATTTGTTGTTATATCGGCAACAAAAATACATCATCTGTGAAAATTTCAACTGTCTAGCTGTCACGGTTCATGAGATACAGCCTGGTGACAGACAGACGGACACACGGACAGACGGACAGACAGCGAAGTCTTAGTAATAGGGTTCCGTTTTTACCCTTTGGGTACGGAACCCTAAAAAGTAATGAAATCTAGACAAAGTCGTGCCAAGTCTAAGGTTCCTTACTGCGATTTCTTTATTATTATAGTTAATGTTGTGTGACTTGGCCGTTGAAGGGTACACAAGGGTACAAAACCAGGTGCTCCATGACACCATTGCACCAATCTGTCGCCAGAACCGCTACCCATTGACGATGGAAAATTGCCACTTGGAAAACGTTGATTCAATAACCAGTCAATTGTAGGCTTGATAAACATGTTCAAAGTTTTGTGACAAGCTTCTGAATTTTGACTAGGATGCAAAACTGCACTTTGTATATTGGTCCAACAACTGATTCTTCTACACTGTGTCGAAAAGCTTCATTACTTTGTAATCGATTGTACAATCGCCAATTTGGCAGTTTTTCGTAGTTTTATTTCCCTGCAACAGTTTTATAGTCTGACCTGATTATTTATGAGAAAAATATAAGCAAAAACAGCAAGTATTTAAAGAACATAAAGTACCATGTAATAGGGGGTGAGCCTATTCCCATCAACCGAGCGCAGATTCAGACTCCGTGGCTGTTACTGAGAAGTTCCTAATAAAAAAAACCAATAACACTTTGCCCGACTCGGGAATCGAACCCAGGACCTCATTTCTCAGCAGTCGCGATCACTCCATCAAAGAAGCAGTTAGTCTGACATACTCCTACATATTATATCTCGCTTAAGGGGCTTCCCCCATACACACTAGCGCCACTTTAGTAAAAAAATCAGAACTCGTTAAATACACAATTAATATAAAATCTGATTGCCAAAACATTATTTTGGTCTAATAAATTATTTACGTCTGCATAACTCGTTGAAACATAGCTCGCTGTCGTTACAGATACAAAATGGAAAAAAACGGCCGTTTTTAGCAATTTTTCTAACTGTACCTACAGTGAAGTATATTTTAATTAATTAAATAGACGTCAATAATCTAGAACTCTAAAGCATTGATTTTGTCAATCAGATTTTATATTGCTGGTAAAAAAAACAAATTAAGGAACATATCCTTGCTGCAAACGAGTTGGTCAATAGTGGTGATAGTAATGCAGACTGCTTAGACATGATGACCAACATCACTCAATGTACATCACAAAGGGAATCCAGCCCTGACACTATCCTGCCTGAGGAAACGGAGGACCCGTCCCGGTTAGGAAGTGCTCGGGACTGTATCCCCATTCAAAATTCACCAGACATTGTACAAGGTTCATCACAGGTAGGACAAACAGAACGCAGTTCTCCCTCTCGTTGTAGTACACATTGTGACTGCTCCATCATGTATTCAGATGGTATAGGAATAGGTTTAGGCAAATTAATTAGTAACAATCTGAGTCATTCTTGTCAAAATTATTGTACACCTCAGGCTTCATACAACCACATAATGTCATCCATAACTCGGAAGGAATTAGATCCTCATGCCATTGTAACTGTATTTGTAGGTAACAGTTCGAACGTTAAAATTGACGATATCACTGACAATGTCACTCAACTGTTATAACTAAAATGTAAGAAAATTATTCTATGCGCATTCCCGTACTTTAAGAAATTGTCTAGCAAGCAGAACCATTATATCCATGCCTTAAATAATCATATGCATTTTCTAGTCAGTCATTATAGTGACAGGTTGACGTTTTTCGACACTAACAGTTTCGTTCAGAAATTGAAGTCAACCAGGAACCATGCGTACTTGCCTATTAGTTTTAGACGTCAAATAGCTCGGCTATTAGCTTTTAATATAAACTCAGACATATGTGGTATGTCGCAGTTTTTTGTAAATAGGTCTACGGAAATTAGTAATTATACTAATTGTAATTATACAAATAGTATTACCTTAGATACTAGTCAATAAGACAATAGAAGGTTCGAGTGACAATTTAGTTAATCTCGCCAACTTCGAGGTATCTTCTAGCTTTCAATCAATTAACTGTAAAAAAGGGGCTGAGCAGAATTCCTTAAAATTGTTTCACCAGAATATTCAGGGACTTTCTTCCAAAGAACTAGAAATAGAACTATTTTTAGAAAAAACTAAGTTCGATATTATCTGTTTTACTGAACATTGGATGAAAGATTATGAAGTAATGCAAATAAATTATGAGAATTACAATGTGAGCAGTTGCTATAGCCGAAAATCTAAGATGCGTGGGAGTTCATTAATCCTAGTAAACAATTGTATTAAATCTAAGTCTCATAATGATATAGTCGATCTATCGGTTGAACGTAGCATTGAATTGTCTTGTGTTGAGCTAGATAAGCATGTAATAGTGTGCGTTTACAGACCCCCTAATTCCCCTTACACTGTATGTACATCAATCAATTATTTACATTAACTGGTTTTGGTTATTCAATTGAATTACATTAAATATCAATTTACATTAAATTAGATTTTTTATTCCTTCATGCTTTACAATAAATAGAATTTATTATTATTTTACTAACAATTTAAATAACATATTTACAATAATTTTTCTTCATGCAATTTTTTTATTTATTAACAAATAACAAAAAACATTATTTTATAAGAATTTCATCATGCTAATTTTTAATGTGTGCAAAATTAATTAATATAAGTAATTTAGTATTATTAACAATTTAACATTTTTTTAACATCTATCTCTATGTACAAAACATTAAGTCCCCCACCGCGTCTGTCTGTCTGTCTGATTGTGATAAACTCAAAAACTACCGAACGTATTTTCATGCAGTTTCACCAACTGCGCTGGCTCTAAAAGAATAACCACAAAAAAAAACAAGACTAAAGTATTAGTAAAAGTTTGTCATAATACTAATGAACTCCAAAAAATATTTTTTAATACACTTCCTCGAAAACTGGTCCATAACGCACTACGATTAGGTACAACATGCAATGTATTTCACACGCGTGCGATTTTTTCCACTTTCCTGCACGTGTGCGGGAATGAAAATTGCCACAGATAACTATAACTATACTAAGTCCAAATTGGTTCAATGCCTATAGTCAGAGGTGAATGTTTTTTTTTAATTTCGGCAAAGCACTACGCGTCTTTACGGCAAAAATATTTTTTGAATATTCAAATTGTGTTTATAAATAGAATATCATAGATAAACATGATTATTAAAAACGAATAGTTACTTTTATACACAAATTAACATTTATTTGTGTTCTTAATTCAAAAATATAAAATAAATCTATTTTTTATATTAGGCTGTTTAACGGCTTCATACCTTTGCCTCTCTTTCAACCTGGCGAAACCAAAGCGCGAAAAAAAAAAGAAAATGAAAATCATAGTTTCATAGTTCGTGACAAAAATATTTTTCGTTATTTTATTTTATTTCTTCAAACGTGTATTGAAAAACGTCGTTTGATACACGTGAACATTTGTTATTGCAATTCTCGGCTCAAAAACACCCTCGCCTACGGCTCGTGTGTTATAATTCCGCCTCGAATGCAATAACAAACTTTCTCCACTTGTATCAAAATGTACTATTTTAATACACTTCCTCGAAAACTGGTCCTTAACGCACTACGATTAGGTACAACATGCAATGTATTTCACACGCGTGCGATTTTTTCCACTTTTCCGCACGTGTGCGGGAATGAAAATTACCACAGATAATTATACCTATACTTAGTCCAAATTGGTTCAATGCCTATAGTCTGAGGTGAATGTTTTTTTTTAATTTTTGCAAAGCACTACGCGTCTCTATGGCATAAATATTTTTTGAATATTAAAATTGTGTTTATAAATAGAATATCATAGATAAACATGATTATTTAAAACTAATAGTTACTTTTATACACAAATTAACATTTATTGGTGTTCTGAATTCAAAAATATAAAATAAATCTATTTTTTATATTAGGCTGTTTAACGGCTTCATACCATTGCTTCTCCTTCAACCTGGCGCAACCAAAGCGCGAAAAAAAAAGAAAATTAAAGTCATAGGTTCATAGTTCGTGACAAAAATATTTTTTGTTATTTTATTTTATTTCTTCAAAAGTGTATCGAAAAACGTCGTTTGATACACGTGGACATTTGTTATTGCAATTCTCGGCTCAAAAACACCCTCGTCTACGGCTCGTGTGTTATAATTCCGCCTCGAATGCAATAACAAACTTTCTCCACTTGTATCAAAATGTACTATTTCAATACACTTCCTCGAAAACTGGTCCTTAACGCACTACGATTAGGTACAACATGCAATGTATTTCACACGCGTGCGATTTTTTCCACTTTCCCGCACGTGTGCGGGAATGAAAATTACCACAGATAATTATACCTATACTTAGTCCAAATTGGTTCAATGCCTATAGTCTGAGGTGAATGTTTTTTTTAATTTTTGCAAAGCACTACGCGTCTCTATGACATAAATATTTTTTGAATATTAAAATTGTGTTTATAAATAGAATATCATAGATAAACATGATTATTTAAAACTAATAGTTACTTTTATACACAAATTAACATTTATTGGTGTTCTGAATTCAAAAATATAAAATAAATCTATTTTTTATATTAGGCTGTTTAACGGCTTCATACCATTGCTTCTCCTTCAACCTGGCGCAACCAAAGCGCGAAAAAAAAAGAAAATTAAAGTCATAGGTTCATAGTTCGTGACAAAAATATTTTTTGTTATTTTATTTCTTCTCTTTCTCAAAAGTGTATTGAAAAACGTCGTTTGATACTCGTGGACATTTGTTATTGCAATTCTCGGCTCAAAAACACCCTTGCCTACGTCTCGGGTGTTATAATTCCGCCTCGAATGCAATAACAAACTTTCTCCACTTGTATCAAAATGTACTATTTTTTAATTTTTGCAAAGCACTACGCGTCTTTACGGCATAAATATTTTTTGAATATTCAAATTGTGTTTATAAATAGAATATCATAGATAAACATGATTATTTAAAACTAATAGTTACTTTTATACACAAATTAACATTTATTTGTGTTCTGAATTCAAAAATATAAAATAAATCTATTTTTTATATTAGGCTGTTTAACGGCTTCATACCATTGCCTCTCTTTCAACCTGGCGAGACCAAAGCGCGAAAATAACTGAAAATTTAAATCATAGTTTCATAGTTCGTGACAAAAATATTATTCGTTATTTTATTTTATTTCTTCTCTTTCTCAAAAGTGTATTGAAAAACGTCGTTTGATACTCGTGGACATTTGTTATTGCAATTCTCGGCTCAAAAACACCCTCGCCTACGGCTCGGGTGTTATAATGCGCCTCGATTGCAATAACAAACTTTCTCCACTTGTATCAAAAAGTACTATATTATGATTCTAAGGACTTTTGTATGCATTTTTTTTATATTGACCGTACATACGGTTGGACTTAAAAAAACTATCGACGCAGCAGAAACTAGGCCTTGTTGTACTTCTAACGTTTATCAGCCCCGTGACCTCTAAAATACAGACGTAAATATTTTGATAAATGATTTCTCGGAACCATTCATCTTGATCTTAGGTATCTCGGGAGACATACGACATTATCACTTTTTACTCAGGCTGCCTATTTTTTTTACCTAAAAAAATATTTTTATCTGTAAAAGATGAATATCTTCTTTTGAGAAAAAGGATTAGGGTTCCGTGCAAAAAAATTAAAACCCTCAAAATGGTTAGCAAAATTCGATTCAAATAGGGATATATAAAAATTTCGTGTCACAGTGTTTGTTATCCAACTCCTCCGAAATGGCTTGACCGATTTTTATGTTTTTGTTTGTGTTTAGGTAGGTCAAAGAATAGGTCGTAGGCTATTTTTTATACCATAATTTATATGGCGGAACAACGTTTGCGGGGTCACCTAGTATTTTTATAATAGTAAATCGCAGACGAAAATCGCGGGCAAGAGCCTGCTAGTAAAATACAGTTCTATCTATCTCTAGTTACCAATTTTATTCTTTCTACATCCCTTATCCTTATACAAGGTGGAATTTTTGCATGCCACCTGGAGGGAAAATACTCTAAATACCGGATATACCAAATTTTACTCAAAGGAAGCATTCCTTTATTTTAAAAAATAAATTAATCTGCATTCAAAGATTTTGAAAATTCGCTTGCCTCACTCAGGAATCGAACCGGCTAAATTCCAAAAAAAAATAACACCTTGTACTTTTATGGCACCAATCGACCATGAAATTATGATAATGATTGTAAAGTTATAAATTCAATGGGATAAATTCAATACGATAAAGCACTTTTATTCAAAGGATGGACCTTTAGAATTGAAGAAAAAAGATTGCAATTTGGGATCATTCCCACTAGTTCTACTACAAAGTTCTACGGTAGAACTAGTGGGGACGTGTTTTTTTGTGCAAATGCAATCTTCTTATCTAAATAGTTCTTCGTCATTTTAATCAACAAATGTCAAAAGATAATTGTTTATTAGGTTCTAAGTTTTGTAATTGGATGGACTTTTGAGTAAAAGTGCTTTATGTTGTCCCATTGAATTTATAACTTTAGATTTCATGGTTTTCCTTTCATTTAATTTATAATGTGTGTTAGAGAGATTTGATCCTTATGATTGACCCTATCGATTGGTGCGGGTGTTATGTTTTTGGAATTTAGCCGGTTCGATTCCCGAGTGTGGCACGCAAATTTTCAAAATCTTTGAATTTAGATTAATTTATTTAAAAAAATAAAGGAATGTTTCCTTTAAGTAAAATTTGCAATCTCCGGTATTTACAGTACTTTCCCTCTAGGTGGCATGCAAAAATTCCACCCAAAAATTCTACCCTTACCGCTTCCTAAAAAGTTAAAACCAGGAAAGGTTCAAATAATACGGCACGCTAATAAGTTCTAACCTCCGTACATACGATACCTACTGGATACAAAACAAAACACATCGCTTTAATCAAAACAAAAGAGATACGCATCGAACTTGTCTAGCGCACTGCCAGCCGAGGTACACATGTTCACAGATTACAAAAACCATGTAGAAGTGAAACTTATAGGCATAATACGCTGATGCTCGCCACCGCACTCATACAAACATCGAGCATGGAGCTTGTAAAGCTAACCATATTACATCAATCTAGCCATGTAGTTAGTAAGTAAAATTTTATTCTCTCTCTCTTTTTCTTTCTTTTTCTCTTTTTTTTCTTCTATTTTTAATTCTTAATTTTTTTTTTTTCCTTTTTTACTTGTTTATATATTTTTTAGGGTTCCGTACCCAAAGGGTAAAAACGGAACCCTATTACTAAGACTTCGCTGTCTGTCCGTCTGTCCGTCTGTCCGTCTGTCCGTCTGTCTGTCACCAGGCTGTATCTCATGAACCGTGACAGCTAGACAATTGAAATTTTCACATATGATGTATTACTGTTGCCGCTATAACAACAAATCTATACTAATATTATAAAGAGGAAACCTTTGTATTTTTGTATGTTTGTATTGAATAGGCTCAAAAACTACTGTACCGATTTCAAAATTTCTTTTACCATTACTTAGAAGGATTCTTCCGAATCCGTATAGGCTATATTTTATCACCGTACTCCCACGGGAACGGGAACTACGCGGGTGAAACCGCGTGACGTCCGCTAGTACTAAATATAGTCAATGGTACGGAACCCTTCGTGTGCGAGTCCGACTCGCACTTGGCCGGTTTTTTTTCTTCTATTTTTAATTCTTAATTTTTTTTTATTCCTTTTTTTACTTGTTTATATATTTTTTAGGGTTCCGTACCCAAAGAGTAAAAACGGAACCCTATTACTAAGACTTCGCTGTCTGTCCGTCTGTCCGTCTGTCTGTCACCAGGCTGTATCTCATGAACCGTGACAGCTAGACAGTTGAAATTTTCACAGATGATGTATTTCTGTTGCCGCTATAACAACAAATACTAAATATAGTCAATGGTACGGAACCTTTCATGTGCGAGTCCGACTCGCACTTGGCCGGTTTTTATTATATTTTAATTTTATTTTGTCATGCTAGATGGATGTAGGAGGATAGGGTCAGAGGAAACTGTCAGTTTGACCTGATACTTGGAGAGTCATGCTTACTGGCTGCCGAATGCGCGTAAGTCATTTATATCGGAACAATATACATGCGTGCGTGCATGCTTTTGCTTGAGTTGTAAAAACTGCATGTGTTACGTTTTTTCAAGAGATGAGGCGAAACGAAATGTAGGAACTAAGGTAAAAATCTTTAACTTTTGAATTAGAGATTATAACTTAAGTACGTCGCAATGTGCAATTCAAACGCCCCAAAATTGTGGGTATATACAGGGTGGAATTTTGTAATGCCACCTGGAGGGAAAGTACTCTTAATACTGCAGATAGAAAATTTTACTCAAAGGAAACATTCCTTTATTTTTAATAAGAAATTAATCTGCATTCAAAGATTTTTAAAATCCGCTTGCCACAGTTGGGAATCGAACCAGCTAAATTCCAAAAAAATAACATCCTATACTTTTATGGCACCAATCGATAGGGTCAATCATAAGGATCAAATCTTTCTAACAAACATGATAAATTAAATGAAAGGAAAACCATGAAATCTAAAGTTATAAATTCAATGGGATCAATTCAATACGATAAAGCACTTTTATTCAAAGGATGGACCTTTACAATTGAAGAAAGAAGATTGAAATTTACACGTGTTTGTTTGTGCAAATTGCAATCTTCCTATCTAAATAGTTGTTCGTCATTTTAGTCAATAAATTACGTCAAAAGATAATTGTTTATTAGAATCTAACATAAGTAATTGGATGGACCTTAAGTAAAAGTGCTTTATCTTATCCCATTGAATTTACAAGTTAAGATTTCATGGTTTTCCTTCCATTTAATTTATCATGTTTGTTAGAGGGATTTGATCCTTATGACTGACCCTATCGATTGGTGCCATAAAAGTACGGGATGTTATTTTTTTGGAATTTAGCCGGTTCGATTCCCGAGTGTGGCACGCGAATTTTCAAAATCTTTGAATGCAGATTAATTTATTTTTAAAAATAAAGGAATGTTTCCTTTGAGTAAAATTTGCTATCTCCGGTTTTTAGAGTACTTTCCCTCCAGGTGGCATTACAAAATTCCACCCTGTATAACATATTTCCCACTGCTGGGACACAAACCTCCTTACTTTAGGAGGGTGTGGGGCGTAACGCACCACGCGGACTCAGTGCGGTTCAGTACGTTGAGGTATAAACGAGTCTAAAAACAGGAGTTTCGCATCTACACCTAGTTATCCTATGACATGTTATCAACTAGGTGTGTACGAGCAAAGTTAAATGCGTTCAATTTAAGTTCTACCGGCTCGCCGCAGTTTCTTGTAATTCTGTTAAAGACACATAACTTTTTTAATTACGTGGTGCATACGTGGTGTTTCAAATTACCAATTAATATATTTTTCACTTCTCATGCTCTAAAAGTTCGTCTTTAAGTCATGCGTGGGCGACTTAAAGTCGCCTTTTATGCTCTAGAGCATAAAGTAAAATCTTCGTCGAAGACCAAGGCAATCGGTCCAACAGCCTCGTGTGGCTGTACAATTTCATAGAATAACCTCTTTATTTTAATTCGTTTCGTTAGTATTCTAAAAACAAGGCAAGGATACCAACAAAACTTCATGAAATAAACTTTTATTTTTTATTTCGTCCATTTACTATTTTATATGTTGCTGTTTCATTTCCTCGCAATCGAAGTGAAAAGTAGAGTGTACAACTCGTCCATAAAACCCATTTTAAACTCTATACAAACGTCTCGCGTAAAATGGTGCGTTCTATGCACTTGATGTTACAACTTACTATTTGATACTAGTGATTTAAATATAGGGGCCATTTAAGTTATTATTCAATTTCGAAAGAGCTTATTTCTCTAACTTTACTTAAAAGTGACAAAGGTATTTTTTAGCAAACTAGATTCCTTCCCAAACAATACTTGGTTCCAACTAGAAAGCGACACAGGAATCACCGTTAAAAGGGATTGAGAGTCCCACAGTAGGACGTTTAATAAATGTTAAGGTCTCGCTCTGAAGTTCCTGGAATTACCTTCTCTTGACCTGTATGTCATAAAGGATAACAAAGGGATGTCAGCATACTAGGAGCTAGAATGGGGACTTCCCAGTAAAGTACCCTTTTGTCCTGCAGTGGGGCAAATCGTCGTTGAAGTTCTAACACCACATACACACATCAAAAAAAAGTTTGCGATCACTTTGAAAACAAGAAATCTTTTATATAATGTTTTGTATTAAAATAAAATAACAAAATATTTTTTAGTTCAAACAGGGTATTTCAAAAACAAAAGGGTTTTTTTTAAAAACACATTAAATAAGTACACCTATATAATATCTTCTGTCAAAGCCTTGCTGTAGTAGAGAATAGTTAAACAATGTTACCACACCTGTTTTTTGTTATTTTAGGGAATGCTAGAATAGTTTTATTTTTCTTTTTTAATTTGTTTTACTGTATTAGTGAAAAAGTGTCACTATTAAAATGTAAATAAGTAAATGTATAAGAAATAGGAGCTACGTCTGCCAACAAACTGCTTTGCAGTTTGGCGGGGGTAATTATGTACCAGCTAAAGAATATTTTCGTGAATGTACTTTTTTTTTTTTATTTAATGAAAACACACAACAAAGATTTTTTTTGGTAAAGTTCAATTTAAAAAAAATATATCAGCTTAAGCTAGTGAATCTAGTGATCACAAACTTTTTTTGATGTTTGTACCTAAGTCAAAAATAGCAACTTTATATGAGAATGAAAAAAGTGCATGAATTAGGTAACAGTACAAAACCATTTTTTAATTTGTGTTCTATTCAAATTTGATAGAGACGTTTCTTGTTTCTGATTGGCTGAAGGAACGCGTCTTCCGATTCTCTAGCAAACATCATCAAAATGTCAAAACCGCCAAAAATTTACTTAAAAGTTAGAAGGTCAACGACGAACCGACGACCGTGAAAGTTTAAAACAGTGGACGAAATATAGGCTGAATACATCATAGAGGTTGGATTCTAACATAGGCAAAAATCTTTGAAAACAGACCGAAAATAAGCCACTTCATTCAATTAGCGAGTACATGGTAAAAGTCCTTAAGAGGCCAAAGCCGTCTTTCCACAGCTTTTCTTTAATAAATAATTAAAAAGCATCATTAATTATTTCCATAAGAAATTAATCGAATTTCCCGAAAGCACCATTGGTTACCTGCTAACATTTTTGCGATTTTGTGCCGCATCTACGTTTAAAAACCACTGAAAAGTAGACCTAATTTTGTAAGACAAACAGTTGAAAATGGGAAATGCTGTTTTGCGACATATGGCTTTCTGGAAATAGGAGAAAGGAACAGAGGTGTTCCATCATTTTCTCGTGGCCAGTTCTCGTCTGACGCTCAGCCCGATCGGACGTGTCGAAATCCTTGGGGTGGGCGATTTTCGTGTTCGCGTATTTTAATAATGTTCGTATAGTTCTCGTGCTGAAATATATACAAAAAGAAAACGAAAATTTTCAAAAACTTTTGTGTTTCGAAGTGTAAGTTTCAGTTAATAGAAGACAGAAATTGAACTGCCGACTTTCCTAAGATCATCTAAAAAAGGTAAGATTTTCTATTCAGGATTTTTCCTCTTGTATAGCGTTTCGTTTCCGAAGCGTCCTTTTCACTTTCGTTTTTAATGAAACGATGTATTTTGTATTGAAATGGTTAATTATACAGATTTTCCTTGAGGTAGAGGCACAAAGACGAAAACGGAAAATATTATTTTTGAGTGAATGCTTTATTTTTTCCTGATTGACATATTTTTTTTAAATGAATGTTTTTTTGAAATTGAAAACGGTCAGGTCGGATGGAAAATAATAGGATTTTCAGATGAATAAGTTGGATTTTCCTGTTCATCCATACCTGCGGATAACAACAGACTGTGATCGGTAAATCAGACTACAAGTATTCGTGTTAATACGCTTTTACTCGTTATTAAGAGGTCCACTATTAGAGTTGCAGCAGTGGGAACATTGAGGATTAGAGTTACAAAATCAACGTTGTATCAGAGAAAAACAATTCAACATAAACACGGAAACAAAATTCAAATTCTAAACTACTTTCCCAAAACATTTATCAACTTTGAGATTACCCCAAAAGTTTAGGTACCAGACAGACCTCTAGCAATATATTAAGCAACATTTTCTATTTCATTCAAACAGATGTGATAAAAGGGATTGATCCTAAATCAAAATAACTTAGGGAACTGCCTAACGTTTTGCGACGTGACAGTAAAACTACTGATGTTAGGGATTTGCTTTATATCGTATAGATTTATTTTTTTCTTGCTCAGACGGGTGGATGGGAATCTGTCGAATATGTATACTTATCATCGTGGAAATCGTAAAGTTAGCGAGAGGGAAAAGATTACTATTTTAGACGTAGCGTAAAGCGTGAATCTTTCACATTTTTGTCTGAAAATCATGCATGTATTTTACATATATTTACGTTCCGCTGTAAACTAACCCATTTAAACAATGACATGATTGAATATATATAATAACTAGCTTACGTCCCGCGGTTTCACCCTCGTAGTTCCCGTTCCCGTGAGAGTACGGAAATAAAATATAGCCTAGAGCACTCACGAATATTGTAGCTTTCCACCAGTGAAACAATTTTTAAAATTGGTTCATTACTTCCGGAGATTACCCCCTACATACAAACTTACAAACAAATTTTACCTCTTTAAAATATTAGTATAGATAATAATAGTTTTTCTTTGTATCGTTTTATTTTAAGAAATACTTAAAAATGTAATGAGATAAGAATTTAAATGAATAAACGACATAATGATTTTATTATCAGAAGGACACGTTTAAAAGTTTTACAAAAACAATTTAAAAAAAAAAGAGAATTTCCAACAAAAGTGAATCGGTGGTGCCTGAACTAATGATTAAAATCATTGTATCACAGACACCAGAATTGTTGGTAAGGAGTATGAATGAATCATAACTCTTCAATTCATATGGGGTCGGCGCAACATTCTTCTTCATTCTTCGTCATCTCATCAGACACCTGTTTCCTTGCCAATCATCCTTTATTTAGTTCATCCATCGTTTCTTTGATCTTCCTCTACTCTTATACCCATCCACATTCATACTCAAAACTTTCCTCACGACGTTTTCCTCATTCCTCCGCATCACATGCCCATACCACGACAACCAATTACCGTGAGTTTGAATGAATGGCAACAAAAGTAGAGGAAGACCAAAGACACGATGGATGGACTGTGTGAAGGATGATATGGCTGAAAGGAGGTGACTGGGACCACAAATAAATTGGGATAAGGGCCTGAATGATGATGATGTTGATAGGGACTTTGTTACACCACTTCTTCCCAGCTAAATGACTAGGAAGTGGCAAAGAGGGGACGTTTTGGGGGGACTGTCTCTTGTAAATTTTGAGGTTGAAAAATTGCTGACTTATCAGCTTAATTTGCATAAATGACTCTTCATTTGATTACCAAGAGATACCCAGTTATTAGGTTGTGGAGAAGGTATCCGGCTCGAAGGACCAACGTACCAGCACTCATCAGCTACCTACCATCTTTCTACAAGCTACACAGCCAGTTATGCTTAAGTCCCACATAATTGGAGGCGAGCCTATTGCCATCAAACGGGCATAAATTCAGTCTCCGTGGCTGCATTTGCTTTTAATCCAATAAATTTTTGTCTTTTACAGCGTCGTTATTGCTTAAAGAATGTAGCTTTCTTTGCTCTCTGATTTCTAAGGTTTGAAAACAATGTTGTCAAAGTAATTAAAGGTTATTAAAAGGTCCTTTTATGTCAAATTATATTGGATTTCTCGCATTTTCGTAACATCTAAGGGGACTTTAATGAGTTAAAGTATTTTATACCCATTTCAAGGAATTTGAAATATTTTAAGGGATATCTACACGGTTGACAAAGTCGAAAGAAGTTGTATGAAATGTCGGTTGAAGAAAGTTTTGAGGATGAATGTGGATAGCTATAAGAATAGTGGTAGACCAAAGACCAGGTTTATGTTTTTGATTATACTTGGTTTTTATACTTCTTTCTCGTGTGGTTAACAGTGCCTAACCAGTATGGCTATTACGTCTCTCTGTTTACAGCTCGAAAAAATAGTAACTGGGCTCAGTGTCCATCAATTAACTGTCAAAAGGTTAGTTTCGTATTATGTATGACCAGTCGCGATCAAATATGACGTCATTGGTTGTCATCGTGGCTGATAGTCACCGTAACGTATTTTGACAGACGCTTTCGTATCGATACTTATATTATTTCGATTATGTAAGCATAGTGGACAACAAATTGATGACAACTGAGTTTGAAGTGGCTTTCGTGAAAGACTATACACCGTACCCGGGCTGTTAGTCACCGTAAAGTGATATCCACTCAGTGCGATACGTAATACCAATATTATGACATTCTCGGTTGTAATCAAAGTTCAGTGTACAACCGAAGCTTGATAGTCACTAGATATCAGAAAGATACGTAATAGGCCTATTGGTGTCAGAGTTTTTACGCCACCCATGGGGCTCTGATTTGGCTTAACATGCCGTCGAGAAATATCTCTTACGCATGGTTCCTCACGACGTTTTCCTTCACCGAAGCAAATGATAATTTTACAATACGCACATGAATCCAAAAAGTCAGAGGTGCGTGTCTATGGTTAGAACTTGAACTGTGTTTTAAAATCGCTTCAATAACATACATAATTCTAAGCATAGACAATAGACATTGCAAGCTGAATGAATGAATTCTATCAAACTCTTACAGAGAGTCTAACAGAACAGTTGGTAATTTGTGATTTAAATAGCAGGTTTCAAATTAAATTATAAACGTTTAAATCTGACATATCTCTGGGAAAGCAGCCAGATGACTGAATAATTTGAAATTAAATAGTCAAGTAAGTATTTGATTTCTATGTTTCTACTGAGAATTCGCTTTAACAGCCGTAAATAAATTGAAATATCATTTAGTTTGTAAGTTTAGGTAATGGTTCCGGGTAATGTGTCGTGGTTCGCATATTCTAACTCAGCCAGGCAATAGGCTTGTGTCCTGAAAAAAATTAATTAGTCCGTCAGTTATATTATCAAAAAATATTTGACAAGTATATTTTCTTTTGTTACGTAAACGAAAATTGACGAAGGTACGACGCTTTTAAAATTCTCAATACGTCACACCGTGCTATTATTTTTAGTGCGTTGTGACGTCATGAGCCCCTACTCGCGAGTTTTGATGCGTTTTATCTTTGTCAATTTCATTGATTTACAAAAACAAAAAATACGTGTCCATTATTTTCCAATACTCTAACTGACGGACTAAATAGATTTGCAATTTATTGATGGTGGAAACTAGCGTATTTGTTTGGTATTTTTACAACAACTCAACAACATTAGAAGCTTTTTAGGGTTCCGTAGTCAACTAGGAACCCTTATAGTTTCGCCATGTCTGTCCGTCCGTCCGTCCGTCTGTCCGTCCTCGCTTAATCTCTGTGACCGTTAGCAATAGAAAGCTGACATTTAGTACCAATATGTATATTAATCACGCCGACAAAGTGGTAAAATAAAAATTGGAAAAAAAAAATATCAGGGTAGCCCCCCTATATGTAAAGTGGGAAGTGATTTTTTTTTTAATTTCAACCCTAACGTGTGCTATATTGTTGGAAAGGTATTTAAAAATGAATAGGGGTTTTCTAAAATCATTTTTTGATAATGTCAATAATTTCGGAAATAATCGCTCCAAAAGTAAAAAAACAATGTGTCCTCTAACTATTGAACCATAAGTTTAGAAAATATGAAAAAAATCTGAAAAGTAGAACTTTATAAGGACTTTCTAGGAAAATCATTTTGAACTTGATGGAAACAACAGTTTTTGTACAAAAAAGACAAAAAGTTGTACAAAATAATTTCTGAACTAAGTTTGTAGTATATTCGTATATGCAAGCATTTTTACATAATGGATTCCCACCTTTAAACTCATAAGTGGGAACACTTATTGTGACGGACGGGAAACTACGGAACCCTACACTGAACGTGGCCCGACACGCTCTTGGCCGGTTTTTTGTAGCTAAGGTCAATTCAACATTTTTTGCTCTTTTTACCATTGATATATGATTATCATGATCTAGATTGTGATGTGATACGGAGGAGGGAAGAGTAGAGGAGGACCAAATAAACGATGAATGAACTGTGTGAAAGATTGGTTAGAAAGGAGGAATGTCTGCTGAGAGGACGAGTAACAGAGAGGTATGGAAAAAGTACACATGCTGCAATGACCTCAAATAATTTTGGATAATGCCAGGAGAGTGTTGATGTTCTCGCTCATTGTGTAGTTCTTGGAAACTTGAATAGTCTGTAGGCTAATTCACGTAACTAAAGAAGTGCTGTTGCAGTGCAGTTGCAGTTAAGTTTCGATCAAAACAACGCTTTTCGTATTCTCTACCGCTGTCAAACACGCTCGCGTCAAGATCGAGTCACGCGAGCGCAATAATATTGTCTGTATGGTGTCGGACGTAGAGAATAGCACCATCCCATATCTTCCCGTGGGTGTCGTAAGAGGCGACTAAGGGATTACCAGAGAATGGGCAGCAGCGTTCTCTGTGCTTTTGTAACAACCGTACTGCGATCGCCAACCCGCCTGCCAAGCGTGGCGATTATGGCAAAACCCCCCTTTGGGGGAGGCCCATGTCCAGCAGTGGACGTCTTACGGCTGAAATGATGAGCGCAATAGCGGCATTCTACTGTTGCGTGTCTTTGGCGCGTGCTTCGGAACGCAACATGATCGGTATTCTACTATGAGAGAAAAAGCACTAAAATCTGTACTGGGGTATTATTTTATTAACGTCATATTCATAGAAATGTAATCGATTCAATTCGATTATTTAGAACACTTTTTCTCTCATATGGCCACACCATAAGTAAGTTTGGTAGAGTTTGGTTGTCGTACGGTTGACGTGCAGTTCACGCGCAGCTTACGCACAGTTCAAAGATTACAAGAATACCGTTTATCACTAGAACTTGAACTTAACTGCAACTGCACTACAACTTCATCGGCGCGTCATAAAATTACGTGAATTAGATCTCAGCCACTGAACTCATAAATACGTCCTGATATTCCAAACGTTTTACCGTTCATAACAAACCAATAAACTCCTAATAACATCGTATTTAATTTGTTTTCGTCTCTAAATTATTGGTAACAAGCCAACTTGTCCAACATAATCCTGTATTTAATAACTTTTGGGTTTAATCGTGTAGCTGTTATTATTTATTGGCTATAATAATACGGTAATGCGAGGGGCCGAACGATTTCGCGAAAATTATAGATTTCTGGTAGGTATCGTGTGCTTATTACCTATGTAGCTGCACGTGCACGTTCTATAAATGATATGGTGTAGTGTACTATTTGGAAAAGTGTAGTAAAAATGCTTGTATAAATGGGATCAGACAATACTTTTTTTTTTTCGGATGGGATATCATCAAATGATTCCTCTCGCTCTTGACGGAGCAGGAGGAAGTGAAGGGAGTGTCAGACTTTTACTGACTAAAACCCATCCATGTTCCTTCATCGCCCTTTGTATTCCGAGGCCACGGTATCTCTTTCGAACAGTCCCGCAACCCCGGCAGGCATCGGTCCTTACGGACCCCTTCCTTTTTGCTGACACTCTTTGAGGCGCGCGTGGAACACGAACGCACCATCGTCACGTCCTGTCGTCATGAGACGGACGGACGGCGAGATAGCCCATAGCCCGTCCACAGGCCCGCGCCTACGGTGGCCCTCGACGCCCGGGGCGTCTCTCGCGGGGCCGGGACGATGTGAGGTTCTATCCCTCTCACGTTCCGTTAATGCATTGCCTCTTGCCTCATACAAGGTTTCAACGAATCCCTTATCAAGCCGGTAACCACGTATACTGTAGATCAAACTTAGTAACTCTAAGCAAAAATTATTGATGGGAATCGACTTGTTCGTTTTTTTTTTTTGCAAAAAATATTTTTTTATTTTATCTTTTATGTTTGAAGCAATCCACACACATTCTTGACATATTGAGTTAATTTTACATTGTAACTAGAATATAATAGGTGATCATCAACATAGACGAAGAAGAAAAAATACTATTCCTTATAATACCTTGAGTTATAAGTCGAGCTACACGTTAACTGACAAATGCTTGCACTGACTGGACAGGTCCACTCAAATCTGTATGGTTCTTTCTTCAAAAGACCATCTCAGGCACTAATCTGCATAGTCCTCATGTGAATTTAGCAAGATTGTCTGGACTTTAAAAGAGACTACGACCTCTGAGTTTGTTTCGGCTGTTTCTTCTCAGAGTAGTCAGGTACGAAACACCGGCCCCATCTAGTTTTCAAAAACCGACCAAGAGCGAGTCGGACTCGCGCACGAAGGGTTCCGTACCATTATCTATACATTAGACAAAACGGCAAAAAAATCACGTTTGTTGTATGGGAGCCCCCCTTAAATATTATTTTTATTCTGTTTTTAGTATTTGTTGTTATAGCGGCAACAGTAATACACCATCTGTGAAAATTTCAACTGTCTAGCTATCACGGTTCATGAGATACAGCCTGGTGACAGACAGACGGACAGACGGACAGACGGACAGATGGACAGACGGACAGACAGACGGACAGACAGCGAAGTCTTAGTAATAGGGTTCCGTTTTTACCCTTTGGGTACGGAACCCTAAAAAGAATTACGTAAATCGGTCCATAATTGACGGACTATCGATGACAAAAATTAAAACACCGAAAATAGAACCTCATTCTTGTTTGAAGTCGATAAAAAAAAAACATTATACTTACCAAGCTGCATTGCCGTATCAGAAAAAAACGGTACTATCTTATTATAAAGAAAAAAATATGTGCAGTGTCCTTTTTCAACGAACTTTTAGAAGCAAAGGAAAAGATATCGTGCAGTGTCCTTTTTTAACTTTTAGAAGCAAAGGAAAAAATATCGTGCAGTGTCCTTTTTCAACTAACTTATAAAAGCAAAAGGAAAAAATATCGTGCAGTGTCCTATTTCAACTAACTAGAACTCAATATTTTTCTTTTATCTTCAGTGTAGATTTCGAAAGTTCATTAAAAGTTCACTACATTATTTCGCTAACGTAAGTTTGTTGGCACTTTCTAGTGTCAACCGGTTTCTGTGTAACTTCGTAGTACCGTCACAGAGAATGCTGGAACTTGGAGGTGATAGGTATTTTAATAATGTTTCACTTCATGTGAAATTTTAATATGTCTGGGATGATAACCTACGTGTTGTAAATTTTAAGTCTTTAGCGGATTTGGTGCTCATGACTCAACAAATGCCTAGCATTTTCCCAACGTTTTTTGGGGTTATTACTTCACTAGATATTATAAAACAAAGTCCTCCGCGGCGTCTGTCTGTCTGTCTGTTCACGATATACTCAAAAACTGCTGCGCCAATTTTCATGCTGTTTTCACCAATGGATAGAATGGTTCTCGAGAAAGGTTTTAGTATATAATTTGTCAAGTTTTCGAGCTTCGAAACTGCACCCCTAGCCAAGTTGACAATTTACAATTGTTAACGCTAGTAGAAAACTATTCAAATTAATGGAAATAACATCATCTCAAAGTTAAATCACGTGATCAACACAAACGAATAGAAAATCCGTAGACAAGTTTACATCGTTCAAAATGATAGAATAAAATGTTATCGTTTCTACAATGTTGATCGCTAAAAGTGTAGGTTTTTTCTACAGACATTAGAGAACGAGCGATCGACTCAGTCGTGTCAACTTGGCTACCAATTTAGCGCTTTCTACAATCGCTTACGCCGAGGCGTTTACGATTCGAGGAGGCGTCTTCGACAATTCAAAAGTGCCTGGAACTGGCCTACTTGAAATAAATGCTTTGATTTTGATTTTGATTGTAGAAAGAGAACCGATACGAAATGTTTGTAACTTGGCTAGGGGTGCTGATGTCTAAGATTCCAAGCAACAATGCCACATTCTTATATTAACACTTCAATACCCGCAATTACAGACACAATTAAAATAACAATGCACCGTGCCTCTGGAGGCACGGCCGGGAGCATACGGGTTAAAAGTAAAATGAAATGATCCTACAATTCCGTATCCTACACAAAAAGCCATCGAATTATTGACTAAAAAAAACAAACAACAAATAATCAAATATAAGCTTCAAAAAGACATGAAACATTTCCCTGGCCCCAGTCTAAATATATTTGATGGAAATTCCTTTATATTATGTTTCTTTGTATTGAAAACAACATTAACAATGAGTTTTTCCTTTGATCGAGTAGGTATTATTAGATTATACTTAGCTTTTGCTCTGGCTTTGTCCGTGTTCAATTTGTTTTAATGTAAAAAAGGGCATAGCAATGGTATCGGTTGATTTTATGTTATTGATCTTTTAGGGATTGGAAATTTGGATGGAATTTATAATTTCACCTTTACTTTAGAGCGAGCAGCGTTCGCCCAGTGATGGCGGCCCCGAATTACGAACAGTAAGTCGTGGGTCCGATCCCTGGCAGGCCCATTTCTTTGTGTAATTTATTTCATCATCACTGCTCTCAAAAACGATGAAGAAAGAAGAAAGAAAGAAAAGGATTTCTTGTGTGTGTGTGTGTTTTTTGTTGTGTTGTGTGTGTTTTTTTTGTGTTTTTGTTGTTTTTTTTTTTGTTTTGATTTTTTGAAGGAAAACATCGTAAGGAAACCACCGTAACATCTACCAACCGCACTGGGCCCGCGTGATAGATTACAGCCTCTTTCCTCTAATTGAGAGGGGCCGTGTGTCCCAGCAGTGGGAACGTTGTAGGCGGATTATGTGTATGCTTTACTTTAGCAGTACTGTTGAACATGAGTTCCTGAATTCGATTTCTGGGTCGGGCAAAATGTGATTGGGTTTTATAACAGAAAACTCAGTAGCAGTCCGAGGTCCTATTGATGGCAATAGGCTCGCTCCCTAATATGGTAGGTACTTAAACATAACTTGCACTGTTTTAGACTTTCACGGTTTTTTACTACTACTTACGGGATAATGGTGCCGATTCCCTTGTTTACAAACTAAACCAAATTTAAGTTCAGTGCATCTTTTTCTTTCTATTTCATTAAGAAAAGGACAGAAGATAAATTTTAGTTATGATCTGTCAAATTAATCAGCGCCATACAAGTTTTAGACGCGATTAAAAAGTTTACTACTAAAATTACATCAAATTACATCAGATGCTGACTAATTTGACAGGATTAAACTAATGTTTATCTTATGTCCTTTTCATAATGAAATAGAAAGAAAAAGATGCATTCAACTTAAGTTTAGTTTAGTTTGTGACCAAGGGAATCGGCACCAACATCTGTGATTTTCTTTATTTATAAGCTCCCGATATTTCGACGCTGTTGCAAGCATCATGATTGCGGGAATACTGAAGAGGTGTGCGGATGGGGCACGGATATACAAGTTATGTTTAAAGTACTTACGGGATAATAATATTGAAGTAAGTAAGTACTTTAAACATAACTTGTAGAAAACATTAAAAAAAAATTGAAGTTGTTCAGCGAAACTAAACTGCAGTACCACGTTAAACAGTACCTATAGCCAATATTCAAACTAACATTATATTTTCACACAAACCAGTCTTTACCCACCCCTTTTAGGGGGCGTAGGCAAATTATAATGGCCCCTTTGATCCATGGGTACCGTTTGCCGTGGCAAACTATTCGGTAATTGCGCGATCATGACTGGCGAAAATGATGGCTTTGTCCTCTCTCCTTTATGATAGATAAATGACGCACTTTTTGGTATTAGTATTAGAATATCGGAGTGGTGGCGGTGTTAAAAAAGTTTTATTGATTGGTTTTGGGGTTGATTTCTTTTGTATGAGATATACCTTCCAAGTTCAAAGGTTTTAAGAGCGTGCTCACATATTTTGGGCGTTTGACCAAAAATACGTACTTTTCCAAGTCCTCGATATTTGTTATATAAAGATAATGGCATAATATTTCAATGAAGAATCATAAATCTGGCTTTGTTTTAGTGCGTAGATTGATTAGAATTTTGTTATAATAGTTAATATTACGAGAAATAGTAATTTTCCGACAGCCAATTTCAAGCAAACGTTAAACATTAGGTTTTCTGCTGCCATTTGTATCAAACTGGTAACACGAAAAAATCTAAAAAAATATATATGTACTGGTCATATAGTCCTCAAGGTTGTAGATTGATAAGAATATTGAAATAAAAATTGAATCGACGCAAAAAACAACGATATTCAAAAGCAATATTGATCTAAAATGTATGCATTTTCAGCGTCCATTATATTCCAAATAAACTCAATTTTATCAAATAAATTAATATGATATAAAACTTCGATCTACAACGAATACGTTTTATTAGTTTTCATTTGTCAATATAATAAGACAAAATTACAATAAATAAAATTGGAGAACTATAAGTCTGCGTCAATTCAGCTCGCACCTCAGTCTCATGTCAGTCTCGTCTCTAATTTTCGTCAATAACAATCGACAATCGTCCGGAGATCAATATTATTATCGAGTCTTGTGGGCCGGTCGAAAAAATTTGATCCAGGAAGTAAAAATCAAAAATTTGCGAAAAAAATGTAACAGCCCTCTTAAATATAAGTTTTTAGAAGTTTTAATCCGCAACCGATCCATAGTCACAACAAACTGCCACACCAGTGTGACTATGGTTAATTTTATTTATCCGTAATCACACTGGTGCGAAAAAAATTACGTATTTAAAAGTAGCCACTAAAACATAATGATAACTAAATAAATGAAAACTTCTCTCTCATTAATTAAAATAACATTACTCTTGTAATCTTCGAAGGGTTAGGCAGAGGTGTACCTAATCATCATCATCATCAGCCTATTAATGTTCCCACTGCTGGGACACAGGCCTCCTCTCTATGAGAGGGAATGGGCTATAATCCACCACGCGGGCCCAGTGCGGATTGGTAGATGTCACATGTCTTTGAATTTTTTGGTTCTAGGACATTTCGGGTTTCCTCACGATGTTTTTTTCCTTCACCGTTTTGAGAGCAGTGGTTATGAAATAAATTACACAAAGTAATGCGCCTGTCTGGGTTCTGTCTGGGCCGCCACCTCTGGGCCACCACTGCTCTCGTGTACCTAATCGCACACCCAAATAACACAGTTGTTGGTACTACCCTTTAAAGAAGAATCTTGTTAAGAGGTTTTGAAAAGTTTATTGGTTTTTTTTAGCGTCGTTTCTGTTTTACGTACTGAACTGAAGTTTGTAAAAGTAATTATTATTATTATAAGCCTGTATTGTCCCACCGCAAGGCAAAGGCCTCCCTTCCCTCCTTCCACATTTCGCGATCTAGTGCGATTGTTAGTAGGCCAATCCTTTGCGAAAGAGTCTAGCTCATCCCGCCATCTCCTTCTGGGCCTGCCGCGTTGTCGTTTCCTGCTATCTGGTATCCACTGAGTGGTAATATTTGCCCATTGCTCATGAATTTGTTAATTAGTTTTCAAGGCTGTCTAAACCTATGAAGTTTGAATTAACAAGAATTATATTTTTATTACGACCTTTTGAAATATTCATAAATTTTTCATGTCTATGGATTATAAGATTTCGTATTAGTTTTCATTTAAATTGGAAAATTTAATAAACGTTAAATTATAGATGCTCTTGTAACGCTCCTAAATTCTATTTCTGATAAGCGAATCAATTCAATCTAACGCCAAATCTCACGTCAATTTGTGTTTGATTGAATCTTAGTACTCCGTGTTGGTCAGCCAATCATAGCGGCTAACTGGATAGTTGACAGCGTCTGAATTGATTAGGCTTCCAGTACCCGGAGGATAGTCGAACGGTACGCCGTAAGTAAGTGGTAATAAAACCAGGATAAAGTGGTCTCTTGTTTCATTGAATCTTTGCACTACGCTAGGCCAGCTCAAGTGTACGAAGTCTCAAAGCTTAGTGTAAAAATGGTGTTTGATTGAATCTTGGTACTCCGTGTTGGTCAGCCAATCATAGCATAACTTGATAGTTGACAGCGTCTGAATTGATTAGGCTTCACGTACCCGGAGGATAGTCGAACAGTAAGCCATAAGTGAGTGGTAATAAAACCAGGATAAAGTGGTCTCTTGTTCCATTGAAACTTTGCACTACGCTAGGCCAGCTCAAGTGTACGAAGTCTCAAAGCTTAGTGTAAAAATGGTGTTTGATTGCATCTTAGTACTCCGTGTTGGTCAGCCAATCATAGCGGCTAACTGGATAGTTGACAGCGTCTGAATTGATTAGGCTTCCAGTACCCGGAGGATAGTCGAACGGTACGCCGTAAGTTAGTGGTAATAAAACCAGGATAAAGTGGTCTCTTGTTCTATTGAAACTTTGCACTACGCTAGGCCAGCTCAAGTGTACGAAGTGTCAAAATAGTAATGTAAAAATGGTGTATAAATTATCCACAATTTTGTATTTGACTGCAGTTCAGGAAGTCCAAACTCAAAATTTGCCGAAAAGCGATGGAACGCAGCATTCTCAATATTCGACTCTGTGATTGAATACGCAACACCTTAAGGCGATTACAGGAGCTAAATTAACAACTCTATTTGTGGTGGTTCAAACTTCGTTAGAAATACTGTTAAAATAAGGTTCTAATCAACTTGCACTACAAAGTGGTTGTTACGTCTGTCACTGCGGGCCGAATAGTGTGAAATGAGTGATTTTTACGATTTACAAAAAATCTATTGCTTGGACTAAAAAAGTAAAACACTATGATGCTAATATGTCGCTTGTAGAATTATTTGCCAAAAAATCAGAATGATCGCATGGATTTTAGTATAGTGTTTAGGTGTTTACTCGTTAAAAGATTTTTTTTTGAGGTAAGTTCGTGATTTCTTTCTATAGAATAAAACAAGTTGTATTATGTTTTTAAAACACTATCATACTAGCATATATCCTGAAGAATATCATATATTTTTCTGGTTTTGTTTATTGCAGTAAATCATATGCTTTTTTGCATTATAAAACTCGCGTTTAGCTCATGTAGTCGCCTTAATACGGTCTATGACAGGCATTGGTGTCGATTCTGTTGTGCACAAACTAAACTTAATTTAGGCTATTGCTATCTTTTTCTCTCTAATAAAACGAGAAAGAGACGGACGTACTCGTAATTTAGAGCTGTCAAATTTAGTTGGAACTAATATTTCTAAACAAATGAAGGGTGCACGTAAAAACATGTCGACTAAAAACACGGTGAAGCGCAAGGAATAAACTAGTTTGATATATCTAACTTAGTTCATAGCTATAGCCGTCCTTTTCTCGTACTGCCTTTTAGTAAAAGATAGTAATAGCCTAAATTAAGTTTAGTTTGTGCACTACAGAATCGACACCATTGACAATGTTGGTCAACAGTCTGCGAAGTTAAAATGGGACTGGGCATGAAGATATAGTCACAAAGTGGCGGCGTTAAGAGGACGCTTTGGAAATTTTGGAGTCAATGATCTCAATTTTTGTCAATAATTACAAAACGAATGAAAATATAAGTTGGTGACCTGATAATTCATGATAAAAAAATAATTTCTTAGTTTTCAATACATGATTAGGTAAGTTTTGTAACAGAAAAAAAATATAAAACATACCTCTTTTTAAGAAGAGATTCACATCATACGGGCAAACGATTTAAGCCTCTTAAGTTTCTCCGTAGATGAGTCTATACGTATGTATAGACTCATCTCTCAAAATTGTAGAAGGAATTTCTCAAATTATCGTTTCCAACTGAATTAAATAACAAAAACCATTTTGTCATTTACGTCCTTTAGTTATAAGCTAGCAATCCTCGCGCCACTCAGACGCCCAGTTTTAGAACGATGCGTCGCCTTAAGACGGGCGCCGGGCGTTGTAACCGAGGCAGGCCCAAGAAACGCTACCGTAGAAAAAGCAAAAGATAAAGAAAGCTGGAAAGCCACAGGAAGGCTTTTTTTTGCCCAGCAGTGGGACCAAAATAGACAGACACGTCCGTCCGCACGTCTATCCAAAACAAACTGTCATTCTTCAAGATGGCAAATGTATGTCAATATGAAAAAAAAATCAGATTGTAGATACAAAAATATTTTGATACACAAATATTTTACAGTGTGCACATCATTAAAAGCTATGTAGGTCAGATAGTGTGTTAGTGAGCAACAGTGAAATATAATAAAAGAGGTTTTATTTTCTTACGTCAACACAAGCTTTACAAGAATAGCTGAGAACTTGATGAAGGGATAAGCCTGTCGATTTAGTTCGTTCGGCTTTAATTATTTATTTACCTTGGTTTGCTTATTTCTATGAGAATACATAATATTAAGAAAATGTTGTGAGAGTTTTTTTTCGTAAAAGACTTTTTCATAGGTACGAGTATTCATTAAGTTTACCGATTAGATTTTGTTGTTGGTTTGATATTTAGATAATGGCGTTCCTGAGAATTAAGCCTAATTAATTTTGTGTGTTGTTCCATGTTACTTGTGGTCGGCGCAACACGTTTTTTTCTTCCAATCTCCTCTCTCAACCGTCACGCTATCATTTTTACTTCCTTATCATTCATATCATTCCTCACACAATCCATCCATCGTTTCTTTGGTCTTCCTCTCCCTCTCCATCCATCTACATTTATATTCATCACTCTTTTAGTCACATGCGATTCATCCCTCCTTATCACAAATGTCCATTGTTTTTTTCGTTCACCGGTCCATACACTTTAACTTCTTCTAATATACTTTGTTTTTTTCGTTCACCGGTCCATACACTTTAACTTCTTCTAATATACTTTGTTTTTTTCGTTCACCGGTCCATACACTTTAACTTCTTCTAATATACTTTGTTTTTTTTCGTTCACCGGTCCATACACTTTAACTTCTTCTAATATACTTTGTTTTATCGTTCACCGGTCCATACACTTTAACTTCTTCTAATATACTCGTTCTTTACCTTATCCATTCTTGTCACACCACACATAAACATTCTCATCTCCGCTACATGCAATCTTTTTTCATCCACCTTCTTCACTTTTTCTGATGGATTTAGATTAGACCTGTCGTACTGCCTACAGTACGACAGGTCTAATCTACTAATACTAAACGAGTAAAAGAGAAGTATGGACCTTCTTTAGTTGAGAAAGCAAAGCAAATCCCATGCCTCCTTTAATACAAAATTCTCTTGGGCATCCCAAATTTATGTCTATAGCAGCCTTTTCTACAAGTTTAGCTACTTATAAAGCTCTTTCAGCATTACATGTTCCCAACTGAAGTATAACTTTATCCTTTTCTTCATCACAAGTCCGAAATACTATTGTTCCATCTGTTTGGTCTACATAGTCAACTGTGTTTAATATATCGTTGTATTTTCGCTTTGACCTTAGAAATTTCCAATCAATTAGTTGTTGAGGCCATTCATCCTTTGTCCTGCCATGAATCCCAATATTGCTTTTATCCCTGAACCCACCAGTTTCTCTACAAGCATTAGTGTCTCCTCGGGTGTCTTAAGAATTATAATTTAACAAGTAACAGGTATGGATAAATTGTCAATTAAAGTAGTTAAGATGTTATGGGCCTTCTCTGGTTGAGCAAGCAAAGCAACTCACTCACATGGAAGACGCAGACATGCTGCGCCAACCTGCTGGGATATGTGTAGGAGAGTGATCATGATGATGTTATCACCTACTAGGTGTTAGGTTACCCAGCAACAGTTTTTTTTGTTTTAGATAGGCAGTCGCTCTATGTAAATTACTGGTACAGAGGCCCTAGTCTCTAACGTCCATCCGTCTCTATCCGTCTCTCTCGCGCACTTCTGCAGATGAGTGCGATTGAGAGAGATGGATAGAGACGGACGGATGGACGGACGCTAACGTCCGTCCATCCGAGAACGACGAAGAGTAATGCCCGACTCGTCACTGAGGCCCTACTCTTTAGAGAGTAAGGCCTCAGTGACGAGTCGGGCATTACTCTTTAGATACATCGTTGTTCGTATTGATTTGATTGAACTATTTAATTTAATTTAATTTAAATCTGTAATGATGCTATAATTAGTGGTAAATAAATAAATAATTTATTAATTTATTGATTGATAATGAGTATTATTACTATTAGTCATTGCTAATCTAATGGAATTATTATTTATTGATTGCTGTTATAAACGATTATTATTTTTATTGATGGATGTGATGGAATTAGTTAACGACTGTTGTTATTGATTGTTTGTTGGAATTAATTATTGTTTTTGTTATTATTGATTTGATTTAATTATATATTTGTTGCTGATGATAATTGTTAACTAATGTTTATGTTTACTAATTATTAATGTTACTTGTATGGAATTCAATAAAGCTTATTTATTACTAGCGGACGTCACGCGGTTTCACCCACGTAGTACCCGTTCCCGTGGGAGTATGGGAATGAAATGTAGCTTATGTTACTCAAGGTGAATTTAGCTTACTAATGGTGAAAGAATTTTTAAAATCGGCGCAGTAGTTTTTGAGTTTATTCATTACAAACATACACACAAAAATACAAATCTTTCCTCTTTATAATATTAGTGTAGATTGTAGATGCATCTGGTTAGATTGGAAGCCAAAAGCCTGGGAAAAGGCTAGGCAGACTATGATCTTCAGCAGGTTTTATAGCCCAAGTTTCTAAAAATTAATAGATGTACTAAGTTATAACAAAACAAACACATTGATTGCCCTTGAACAAACAGTAACAAATACATTACTGGCTCACCAAACAGAACATATTTGTCAGCCCCACAGAGCGTGTAATGTGAAGTTAACAATGTGTGTCGCGGTGTATATCAAATAGATGGCAAATTATCTAGGTGTTGCCAGCTGTGATTATTTAAGAGACATTTTTTTTGAGGACTTTAATAAAGACTTTCTGCTGAGGTTCTGGGTTCGATTCCCGGGTCGGACAAAGTGTTATTGGGTTTTTCCATCAGGAATTTCTCATTAACAGCCACGAAGTCTAGATTTGTGCCCGGTTGATGGCAATAGGCTTGTTCTCTATTAAATGGGGCGTAAACATAACTGGCAAAATGTGGGTGTACCACTATTGGGTACAACAACAACAGCCCATAACGTCCACTGCTGGACATAAGCCTCTCCCATGATGGGAGGAATTTGCCGTAAACTCCATCAACAAATTAGAATTGTTGATCGAAGGGCAGAGCGACTCAATCGAAAGTTAAGCTAGGTTGGCTGATGTCGGTCCGTTGATGGGTAACCGTACTTCACATATCGAGACCATTCCGTATTGTTGGTTCTGGCTGTTATTTGTAGAACTCTGTAAGTCGTTATGGGAAGTCGAAAAGTCAAGAAACTTGAAAGTTGGATCCAACCTCACCAAGAGCTTTCAATCGCTTATGTATATTTCAAGGTGCAAACATAACATAACATCACGCCTGTAGACCCCGAAGGGATAGGCAGAAGTGTACACCGACATTTCGCCAGTTATGTTTCAAGTCCTATGTAATCGGGGCCGTGCCTATTGCCATCAACCGGGCACAAATCCAGACTCCGTGGCTGCTATTGAGAAATTCGTGACGGAAAAACACAATAGCAATTTGTTCGACCCGGGAATCGAATTCTGATTCGATCTCTGGAACGCGCTACCTTTTGGCATTGAAAAGGCTGAAAGCAAATTCACTTTCAAAAGAAAAGTTCGTACTTACTATTTAAGTCAGACTAATTAGCTCTCGAATCGAAGTCGAGTCATAGTCATAATAATTATTATTAGTTTTATCGCTATTTAATTTTTAATTTTTGATTTGATAGAATATCTATTAGTTTATTTTATGTGTATAATAAGTGTATTAGTATCAATATAAGTATATACATTCTCGTTAACAAGAAGTTAGTTTTTAGGGTTCCATACCCAAAGGGTAAAAACGGAACCCTATTACTAAGACTTCGCTGTCTGTCCGTCTGTCTGTCCGTCTGTCCGTCTTTCCGTCTGTCCGTCTGTCCGTCTGTCTGTCACCAGGCTGTATCTCATGAACCGTGACAGCTAGACAGTTGAAATTTTCACAGATGATGTATTACTGTTGCCGCTATAACAACAAATACTAAATATAGTCAATGGTACGGAACCCTTCGTGTGCGAGTCCGAATCGCACTTGGCCGGTTTTTTAGACATTATTTTGTACCCTATCACTATGTTTTCCTATTTAACCCAAAGGTTGGCTGGTAGAGAATGCCTTGTGGTATTAAGTCCGCCTATGTACCACTCTTGTACATGAAGTTTAAATAAATAAATAAATTCAGGACCCCATGTTCAGAAGGTGCGATTGCGACAGCTAGAGTAACGAGGCAGTCAAGTCAATACCAACCTTAAACAAAACGAACGCAATGCATTTATCGCATGAACAAACAGATGTACAAACATACCTGTCTCACCAAACAGAACATATTTGTCAGCCCCACAAAGCGTGTAATGTAATGTGCGTGAAGTTAATCATGTGTACCTATTACGTGTATATCAAATAGATAGCGAATTATCTAGGTAGGTTGTTGGCAGTGTTGTCATAATAAGCGAGTTTACATCATCAATTACTTGCAAATGTATTTAGTCCGTCAGTTAGAGTATTGGAAAATAGTGAACACGTATTTTTTGTTTTTGTAAATCAATGAATATAGACAAAGATAAAACGCATCAAAACTCGGGAGTGGAGGGGCTCGTGACGTCACAACGTACTAAAAAATTATAGCACAGCGAGACGTATTGAGAGCAGCGGTGGCCCAAGTGGTGGCGGCCCCGACTTACTAACAGTAAGTCGTGGGTTCGAACCCAGATAGGCGCATTACTTTGTGTAATTTATTTCATCACCACTGCTCTCAAAACAGTGAAGGAAAACATCGTGACGAAACCGGCATGAGAAAAAAAAAAATTGAAAACATGTGACATCTACCAATCCGCACTGGGCCCGCGTGGTGGATTATAGCCCACTCACTCTCATTGAGAGGAGGCTTGTGTCCCAGCAGTGGGAACATTAATAGGCTGATGATGATGTGACGTATTGCGAATTTTATAACCGTCGTATCTTCGTCAATTTTGGTTTACGTAATAAAAGAAAAAATACGTATCAAATATTTTTTGATAATCTAACTGACGGACTAATTAGATCTTTTCAGGATTAGCCTATTCAGCCTATTCAGGAGATATTTTTTTCGAGGACTGTTATCAATTATCATACTGGGTGAGATTTTACCCGACTACGGCGAAGCTAAAAGGAAGGGTAATTATTTTAGCAGTCGATGTATGTATGTATGTATGTTTGTGTTTACGTATGTTCCTCCGTAGCGCCTAAACTATTCATCCGATTTTGATGAATAAGGTGTCAATCGATTCGTTATTCTGGCCAGGATAACATAGGCTACATTTTAATCGACTTCTACCATAGGAGGATTTGATTTTACCTTGTTAATCCCGACTTTAATTCGTTCGTGATTTTTCAGTAATTGGATTTTTTACTAGTATACCTACCACACAAATTCTTGTTAAATTCAGCATTAAGACTAGTTAGTAGTTGTTAGTAGTTGAAGGGCTCGTGGCTAATGACAGTCACACAGGATGATCGAACGTTAAGCAACGCTTACGTTTACATAAGCCGCTGGTCTCGTCTATTCTACATATTTAAGTCAATGATCCAGCTATTTTTATTCGGGTAATCCTGCCAGGCATTGACTGCTATAGTCTGCGTCAGATTAGTAGGAATTAAAGGTCATTGCTCTTTCCTTAATTTCTCTGCGTAGGTACCCGGATTATGAATCATTTTTTATTACTAGAAAAAGTCAAGGATCACGATATAGGTGGTTTCGGGACAAGTTTATGTCATTATTTCTGTTCTCGGAATTATGTATTTGAATAAATGTATGCGGGTTAATGGCCTTTATTTCCTACTAGCGGACGTCTTGCGGTTTCACCCGCGTAGTTCCCAGTTGTTACTCAGGGTGAATGTAGCTTTCCAAAAGAATTTTAAAAATCGGTTCATTACGGAAGTAATGAACCGATTTTAAAAATTCTTTTAAAATCGGAATGTTTGTATGTAGGGGATAATCTCCGGAAGGAGATTACCCCCTACATACAAACTTACAAACTTACAAACAAATGTTACCTTGTTTATAATATTAGTATAGACTAATCTGCACAGACTATAGCCGTGTCAATGAACGGCAACTCTTTTTCGGGTAATTTGTTTACAAAAGTATTTAGAAAACTTTTAGCGTAAACTGCCACAAAGACTCCTGACTTGTAAAACTGTTCGAATCTGATACCCTACACCCTTCCATAGGCCATTAACGTCACCCCAGTACTTGAGTTTGAGTAATTATCGCTATCACACCTTATTGTTTTAATAAAGAGAGTTGATGACGGCTTTACTAAACAATAGAAGAATTTTGGAACGATGAAGAATTTTCGGCGGAAGAACTTTTTTCGGGAACAAATTCTTTTGAAAATTTTCCTGTGGTTTTACGAGTATCGACCTGCTCACGAGCTTAGAGGCCGTCTCAGGTTTATTACGACTTTAAGGCCTGAGTACTTGTCCGGTCGGTCGTGACGTCAGCGGGAACAAAATACGGCTGCCGGTCGCCACTGACGTTAGCGTCGCAGTATGGTGCTATATAGAAAACAAGGTATACTCGTACGCGACCGACCGTCAGCGCGATAAGAATTCAGGCCTTAACAGGCCTAGCGACTCGGCTTGCGGCCTGACTGGCGTCAAGCCACACGTGTGTTTGTTTCGCTTGTTTCCCTCGCGTGAGTCTCTATCGCGCGTTGAAAGTCGCGTCGTCGCGGTGAGTCGTGGCGTGTTCTAAATCCAGCTATAAACGATAGGTTATGTATGTGCAGTTTTGCTGTAAGGTTCGACTGTACTGGCATGCATGGAGAAAATGACTGTACCTTATTTTTATCTTGGTCTGTACATGCAACCTAGCGAATATCGAAATATGATCGAAATGGATATTTGTTCCACTTGCTTATGTAGGCGTGGTATGACTGCGCAGGCATAACCGAGCGTGTCTGGCAGGTCGCATACATAGCCAGTTCAGTTCCAAGTTTATTTATTTTTTTATATCAGGTAATAAACCCTACAAAGGAACCATTCAGTCGTGTGTTGCCGGTGATGGCATGCTTGCAAATGAGCCAACATACGGGCTTGTAGTTGCGTATGTGTTCTCTATGAAACTGGGTTTTGCATGAAGGTTTTGTATGCACATTTAACACTGTCATGCATAACATAAGTCGTCTTTGGCTGCCTTAAGCAATGGGGAGCTTTCCAGTGCCTTTTATGAACGAACTAGATGGCGCTGATCAACCTTGGGAATAATAAACTGGCCCGTTTTTATGTCCACAAAGCCTTTACTAAAGTACGGAGGAAATTAAGCTCCACTCGACGCACCAGGAGTTTAGACGTAACGCAAAAACACTTAGAAGAACAATAGCAAAAACCATGCAAAAACTTGTAGTACAGTTCAGTGATGCAAAAGAACAGTAGACTTTTTAGGTTAAAAATGTTTGACAGAAAAATGGTTCTTTACAGTTCTCACTTTATATACAACTAGCGGACGTCCCGCGGTTTCACCCGCGTAGTTCCCGTTCCAGTGGGAGTACGGGGATAAAATATAGCCTATGTTACTCGTGGATAAAGTAGCTTTCAAATGGTGAAAGAATTTTTTAAATCGGTCCAGTAGTTTTTGAGCCTATTCATTACAACCAAACAAACAACCAAACAAACAAAGTTTTCCTCTTTATAATATTAGTATAGACAATGAATAATAAAGAAATTAAAAAAAAAAAAAATGTTGACTTGGTAATGTCCATACTTTGTTAGTAGCATATTAATATCTTAAGACTAAGTTAGTAGGCAGTCCAGATGAATACGAATAATTGAAATAACTTGATAGGATAAATTAAATTGAATATACCAAATTAACTAATGCAAATACGTAATAAATTAAATTGAATTGAAAAAAATATGTCAAGTTACATTGAAACAAACTACAAATTTAAATTAACAAATAGAATAAAAAATAATAATAATAAACAATAAATTAATCAGAAGACGTGGAGCCTGATTAGCCTTCCCACCACTGGCGATACTGGTCGATCCGCAATCATCCTCAGGATTTTACTATACAATGAGTTTGACATGTGTCTAGGGGAGTTTTTTTTTGTCCTGCTAAAATATTTTACCATTGACCCATAATATATTACTTAGTAAATTCTTTTTTCATTAGATATTACTAGAACGCCGCTTATAAAAATATTCGCAAAGCTGATCAGCGCCATCTATTGATATATACTGAAGCTTTGTGACAAACGTCACTGGAAAATTCCCCATTCCTTCCTCCTTCACAGTCACTGTTGTAACGCGCGGGTCGATAGAGCGCATAGTTCGTGGCCACGCGGCAAAAATTTCCTGTGTTTTTATCGGAAGCTATGAATTTATGTAGAACATTTTTATTGATTGGACTTTGAATTTATTCTTGATTGAAAGGTTTGACCTAGGGTGTTTAACAATTGGAGTTTGGTACCGCCATCGGCTTTTAATATTATACCGAAGGAAGTTTTTAGCGTTGGTTTGAATTTGATCAATTATGTTAGCTTAACAATTATGTGATGTATTGTTAACCAAAAGGAAATTTACTTTTGCTTTTTAACTGATAGGGTGAGGTCTATCGTCAATGACGTTACCCAAAATTCACCTAGAATTTGATTACTCTGTATTTTAATGGCATGGTGACTAGTGGTCGTAAACACGACTGATGAGCGTTTTGGGTTCGATTCCCAAGTCATGCAAACTGTTATTGTGTTTTTCCACAAATTTCTTAATAGCAGCTGAGGAATCTAAAATTGAATCCATTTGATGGCAATAAGCTCACCCCTATTAATAAAAATGTAACATAAATATGTTGTTCAATGGCGGTCCGTACAGGACCGCCATTGAACAACATATTGAACGCGACTTACTTACGGTTGCGTCGTATACAGACGTAAATATCAAATTTTGGAGTATTTTCGTCTAAATATTTAAAATGCAACCAGTTTCATAGTTAACTCGTTACGAAGTAGAAACAATTAAAAGTTTGCCGGAGTTTGGCTTCGTTTTAAAGAGTAGCTCGATTCTAGTTGGCGGAGTGACGCGGCAGAAGGCATCGGTCCCATCGTTGACGAGGAAGCGAGTCGCTATCGAGTTTTCTCGCTCAAGAAACGTACAATAGATGTAGGTCCCGTGTGAGTTAAAGAGATACGTATATTAATAGTTGATATCGCTGTCTCTTCACTGTCCGGTGATGACTCCGCCAGTTTGTCTCAGCGACAAGAACTATAAAAAAAACTCTTGTTTAGCGACGCTTGTTTGGGGACATACGCAGTTAAATCATAGGCATCCAGTTCAATCCCAAGACACACCTCTGATTTTTCGGATACATGTGTTATCACTTGCTTCGGTAAAGGAAAACATCGTGAGGAAACCAGCATGCCTCAGAGATATTTCTCGACGGAATGTAAAGCCAAGTCTGGGGCCACTCCCAGCATAAAAACTCTGACACCAGGTTAGGCACTAACCTTGGGACATAGCATTTATTTGGTAGTTAGTTGTTCCGGGTCTGACAGTTTATGTATGAGAGTTAAAATATTTGTAAACTGGGTGCGTTTACAAATATTTTACGATACATTAAAAATTCCTAGCATGGGGCAACGTTTAAAAAACCGGCCAAATACGAGTCGGACTCGCGCACGAAGGGTACCGTACCATTTTCTATGCAACAATGGACAAAACGCCAAAAAAAACACGTTTGTTGTATGGGAGCGGGCCCTTTAAATATTTATTTAATTTTAAAGTATACGTAATAACTTATTTAAAAAAAAAAAAACTATTTATTTCAAAGAAAAATCACATTAATTTAGGTTAAGCACACATCGCTTAATCTTAATTATGAAAGATTATGTGCGAGTGAGGCGTCTCGCTTGTTTACATTATAATATGTTGATATAACTAATTATTAAATTATTTATTTATTTGTTAAAGATCTGGAGGAACTTTGTATTGATCCACTGTAAGGTAATCTTTTATTTGTCATTTTATTTGCAAATTTGTCTCTGATTTTAATTTATTATTTAGTTGCTAGGGAGTTTATTCAACAGGTTAGGTGATAATTTTAATTTAATATGAATATAATAAATTTAATGTGAATATATAACTAAATATTCTGTGAATATTACAAGCGTCTACCTGTTGCCGTTTTTAATATCGAGCAAAAAAAGGCAAAAAAATCACGTCACGGCAAAAAAAGACCTCCTTAAATATTTATTTTATTCTATTTTTAGTATTTGTTGTTATAAAAAAAATGTGATAAAAACTCGCTCAACAACGTTCACTTAATTAAGGCGGCTCCCCGAGCAAATGACCTTGAGCAAGCAGTTTTTCGGAGCCTACTCCTCTTTATCCAAAAGAAATACCAACTAATAAAAACTACATTAAATTACTACATATCCTTGACTCCAAAATTGTCGTTTCATTTTTTTTTTAAGTTGCTTAATGTTTAATAAATCCCCTCACAACGAAACCATAGAAATGAGAAATAATGATTTATAAAATGCTACTCCTCGTAAAGTAACCATTATTTTGATTTGCTACTTATACTAATGGATAGGCAATTTAATAATAAACATAATTGTCGTTTTATTTTTTCCAAAAGACGTAAGTTTGATTTTATAAAGAATTAAAACCACTCATTTCGCACAATTCGGCCTGCAGTGACTGACGTAACGACCAATTCGTAGTGCAAGCTGATTAGAACTTTATTCTAACAGTATTTCAAGCGAAGTTTGAACCACCACAAATAGAGTTGCTAATTTTGCTCGGGGTACCGCCTTAACGGAACTCGATGTTTGTAACTCTCGCTCGCTTGTCGCTTTTCGTCAGCGGTGGAACATGTCCCTTCAAGAACAGCTCAATTTCGGTTGGCTGGAGTGACTTGCCGGAATACGAGATGCCTCTATTAAGAGATGAGCCATTTAACGGCAGGCTGCTGGAAAATATGGCTGTCATTGTGTGGAGTTTTGAAAGTGGTTCGGTATGGAATCTTGCTGTCTTTTTGGATGAGTTTTTTGTGAAAGATGAATAAAATGATCGTGAATGAGTCTGGGTGATATTGGTATTGAACTGTATCCGGCTAGGAAAATGCTTCCAGCTTAACCGGTTGCAGTTGAATACAAGTAACGACCGGGTATCTGACCTCCACAACCAAGTTAGTACTAGGTAATACAATACCCCTTGGTAAGACTGATTGTCAGTCTTTTGGGCCACGGATTTTAATGATCTAAAAGTTAAAGCAGGGACCAACGGCTTAACATGCTTTCCGAGGCATTGAGGAAACTCGGTATGTAGTGGATCGTCACCCACCCATCCACAGACTGACCTTGGCAAGAGCAGCTTAACCTTGAAAATCGTAATTGTTCTGTCTAAATAATCTATGTTAACTATCATGACAACATACTAAATCCCTTTACTGCAAAACGAGCTCACAACCCAACTACCAATCCTTAATACAAAACGACCCCAGAACTAAAAGAATTACTAGTACTACATAAAACTTAACATTTAAGACCTGACCCGACTCCCCAAGACGAAAGTACGGTGATAAATCTCGCTCGCAACGGAAATTAAAATGATGCTTTACTGCCAACAGATTAGGGTGTAATTTAGATTGAAGACAGTATTTCGTTGATGCTTTTTTGTGATAGAGGGCATTAGTGTTTGGGTTTATGTGATTAACTGTTGTGAGTATTATGTTGGTACTTAGGAGATAAGGTTGGGGCGTTCCTGAAGTTTAGGGAAGCACCTAAATCTATAGCATATGCTTTAGAACTACCTAGTTTTATAACTTTTTCAATTAAGGTGGAAGAGCCACGACTATCTCATGAAAAAGTCATTAAATGGGATTAAATGATCTTAGAGGGTTGTAATGTTGTATTGACGATTTTAAATGATTATGAATCAGTAAAGTCATATACAGTTACGGTCGCGAATTATCTTTTAATCAACATTCAACTTGGATCTGACTTGGAAATTGCAAAAAGCGTAAGAAAATTTGAATTTCACGTGGTACCCCTGTACACCCTGGCAGTTCCAATTTGATGGTATCTGCCTCTTTTGCTCGAGTGGTTGCAAGCTGTACTCCTTGAACTTGAACTTGAAGCTTGAAGTCCTGGATTAGATTCCTGGGTTGGGTAACCTGATCGGGAATTTTACGTCATGAATTTAAAGTAAAAGTAGTATTAAAGTTCGAGAGTACATTCGCAAGAAGCTGGCAGTTTCATCTCAGCGGTAATGTTTTCTCTATTGTTTGTCTTTTTATTTTAATCCGTGTAAATATCTATTTACAGTAATAAATAGTTTGATATATATTTATAGTATTTATATATATTTATATTATTTTATAATTTCTATTTTACCTTAGTATTAATTAAATTATTTTCAGATGTACTATCGGGGTCTTTTCCGCCTGACCATTTTAATTTTTTTTCGCTTAAATCATGCGGAGGCGCCGAGCCACGCCCCCTTAAAGTTTGGGCCTATTAGGAAAGCGTCAACTTTGGCGCGCAAAATAACAATAACTCTCGTTTGGCGTGCGTCGTCAATGCGCTCGGCCGATTCGGTATCTTTTCATTCATTTTTTCTACACAAAGTCAACGGGGCGGGGCTAGAGAGCGTTTTTATGTTGTGACTGCAAGCAAAAATGAGCTTAGTGGTGGTCAGGCGGGAGTGTCCTCGATAGTACACCTACCACTGCTTGTCTCTGCATCACCCAAAGGTTGACTGGTAGAAAATGCCTATGGCATTAAGTCCGCCTCTGTGCTTTGTGCTTGAAGTGCTAAATAAATAAATAAATTTCTCAGTCGCAGCCTGGGCGATGAATTTCTGTCGTGACTTGCCCCCTATAACTTGTGACTTAAACATAACTATTAAAATGTGGGTGTATTATCAACTGAACCACTGTTTAATCCTTCTGAAACTGAAGACTTGATGCTATGTAGGACTTTTAACACGATTCAGATAAGCTTTTCATATAAATTTAGTCCCTCTCGATCGTTTAATGTAGTCAACACGGAATGATCAATTGTGGTCAATGTTCTTTTCTTTAAAATGTAATTTCAAAAAAGATTCTTGTTTAAAAAAAAAAGGTCTTAAGCAAACTGCAACAGTATTTTATTTAACAGTTTATGTACTATCGAGGACACTCCCGCCTGACCACCACTAAGCTCATTTTTGCTTGCACTCGCAACATAAAAACGCTCTCTAGCCCCGCCCCGTTGACTTTGTGTAGAAAAAATGAATGAAAAGATACCGAATCGGCCGAGCATATTGACGACGCACGCCAAACGAGAGTTATTATTATTTTGCGCGCCAAAGTTGACGCTTTCCTAATAGGCTCAAACTTTAAGGGTGCGTGGATCGGCGCCTCCGCATGATTTAAGCGAAATAAAATTAAAATGGTCAGGCGGAAAAGACCCCGATAGTACATGTCGCAGGTTTTTCGTAAAATTAGGTTTTTGATCAAAAACCTAATCAAAGATCTGAACTAGTCTGGATTGTTACAGGTTTATGATGAAATTGAGTTTAAAATTTGTCATCTTCCGGTTTTTGATCAAAAACCTAATTTTATGAAAAATCTGCGACATACACACTAAATACAGAATGGAACAGAAAAATAGGTACCAAGTTGATGCTTATTTTTAAAGCAATCTCTTCCAGCATACCTTCACATAATTTCCCTTTTTAGAATCAAAATCTTGTTAATTTAGACTTATGTATTTGAGCCCTGCTTAAATAATACGTAACCCTTTCGTATCATTGGAGAAAAACAAGTGAATTTCGTAGGTACCATTCGAAAGGTACCTACATAAAAGGAGGGATAACCAGTATAGCCACGAGTGGTTTTAAAGGTCATTGTAAATAAGTAATGAAGGGTTCCAGTGTCTACCTATGTGCCAGAAATCCTATATTCATGGGTTGTCGTTAAAAACCTTATTTTTGGCATGGTTAAAAGGAACTTTGTATAATCAGCCTTTAAAGTCTCCTCTGCTGGGTAATTGACTTGAATTGAGCGAGTGGGCTGCGTAATTCACCACGAATTTCCTGTTCTAGAACATTTTTGTCACAAGATTTTACCCTACGTTTTTGAGAGTGATGATGAAATCTATACAGGGTGTAAAAGACCTCATCACGAAATCAATCAAGCATTCTGTACATCAAACTAAGTAACTTTACGCAAAAAATATTGCTGGGAAACGACTTTTTTTTTGGGGTGAAAAATCATGTTTTGTGGTAGAACTCAATGCAGTGTGCCGATAGATGGATTGAATAATACGGGGGTCGTGGAGGTGTTAAAAGTAAGAATCTTACATTAAAAACTTGTTAAAAAAAAAAGCTTGTGAAACAGTTGGAACTTTGACCTCAATATCTCCGTAACTAGAAGGTTCCCAGGTATGGTGTAGAACAAAAAAATGATCTCAATAACGAGGAGAACAAGTGCCTTTCAGATTCGTTAAGAGGTGTTTTACACCCTTTATTTTAAAAATTCTTAATATTATAAAGAGGTAAAATTTGTTAGTTAGTTTGTATGTAAGGGATAGTCTTTGGAACTACTGATTCGATTTCGAAAATTCTTTCACTAACGGGAAGATACATTATCCCCAAGTGTAATATTAAAAACGTCCCCGTGAGTTAATTTCCGTACATAACGGGACCGAAGCTTATTAATTTACAAAAAAAAAGTAACGTCTCGTTCACAACCTAGATGACTTAGATGACAACCTGACTTATGTCATGTGACCAGCATAAGTATAGCATAATCAGTCTGTAATGTTCCAATGAGGAATTTTCCACTGACGTTTGTCACAACGCTTCAGTATATATCAATAGATGGCGCTGATCAGGTTTGGGAATATTTTGTTAAGCGGCGTTCTAGTAAAATCCAATAAAAAAGAATTTACTACGTATTATATTATATTAGGTCAATGGTAAAATCTTTTAGCAGGACAAAATAAAACTTTCCTAGATACATATCAAACTCATTGTAAGTATAGTAAAATTACTTTATCATTCTCAATTTCCATTTTTTTTTTTTCATTTAATTTTCTCAATTCTCATTTTTATTCATTCATTCTTTCATTGTTGTTTATAAAGTGAGAACTGTAAAGAACCTTTTTTCTGTCAAACATTTTTAACCTAAAAAGTCTACTGTTCTTTTGCATCACTGAACTGAACTACAAGTTTTTGCATGGTTTTTGCTATTGTTCTTCTGAGTATTTTTGCGTTACGTCTAAACTCTTGATGCGTCGAGTCGAGCTTAGGTTCCTCCGTACTTCAGTTAAGGCTTTGTGGACATACAAACGAGCAATTCTATTATTCCGAAGGTTGAACAACGCCATCTAGTTCATTCATAAAAAGAACTGGAAAATTCCTCATTGCTGGGTCTCACGCAGGCCTCCTGCCTGTGCGAGTGAGTGGGCTGTAATCCAACAAGCGGATCCTTGGTTGTAGGTGGTTGCCACATTTCTTAGAATTTGCGGTTCTCCGACATTCCGGTTTCCACAATGTTTTCCTTCGTTAGGAAATAATTTACTCAAAATGCACGTGCCGAGCCTTTTCCCAACTGTGTTGGGGTCGGCTTCCAGTCTAACCGGATGCAGCTATATACCTGTATTTTATATTGAGCCGAAACGTGGTCGCTCACAATGGGCCTGGCTTAAAGTCTCCCAAAGAGCAATGGAGAGGGCTATGTTCGGAGTTTCCTTGCGTGATCGAATCAGAAATGACGATATCCACAAGAAAACCAAAGTTACTGACGTACCCCGAAGAATCGCCGACCTTAAGTGGCAGTGGGCAGGACACATTGCCGATGGGGCCGAAAAGTTATGGAGTGGCGACCGAAAACCGGAAGACGTTGCATTGGAAGACCTCCCACTAGGTGGACCGATGACCTGGTGAAGGTTGCGGGAGTCCCCTGGATGCGAGTCGCACAGGACTGGTCAATGTGGCGACACTTGGGGGAGGCCTATGTCCAGCAGTGGACATCTTTCGGCTGAAATGATGATGATGAATGATGACTGCATATCGGACTTCACAACCCAGTTAGTACTGGGTAATAGGATACCTCTTAGTAAAACTGATTGTGAGACTTTCGGGTTACTGACCACCTGCAACGACTATCAAAGATCTGCAAATGACAGCCGGGACCATCGGCTTAACGTGGTTAAAGTATGGTGCAGGTCTAGGTTCGAATTTACGGCCCACTCCGAATTCCACGTGGAGGATTAAGACCCACTCTCTCATAGAGAAGAGATCTGTGTTCTAGCAATAAAATAATATAAGCTATGCATCAAAATTCACCTTTGTTTACGTGAATTACAAATCTTATCTGTAAAATAATAAGGAAAACAATTTTTTTTCTTTATTTTTCTTTATTCTTACCAGGAATATCCGTTACGAACACCGCCAGAAGTTTCCTTACAAAAGCATTACTTTCTTACTAATCGATCACCCGGTGACCTACAAAAATAAAGGCGGTCCAAAGGGAAGGTTTGATGCATCACCATTCCTGATTGAGGGTATAAAAAGAGGGATAATGTCGAGCCGAATCATGCTGGAATTATTTATGTGGTGGTTATTGTGTTGGCTGCACAAGAGGTTAGGTTTTGTATGTTGGTAACGCTGTTTTGCATAAAGGTGTGTTGAGGAAGCATTATGGCCGTGTGGTTTAAGTACATAAAACGTGATTACTTTTCTCTATGTCTTTTGTTACGCGGTTTCACCTGCGTAGTTCCCGTTCCCGTGAGAGTACGGGGATAAAATATAGTTTATGTTAATCAAAGCGAATGTAGCTTTCTAATAGTGAAAGAATTTTTGAAATCGGCGCAGTAGGTAGTTTTTGAGTTAATTCATTACAAACATACAAAAATACAAATATTTCCTGTTTATAATATTACTAGCGGATACACGCGGTTTCACCCGCGTAGTTCCCGTTCCCCTGGGAGTACGGGGATAAAATATAACTTATGTTAATCAAGGCGCATGTAGCTTTCTAATAGTGAAAGAATTTTTGAAATCGGCGCAGAAGTTTTTGAGTTAATTCATTACAAACATACAAAAATACAAATCTTTCCTCTTTATAATATTATAGAAGTAGAAGATTACTAGCGGATACACGCGGTTTCACCCGCGTAGTTCCCGTTTCCGTGGGAGTACGGGGATAATATATAGCCTATGTTACTCAAGGTGACTGTAGCTTCCTAATAGTGAAATAATTTTTGAAATCGGCGCCGTAGTTTTTGAGACACACAAAAATACAAATCTTTCCTCTTTATAATATTAGTGTAGATACTGAATGTACTCAAAGGAATGTTTTAAATAACCTATTATACTTGGGGATAAAGCAGCTTCCCGTTATGGAAAGAATTTTCGAAAACGCATCAGTAGTTCCGAAGATTACCCCGTACGTACATACAAACTTTTACCCCTTTATAATATTAGCATAAATGGTTGTTTTTTGGGTTTTCTTGGCATAATATTTTTTTTTAAAGCGTTGCCGCACGCTTGTATTTCTACTGTTGCGTTGGTTTGTTTTTACAAAGATTTAAATTCACATACACGAACAGATAGACCCGTAACAGCTTCTTTTAGGTCATACAAATACCTACACATTTATTCCGTGCGGGGGTCCAACCTGCGACACGCAGCGCAGTAGCCAATCGCTCTACCACTGCGCCAACCGTGTCGTCTTAAAAATCTTCTTATGTAAGACACATCCTAGTCATGGCTTTTAATAGGCTTGTGTCCTGAAAAAATGTAATTAGTCCGTCAGTTAGATTATCAAAAGATGTTTGACAGGTATTTTTTTTTTGTTACGTAAACCAAAATTGACGAAGATACGACGCTTTTAAAATTCTCAATACGTCACGCCGTGCTATAATTTTTAGTGCGTTGTGACGTCACGAGTCCTCACTCTCGAGTTTTGATGCGTTTTATCTTTGTCAATATCTATTGATTTACAAAAACAAAAAATACGTGTCCATTATTTTTCAATACTCTAACTGACGGACTAAATGGATTTGCAATTTATTGATGGCGGGAACTAGCCTATTTTTATCTCTTACACTTTACACCAGCACCCCTAGCCAAGTTACAAACGTTTCGTATCGATTCTCTTTCTACTATCGTAAACGCCTTGGCGCAAGCGATTGTAGAAAGCGCTAAATTGGTAGCCAAGTTGACACGACTGAATCGATCGCTCGTTCTCTAATGTCTGTAGAAAAAACCTTCCCTTAGTCTATGGTGAGCGTTCCTACCAAAGAGTTTAGCGATCAACATTGTAGAAACGATAACATCCTATTCTATCATTTTAAACGATGTAAACTTGTCTACGAATTTTCTATTCGTTTGTGTTGATCACGTGATTTAACGTTGAGATGATGTCATTCCCATTCATTTGAATAGTTTTCTACTAGCGTTAACGATTGTAGATTGTCAACTTGGCTAGGGGTGCAGGTGCGACAACAACTTTTTGCTAAGAAAAAATACGTATCGAATATCCTTCCCGTTTTTTCATCAATCTACGTTGCGGACCAAACTTGATTGATATTCAAGACGTTAAAAGAGCTATCACTCATCATTGCGGTTTCCGCTTTTCCCGGGTTCCGTATTAAAGGTTTAGGCTCACTAATCATTTTCACCTCGCCATCTAAAGTATGCGTGTAGGTAGATAGGTACCCATGTCAGGAAAAAGTGCTAAATCGCATGATTTGGACAGAATTATTTATAGATGGCCGTCTAAATCGTGTTTATTTCTGAGATCTGAAATGTTTTTCGGAAATGTGGCTGGTACCAGATGGTTTGGAGGGACTTCTAGAGCTTGGCTCTAGAAGCCACCACCGGTGGTGCTTCTGACCACTCGTAACGACGGCTAAATATCTACAAATGACGGCTGGGACCAACGGCTACGTGCTTTCCGAGGCACAGAGGACAGGAGAATGGCGAGATTGCATGTAATTCGGGACCCAGTGATATGGATAGCGTAAATTGTAACTTAAACTTGAAACTTATAAATAGTCAAAGAACGACCTAAGACTAACAAAAAAGCCAATGGAAAGTAGGTTAGAGAAGTTGGGAGAAAAAAGATATGAAAGGTAGAAGATTATAACCTATACTTAATCCAGAGCGGGAGGGGTTATTTGATGATTTACAATCCGAAAAAAGGCACGGACTTATTGGTTTTTATTTAGTAGTAGAATGGCATAAAATAGCTCTTATCCGTATTCCACGTAGCCGTTGAACACAAACAAATAATAGAATGATCCACAGACTATGTCCACAGATGAATTTGATACTTTTCTCAGATGTAAAAGGTAAATGCCAAACGTTGCGTTCGGAAACTGCACGATGACTTATTTTTATATAAATTAAAATCATTCGTAACTTTTAATTCCCATCATAATATTTTTTATATAGAACTCAGAGAAACTAGACCGTATACGGACGTATAAGCTCCGTTGATTTTTAAATTACGTGGGTCCAACCTCGCCATTCTCCTTTGGTATATAATTTTGGTCACCCATCACGGACACGGACCAACCTCGGCAAGTACTGAACCTTGAAGAACTCGTGCGGCTGTTATTATTTGGCCACAAGCTCCTCCTTTATTATGGGTCACCATTCTTTTCAAATGCAAGACAAGTTCTGTTTGGCTTTTTTACATGAGGCTGCAGGCTTTACGGGTACTCCGAATCTGAAATAGACATTCGTTAATCCAGATCTCAATTAACACATTACTGGTTAGGTACAGGTGTACCTAACTATTCTATTCCCGATCTTCGGAAGCTAATTACGTGCCTGACTTACTACTTGTCTCGCAAAGCTATCCTGACGTCTGGCCGTCTGAAGATCTACACTGCCTTACTACAGAGCTGACCTGGTGCGTAACTTAGAGAAGTGCACGACGTCCTTCCAGCTGACGTTTCCTGAAGCTGATCCTAGAAGTTGCGCTGATAACTGACCTGCTACCCCTATGCCCGTTCCTACAGTGCTGAATTGACTGGCCACTATTTAAGTGCGTAAACTATAAAGCTATCCTAGAGTGCGTGCTAGGTAGGTTTTTTTACAATTAGCTGTGTTTTTTATTTTCCATGTAAATATTTTTCCCATTAAATTTTAATTGAACACGTCTGCTTATCCCCTTTATTTAATTGGAGCAAGTAGATTTGTTACAATTTTGTACCTTGTAGTACACCCACAACACCTAATTTGTTGAAATTGATCTTATTGTTGAAATTGATCTTATTTAAGCAGTTTTTTTAAGAAAAACTACTTACCTGTGATTAAATAGAAACAATTTCTGCTGATACACACATCAAAAGTGTCTAGGGATCAAGCATTTTTATGCGGATTTCTTGAGATTGAGATGTGGCTTTGTAATAAATTTATGATTTTATAAATTTATATGGATCCTTTTTGGTGCATTTCATAATTTGAATCAGGAACTCTCAATCAAATTCGAGTAAAAGATGAAAATAAGCTGTCAATATTTTCCCTATAAAAACATACAACGCATTGAAGACATTATTAGTGCTACTGTTTCCCTACTACTGATTAAAACCAACGTTATTATGGAGCGGCGACGTCATTTAAGCAGGGAAGAAATGCTCAGAGCCGTGGGAATGATAGAAGCTGGTTCCCGGCAACGTACTGTAGCTTTAGCTCTGAATACAAGTCAGAGTGTTATCAGTCGACTTTGGACACGTTACCAAAGCACTGGTACCGTGGCTGAGCGCCATGGAGGACGGTATCGCTGCACCACACGGAGACAAGACCGATACATTCAAATCTTAACTCGAAGAGCTCCAACAATAACCGCCATGATGTTAGCCGTGAGGCTTCATCACTCTTCAGGGAACTTAATTAGCGACCAAACAGTCAGAAACCGCTTGCATGAAGTGAACCTTCATTCCCGAAGACCGCTACGGGTACCACCTATAGCAATGCACAATCGTAGGATTCGATATCAATGGGCTCTTGAACACAGAAATTGGGCAGAAGAACAATGGCGTTTCGTGTGCTTTTCTGATGAGTCTCGTTTTGGTATGAGACCGGATACAAGACGTATACGACACTGGAGAACCCCTGGACGCCAACAGCGATTAAAATCCTGCCAGGAAGTCCATCCTTATAGTGGTGGAACCATCATGGTATGGGCGGGTATTTGGATCGGCGGAAGAACTGAGTTGATTTGGATCAGAGGCAACCTCAACGCTCAAATTTATGCTGAGACGATTGTATCAGACGTCATCGTTCCTCTACAAGTGCAAATCGGTCCCTTATTTCAGTTAATGCATGATAATGCACGACCGCACACCGCAAGAGTTGTAAGACAGACTCTCGCCGCAGCTAACATCAATGTCCTGCCCTGGCCTGCTCAGTCGCCAGACTTGAACCCGATTGAGCATGCATGGGATATGCTACAGAGAAGAGCTCTGCCGAATATGGAGGGTATCCAGTCGCAAGAAGACCTTTTTTTGTTGTTGCAACGAACATGGGCGGCCATTCCACAGCGTGATTTGGATGAACTCATTTTGAGTATGCCAAACCGATGTTCTTGTGTTGTTAGTGTTCGCGGTAGAAACACGGATTATTAATTGTTTAAGTTACCCAATAAAATTTTAAAGAAAACTGTGTTTTCAGTCATTTTTTCGAACTTTAATGTTAGTGGTTCAAATGTCAAAAATCCCTTTATTAGGAAAATGGCAAATTTCTTTATTAATGCAAAGGTGACTTGGTTTATCGTTACTGTGACAAACGAAAACACTTTATTTGATGAATCCTTAAAGAAAATTTTAATTAATATCAATCAGGAGAAAAGTTATTGCAAAAATATATGTTGATCCCTAGATACTTTTGATGTGTGTATGTTCTAGCACATCAAAAATATATAATTGTTAATATTCTGGATGGACTCGATACATAATTGGACGAAATCGGCTCGATAGAAAATAATTGCAAAGATTGGTCTTAAAGTCATCATTAACGGTTCGATGTCTTTATTTTTTTGACGTATGGGTCTGCAATTAAAAGCATTAAATCAACATATTATACAAACCGCTAACGAGTCATATTTGACTAATAATTCACACTTTTTTTTATTCATATTTATTCATTATTTTCTTCTAAAACCTGGCCGCCCAGTAATAGTGACGTCTCGTTTACTCTCATACAAATAGACTGTGTGCGCGATTTCGGTGTTGACAGCGCCTTAAGGCCTATGAAAAAGAGGGCGAACCTTAATAAAATAGTTAAAAAACCTATCAAACGTCAAAAAAACATACCATTGTGTTTACGCGATCATAAATCATTGAATAACGACCGAAAGCTTCAAATAAAACCCTCATGTTATGTTAAAACCCATTAACTCAAAGCAGAATAATTAAATAATTACAAAAAGCAATAAAAAGCGCATGAAATTATTACTTTTAATTATTAAACTTGCTATAAGTGCTATAAATGTTGAAGTACGGAAATTGAATGCGTTTTTCATAGTTATTCTTGTTATAGAGTTATTAAGAGTCTTAAATACTTTAGTAGTCATTTAAAATGTAGTTTATGAATATGAACTGAGGACTTTTAAAATGTTGGCCAAATGAAAGTGTTGTCCGAGTTGTCGTCTTTACAAAAGAACAATTTATATGTTTGTATATATAATATATCTTCCTTGTTGTTCTGCATCGTGGTCTTGAGGGCGCAAGCGTTATTGCTGAGGTCCTTGATACGATACCCGGGACGGGCAAAGTGTTATTGGGTTAGAGCTAGGATAGCCGAACGATTAACTCCAGAAGAATACTAGTCATTCTTTAAAGACCAGTATTTCTCTGGAGTCAATCGTTCACTGAATTTATTTTAAGGCTTCTCAACAATGAGTACACTGTTACATTATAATTTGTACAATGCAAACTAAAGTCTAAGCGCCTCATCACTTACAGAAAAGCACAGCATGCACTACATTATGCGCAGACAAATATATACGTACAATTAAATCATTAATTAAAACAAGAAATACATAGTTTGGAAAAATATGCACATTACACCTTCATCATCTGCCTAGCCTTTTCCCAACTATGTTGGGGTCGGCTTCCAGTTTTACTGGATGCAGCTGAATACCAGTATTGCATATTAGTATATGCACATTACACCTTAATTACTTAAATTAAAATAAATAACATATATTAAATTAAATTATATTAAATTACAATAAATAAATTAGAATTGATTAAATTAAATAAGAATTAGTTGAATTGGAATAAATTAAATTACAATTGATTAAATTAGAATAAATTAAATAAGAATTGATTACATTATTTTATTATAGATTAAATTTTTTGTATAAGATTAGGTAAATATTTGACTAGAGTAGAGATCCATTAAATGGCAAGGGCGACTAATTTTAGAGCACGTAACGAAGAGTTAGTTAGTAGACTAGATCAATGAATAAGTAGGACTGAAGAGTATTAAGGATCTGATTTTGGCAAATCGACGGTACTAAGGACCCGATTTACATAGGTTAAGTACAGTGGCGAGTAGCGACTACAAGTACAGTGGGGAGTGGCGAAAACACAGCCAGTGTCTGTTGACTCGCTATACTGTCCGATCGGTTTCCACCACTGTTCTTACCCACTATACTTATTTACTTCGCTCAACACTTTACCAAAGATTGCATGTAGTGGAGATGAGAATGTTGAGATGGATGTGTAGTGTGACAAGAATTTATAAAGTAAGGAATGAGTAATTTTGAAAGTTGCGCCAGTTACATTACAGTAAAGTTGAAAGGGAATCGATTGTCTTGATTGGCATGTGATGAGGAGGGATAAATCGCATGTGACTATAAGGGCCTGCGCAGATGACAGACTATCCGTGACGCACTTTTTAGTCTGTAAAAATGTATTTTCACAGACTAAAAAGTGCGTTATTGTGCGTTAATAATTGCTTAGGTTCTAACCTAAGCAATTATTATGCAATAATGCATATGACGCGCAAAAAGTCCATTGCAACGGCCAAAAAATCCGTGTCATTCAATTCGCGCCGCGCCGCACAAAAAATGCGAGAAGAAATAGAACGTTTGCTCCAACACGTGGTAACGCAGACGGCGCACTTTTAGTATGCAATCTGCGCTCGTTAGTGGGGGATGTAATGTACTATGAAGATGTGCGTCGTGTATTGAGTCTGCGTTAAATCCGCGACAGACTTTTTGTATGCCATGCAGACATTTTGTGTGCCACAGACTCGATCGACAAAAAGTCTGTCGTATGCGCAGGCCCTAAGAGTGATGAATATATGTTGATAATATATGTTGTGATGGATGGAGCGGGAGATGAAAACCAAAGAAACGATTAATGGTTTGAGGAATTATATGAAAGACAAGTAAATGATAGTGTGACAATTGACAGAGGAGAATAGAAGAAAAAAACCGGCCAAGTGCGAGTCGGACTCGCGCACGAAGGGTTCCGTACCATTATCTATACATTAGACAAAACGGCAAAAAAATCACGTTTGTTGTATGGGAGCCCCCCTTAAATATTAATTTTATTCTGTTTTTAGTATTTGTTTCTATAGCGGCAACAGAAATACATCATCTGTGAAAATTTCAACTGTCTAGCTGTCACGGTTCATGAGATACAGCCTGGTGACAGACAGACGGACAGACGGACAGACGGACAGACAGCGAAGTCTTAGTAATAGAGTTCCGTTTTTACCCTTTGGGTACGGAACCCTAAAAACGTGTTGCACCGACCCCAAATAACACGAGACGGTAAAAAAAACGTGTTGCACCGACCCCAAATAACACGAGACGGTAAAAAAACGTGTTGCACCGACCCCAAATAACACGAGACGGTAAAAAGATGACTATTCATAACAGTATGTCACTGCGTCTGTGACCATTTTAAGAACTTTATCGTGATCCTTATTTATGTAATTATCCTAATATGATTCTGCCCCTTGGTCTGAGAGATAAAATAAGTCTAACTAGATTCATAAAGGGTGTACAACAACTTTTAACGAAACCGAAAGGCACTTGTTCTCCCCGTAATTTTTTTTTTTACCCAATTATTTTGCTGTCGGCTTGGTTCGATGCAGCTGAATGTAATTTTTTTAAACCTTTCCCCACAATTGTACTCATCCACGGAAAAACCTCGGCCATCGCAGCTTAACCTTCGATCGACAAAGTGGCTAATATTATTTAGCCACGGCCCTCAATAAGTTGTATATAAAGGGTGTAAAACACCTCTTAGCGAAGCTGAAAGACACTTGTTCTGCCCGTCATTGTGATCATTTTTTTGTTCTACACAATACCTGGGAACCTTCTCGTTACTGTACTGTACTTCTTGATATTGGGGGTCAAAGTTCCAACTTTTTGACAAGTATTTTTTTTTAAATACAAGTTTTTAATGTAAGATTTTTAAATCATATTTTTAAACACCTCCATGACGCCCGTACTATTCAATCCATCCATCAGCACAATGTTTTGAGTACGTTACATTGAGTACTACCACAAAAGAGAGAGTTAGAGTGAGAGTTTTTTTATTTTTACTATTTTTAAGTAACCATTTTTATTTGTGTTTTGTCCTGTGCGGGCTAATAAATGCTTTTTCTTTCTTTCTTTCTTTCTTTAAAACATGATTTTTCACCCCAAAAAAAAGTCGTTTCGCAGCAATAATTTTTGCGTAAAGTTACTTAGTTTAATGTACAGAATGCTTGGTTCACGGCTTCGTGATGAGGTCTTTTACACCCTGTTTATTATAAAGTCTAGGTATCTATTCATACACGAAATCTCTTAAGGGGTTATTGTCCTCATTATTATAAACTACTTTTACTATAGGACCAAACCCTGAATCGCGAAAAAAAATCAGCTGTACAATAATTTTGGAATATTATAATTATTATCTCGTCTAAATGTATAGAACAGCTGTTTTTTTTTGGGTACAATGACCCTTTAAGAGATTTCGTGTATGAGTAGATAGACCATAGGGTTCCGTACAAAACGTAAAAAACACACAATTCTTATTTGACAAAGTAAAATTAAGTTTAAAAATGTTGTTTATTGTTTGCATTATTTGTTGCTAGAGCGGCCACAGTAATTAGTACAAACTGTGAATTTTACAATTGTCTACCCTATTAGGTTTCAGGAGACCACCCTTTTCGTACGGAACCCTAAAAAACTTCTCTGAAAATCTCAATTAGACTTTGTGATTGGCTAGGGAATGAAATCAAAAGTCCTTGACCCAACTGCAGCGTTTCACAAAAGAGAGGACTTGTCGAGTCTAATCCCAGAGGCAATATGAACGTTATTGTCACAAAAAAAGACAGGTACAGAAGGTCAGTTTCATACAACGATCGATATTCCACGTTCACATAGACACGCTTTCACGTACAGCGAGTGCAAGCGCACTGGCCACAAGCATTCAGAGTTTGAAATCGGCATTCGCACAGTCGCCAGCACATCAAGGCTGCACAAAGTGTCAAAGTTCTCCAAATGATTTTAAACCATAAAATGTTTATGGTTAAGTTCAAAATCGAATAAGAAAATTTGACGGTTTGTAGTAAATTAATGCGCCGCGCCGGCCGACCATACCCAGCAGACAGACCCGCTCTTAAGACGCCACCATGATGTTATCTAATCCATTGGAATAACCCACACACCTAAGCTCATCTCCAATTCCACCTGGCGAGTCATAAGCACTGAACCATTGCTCCCCAGGTCACTTCACTGTAATTCGTGGTTTTAAGAGGGAATCACATGTGTTTTATCTCTATCCCTTCTTATCACACGCCCATACCAAGACAGACGACTCCCTTTCATCTTTTTTATGGTTCTATAAAAAAAATAAAAAAATGGAACCCTTATAGGATCACTCGTGCGTCTGTCTGTCTGTCCGTCCGTATGTCACAGACAATTTGCTCCGAATTTACTGGACCAAATCAGGTGAAATTTGGTAAGATGGTGCAATCCTATGACCCAAACACAGATGTGCAAAGTATTTTTTTTTTAAAAAAAGGGCATTTTCGGGGGATAAATTAGGAAATTAAAAAAGAAAACTTTTGCGAACCTTACTGTGTCATAATTATATCAAATGAAAGGGCTCGTTATGAGGATCCTAAATATATTTTTGCTATTATTTTAAAATAAATAGTTCTGATTTATGAGCCTGATCTCCGAAACAACTGACCCAAAAATTTTGAAAAAAAAATAAAAAATATAGTTAATTGCTTGTAGATTACAGGACACCCTATAACAATTCTATCAATTGAAATTAAAGTGGTAAACTCAATATAATACGTTCACTTACGGAAAATAGTTGTATCTGTTGTAAAACATACCACAACTGAATGTACGGAACCCTCTCCAAGCGACATCAACTCGCACTTGGCCGGTTTTTGTAACAGGCGCCATTTTGAAACTTCCTCTTATATCTCATTTCTTCCGTTATCCACTTATGTCACTCCACACAATCATCCATTTCAACATTCTCATCTTTATTGCATGCAATATTTTTTCATCCGTGTCTCTCGCGACGAAGCTGACCTTCTGTTCGATTGTTTCGTGTGTGTGTTGCAGGCAAAACTGAATTCTTGACGTGTTTACTTTTAATATGGTGTTGCCAGGAAATGTTTGACGGGAAATAAATACAGGCGAAGCTTAGCCATGATTGTTGAGGGGTTTCTGCTAGCGTGGGGTGAGATTATTTATTAGTTTTTGGTTGGGGAATTATTTGTATTCTTGGTGTTGGAAAAATTGAGTGGGTAGGGATAGATTATTTGTTCTTCCGTGTTGTTTTAAGCTAAGAAAACGTTATACTTTATTCAGAGTGGGTACGTTCTAACTCGGGGTTAGATGTTAATCGCTGAACATTGATTTGTTGATATCAACATTTCGACGACCCGAATGGCGCAGCGGTAGTGAGGCTGCCTTACGTTCTTAGGGTCCCGGATTTGAATCCCGGTAGGAGTAAATGTTTGTGTGATGACCATGGACTTTTTGTTTCCGAGTCATGGATATTTATATGTATAATAAGTTTGTATTTACAAACAAAAAGTATCTATGTAGTATATCAACTATCTGGTGTCCACGACTTATACCTCGTTGCTTAGTGTCGCACTAGATGGCTGTGTGTAATGTCCAGCAATATTTATTTATTTATTATTTATTTATTATCTCGTGGATATCTATTTCCGCATCCTAAATAAAGCGATAGTCGCGCGAATACATCAGCTGGTACACTGACCTTACTGGTGAGGTTCTTCACAACGGTCAGGTGCGTAGTAATTTTAAGTCAAATTCAAATTTATTTATTTTCTCCCACAAAAATTCAGATGTAAGCAGTATACGATTCAAAAACATTTTGAAGATTGGGAGACAGGAGCCCATACTAAGTAAAAACCTGTGCTACGAGTCTCTTGGTCTCCTTATCTCGGTTACATTATTGAGAGCAAATTATACAGCAAATACAAATAACAGTAGCAGGGAGCTAATGAACAAAAAATAAAATGTAATAAAATAAAAAGAAATACAAATTAAGTTAAATTAATTAAATCTATACTATATTATATATTATATATAATATTATAAAGCTGAAGAGTTTGTTTGTTTGTTTGTTTGTTTGAACGCGCTAATCTCTGGAACTACTAGTCCGATTTGAATGATTCTTTCAGTGTTGGGTAGTCCATTTATCGACGAAGGCTATAGGCTATATAACATCACGCTGCCACCAAAAGGAGCGGAGCATAAATGAAAAATATTGTATTCCTTTTGTGAGCTGTTTCTCTTTTATGTGACGCAGACGAAGTTGCGTGGGTCAGCAGTTAATAATAAAGATAATGAAGTGATGTTTTGATAAGTTTGTGATTTTGTTTGTGAGTGTATAATGTGGGTTTAGTGGTTTTGTGAATGTGAATACGAGTTGTGCTTTTTGTGTGTGTGTCTGTGTGTAGTGCATGTGTGTTATACTTCTCTGTACTGGTGTACTCGCAACCGACGTGCGTGTATGACCACAGGTATGACGGTTTAGCTATGGTGTCACTCTTTGGGGAAACAGCACAGGTGCACAAACACTTTTCACCCTACAAAAGAAATTGGTCAGAATCCTAGTAAACATTGAGCAAACAGATAGTTGCAAGCATTTCTTACAAAAACACAATATTTAAACCCTTCCCTGTATTTATATTTTAGAAACATGCAAATTTGTGAGGAAACACCAAGAATTTTATTCAAAACGTGAAGATATCCAGACACGCTATCTACTTAGACATCGATCTAGACTAAACATACCAAGTTCTCAATTAAATGTGCACTCAAAAAGTCCCTACGTAATGTCTATTAAAATATATAATAAACTACCCGCATCAATTAAAAAAGAAGATAAAATTAACACATTTTTAAAAAAACTTAGACCATTTTTGTTAAATAAAAGCTACTACTCGGTAAATGAATATCTAAGTGATAGACTTATAAAGTCATAAGTAGTCCTAAGTATTTTTGTAGACTTAAAACTTTGTCTGATTTATTAACTCATAAACCTCTCAACTGGAAGCCGACCCCAACACAGTTGGGAAAAGGCTAGGCAGATGATGATGATGAAACCTCTCAATTAATACCTGTTTGTATTTTATACAATTGATTTATTTATTTATCTAATACTATTAATTAATATTTTATAATAATATATTAAGAATAATCAATAATTACGCTTATCTAATAATAATTTTATACTATTAATTAATAATCTATGCTAATAATTATATTTTTTAAACCAATAAATAAGCTGCCACGATAATTATACATTAAACACACTTAACTATTAATAATTTTATACTATTAATTAATTTATCCTAGAATACTTTCTAGGATAAATTAATTAATAGTATAAAATTATTAAAAAACTTATAATTAGATCACATGGACCCTATATATTGGAGTACCCAAGAAAGAATTATAATGTTATTTGTTGAGAATTTATAAATGCTTCCTCTCTCCTAACTCACTTATTTTGCTGTGCCCGACAGGGTCCATGTGATCTAATTATAAGTTTTTACCACCTAAGTACCTACATGTGGAATGCAATAAAGTATTGAGTATGAGTAAAGTAAAGGAGTATGTAAGGATCGTAGCAGATGGCGTTCTGTGGTTTCTGTCTACCCCCATGGGAAGTAAGTTATGTATGAGAAAAAAGTGAGCCGTCGCGGGACGCCTGGCAAACCTTAAACATCGAACATTTTGTACAAGTAATATTTGCTTAAAAAAAGTCAATATAAAAAACAAACACATAAAATAAAAGAAAATAAAAACAAAATGACTCGATTCACAAAAAGAAAATCCTTATGCTGGAATCGAACTCGAAGTCTCGAGATTGTAACTCAGCGGTCTGTGCCCCGAGACCAGCCCGCTTAGCATGAACGCCGTAGACACGAAAGAGAAACGACAAATCTTTTGTTCATCTGTCATTAAATCGACAAAATGACAGATGAACAAAAGATTTGTCGATTCTCTTTCGTTTCTACGGTGGTCATGCTACGCGGGCAGCTGACTTGTTGTAAACCATGTCGACGAATTATGTAGATCTTCTGCAGCTTCAAACACGCGATTGTCATTTCTTTTGCTAAGGCATGAGTCGCGATGCTCGCCACGCGGTTCATTTGTTTTTTGGTTTACCTTTGTTACAAGATGTTTTACATAAAACAAAAAAACAAGGGACTTTTAAACTTAAATAACATTTTTCATACCAACCGTCCTTGTCCAAGCTTTGCCTCTCTGAAAAGAACGAATTAAAAAAACGTAAGCTTCTTATGTTCTGCAGCTAATTGTACCGTCAACAGAAGTTTTTTTAAAGCGTAGTTTCTCTAATGCGACGTAGAAATAATTGTGTTGAATAAATGAATAGTGGGACGAAAGTTTAATCAACTAGTTGGTACATTAATAGGTAATGGTTAGAAGTAATGGAGTGTTTTCAAAATAAACTTGCATTGTCTGTGTCCATAGTCTAGTGGTTGAAAGTACGTCTGCATAGCCGTGGTGTCTTGGGCTCAATGCCCTAGTCGAGCAAAGTGTTAGGTTTTTCTACAGTAAATTAATGCTGACTATATTGCATAATGTAAGTCAAAATTCGTGATCGGTGGTGGCCCATTTGTAGCGGCCCGGTGTTCTAGATCTTAGTCCGAATCCAGGTAGACACTTTGGGCAATTTATTTCATTACCACTGTTCTCAAAATGGTAAGCAAAAATATTGTGAGTAATACTCCAATGTCTCAGAAGCAAGCATTTGAAGACATCTGAAATCCACCAGTCTGCACTGGACCCATGTGGTTTATTTTCGCCCACTACCTCTCACAGATAGGAGGTTGATGGTGATGTTTCCCAGCTGTGGGACGTTATAGGGTTATTATGAGTCGATATTCATGACTAAGAACTTGTTGAACTGTTGAGTTCGAAAACAATCCGGCATTATGATCCTAAACATTACTACTTTACAGAGCCTAAACAGACTCATCACGAAGTCGTTAACCAAGCATTCTGTACATCAAACTAAGTAACCCTACGCAAAAATTTATTAATTCAAAAAAACAGTTGGAACTTTGACCCCCAATATCTCCGTAACTAGAAGGTTCCCAGGTGTGGTCTACAGTAAAAAAATGTTGGCAATGATAGGGAGAACAAGTGCCTTTCGTCTTCGTTAAGAGTCTTTTTACACCCTTTATACAGGGTGTAAAAGACCTCATCACGAAGCCGTCATCCAAGCATTCTGTACATCAAACTAAGTATTATAACTTTACGCAAAAATGATTCCTGAGAAACGATTTTTTTTTTGGGTGAAAAATCATGTTTCGTGGTAGAACTCAATGTAACGCACTCAAAACGCTGTGCTGATAGATGGATTGAATTGAATAGTACGGGGGTCGTGGAGGTGTTTAAAGTAAAAATCTTACATTTAAAACTAGTATTTAAATAAAAAAAACAACTTGTAAAAAATTTGGAACTTTGACCCCCAATATCTCCGTAACTAGAAGGTTCCCAGGTATGGTGTAAAACAAAAAACCGGCCAAGAGCGTGTCGGGCCACGCTCAGTGTAGGGTTCCGTACTTTCCCGTCCGTCACAATAAGTGTTCCCACTTATGAGTTTAAAGGTGGGTATCCATTATGTAAAAATGCTTGCATATACGAATATACTACAAACTTAGTCCAGAAATTATTTTGTACAACTTTTTGTCTTTTTTGTACAAAAACTGTTGTTTCCATCAAGTTCAAAATAATTTTCCTAGAAAGTCTTTATAAAGTTCTACTTTTCAGATTTTTTTCATATTTTCTAAACTTATGGTTCAAAAGTTAGAGGGGGGGGGGGACACATTGTTTTTTACTTTTGGAGCGATTATTTCCGAAATTATTGACATTATCAAAAAATGATTTTAGGAAACCCCTATTCATTTTTAAATACCTTTCCAACAATATATCACACGTTACGGTTGAAATTAAAAAAAAATCACTTCCCACTTTACATATAGGGGGGCTACCCTAATAAAACATTTCCAATTTTTATTTTACCACTTTGTCGGCATGATAGATATACATATTGGTACCAAATTTCAGCTTTCTAGTGCTAACGGTCACAGAGATTAAGCGAGGACGGACGGACGGACAGACATGGCGAAACTATAAGGGTTCCTAGTTGACTACGGAACCCTAAAAAATGATCGCAATGACGAGGAGAACAAGTGCCTTTCGGCTTCGTTAAGAGGTGTTTTACACCCTTTATGATAAACAAACAAACATGTAACAAAAACTACAAAGAAACCAAAACTCTGTAATTATAACTCAACAAATATGACGAGACTAAACAATCATCAAAATGTATGTACATTTCCCTAATACCTCCTTTACGTGTTCAAATCTAAGTCGAATACAAATCAAACCAGCTCTGTTCAGCAGCTAACTACAATATTAGTCCTAGAATATCAAATCAAATCGCATTGTGAAGTATATTAACATAATCAATTCATTCACAATCAAATCTAAATATAATTATGCCTTGAATAAATTTAGGGCTAGATTAAATACAGCTAAAAGCTAAATTCGACTTTGTTTTGTTATTCGGTTTTTGTTTTGTGAATGAATATTTTATTAATTCATTCTTGTAGGTGGTGAATGAGTTGGTCAAATTTTTCGTTTAGTTTTCTTTTAGTTGAGATAGGTAGTCTTGTATTATATAGTGTATTTATCTATGATAGGTAGACTAAAAAAAAAGGAACCATAATTATAATTATTTCGAAGGACAAAATAATAATATATATTTTGTTCATCTGTAATTTTGTCGATTCTTTCTTCGAAGAATCCTGTTCCTACGGTGGTCATCTGCGGTCCGCAGCGACTGCCTATCTGACCTCCACAACCCAGTTAGTACTGGGTAATACGATACCCCTTGGTAAGACTGCTTGTCAGACCTTTTGGGCCACTGACTACCTATAACGACTGTCAAAGATCTACAAATGACAGTCGGGACCAACTGCTTTACGAGCTTTCCGAGGCACGGAGGAAACTCGGTATGTAAAGGTCACCCATCCATAGACTAACCTAGGCAAGCACGGCTTAACCTAAAGATCGACCCGAGCGGATGTTATTATTTAGCCACGAGCTTCGCAAAGATTTAAATAGATTTAATTTAATCAATTTAAATTAACGGCTTAAAAAGACCTAAAACATTTTAGTTTTCTCTAAATACCTACAACAGTGTGACCTAACCCTACGAAAGGTCTGACACTAATAAAATAGGACCCTATCCCCAAATCGATAGGCATCAATAAAACATGGCATCCGAAGGTAATATTTAATTCAGACAATATATTGAGAGCGTCTAACCCTCCGATTGTTCGTACGATTGTTTTAACCTTAGCAATGCTGAGTAGTTAATATTGAATACAAACCTTTGAAGGCGTTTAATCAAACTTGAGTATTGTATTTTCGGTAATAGCTGCTTTTGTGTCGATAGTATAATTGTACAGAAATAACTACGTTTATTAATGTACTACCTAATGTTAAGCTATTGTTCTTAACTATATGTATGTTAGTATCTAGACAATAGGTAATAGGTTTGCCCTCCATTACTTGAGCATATCTGGCAAATTGTGGGTGTACTACAGGGTACACCTTTACCTAACTTGTATTTATTATTTATTTATTTAAATATTTATTTATTTACTTATTTATTTATTTATTTATTTATTTATTTATTTATTTATTTATTTATTTATTTATTTATTTATTTATTTATTTATTTATTTATTTATTTATTTATTTATTTATTTATTTATTTATGTCGTGATGTGATGTATTTTCTAGATAAAACATAAATAACTCAAATTCAAAGTAATTATTTCGGACTAGCTTATGCCCGCGGTTTCGCCCGTGTGGAGTTCGGTAGCTGTCCCACGAGATCGTATTACCGTGACAAAAGTATCTTAAATGAAATGATGATAATCTACGAATACATACACCTTAACTTTTTAACTTGTTTCACTATTTTTCTGCATAGTAACCAACGACTTATTGTCGGGCCTACGTTGTCTCCCATACTTAAGTACTATAGTTGGTGCCAGTTAAGATGAGAATAGCGGTCATTGACCCACCTACATTTATTAAACTTCCTAACTTTGAAAACCAAAAATAAGCCTGTTCAAGTCTGGAATCGCCATCTATCGTGATCTTCAACATTTTTTGTAATGAAAAACGATACATGGTTTATTTGTTTTGGTTCGTACGAAGAGATATTAGGGAAAGGGCAATGACCGCTATTCTCATCTTAACTGGCACCAAATATAATGCAGTAACATGATAATATTGTAAAACCAAATCATTTTGGAAGAGTAACCATGGAGTTTCTGGCCAACCGGTCATGGACGGGATTGGCCATTATGGAGAAGAACCTTTCCCCACAGGAAACAACCAACCGAACCGTGCACCTTTTTACAATTGCAATTTATATACAAAAAGGTTAAATTTCTTGTAGGATTATGAAAATATTTAAATACATGATGGCAAAACGCAGCTGAGAATTTTCACATAAACTTACGTCTATAAAAACTTAATTACGAATTAATTAACTTTCTATGTATCTTTCCTATTAACGACGCGCATTAAAAACGCTGCACAACCGCAGCGTCACCTGAACCCAGTGCTTCAATAAAGTATGCAAATGTTGGAGTAAATTCTGCGGCGAACAACAACGTCGGTTTAAAGTGCAACATAATTTAGCAAGTTTATAATAGACGGCGTCGTAAATGACGTGAAATTCGAGTACCCGAGCCGAGTGGCAAACTATAAGAATTGGGGACTTGGTCACTTGTTAATAATTAATGATTAAGTTGGTAGTTTGTTTGTGGGTGCTCAAATCTACACTATTATATATCTACACTAATATTATAAAGAGGAAAGATTTGTATTTTTGTGTGTATGTTTGTAATGAATAAACTCAAAAACTACTGCGCCGATTTTAAAAATTCTATCACCATTAGAAAGCTACATTCACCTTGAGTAACATAGGCTATATTTTATCCCCGTACTCCCAATGAAACGGGAACTACGCGGGTGAAAGCGCGTGACGTCCGCTAGTTTAGTAATAAAATAAAGACTACATTTATTTTTTAACATGACATAACATCACGATGAGTGAATTTCTCAGGCAAACAATTTACGCGTCTAGGCTGAAAACGCAGTGCTGCTTTACAGCTAATGCAACGATTTTTTTTCTCAGAATTAAAGTGACATGAATCTAAATGAAGCCACTTAAATTATATTTATAAGACTATTACTTTTTATGAAAAAAATCGGTAAATGACGAATTATCAATTTCTGTGTCTTGTCCACAATCACTTTCATACACAGCATTTACCTCTCAGGAAGATAATCTCCAACATATATAGGAAAAAGTATTTTTATTGCGTTAAGTAATGATTGACCTACAAGAAGTTAATTAGTTTTGAATGTTTAGACTCATAGCTAATATGTACATGTCAACGATAGTTTTGTCCAAGCGAAATTACTAATTTCTATGGTCAATTTGTTTCACCGTCCTGAGCTTCTACCAATGAGTTTAAACGAACAATAAATCCCTGCTCGGCAAGAGACAGTCGTGCGTTAACCGCAGTAAGAATGGTAGTGCACCATATTGCCAGGTCTTTCCGCCAGAAATTTAAGTACGTGATTCCAGTTTACTCGGAACGAAATTTTGCAATTTCGGTGATCAGGTTTTAAAAGGATTTTTGCAAGAAATAAAGGTATCACTTTTATGCATGCTAAGTAGCCTTTGGTACACATTTAAGATTATAGAAAATAATAGTCATAGCCTTGATAGTTTCTTGTAAAAAAGAAAAAATAGCCACGTTTCCAATTTCTGTGGGGCAATTTCTGTGGTTTCCGTGGCATCTGGGTGCCCACGGAAATTACACGACTCCACAGAAATTGTACCAATCAATTATTATATTAATGTTAGTTAAGATTTTTTGATTAAATGAACTTTGAGGGTTGCATCCTCCGGACGCTCCTCCTGGAAGCCGGGTGACATCACCAGGCAGGCCTGCCGACGTTGACAATGAGCCAGGGTGGTTCCAGGAGGCCATGTCCGACATCTGCGAGGTGCGCAGATGTCGAGTCCCCAGCATCTCCTCTGCTGGGGACTCTTGACAGAGATCCGTGGGGGCGCTCTTACAAGATGGTGCGGGATAAACTCCGCACCTGGCCCCCCCCCCACTGACGCAGTCTCTGGCCTGAGCTCGTGGAGGACGTGGTGAGCACTCTGTTCCCTTCGTGAGGGGAACATCTCCCCCCGCCTATGGCTCCGCCGCCTGCGATGCTGGAAGCGGACCAACAGGACGACGACGAAAACGCTCCGAAGTGACTGGGGTAGACCTGAGAGTGGCGGTACGTAGGCTCAGTGCCAAAAATACCGCCGACCCAACGGCTTGCCTGGCAAAGCCTGGGTCCTAGCCTCGGAGGTTCTCGGGCCCCGACTAGAGGTGCTCCTAAGCGCATGCTTGGAGGGAGGCTAGTTCCCGCTTCGTTGAAAGACGGGAAAGCTGGTCCTCATTCGAAAGCCGGGGCGCCCTGCGGACTCTCCGTCCGCATACCAGCCCGTGGTGCTGCTCGATGAGGTGGGCAAGCTCTTTGAAAGAGTCATTGCAAACCGCCTCGCCGAGCACCTTGCGGAGATGGGGCCGGATCTTGCGGAACACCAGTTTGGTTTCCGCAAGGGGCGCTCTACGGTGGACGCCATCATGTGCGTGAGGGCCCTCACGACGGAAGATGTGGTTTCCCGGGGTGGGGCTGTCTTGGCTGTATCTCTCGACATCGCCAATGCCTTCATCACCATGTCAGGAGGCACTCCGGTATCACCGGGTGCCGACCTACCTTCGTCGTGTGGTCCAGTCGACTTTGCAGTACCTAGGACTCATCCTCGACAGCCGTTGGAACTTCGTGGAGCACTTCCGACGTTTGGCCCCCAAACTGGAACGGACTGGGGCTGCCTTCAGGCGGCTCCTGGCCAACCTGGGGGGGCAAACGCCTCCTGCCGGAGGCTCTACGCGGGAGTCGTGCGGTACATGCACTTGCAGTCGTGGCCGGGGGCCACTTGGTGGGCCTGTGGACGGTGGGCTATGGGCTTGCTCACCGTCCGTCTGTTTTATGACGACAGGCCGTATCGACGGCGCGTTCGTGTTTCACGCACGCCTCAAAGAGAGTCAGCAATAGGAAGGTGTCAGCAAGGACCGATGCCTGCCGGGGTTGCGGGACTGTTCGAAAGTAAAAGTCTGACACTCCCTCCTGCTTGCCTGCTTAGAGCAGGAGGAGTCATTTGATGATTTCCCATCCTCTTCATAGATGTAAAAAACATAATCAGTTCCTTGATTGCTAATTTTGTAAGACTGATTTAAGCAATAGTACACCACGTTGTATTTTTAGAAATGCTTATTAAAATGATCAAATCAAATAGTTTGTTTGTGATACATGGGTTACATGCAGGTGTTCATTACATAATTACGACGATACTAAATATACATAATTATATTAACGATGATATTCGTATTTTATCAGTTTTTTCTTTAAACCTTATCTTTCTTTACATATTATTAAAAAACAATGTATATATATAATAATTCACAATTTCGGTGCAAGCGCAGAATTTCTGTGTCACCAATACAATTTCGGTGCCAATAATAAAATTTCTGTGGCTCGCCAATTTCAGTGGCCCAAATTACTCTCTAAGTAATTTAATTATAATATCCGCTTTTAGAAAATGTATATATAATGTGGATATGTTGCGTTTTATTATTAAAGTTTTTTTAAAAACCTGAAAATGAAAATGTCCATGGAAATTAGGTAAAAAATCGAGTTGATGAAATTGACTCACTAATATCTGAAGGGTTAAGCAGAGGTGAAGGAGGTGTGTCCACCTAATAGTACACCCACATTTTACCAGCTATGTTTATCTCCCATGTCAAAGAGTGCAAGCCTACTGCCATCAACCGGGTACATTTCCAGACTCCATGGCTGTCTACTGAGGAATTGCTGATAAAAAAATCCAATAATTTACCCGACCCGGGAATCGAAACCAGGATGCTTGAGACCACTCAACCAACGAGGCAGTCTTTTTTGCTTAACTTAAGGTGATTTACCTCAACCGCCATAACTTTACATTCATTATACAGACTGCTCAACTTTAAGTTTAAGTTTACGACTTACATTATACAGCGTCCCATTTTCACCGTCTTACAACGATGATAACAAAAATAATGTCATCCTTCATCATCTGCCTTTTCAGCCTTTTCCCAACTATGTTGGGGGTCGGCTTCCAGTTTAACCAGATACAGCTGAATACCAGTATTTTATATAGAGCCAGTGTACCAGTTTTTTTTTTATATTTTACTAGCTGACGTCCCGCGGTTTCACCCGCGTAGTTCCCGTTCCCGTGGGAGTACGGGGATATAATATAGCCTATGTTACTCGTGGATAATGTAGCTTTCGAATGGTGAAAGAATTTTTTAAATCGGTCCAGTAGTTTTTGAGCCTATTCATTACAAACAAACAAACAAACAAACAAAGTTTTCCTCTTTATAATATTAGTATATAGATATAGAGACTGTCTATCTGACCTCCACAACCCAGTTAGTATTGTTTAATACGATACCCTTTGGTAATACTGGTTGTCAGACTTTCAAGCCACTGTCTACCTGTAACGACTGTCAAAATTTTTCCAATTGACTGCCGGGCCCAACGGCTTCACGTACTGTCCAAGGCTCGGAAGAATGGCGATATGTAATGGGTGCTTACCCATTAAATATCGCCCTTCTTCCGAGCCCGGACAACCTATGTAAGCACGGCTAAACCTAAAGATTGACCCAAGTGGTTGTTATTATTTAGCCACGAGCTTCTCATACATAATGCAAAAATATTGTCATCGGTTGAAATATTTGAGCTGAAATTTACATGTCTTCAATTCAATTCATTAATTTATTGCATCAAATATCCGATTTTTTTTCGCTTAAATCATGCGGAAGTGCCGAGCCACGTCCCCTTAAAGTTAGGCCAATTAGAAAAGCGTCAACTTTGGCGCGCAAAATAACAATAACTCTCGTTTGGCGTGTGAGAGCGCACTGACGGCTCTGCCGATCGGTTTCTTTTCATTAATTATTTCTATACAAAGTCAACGGGGCGGAGCTAGAGAGCGTTTCTATGTTGTAAGTGCAAGCAAAAATTAGCTTAGTGGTGATCAGGCGGGAGTGTCCTCGATAGTACATGTTCTTCATTTGAGTCTGCTTCCAATTTAGTGGTGTGCAACCAGCCGGCCATAATTGCGTTACCACTGAAATCCACCTTGAATACAACATACATGTCAAGCTTATGAAATATTATAGCAGTCTATAATTAAAATCCTATTCGACCATTCCACCATTTTATTTCAATTACAAACCCGCATTAATTTAAATTAATTTCACAAAATAAGTGTGGGTGGAAAATTTATTAGCAAATTATCGTAAATTGCTTAATGATAATAACTTAAGTATGATTGTAATTTATGAGTGATAGCCTTTTAGGAGTTGCAGTAGAGAGTAATATTGTGATAAAGAATGATAAATGAATTTCAATTATACTGTTCGTTGACACATTGCTCGCAGAACGGATAGCCGATGGGGCCGAAAAGTTCTAGAGCGGCGACCGCGAACCGGAAGACGTTGCGCTGGATGGCCTCCCACTAGGTGGACCGACGACCTGGTGAAGGTTGCGGGAATCCGCTGGATGCGAGTCGCATGGGACCGGTCAATGTGGCGAGACTTGGGGGAGGCCTATGTCCAGCAGTGGACGTCTTTCTGCTGAAATGTTGATGATGTTTTTTTCGCGTTGGGTGTTAAAAAAACCAAATTGGGACTTTCAATGCCATCTCAATGTTTTCTAATATTCCTGTGTGAGGAGCTTGTGGCTAAATAATAACAGCCACACGGGTTGACCTTCAAGGAGTGCTTACCGAGGTTGGTCTGTGGATGGGTGAGTCCATCACTACATACCGAATTTTGTTTTGTGCCCCGGAAAGCACGCTAGCAGTTGGATTAGAGTTTTAAAGAATTGAGTTGAACGGTGTGCGACGAAGGCCTTATAACAGCAGTGAACTGCTGATGATTTTGTTCAAGTTGCTTCCTAATATACTCATCCTTAGTTATTGCCAGTGGAATCAAGTCCAGGATTCTATGAGCTTACAACCACTGAACCAACGACGTCGACTAAACAGCAAATACCATTATCTGCCTAGCCTTTTCACAACTCATCATCATCTGCCTAGCCTTTTCCCAACTATGTTGGGATCGGCCTCCATTTTTACCGGATGCAGCTGAATACCAGTATTTAACATGGAGCGACTGCCTATCAGACCTCCTCAACCCAGTTAGTACCGGTTAATACGATACCCCTTGGTAAGATTGGTTGTCAGACTTTCGAGTCACTGACAACCTATAGCGACTGTCTTAGATCAACAGCGTAACTTGCTTTTCGAGGCACGTATAAAACTCCGTATGTTATGATGGTTATCCATACAAGTACCAACCTAGACAAGCGCAGCTTACGAGCTCTCAACTAAACAGCAAATATGTCATCAATAATTAAATCTTATTAACTTTTCTGGCCCCTTACTAAGCCACTAAATGAAGTTGGCCCTCAGGCTAATAATATTATTTTTACTCCCCGGATTATATGCGGTCCAGGGTTTATATAGGACAGTAATGAAATGATAGAGGACGCTAATCCTTTTTGAAAGGTGTTTCTCGAGGGAGCACCGGGCTTATTTAGAAGAGGATATTTTGATAAAGACATTTTTGACATGGGGCTTAAGTGATGAGTTGGGGGCGTTTGAGTGTCTGTGGAATTCCGGGGTCGAGTTTTGGGGATCAGAGGTGTCGGGATGTGGGTTTAATTTATTTTGGGATTTTGTGGTTGGGAATATTTAGTCTTGTTTCCGAGGTAGATATTGAGATTATTGTTTGCTACTATCATCATTGTAGTTACTTGGTAACAAGATACTCTTTGGTCAGACTGGTTGTCAGTTTTCGGGTTTCTGACAACCTGTTGTTTAATTGTCAAAAAATTAGGAATAACAGCCAAGTGTATTTTGAAGCACGGAGCACTATCATTCTTGAATTTATCGAACAAAATACTGCTCCAGCAATGTGTGAAGCCTACAAGACCACTACGCCGTAGCACGATGCTACGCCGTAGCACGATGCTACGCCCTAGCACGATGCTACGTCGTAGCTCGTAGCACGTCGCGTTTATGTTATTGTCAGTCATGCGAATTTATCATTATTCAAAGGGAAAAGCTGTGTGCATTTTAGACTGTCCGTTTTATTGTTTACATAGGCACGTACATACATAAATGTCACACCTTTTATCCAGAGAGTAAGCAACATTTACAGACCACCATCTGTTATGATTGTGTTTGTCAGTTACGAATGACATCTTTTGACCAACAAATTGAATTTTATCTACAAAAATTAACACGATAATTCTATCTATATTTTTACCGGTCACCGTCCATCAAAATTCTTCTTCAACCTTTAGCAAAAAAAAAAACAATTCCGTCTCTACTTTTACCACGCACCATGATAAAAGCCAAGCTTAGACCTAATCCATCTTCGTACCCTCAAGAGACCAGAAGTTCTCAGCATTTTTCATCCCCGGATCACCATAAACAAACACCAGGAATAAACTTCTTAATTAACAAGGGAATGTCGAGCTCTCAGGTTTTAATATAGAAATATGAAAAAAATGCTAATTTTGCCCTCTGTTTTAGTACTAAAGCTGCGGTCGCTTATTATGCTGGACGTTGTAATTAAAAAATAGAAGTTTGTCAACAGTTTAGGCTTGCAGGAAGAGAGGTGTAGTTAGGATTACGGACTGCCTTTAGTCTAGTGATAGCAAGCACGACTGTTGGGCTGGTCCTGGGTTCGATTCCTAGGTCGGACAAAGTCTTATTCCACTAGGAACATTGTTGTAAGCTTTCACAGTTTAAAACTAAACTTATACTGTCACTTAAGGCAGTGGTTCGACCGCGGGCGAGGAAACGACTAACTATCGGCGATTTTCTCCCTCAAGAAACGCACAATAAATGTACATTCCGTGTAAACGAAAGAGATGCATATATTAAAAGTTGCTCTCTGACTGCTCACACTGCCGGCGACGACTCGCTTTACTAGTTTTCTCGCTGAGCGATGATTGTCTTCCAAAAATAAACTCGCTCAGCGATACTCGTTCAGCGATGCTCGCTCGCTTGATCATTTCTTTACAGTGCGGCATTGATGCACAAGACTGAGCGACCGCGGGCGAGTGGCGCGAGTAATCGCTCGTCACACTTGCACAGTCGCTTATAGCCCGGCGACAAAACTATCGAAACTACACACTCACTTCCCGCTGATCGCCAACTCGTTTATAGTTTCTAGTTCTACTCGTTTCTTGTTCATCGTCGGCGGTCGGACCTCTGCCTAAGGGATATCGAAATATCGGGAGCTCAAATTATTGAACAATCACCGAAGATATCCCGTCCTCTGATCGAAATATCGGGAGCTCAAATTATTGAGCAATCACCGAAGATATACCGTAAGTGACAGTATAAGTTTTATTCCATTAAAATATTCTCAGTAGCAGCCACGGAGTCTGGATTTGTGCCCTGTTGATGGCAATAGGATCGCCCCCTATTACAAAGGACTTAAACATAACTGGCGAAATGTGGGTGTACTTTTAGGTACACCTCTGCTTATATCATGATTACTTTTGTATGACGAGGTTGAGAGTATTTCTGCAGCTCCGTCACATATTCATGTTGACGGGCTCTTGGTTAAATAATAACCAATTATAATGATCACATACCAGAATCGATCAAAATCTTAAATGTTTGTATAAAAGACATTTAAAAAACATTCTCTTAAGAGGGCCCTTCCCGGCCCGCCTTTCGTCAACGCCAGCATGGTCGAAAAGCTTGTTGTTTCATCCAGAGCCACAGCGGTGGTATTCTTTCAACTCCCCTGTCTTACCTAGCCCCGAATCCGCACTACTTGCCTCCCGCGCACCTCATACCGCCTAACGCGGGGACATTGAACGAAACATATTGTTCGATAATTTATAAAACTTGTTCCAGGAAATACGTGTTTTTGAATTAGTCTTACAAGTATGTGAAATAAATATTTATTATTTAGAATCTCCACTACATTTGCAAGGCTTCTATAAGGATGCTTTCTTTACTTTTACAATTTATAAGTATATTATGAACGGCCAAAGTTGAGGTAAAAGTTTTGAAAAACAGCAAGTTTTGGAGGCTTATACTGAATTTGTTTCTACAAATTTTTATTTTCTGCTTCGATAGAAGCCTAGATATAGTCTACACGATACCTATTAGTTAAAAAAAATAAAAGATATATGTCTAACAACGGCATAATCACGCACGAGCTATAGTCAAAATTCTCGCGAAAAGTATGGCGGGTTGGCCGCTCTTAAGTAAATCTTTAAATTAAAATTAATTTAATTTTTTAAGACGTTGCGTTGGAAGGCCTCCCACTTGGTGGACCGATGGCCTGGTGAAGGTTGCGGGAATCCGCTGGATGCGAGTCGCACGGGACCGGTCAATGTGGCGACACTTGGGGGAGGCTATGTCCAGCAGTGGACGTCTTTCGGCTGAAATGATGATGATGATGATGAAGTAAATCTTATTATAATATCTCGGAGTTCCTATCTGAAGAAATCTGAGGGATATAAGTATCCATGTTGTAGCACTTTTAAATGACTTTATGATCGATTTCTTGGTACTCACCTTGTTTTCAGTTTATTATTCCTGACATGCACTTTACTATAATCATTAAAATGTAATTGGACTTTTTTGATAAAATTAATTATTTCTTTTCTATTTTTATTAAGTACTTATTTTAATTGACATGCCTATATAGTATCCATCGACATACTTAATATCGTAACCTTGTGACATTTGATGTAATAATAGGATATTTTTCTATTTTATTGTGATATAAATGATTTGACATTCATTTATAAAAAGGAACTATATTAATACTCTAATTATTTGTTATTTAAAATTATATTAATTGATTATGATTTGCATGCTCATGTGACGGCAGAATATGGAGAACTAACTTCTATGACATCTATGTACCAATTTGTATACCATGTTTCCAAAGATATAAATGATTTGATTTAACACTTCAATACCCGCAATTACAGACACAATTAAAATAACAATGCACCGTGCCTCTGGAGGCACGGCCGGGAGCATACGGGTTAATAATAAATAGCCACACGAACTGAAGTTCAAAGGTCGGCTTGCGAAGGTCGGTCGGTGGACACAGTACGTCAAGCCGTTGGTCCCGGATGTCATTTGTAGATCTTTGACTGTCTTTACAGGTAGTCAGTAGCACCAGCTATACCCATTGGGAAGTCTGGCAACCAATCTTACCAATGGCTATCGTATTACCTAGGTCTAACTGGGTTGTGTAGGTCAGATAGGCAGTGGCTTCAAGCCAAAACTGGAATTCCGACCTCAACTTGATAAACAACCGGATAACAGTTTGATCAACCAGGGCATCCAACCTAGGGTCTCATGGTTACCAGTGATGTTTGTGACCACTACTTGGTGTAGTACGAGACAGGATCTAAAATATTATACTTTGAAAATGTATTGCAAACTGGTTACCTCGTATCCTAACCAAAGCTAAGGTCAGAGAATCCTCCCTTTTCTATGGAGGATGAGAAACTATTCACCTGGATCCTCAAAACTATTATTCTGCTCAATGCTCAATCTCTGCCAATTTTTAAAAGCATGATAAAAAAAACTATTAATTTTTATTAGGTATTCTAATTTAGTTCTTTGTACTTGTTTTTTGATAATAAAAAAATAAATAAAAATGTATATATTATATAAGTGTAATATGTTTTATGTATGTTTTTTCGATCTTTAGGTTAAGCCGTGCTAGCCTAGGTTGGTCTGTGGATGGGTGACAATCCTTACATACCGAGTTTCCTCCGTGCCTCGGAAAGCACGTTAAGCAGTTGGTTCCGGCTATCATTTGTAGATCTTTGACAGTCGTTACAAGTAGTCAGTGGCCTAAAAAGTCTGACAGCCAGTCTTACCAAGGGGTATCGTATTACCCAGTACTAACTGGGTTGTGGAGGTCAGATAGGCAGTCGCTCCATGTAAAATAATGGTATTCAGCTGCATCCGGTTAGACTGGAAGCCGACCCCAACATAGCTGGGAAAAAGGCTAGGCAGATGATGATGATGTTTTATGTATGTTTTTATTGTATATGTGTAAATGGTACACCACAGACTACCTGCAGTCGTGTCTCCTTCCCCCTTAAATCCATCCAAAGATAAGATAAGATAAGATTTCTTTATTTGTTTAACATTGTTTACATACAAGAGCATGCAAGATGTTACATTGGTTTAGTCCAGAATGTTTAGCCGTAAGTAACGGCGTACAAATATTTCCATAACATTGAGAGAAAAAAAAATATATATATTTAAAAAAATTAAAAAACCCGACTGCGTAAAATTAACTAATAACTTTAAATAAAAAAACTGAAAAGAATAAAACAAGTTCAGGAAAGACAAGACATATTGACTGCAACAGTCGGGACCCATATTGGATGTCTAGATTATTTAATGGGTCCCGACTGTTGCAGTCAATATGTCTTGTCTTTCCTGAACTTGTTTTATTCTTTTCAGTTTTTTTATTTAAAGTTATTAGTTAATTTTACGCAGTCGGGTTTTTTAATTTTTTTTAAATATATTTTTTTATTTTACACTTTTTAGTTACTTAGATAATATCATACCATTTTAAAATCCTCATGATGAGCCCTTTATCGAGCCGTCACAATCACCATCACTATCACAATCACCATCACTGTCACAATCACCATCACCATCACTATCACAATCACCATAACTATCACAATCACCATCACTATCACAAACACCAACAATGACACATTCACCATCACAATCACAATCACTATCACTATCACAATCACAATCACAATCACTAACACTCACTATCACAATCACAATCACCATCACTGTCACATTTAGCGTCACAATCACCATCATTATCACTGTTACTATCACAATCACAATCACTATCACAGTCACTATCACAATCCCCATCACAATCACCATCATCGTTATCACAATCACCATCATCGTTATTACAATCATCATCATCGCTATCACAATCATCATCATCATTATCACAATCATCATCATCACAAAATAATGTTAACAACTCATTTATCGATCGATAGGAGTACTCCTTTGAAGTTTCAGTTACAGTCTAACTAATCTCGTTTCCTCATACAAACTTTAGAGCCCCGTTTCACCCCCTTAAAGGGTGAATATTGAAAAATCCTTTTTAGTGCACCCCTAGACCACATAAAGAACCTACTAATCAGTAGACCCAGTGGTTTGGGCTGTGCGTTGATATATCACCCAGTTACTCGGTCAGTTTACCATTTTATAATTATAAAGATTTGTCATTTCGAATTACATTTAAACATATAAGTTGCATATATTTTTGTAATTGCCTTTTAAAACCCTTCATTTTGATACCCCACTCGATGTTATTAGAAGAAAAAATAAAATCGAACTCCACAATATGGCACCCCAAATCCACGATTTTTAATTGTTTTTTTATTATAATGTAGCCAGTGACACTCGCGCCATCAAGTGGAATCTAACGACATTTATTCTATCCAAATTCCTCCATCCGTTGAGGAGTTACGAGGAAACAAAGAAACGGACATACATACAAACATACATACAGGGCAAACACATAACCCTCCTTTTGGGCTTCGCCGCAGTCGGGTAAAAATAACAATAAGAAATGATTTAAAAATTACTTAGAATAGGCAGATGCAAAGTTTATAATTTAACAATCTTATAAATAAAAAATAAAAACAATTCTAATGTGATAATGTCAAAATTCCATATTCATATAAATTTAGTATTAGTGTCAAGAAACGATAAAATTATATATTAAGTCAAACAGAAAAATCTTTTTCGGCTAGAAATTCGGAGATACAATAATACGCCTTTTGCGAAAGAAACATTTTTAATTGGCGTTTGAATGTCTTACCATTCAGCTCCTTCCAGCATTTAGGCAATTTGTTAAATATAGTAGGCGCCACACAGACGATACCTTTGCGCATGAGTGTCGTTTTTGCGGGATAGACTCGAAGAATGGTCATATCCCGTCTGTTACGCGGTACCACGTACTGTAAACGTGGAAATAGTTTGGGGTTTGTTTTAACGAACATTGAAGTTTCGAGGATATACAGACAAGGAAGAGTCAATAGCTTGTACTTTTTAAAATACGGCTTACATGTATCAATCGTTTTTAACCCAAAAATAGATCTAATGCATCTCTTTTGGGCCTTAAATGCCGTGTTGGCGTCGGTAGAATTTCCCCAGAATATGATGCCGTATCTTAGGTGAGACGCAGCTAAGCCATGGTAAGCCGCAAGTAAGGTATCTACATTTACAACTGCAGCTAGAGAGTGCAGTGCAAATGCAGAACTACCGATTTTTTGCAAAGGTTCTCGATTTGAGATTTCCAGTCAAGCCTTTTGTCAATTATTAGTCCAAGTGTTCAAGCTTATGAACGCACCTTTAACCACGTCATCTTCATCAACCAATGATGACCACCTATCACGTCATGAAGAGCCAATCGCGTTGCTCCATGTATACGTTTAGCTTTAAGTTTCAACTACCATTTTTGTACTTACTTCACTTTACGCATTGTTCAAGAATAGATCATTTTGATATCTCCGCATTTTATTGAAATAAAGAAGAAGTCACCCTGAATCCTATTATAGCTAGAAATAGCACACATAATTTGGTCCTTCGAGCCTGGATATCAGCGATCAAGAATTTGGATATACGTCGACGACGGTTGGGCATTGATCAACGCAAGATCCTCGTCAATCATCATCATCAGCAGCATCGCAGCGCATTTGGTGAGACGAGCCAACCAGAATATCCAAAACCTGTCCATTCCCCTGTGTGATCTCGGTTTTTTGTGCTAAATTCCAGTGTTGAGCCACCTCTGCGTGACCTCTGCGTGACCGCTACGTGTCGGTTGCCTACTTCACGTTCGAGCTGAAACCGAAGCTTCAATCACCGCTTCAGCTGCTGTGAATATCGCGCACCTGTTTAATCGTGAGTACTTCCACACCATTCCAGAATGACTGACGCTAGGGAGAAAATTAAAGAGCTTAATAATAGAAGAGGTCACATCAAAAGGACTCTCACTAATTTTAAAAAGCATGTAGAAGGTCTAGACGGTAACGTTTTAACTGTTAGGCAGCGTACGGAGTTGCAATTGCGTGTTTCAGGCATTCAAGAACTATACTCGTTATTCGATGACGTTCAATACAAAATTGAAACATTAACCACGTCCGAAACAGACATTCCAAAAGCATTAGAAGAACGAGATAGTTTTGATTCTGAATATTATTCAATATTAGCTAAAGCGCAATGTTTAATTAACAATGAAGATGAGGAAGCTGATAATTCAAATGCATCAGCTGATAACCAGTCATTTCAAACTTCTTCTGTTAAATTACCTACCATATCTCTGCCCGAATATGACGGTTCGTACGAGCACTGGCTAGAATATCGCGATATTTTTTTATCCCTAGTTCACAATTGCCGATCTATTCCTAAAATACAGAAATTTCACTACCTTAAATCATCATTAAAAGGCTCTGCTCGTTTAGTTATCGATTCAGTTGAGTTTTCTGCAGATAACTACATTGTTGCATGGGAATTACTGCTCAATCGTTACGATAATTCTACACTTCTTGCTCAGAAGCACGTCAAATCCTTATTTTCCATGCCGTCAGTCACAAAAGAGTCATCGCCGCAGATAAGGAAACTTATTGACATAACCTTAAAAAATTTACGCGCTTTAAAGTTACTCGGCGAAAGTATCGAGCATTGGGACATATTAATTATACATATGGTTGTTTCCAAGCTCGACCAAACTACTGAACGCGAGTGGGAACAATATAAGAATTCTTTATCAGTGACGGATGATTCTAAACGCATTAAACTGGATAATTTAATGAAATTTCTTAGGCAGAAAGCAGATATGTTAGAAACACTTTCACACTCCGTCTCACACAGTTCACCCAAAGCCAATTCAACACAAAACAAATCTTCCAATAATTCTTCCACACAGAAGGTTAATTGTAACATAGTTACACAAAAACCGGACACCAACACTAACACTAAAACCAAACAATCTCGCAAACGAACGTGTTGTATGTGTAATGCATCGCATCCTTTATATTCATGCCAAAAGTTTCTCGATCTTGGTTTGCAAGACAGAAAACAGCTGGTACGCAGGCACGAAGTTTGCGAGAACTGTTTCCGTATCGGCCACACAGCTGCCGAGTGTAGGTACGGTCCGTGCAGAAGATGTGAGAAAAAACATAATTCGTTAATATGTGATATTGTGGTCGGGAGCCAAGAACACAACCGCTCGGTCGCCCTGCACTCGCTAGCTGAGGTGCCGACCGCTGCGGATCTCCCCGCCTCTAGTTCCAATACGTCACATACACACGCACAGTCACAAAGCTATTCAATCCAGGTAAATAATGCTCACCCAGACATAAACGCGCAATCGTCGCCCGAGCAATATGAATCTGTATTGTTATCTACTGCTCTAGTCGAAATACCTGATAAATTTGGTAATTTACACCAAGTACGCGCAATTTTAGACAACGGCAGTGATAGATGTTTTATTACACAATCGTTATGTGACAAATTAAACGTGAAATTAATAAAGTCCACTCAAAATGTTCAAGGAGTAGCTTATTCCGTGACGCAGTCCACAAAGTATTGCAATATAGAACTGCGTTCTTTGGATAAAACATTTGCCACATATGTACAATGTTTAGTTTTACCCGGAATTACTTCCAGTTTACCAAACTTTACTTTGCCACGGAAAAAGTTCAGTATACCTGACAATATTGTGTTAGCCGATCCCACTTTCAATGAAAGCCAAAACATTGATATTTTAATAGGCGCGAACCTATTTTGGGACCTGCTGACTGAAGGGAAAATAAAACTAAATAATGGCCCTTACATTATTAACACAAAGTTAGGGTGGATTATTTCAGGTTCTGTTTTAGATTACCCGCGAAAATCTAATCATGTAAATTGTAATTTAACGCAATCTATAGATATTCAATCTTTAGATAAACAAGTCCGCAGCTTCTGGGAGCTCGAAGAGTTACCCATTAGCACCAAATCAGCTGACTCACGCAGCGACGATGAGCGTGCGTGCGAGGATCATTTCCATAACACCATGAAGCGCACAGCTGATGGCAGATTTATCGTACGCATACCATTCAAATATGAACCTGACACGTTAGGTGATACATTCGCACAAGCTGAACGACGTTTTTATGCTTTGGAAAAACGGCTGGAACGTTATCCAGAATATAAAAAGTTGTACACGAAATTTATGAACGAGTACGAAACTTTAGGTCATATGAGTCGTATCACCACATACGGAACCCCGCATTATTTCATGCCCCATCACGGCGTCTTTCGTCCTTATGCCACATCAACAAAACTGCGTGTTGTATATAACGCAAGCGCAGCTTCAAGGTCGGGAAGGTCGTTAAATGATTTACAGTACGTCGGACCACCTATACAAGGTGATTTAATTTCTATTTTACTGCGATTCCGAGAGAACAAGTATGTAGCTTGCGCAGACATAGAAAAAATGTATAGGCAGGTGTTGATTGATAAAGAACAACGTGACCTTCAGTTGATTTTATGGCGCGAAACCAAGTCAGATCCCTTAGGTATTTATCAGTTAAACACGGTGACATATGGTACCGCGTCTGCGCCGTTTCTTAGTTGCAGGTGTCTGAAACAATTAGCACAGGAATGTGACGATCCTGATGTGGCACGAACTATTCGCGAAGACTTTTACGTTGATGACTTAATTTGTGGAAACAACGATAAAAGTACATTAATTCAGATCTGTAATGATACCGCAAAAGTTTTACATACCGGGTGTTTTCCGCTACGCAAGTGGGTGTATAATTTCAATGCTGATTCCAGTAGTGTAGGCATGCCTAATGATGCAAAAGATTTCTCATTAGGTGAGCATGTACACAGCAAAACGTTAGGGTTGGGATGGTACCCACATTGTGACGAATTATATTTCCACACACAGTTTGATTTTAACACAAAACCGATCACTAAACGCACAATATTATCAGGTGCATCACAAATTTACGACCCGCTCGGTTTATTGAGTCCAGTCATTACACAAGCAAAGATATTGTTGCAAAAGTGTTGGTTGCTTAAACTCGATTGGGATCAACCATTACCGGATGACGTCACGCAAGTCTGGAAACGGTTTATTAATAATTTGTTTATGCTCAATAAAATTCGAGTACCTCGTTTTGTAATGTGCGAACACCCTGTAATCACTGAACTGCACATATTTACCGACGCGTCACAAGCAGCCTATGGCACCTGCGCCTACGTTCGTACGATTGATAACGCATCCACCGTCACAGTAAGATTATTATGCTCAAAGGGTAGGGTCGCTTCTATAAAGCCTGTTATGACTATACCCAGGCTCGAGCTGTGTGGAGCACTGGTGGGCGCAAGATTGTATGAAAAAATTAGAAGTTCGCTGCGATCTAGTTTTGATAAAGTCGTCTTCTGGACGGATTCGACTATTGTATTAAGTTGGTTGCAAACTCCACCTAACATACTAAAAACCTACGTCCAGAATAGGGCCGGGGAGATACACGAACTGACAAAAGGTCATTCGTGGCGACATGTTAGTGGAGTAGATAACCCCGCCGACTTAGTGTCGCGAGGTCAAAGTGTAGATGCACTAAACGTCAACAATTTATGGTGGTCAGGGCCACATTTTTTACATGACCCCAAATTTGATAGTTTAGATGAAGAAACACGCATAAAAATATCGACAGAAAATTTACCTGACCTCAAAATTCACGACGCACACACACTTCTCACTCGTCAAACAACTGAAGAAAACTTATTTCCATTTTCCAGGTTTTCTCAGTATAACCGCATGCAGCGTGCTGCCGCTTATGTACTCCGCTTTATACATAACACGCGTTGTAAAGACGATCGGTGGAAGGGGCCGTTGAGTACATCTGAACTAAACAAGTCTACGATAACGCTCGCTAGCTTGTCGCAGCGTGAGTCATTCCCCGATGCGCGCGATTCACTTCTTAGAAAGGGACAAGTAAACAAAACACAGACTCATTTAGCAAAGTTAGACTTATTTATCGATGAAAATAAATTGATTCGAGTTGGAGGTCGTCTAAAAAACAGTCCCAACTTTGATTTTGATAAAAAACACCCCATATTAATCTCTGGTAAACATCAACTTTCATTGTTGTTATTCCGATATGAGCATAACCGGTTGATGCACGCAGGTCCACAGATGTTATTGTTTAGTATCAGAGAAGCGTGGTGGCCATTAGGTGGTAGAAATCTCGCACGTCAGACCTGTCATAAGTGTATAAAGTGCGTACGTATGCGAGGTAAAATAGTTACACCAAAAATGGCTGATTTACCAAAGGAAAGATTAGATTATGGGTTTCCGTTTATACATTGCGGCGTAGATTACGCTGGGCCATTGCTTGTATTGAACCGAAAGGGCAGAGGTGCTAGAACCGTAAAAGCATACGTTTGTTTATTTATATGTTTTACGACGCGCGCGGTACATTTGGAATTGGTCAGCGATCTCACTTCCGAAGCATATTTATTAGCATTAAAACGTTTCATTTCACGCCGAGGTAAACCGGCTGAAATATTTTCTGATAATGGAAGGAACTTTGTTGGCTTAATGAATGATTTCAACAAATTTCTTTCTACTTGTTCTAACGATATAAAAGAGTACGCCACAGCTCAAAATATTAAATTTAAAATGATTCCTCCTTACGCCAGTCATTTTGGAGGCCTGTGGGAGGCCGGGGTTAAGAGTTGTAAACATCACTTGCGACGTGTAGTAGGCAATGCGCATTTAACGTTCGAGGAGCTCAGCACGGTGTTGACACAAGTCGAGGCCATACTGAACTCCCGACCACTGACTCCTATGTCCACAGATCCGCATGACTATCTCCCCCTTAGCCCTGCTCATTTTCTGGTTGGCCGTCCGATGACTGCACCTGTCTGCGCTGACGTCACCGCCGTGCCTACACACCGCCTGACACGCTACCAGAGGGTCGAACAAATCCGTCAGCACTTCTGGAGCCGCTGGTCTAAGGAGTACGTTTCAGAACTGCAGACCAGAGGCAAATGGAGAGAAAACCAAGATTGTCTGAAGAAGAACACGCTTGTCCTTATGAAGGATGACAATCAGCCGCCACTAAAATGGGGCTTAGGACGTATTGTTGACGTTTTTCCAGGCAAGGATGGAGTGGCCAGGGTTGCCGATATCCAAACCGCTTCTGGCATCGTACGACGAGCTTTTTCCAAGATCTGCCCTCTTCCAATTCGAGATGAGTAGCTGCAGCGGGATCGCCTGGTTGGAGTCGCTTGCAAGTTACCACTTCCAAGGCCGGGGAGGATGTTCAAGCTTATGAACGCACCTTTAACCACGTCATCTTCATCAACCAATGATGACCACCTATCACGTCATGAAGAGCCAATCGCGTTGCTCCATGTATACGTTTAGCTTTAAGTTTCAACTACCATTTTTGTACTTACTTCACTTTACGCATTGTTCAAGAATAGATTATTTTGATATCTCCGCATTTTATTGAAATAAAGAAGAAGTCACCCTGAATCCTATTATAGCTAGAAATAGCACACACCAAGGAATTTAGCAGTATTTACACTTTCAACAATTTTATTATCTATATTTATGTCCATATTTTCCATAGTCAGTCTTTGGCTAAAATGTATGATTTTTGTTTTATCTAAATTAAAAAAATTAAAATTCAATCAAAGGTTGTCTTTAAAAGATAGCTTTTAGCGATAAGACCGCCCATTGTGTCACCCCTCGTAAAATGTTCTACATTTGTATCTGTAATTTTTATGGTGTACATAATAAAGAGTATTTTATTCTGTTCTATTCTGAATCCCCTTTGCACCCCCTGTAATATAGGAGTACCCTTTGAAAAGTGATGCACTTGTGAATTTCTGTGAACTATCAGTTCTCGGGAATGTTATAAACGCCCGTTTCAGACAAATGAAAGGGTATCGAGGGAAATCGTACGTTTGTGAACGAGAAATTTCTCGCAGCTTCCTTTCATTTCTCTCATATGAGTCCGAGGAGTCTGCAAGTTAAGGCCCGTCTAACCCTAAAATTATCAACTCTATTTGTGCTGGTTCAAACTTCGTTTGAAAAACTGTTAGAATAAAGTTCTAATCAGCTTGCACTACAAAGCGGTTGTTACGTTTGTCACTGCGGCCGAATAGTGCGAAATTAGTGGTTTTTTGCGATTTACAAAAAATCTGCTGATTGGACTAAAAAAAGAAAACACATAAGACCTGCTTTATAGTTAGTTCAGTTAGTATGCAAAGCTTCATGATCTAATTTGAAGTACTTTTTGAGTACCAGCGGTTTATTGTCCGATTTGGAGGTAAATATGGATTTTTTTTTCTATCGAGAAAATTGTTCGATTTGGAGGTAAATATGTATTTTTTTTCTATCGAGAAAAGTTTGTGAAATCCTGTTTTCGTCACATATAATACATACATAGCATTAATCCTCAAATTTACCATATATTTATTTCAGAATTAATGTTGCAATATTTTAGGCGTAACGGAGGATCATCCTAAGCCATTTGAGGGATATATAGCCCTTAAGTGTTCGAGATGTAAATTCCACGGATATCACAACTCTGTTACAGCAGTTTAGTTTTTAATTATGTACTCTAGCTAGGACATCACACGTTATTTTTGACGGTAAGTGATTATGTAAGATTAAATAATGATGGCAGATGATTTAGGTCAGTATGAATATGTGAAAGTATTCTCTGAAAAAAAACAACGTGATTGTAAAGGAAATACGCGAAAATAACACCGTTTCTCCAGGGAAGCAGTGTCCACTTTAATAAAAGAAGTAAGATAAATAATTGAGATACATAAAGACTGCCATCGATACGCAAAGAAAAAAAAACGAAAATATGGTTAACATGTTGTGGTTAGTCAATCCAGATTGCTAGAACTATCGTCAGCTCCACAATTAGTTAAATGATGTTTATTTTGAAAAAAGTTTTTACAAACACTTTTAATCGTCATTTTTAGGGTTCCGTACCCAAAGGGTAAAAACGGAACCCTATTACTAAGACTTCGCTGTCTGTCCGTCTGCCCGTCCGTCTGTCCGTCTGTCTGTCACCAGGCTGTATCTCATGAACCGTGACAGCTAGACAGTTGAAATTTTCACAGATGATGTATTTCTGTTGCCGCTATAACAACAAATACTAAATAGGTATAGTCAATGGTACGGAACCCTTCGTGTGCGAGTCCGACTCGCACTTGGCCGGTTTTTTAGGGTTCCGTACCCAAAGGGTAAAAACGGAACCCTATTACTAAGATTTCGCTGTCTGTCCGTCTGTCCGTCTGTCTGTCACCAGGCTGTATCTCATTAACCTCGACAGTTAAACAGTTGAAATTTTCACAGATGATGTATTTCTGTTGCCGCTATAACAACAAATACTAAATATAGTCAATGGTACGGAACCCTTCGTGCGCGAGTCCGACTCGCACTTGGCCGGTTTTTTTAACTAGTTACGGCCGGTGTACCTACCTGACTACTCTGAGAAGAAAAAGCCGAAACCAACTCAGAGGTCGTAGTCTCTATTAAGGTTCAGACATAATCTTGGTCAACTCACATGAGGACTAAGTAGATCAGTATCTGAGATGTTCTTTTGAAGAACAAACCACACAAATTTGAGTAAAACTGTCCAGTCAGTGCGAGCATTTGTCAGTTATCGTGTAGCTCGACTTTTAATAATATATATCAAGGATCTCAACAGCACAACAACACTCAGTAAGTTGGCCCTGAGAAAAGTCATGTGTCCACAGAAAACACAAGAATCCTCTATTATTAGCCCTTAACCAAATACCAGAACACACCCTCTGAAGCTTTCAATAAATTATGTAACCCAACTTGGTGTTCTGCGTAGGCAAGGGTCACCACAAGTTTCACAACAGTTCTATAGATTGAGCTTGACCCCCGACCTTTGATTGATTGACATTTACTGCTTGGACACAAACTACGCGTTTAAGCGACGCGCGTGTTGCCACGATGACTACGGATAAAACTAATTAAAGAAGTTTTTTGAAGCATTCTATGCCGAATGAACGAAGTGACCCACGCGCCAGGATAGCCTACGAAATTCAAGTTTTGTTACGTTTTTTTGCAATTTTTCGTTCAGTATCAGCCTGTTTATTGAACAAACTGTGATTTGCGACAGTAACACGTATGCATTTACAGAATTATAATCACTAAAATCTTCAATACAACCCTCTAAATTCATATAATCCCATTGAATGACTATTTCATGAAAAAGTTATTGTGATTATATAAATCACTAGCGGACGTCACGCGGTTTCACCCGCGTAGTTCCCGTTCCCGTGGGAGTACGGGGATAAAATATAGCCTATGTCACTCAAGGTGAATGTAGCTTTCGAACGGTGAAAGAATTTTTGAAATCGGTTCATTACCCCCTACATACAAACTTACAAACAAATGTTACCTTTTTAATAATATTAGTATAGATATTTCTTACGGTCGTATAGGATATGCATGTGCAGTTTTGCTTGAGCAGCCAAACGGTGCAGGCATGCATGAATGTATGTAGGAGTAAATTGCATAGTTTATAACAAGTAATAAACCCACTAAGCAACCATAATTTGTCGTATATTGCCGGTTCTGTATGTGTCCTCTATGGAACTCGGTTTTGCATGCACATTTAAAACTGTCATGCATAACTTATCGTCTATCTTATAGCCCGTTTATTCAAGTCACATTGCCCGAGGTCGTGATCAGGGTGTTACAGTTTTTATTATATTGCTTGGAAACGTGCATTTATTGACATAGTTCCGGGAACTGTTTATCGGTACCTATTAAAGGTCATTGCAGTTGACATTTCTAGTGAAATGTGGGCGTATATCCCTCCGTTTGTTTACCATTTAAGGGAAAAATGGCATGACGTTATTATTAGCCGTGTGGGGAGCATAAAAATAGCCTGTATCCTATCAATGATGGTTTTAATGTTGCTGTTTGCTATTATAGGTACCTAGTGTTTTTACTGACGGGGTAGTCCAGAAATATATTGACACCAATGTGTGATGTGTGTGTGTCAATGTGTGAAATGACATCACTGCTTCTCTCTGCATCACCCAAAGGTCCACCTTTTTGTGCTTGCAGTGTTATATGAATAAATAAAGGTATTATTATCATTAGTTTTCTTTTTAGGTTCATTTCGAATATAAATAACCTTTTATATTTCTGAGCTATTACTACTACGTATAGAGAAGACAGCGCGAACAAAATCTGTGCGCAGTGCGGGGCGCGCGGGGGGCGGCTAACCTCGTATATAGATGCTCTGTGACGAGAAAGCGACTGAGTGCCCTGGCTGGAGGCCTTACACTTAAGTTACCCACAGGATTGTCCGGTTAAGTAGACGACAACCTCTCTAGGTTGAACTGCGAGAAACCATTTCGAAAAAAAAAAAAAAAATAAAGCGACTGAGTGAACTGCAGCCGGCTGACTGCAGTTAAATGGAGCACAGATTTTGTTCGCGCTGTCTTCTCTATACGTAGTAGTAATAGCTAGTATGTGTGACTATTATTTATTATCACGTCCCATCATTGAGTTCACCGGACGAGAATGTTAGCGTTGGCTGTGGTCTCACCACATTAGCGGCTCCTGTGACCTTAGTGCTGCTGTTCAACACCGCATCACTGTTACTGGTTACGTCGACTATTTCGGGAACACTTACCACGTTACCATACTTCGCACAGAACACAAAGGGCGATGAAGGAACATGGATGGGTTTTAGTCAGTAAAAGTCTGACACTCCCTCCTGCTCCCTGCTGCGGGAGGAGTCATTTGTCGGTGCGAGCAAATATGTTGGTGCATAGGTTTGCGCGGTGTACAGCACAGGTAAAGGTAACATTGTTTAGAGCCTACTGCCAAAGCTTTTACACCAGCGCCCTATGGACCAACTACACGCAGCGTGCCTACAATGCTCTCAGAGTTCAATATAACAACGCCTTTAGGATTTTGGTGCGGCTACCTCGTTTTTGTAGTGCTTCGGGCATGTTTGCAGACGCGAGGGTAGATGACTTTTTTGCTATAATGCGCAAAAAGTCAGCCTCACTAATTCGCAGAATTCGAGGCAGTGGCAACGGAATCCTGAGGATGATTGCGGATCGAACAGTATTGCCAGTGGCAGGAAGGCTAATCAGGCTGCACGTCTTCTGATTAATTTAATGTTTATTATCTTTTATTCTATTTGTTAATTTAAATTTGTAGTTTGTTTCAATGTAACATGACATACTTTTTTCAATTCAATTTAATTTATTACGAAATTGCATTAGTTAATTTGGTATATATTCAATTTAATTTATCCTATCAAGTTATTTAAATTATTCGCATTCATCTGGACTGCCTACTAACTTAGTCTTAAGATATTTAATATGCTACTAACAAAGTATGGACATTACCAAGTCTGAAATAAACATTTTTATTTTATTTTATTTATTATATTTGATTATTTCCCATCCGAAAACAAAACATTGCATTGGAAACATGTTTTCAAGAGTGTGCAAATTGCATGCAGGTTTTACTTGCATACAAGTTCAAGAATTGAGTAGGACACGTCACCCGTTCGCAATTCGAAACGTGCAACTAACGTTTGCGCGTTCAATTTGCACGTCACTTCAATAAAAAATGCACAAGTTCAAACTACGTCTTATAAGTTGTTACTTGTATGCAGGTTTGTTCAAGTTGTACAAGTTTTGATAAAAGCCACTAAAATCAATGTATTTTGTTATTCTTAAGTCTAACATAGACGGCATGGTTCCTATGACCATTCCTTACTCCTGACAGTAATCCAGATATGTTTGTTGAAGTGTACAGAAATACGAACGCTTCAAAATAAATGCGACTTTTCTATATCCTCTGATCTTTAAATATCCATAATAAACTTCAAAATATCTGATAAACTCACATCCCCTTCACCACAAAAAAGAATCAAAAACAAAAAAGAATCGTCCCATTAACTTAGAAATGTTCGACTGCATCTAACCCTCTCTATGCCGATCTATACCGATATTACGCTAGTAGACCGCATCGGGTCTAATTGGACCAAGCCATAAATTCCGCGTTTTAGTGTTAAAAGGTCAACACACAGTTTCAAGCATTGCACGGGATCACTTTCGATACCAATGCAAGTAAGAATGAATCCCTCTAAAATTCCTAAAATATTTTTGTAATCATTATGTACTCTTTTGAATTGACTAGTCATTAAATGCAATGGATGACTATGAGATACAATCCATCCTTTCATAATGATCCTAGCATTTATCGCAGTCTGTTGTATCGATACTGTTAAGTATCGGATTTGATTGTGCATCAATAACATCGATTGGTTCGGCATTTCTTCTATGACACTATATTGTAACACTTACATCGTAGTGGCATCGCCTCTGATTTGGATTAGCTAGAAAAGAATCACTTAAATCGGATCAGAAATCACTGAGAAATTGGTGAACATACCAAAAAAAAAAGATTCTAGTTGAAAACACATACACCACCTCCTTTTTTAAAAGTCGCTTAAAAAATACCGAGGCGTTGCTGATTCCGTGCAGTGCTTATAAGTGAGCGATGACCTCAAAACCGATCACTATCGATAGAAAATGAAACTACGGTTTTGGTAAATGATTTAATTATATGGATCTAATTATAAGGTAGATATAAATCAATTTGAAAATACTAAAAACATAAAACAACCTGAAAAAATAAAGAGTCTAACAAGACCTTTAACGAAGCCGAAAGGCACTTGTTCTCCCCGTCGTTATTGCGATCACTTTTTTGTTCTAGACTATACCTGGGAGTGGGACTTTTATGTTATGGAGGTATTGGGGTCAAACTTTAAAGTTTTTCACAATATATTTTTGTAAATACATGTTTTTAATATAGGATTTTTACAAAAACACCTCCAAGACCCCTATACTATTCAATCCATTCATCAGCACAATGTTTTGAGTGCGTTACATTGAGTACTTATTTTGCATAAGGTACTTAGTTTGATTTACCTATGTACATAATGATCGGTTGACGGCTTCGTGAAAGGCTCAGTTACACCCTGCAAACTAAATATAAAAAAAGCCAAGCGTCACGCGTATACTTGCTACGCCCGTGAAGCGTAGAACACACTTAAATCATAGATATGTAAACGAATGGCGATGAAATGTTAAATTAATATAAGAAATAAGCGTAATGAAATGAATGTAGTGTAATGAAACAAAGCTAGACTTAAAGCGAGATGACTTTAAAGCTAGGCCACCTATACCCTACCAATTTCGTCAACGGTGTTCTGACATATCCGCTTTGTGCTTGGAGTTTTTCGGCCAAAGTTGGATATGCTAGCCACTTGAGAGCACATGAAAGAGCAGCACACCAAAGCTCTCGACAACCACCCTAGAAAGCCATCGAATGCAGTCGCTGTGGCCGAAACCGACTAGATGGCAACATCATCAATGATGATGATGATCCATCATTCATCAAAATAATGAAATGAATGTAATGAAAGCAAATGATTGAAATGTTAACTACGTAATGTCAATACATTTTTAAAGGCTATATAAACGAATGCAAACGTTATCAAATATGCCGTTTAGATTACACTTCAACAGTAACGGTAATTTTTGCGCTAGACTTTCGCCAATTTGTCAGTAAATCGGTGAGAGTCAGGTTTCTTGTAGTTGAGTAGTACGTGGAGGTGTTGTTAGATTGTGTAATGTTATGAGCAGTGACACTGACAGCTTTGGCAGCTTCACAACGGGATCCCTCGTGGTTATCATCACATTGACAGACTGGCTCATCTTCCTCGTCCAGGGAACATTCACCGTCGTTCATACAATAACTATGACACGCGTCAATTTCACATCTCTTCCCTGAATATCCGGTGTTACAACTGAAATAGGAAAAAACGTCAATCATGGTTATTGAAAGTACGAAATCATATGAAGGGTTAAATATAACTAACTAACTGTGCCTTGTGACCGTCGTCCTGACAAGGAACCCTTATAGTTTCGCCATGACCGTCTATCATGTCCGTAAATACATTCTATCTGCCAGTAAAAGTCCCGTCAAAATCGGTCGAGCCGTTTCGGAGATAAGCCGGAACAAACAGACAGACAAAAAATTAACTGTTTTTTTTTTGTTATAATTACCGTGTGTCCCAGCAGTGGGAAAATTATAGGCTGATGATGATATACTTTCGAATGCATTCAGTAAAAATCTGTGATTTTAAAATTATAAACAGACACTTCAATTTTATTTATTTGCATAGTTGTAGATGTATTTAGTTTTTGTGTAGGTATTGTTACGAGCTGGGTACGGGATAAATTAATTACTACCGATGAAACAACTAAATAACTTTAATAATCACAAAACACTTCAAACTCAATCACTAATACACTACTGATCACTATTCACTTAGATATCGCGCTTACTAGATCACTTCGATTCGCTCCGTACTGTAACCAAAATAATACTGCCTGCTCCCGCAAACACGTCGACTATTTATATCACGACCGAACGTTTGAGAAAGACCCATCACTTCCTAGAATCTTCTAGAGAATTCATACTAGGTCACTGTCCTTCGAGAAACTTCCACAACTTTTGTACAAAGGAAAGAAATAGGTACTTTATGCCCTCGGCGTACGGTCGAAATTACAATGACAACATCTTGATGTCTTTTATAGGTAGTTTGCGAAATTGTAGGTACCTACTATTAGAAGCTACTTATATTGTAGGTATGAGTACGACGTAACAATATTTTACCTGCATGTGGGAAGTCCCTCTTCGGTGAAACTACAGTTCCCTTGGATGCAGTAGTTTAGACAGGTTGATACCTCGCATCGATCACCTACATAATTTCCTTTGCAGCGGCAGACTGGCTCACTCTTATTATTCAACTGACAGTCACCGTTGTTAAGACAATAATCATGACAAGAGTTGAAATCACACCTTTCCCCTGTATAGCCAGCATCGCAACTGAAATCGTCAAAATAAATTCTTTTAAAACTCAAACTCAAGGTATTTATTTCAATTAGACCATTACAGGCACTTTTGGTTAGCCGTGTGGTATCCGGCAGAGTAGAATAGAACCAAACCATTACACTCACGGGTGTCGTATATGGCGACTAATGTCTGAGGCAGAACACCAGAAAGGGCAGCAGCGTTATCTGTTAGTCTTTCATCACTGCGATCTTCAATCCGCCTGCCAAGCGTGGAGATTACGGCAAATCCTCCCATCATGGGAGAGGCTTATGTCCAGATGTGGACGTTTTGGGCTGTAGTAGTAGTGTAGTAGTAGGCACTTTTGAATGTTAGAAAAACTAAGAAAGCGAAACTACAGTCCCAGTCACAAGACATAATAACGTTTGAGAGAACTGTAGTTGCCCATTCCAAAGCGATACCTTTAGATAACAATGGGCAAGAAACTCCATGGACACTTTCAAATCAAAATATTGTTACAAAATCTTGGATACATGTTGAGATTATACATATATTTAGAAAGGCGATCATCACAATGAGTATAATAAAGTGTTTTACCTGCAAATAGGAAATCCCTCATCATTGATGCTGCATGTACCGTGCAAACAATAGTTCATACACACTGAAACATCGCATCTCTCTCCAACGTAACCAGGTGTGCATTGGCAACTGGATTGTCTATTACCTTTCGTACCGTTAACACAAACCGGGCCTTCATATTCTTTAGCGATTTTGAATGAGTCGTTGATCAGGGAGATATTTTGCACCAGACTTGTTAGAGCATCGCAATTCGTAAGTCCCCGAGCTTGGTCAACAATTTTATAGTTGGCGGCTATTCCAATAGGTATTCCAGTTTCAATCTTGAACAGTAATTTTAAGTTTTCCCCAGTCTTTGTTTCTTCCCATACGCTAGTAGGTTTTTTCCAGACCCACGAGATGAGGGAGGTATTTGTTACGGTCAATACATTTGACGGATTGGTAAATACTTTATCATTAGCGTTAAAATTAAAATAACTACCAAAGAGCTTGTTTTTGCCATTTAAATCTGCACTATAACCATTGTATCGTGAAAGTGTCTCAGGCTCAACCCAGAACATCCTCTGTGTCTGTTGGTCAATAGCTAGGCTGTGAGGTTCCAGTGTGTAAGTTGTGTTGATTGTCACTGAAGTAAGATTCGTAACAACTTCCCTCTCAGAGCCATTGAATCGAGCTCTCTCTATTCTTGGCGTCGTCAGGTTAGTGTTCATCCAGTAAATATACCTGTTAAAACATACACACATACATTCATAACCGTAGCTTTTCCGTAGTGAGGTGAAAAGAAAAACTATTTAGATAATCTCGAGAAGTAAAATTATTATGCTGAGTAATACACAAATTAACAGTCATTGGTAACGTACCCTTTACAGCTATCCACGGCAAGATCAGTGGGGATCCCATCATCCATCTTGATTAAGAGATTCCCGTTAAAATTGTTCTTCGCTCCACGTTTTAATGAAAACCAATTAATACTTTTTTCGTTTAAGTCACTGAAGAACAATAATTCAGTAGCTGGATCGAATGCGAGGCCACGAATGTTTCGGCCGTTTCTTTTTATGATATATTTATATTCCATGCTAGATAAGTTGAATCTACCTATAGCGTCGTTGTTGCTCTGCTTATCGATGTATAGCAACATGTTGTGAACGTCGTCATAAGCTAACGCCCAGAGGTTTTGAGAATTAAAGCGTACGGTCTCCGTTTTGGTTGCGTTGGTATAAAATTGTAGTTGGTCTCCCATAGATATAGCGAAGTCTGAAATCAAAGAATGACAGTTTACTTTAAACTGTAAATAGCCACGGCATTAAAAGATATGCAAATAATCGGGTGTCCCAAAATGTACGCTAGATTTTCTTGTTAGCGTGTCAATGGCAAAAAATCATATGTGATGCCCAAAACTCAGTCACGCGAACCCCGCTCACTGATGCAGTAATTAGATCGTCAAGTGTGCAGGTGATAGGGCGTGCACTGCAAGATGGAAGGTGGGCCATTGTCTGTGGGGAGACGCCGCATACGCACTTGAGGTCTAAACCGGTTTGAATTTGCCACCATTTGTGCGGTATCACTTTTCCCAATTCTAACTGGGTAATAAAGGTCAGGTAATCAGTCACTCTAGTTAAAAAATTGGTATTCAGCTGCATCTGGATTGACTGGGAGCCGACCCCAACACAGTTGGGAAAAGGCTAGGCAGATGATGTCATAAATAATAATTACGAACGAACCTATATAATAGTCGCACTAATTAATTTCTGAAACTGATTATGAAACTGTTCTTATACCTAATAGGGATAAATAAATGACTTCATACAATAACATATAACATGTTATTAGAATACCTAGTTTTGATTTCTGTGTTCGTTATCCTGTTTTTCATGAACATACAATAATTAGTGACGACCCGAATGGCGCAGCGGTAGTGAGGCTGCCTAACGTTCTTAGGGTCCCAAGTTCGAATCCCGGTAGGGGCAAATGTTTGTGTGATAAGCATGGACATTTGTTTCCCAGTCATGGTTTATATTTATAAATAGCTGACCCATGCAATCCGTTTGCGTCACATAAGAGAGAAAAAGCTCACAAAAGGAATAATTTTCCCCGGTTTTGCAACTTATTACATTTATTCTCGGCTCCTATTGGTTGTAGCATGATGTTATGCCTATAACCTTCCTCGATAAATGGTCTATCCAACACAAAATGAATTTTTCAATTCTAATCAAGTAGTTCCTGAGATTAGCACATTCAACCAAACAAACAAACAATTTCTTCAGCTTTAGTATAGATAATTATGTATTGGCTAAAAAAAAAACACTATCTTTGTACTGGTGTCCATGACACAAGCCTTGTTGCTTAGTTTGGCACTAGATAGCAGTGTGTGTAATGAATCCAATGATATTTATTTTCATTATGTATTAGTTAGAAATCAAGCCTTCTAATAATAACTTCCTGCTAAGAGATTACTAGAACAAAATACTCCAATTAAAATTAATGAATACTTAAACTCGTATCACGGGAATACCAAACGGAAAATGATAAAATGAGGAAATATTATTGAATAAACAACATCATGCCTATTTCCTCGAAAGATTAGGTTAGGTTAGAAACTAACAGGAGTCTCCAGGAGGAGGGTTGATAATGCCATCTTCCGCTCTCTATAAAATGGCCTGTTGGCGATGGACTTGGGGAAGTCTCCCATCTAAGCAAATAAGTCCGAGTTAACGTCGCGTGGTGTTACCGCGCGACTCTCAAATGGTATGACAGGGACTAGCTCACTCCTTCCCTTTACCTGATATGAGGTTTGTCGCAAGCAAACTGTTACTGCTGAGGTGATTGTGGAGAATGCAATTGTGGGACACAATCGAATGCTAGTGTTTAGATGGACAAATTAAACAACAGCGACACTGAAAGTTTTTATGACTGGCCATTTGTAAAAGCTATAATAAAAAAATAAGTTCAAATTTTGAAAATGGAACTCTTTGCCTTTTTGCTACAGTGTGTATGTATTTTGTTCATTTGTCATTTGTTGTCAGGCGAATTGAAAATTGTCTGTGTTAAATTAAGTATTATCAAATTAATTAACGTAAAATAAAATTGATAAAGATGAAGTCGTGTTTTCTGTGTGACAAAAAATCAAATGTACTTTGTTAATTCATCATTCAAAAAGTGTTCGCTAATGTTATTGTTTCGTCGTAGCAAAAAATAAAAATATCATGACACTTTATTAACAGTTGAATCTACTGATGATTTTGGTTATAATACAGAGTGTCTAAAAACATAATTATAATTCTAAAGCAAAAAGATAAAGAAAAATATAAATAAATAATAATATAGGTTATAGTTACGATATAAAATAATACAGTGCGGCTTTTTTGTTAAAATATATAACTTTTTTTTAATTTCTTATTTTATGGAAAAACGTGGTAACGTACCGTATCTACTAATTGCTAAGATTTTACATTTCTTAAATAAATATAATTTGTTCGTGGGAGACTCAACTCCAACTCAAGTTGAGAGTGTGATTCGATGAACAAATCTTCCGATAAAGGCGACAATTCTGATATTTGTCTGAATTTTAAATTTTAATTTATTTTAATTTTATTTGTAGCGATGAAAGTGATAGCAGCGATAATAGTGTAAGTGAAAGCTCCGATGATTGAGATTTTTAAATAAGGGCCATGGTAATATAAGATACATTAAAAAAAAATTGCTTAATATTTAATAAATATGTAACAGACGATTGAATACTTGAATAAAACATAATATATTTTTTCAAACAGTACTTGCACAATTAAATTTATTTTACATAAGTAACCTTGGTGTTATTTTTCATCAATATTATTTTTTTGTTGAAATTTTTCGAAATTTGTCAGTTTGAAAAAGGTGACATTTCTTTCGGAGTATTTATTAAATTGTCCCTACTACTGTTTGAACCGGTGGTTGAGAACACTAGCATTCGACGCATGGCAATCGCTATCCTCGTCTGACTAGTGATGTTACGCGCCAGCTCTCTTTCACTCTACCTTAAATACTTACCATCTTTAACAGCCAGCAACCACACGACACGACGCACGTTACGGCACGATTTAATTAAGCAACAGTATATCATAGTGAACAGAAAAAAAATTGCTTTAATTTGATACATATGTAATAAATACATTTATTACTTATGTATCAAATTAAAGCAATTTTTTATATTTTATATATGATTTCATCAAAATCATACCTGTTTACACCTAGCTGCGAAAAGGTGCGGCCAAGTGCGCAACGGCAAACGTGATTTTTAGAGTCTTTATATTTATATTGCCGTGAAGTGGACGATATTTTATTTAAAAACAAGTGAATATTTTTTTTTCCAAAAAATAAATTAGCAATAATTTAATCTCATCAACCTGGTAGATTAAAGAAAAGATTAAATAAAGGGTGTAAAACACCTCTTAACGATGCTGAAAAGCACTTGTTCTCCTCGTCATTGCGATCATTTTTTTATTCTACACCATACCTGGGAACTTTCTAGTTACGGAGATATTGGGGGTCAAAGTTCCAACTTTTTGACAAGTTTTTTTTAAAATGCAAGTTTTTTACTTTAAACACCTCCGCGACCCCCGTACTATTCAATCCATCCATCAGCACAATGTTTTGAGAACGTTACATTAAGTTCTACCACAAAACAGGATTTTTCACCCCAAAAAAAAAGTCGTTTCCCAGCAATAATTTTTGCGGTAAAGTTACTTAGTTTGATGTACAGAATGCTTGGTTGACGGCTTCGTGATGTTGTATTTTACACCATGTATATTCTCCTAATCGTAGATAGGTATACGTAAAAAATGTTTTTTAGCAAACACTCGATGAATGCACTAATTCTGCAGCCGGATTTTAGACTATAAGGTCAGCGTATGTCTAAACATGATCAAACCGTCTGAGTATACTCTTTTTTTTTTTTTTTTGTAACAAGATCTTCTAATTCACAACGTTCTCATATAACCTCAATTTATCGTTCAGAGATACACCACATAAGCTTCATATTCTATTAATTATTGTGTTACTAATCGTGTGGTCATACCTTTCTCAAAGTAAACTGTTAGCTTGGCGGTTAATAACAGAAGTTGTGTTAAGCGTCAAAAATATATCTTTTATATTAACCCTTAACCGTTCTCACTTCATACTACCCAGAGAGCTAATTAATTAACGTTTATATTACATTTTAAAGTACAAAAAACTAGCTTACAAACGTAATCCCGGATATCCGCCAAGTTTCAGTGTGGGCCGTATCCGCCATATCCGCGGTTCGGATAATATTCCCCTCTCTAGCCTGTTCCTGTTTCGACATTTATCAATTTTGCAAAAAGGTTAGTAGTTGAAGGTGGCAACAAAAGATTTAGGATTATAAGATACAGAAATACTTGCAAGTTGTTGTGTTTTTAAACTGTGTGTGTGTCCTTGAATAGGTATAACCTAACCATAACGACCCGAATGGCGCAGCGGTAGTGAGGCTGCCTTACGTTCTTAGGGTCCCGGGTTCGAATCCCGGTCGGAGCAAATGTTTGTGTGATGAGCATAGACATTTGTTTCCGAGTCATAGATGTTTATATGTATAATAAGTATGTATTTACAATAGGAGGAGCTCGTGGCTAAATAATAACAGCCGCTCGGGTCAATCGTTAGGTTAAGCCGTGCTTGCCTAGGTTGGTCTGTGGATGGGTGACCACCCATTACATACCGAGTTTCCTCCGTGCCTCGGAAAGCACGTTAAGCCGTTGGTCCCGGCTGTCATTTGTAGATCTTTGACAGTCGTTAGGTAGTCAGAGGCCCAAAAAGTCTGACAACTAGTCTTACCAAGGGGTATCGTATTACCCGGTACTAACTGGGTTGTGGAGGTCAGATAGGCAGTCGCTCCATGTAAAATACTGGTATTTAGCTGCATCCGGTAAAACTGGAAGCCGACCCCAACACAGTTGGGAAAAGGCTAGGCAGATGATGAAGTATGTATTTACAAACAAAAAGTATCTATGTAGTATATTAACTATCTGGTGTCCACGACACAAGCCTCGTTGCTTAGTGTGGCACTAGATGGCGCTGTGTGTAATGTCCAGCAATATTTATTTATTTTATTTACAATCGCACTAGATCGCGAAATGTGGAAGGAGGGAAGGGAGGCCTTTGCCCTGCAGTGGGACAATACAGGCTTATAATAATAATAATAATTATTATTATTTATAACAACCGTTTGGGGTCAAAACGCTCGGGTCATGGGGCCCGAGTGATCTCGCCGATTGGTCGAAACTTCGCGTAACCAACAGTGATTGACTGTCTTCTGGGCACGTTTCTGGATGACAGCGATGCGGAGAAGTACTTTGGCGCCTAAGTATCTTAATTGACGTCGTTATTATAGGTACTTACTTTTAATCTTAATTTTTATTGTTATTTTAGTTATATTTGTAATCTGTATACAGGGTAATCTGTATAATTATGTTACGTTTACATCCCGCCTCGTGCTAGGGTCACTGATAGACGTTATTAGATGTCAAAAAATCTAGTCGAAAAGCTTTGATATATCTGATGTTGACTTTAATAACCGATCAATCAAGTTTACTACAAAATTAATTTTAGATAAACAATTTCATTTCATTTTCAAAAATAATCGTGAAATAAATTGCGTAGTTTTCCCAACAACCTGCGAACTTTCTATAACTAAACCAATTTAGGTCGTTAAGGGGAAAGCGTCAGGGTATACCGGAAAATATAAATTTTCTTACTTTTTTTTTGTAATTACAGGTCAGCATCATAACCTGATGACAATGAATTAATTTGCGACTTAAAAAAAAATATTTGTGTTATGGGCTTATGGCCTGATGTGTGATGCGATATGAGATGTATTCCGTATCATGAAGGTTTTTTGTCAAATTATTTGTAGGTATGTACCTACCCCAGTTACCATCAAATAATAGTGGGCGGCTTTGATAATAATAATCATAGGAACAAATATTTCACCTGTGACAAACAATAGATGAATTTGAATTTGCGGTAAAATCGGGGGGGGGGGGGGGGTAATCTGCGGAACTAATAAACCAATTCTATAAATTCTTGCAATAAGCTATAAATTATATTTGTATTACATCATGCTTATTAGCAGAGTTAACACAATTTTTGCGGACAAAAACAAAGTCGCGAGCGAAGTGCTAATCGCATCGCATATAAATTAGTGCAATACAAAAATACGTGAAAAAAGAAACGGGTCTCGTACTCACCCCAGGAGTGCGCCAACCCCACGTACAACGCTATCAACGATAGCACACACTGCGTTTTAAACATTTTGTACTCTAGAAATACAAATTTGTTTTGACAGCAGAAGAAGTTCGTCAGCCGCTGGTGACCGCTCGAGAAGTAGTGATACAAAAATAAAATGCAGGTTTGCTGTAAACTTGACTGCAGGATAAAAAAAAAACAATGGTCGCTTATCTGAGACCGCAACCATGCTCTAGGCTAGTGCTCTACAAGTACCTAATTAGTGATTACTTATTAATTTAATTAAGGCGACTACATGAGCTAAACGCGAGTTTTATAATGCAAAAAAGCATATGATTCACTGCAATAAACAAAACCAGAAATATATATGATATTCTTCAGGATTTAAGCTAGTAATATAGCGTTTTGAAAATATAATACAACAAATTTTATTTTATAGAAAAAATCACGAACTTATCACTAAAAATTTCTTTTAACGAGTAAAAACCATACTAAAATACATGCCATCATTCTGTTTTTTTGGCAAATAATTCTACAAGCAACATATTAGCATCATAGTATTTTATTTTTTTAGTCCAATCAAAAGATTTTTTGTAAATCGCAAAAAACCACTCATTTCGCACTATTCGGCCCGCAGTGACTGACGTAACAACCACTTTGTAGTGGAAACAGATTAGAACCTTACTCTAACAGTATTTCAAACGAAGTTTGAAGCGCCACAAATAGAGTTGCTAAATCAGCTCCTGTAATCGCCTTAAACGAAAAATGTATTTTATTTTTGTAGTGGGTGTTAGACTCATGTATTGGCCGTTTTAGAGTATGTACGTTTATACAGAGTGTAAAAGACCTCATCACGAAGCCGTCAACCAAGCATTCACAAAATGATGTACCAGTCGCTTAGCTTTACATTGACGAATTCTTTTTTTTCCTCGGAAACAGTACTTTTTTTCGGGATAAACGGTACCTACTCAATGTCCGTTTCTGTACACCTGACGACGTACCTATATGCAAAATTTCAGGATGATCAGATCAGCGATCATTTTTTTGTTAGTTACGAAGATATTGGTGTCGATTCTGTTGTGCACAAACTAAACTTAATTTAGGCTATTGCTATCTTTTACTAAAAGGCAGTGCTAGTTAGAGTTCCGTACCCAAAGTGTAAAAACGGAACCCTATTACTAAGACTTCGCTGTCTGTCCGTCTGTCTGTCACCAGGCTGTATCTCATGAACCGGGACAGCTAGATAGTTGAAATTTTCACAGATGATGTATTTCTGTTGGCGCTATAGCAACAAATACTAAAAACAGAATAAAATTACGTATGGAACCCTTCGTGTGCGAGTCCGACTCGCACTTGGCCGGTTTTTTAATTTATTTATTTAAAAATCAACGTATTTACATTACGTAAACATCGACCGCTCGTGATAGAGATCCTCTGATCAATTACAGTACTGCCTTACAAATAAATAGTCGGTGTGGAAATTTAAATCCTCAACCGGTAGCTCAGTAAGACAATTGTTTCGACTTTCATTCGTTTTAACCGACTTCAAAAAAGGCGGAGGTTATATGTTCGTGTGTATGTATTTTTTTTTTTTTTGTATGTTACCTGATTTCTCTCCCATTTGTGGACCGATTTTCAAAATTCTTTTTTCATTTGATAGAGTACACTCCTGAGGTGGTCCCATTTTAATTTGGTGAAGATCTGATGCTGACCTTCGGAGATATACAATGGAACTCTTCAAAAAGAGACGGCAAATCTGTTGTGATAGCTCCAATCGGTTGGATGTTCATTGTTTATACAATATCATGACGGAACATCACGCCTGTATGCTCTGAGGGGGTACGCAGAAGTGTACAATTTACTTGATTTCTCTCCCATTTGTGGACCGATTCTCAAAATTCTTTTTTTATTTGAAAAAGTATACTCCTGAGGTGGTCCCATTTTAATTTGGTGAAGATCTGATGCTGATCTTCGGAGATATACAATAGAACTCTTCAAAAAGGGACGGCAAATCTGTTGTGATAGCTCCAATCGGTTGGATGTTCATTGTTTATACAATATCATGACGTAACATCACGCCTGTATGCTCTGAGGGGGTACGCAGATGTGTACAATTTACCTGATTTCTCTCCCATTTGTGGACCGATTTTCAAAATTCTTTTTTTACTTGAAAGAGTATACTCCTGAGGTGGTCCCATTTTAATTTGGTGAAGATCTGATGCTGATCTTCGGAGATATACAATGGAACTCTTCAAAAATAGACGGCAAATCTGTTGTGATAGCTCCAATCGGTTGGATGTTCATTGTTTAAACAACATCATGACGTAACATTACACTTGTTTGCTCTGAGGGGTACATAGATGTGTACAGTACACCCAGATTTCGACAGTTATGGCATGTTATGTTCTATTTATTGGGGATAAGCCTATTACCATGACATGTATTGTTAACCATGTACAATGAATGCAAAGCAAATATTTGTAAGTATAGGATATTACAACTAAAAATGGAAAAATAAAATAAAACTTTTTTGCCAAAAATAAAACCGACTTCAAAAAAAACAACAAACAAAAAAAACACAAAAAGAAAAGGATAAAAAAATACACTAAAAGAAATACAAAAAAAAACACTAAAACAAAACCACAAAAAAGTGAAAAATAACTTTAGCTTCAGAAGCCGGTTATTTTTCACTTTTTTGTGGTTTTGTTTTAGTGTTTTTTTTTTTTGTTTTTCTTTTAGTGTATTTTTTTGTCCTTTTCTTTTTGTGTTTTTTTTGTTTGTTGTTTTTTTTGAAGTCGGTTTTATTTTTGGCAAAAAAGTTTTATTTTATTTAATACCTACCATTAAAGAATATTAGCGTATATTTTAGCTCTAAGTAGAACTTTGATTTATATGTGAAATTCTGTGATTATTAAAAATAAAGAAATAACGTTTTAATCAACTTACTTATTGTTTGATTTTTCTGCTATCTGTACAGAAATAAACAATATGGCGGATTTTCCTTCATGAAAATAGAGTTGTGGTGAGTTTACACATACTTTTTTTCGTGGCGAATATACATTAACCTGTTTGGTCTCCAGGTAGGTATGGTCTTTAGGATTGAAGACTATTAACTGTTTCTGATTTTAATGTTTTGTTTTTTGTTTCTTTTGCAGGTAAGATAAAGAACTCACGGAGCAGCAGTGTGGTATGTTTTTGATTTAGCAACAATAATCAAGAGGTATTCCAACTTAGGTAATTATTGTGTCCATCTGTATATTTATAGAAAAAAACAAGGTCTGTTCGTCTGTTGAAACCTATAGACTATAACTACTAAGACTATAACTGCAATGCATGCCGGGAATCAACTAGTAGTTTATCAAAATTAAACATTAAATTTTACTCGTCATAACTACATCAGCCCATAACGTCCACTGCTGGACATAAGGCTCTCCCATGATGGGAGGAATTTGCCGTAATCTCCACGCTTGGCAGGCGGATTGGAGATCGCAGTGATGAAAGACTAACAGAAAACGCTGCTGCCCATTCTCAGGTCTACGGAGGCGCAAGGTGTTCTGCCTCAGACATTAGTCGCCTTATACGACACCCGTGAGTGTAATGGGTTGGTTCTATTCTACTCTGCCGGATACCACACGGCCACACTTGCAACTATAAAGATCTAATCGAAGCAAATGATTGAGTTGTGCAGGTGGTTACTTACTGGTCTAACACACTTTAAGTTCATCGACACGTAAAGAAGAAGACCCGGTTAGGCAACGAACCACACGAAAAAGAAAGACCTATTTTATTCAATGTATCCTTTTCCCAACTATGTTGGGGTCGGCTTCCAGTTTCACCAGATGCAGCTGAATATCAGTATTTTACATGGAGCGACTGCCTATCTGACCTCCAGAATCCAGTTAGTACCGGGAATTACGATACCCCTTGGTAAGACTGGTTGTCAGACTTTTTGGGCCACTGACTACCTGTAACGACTGTCAAAGATCACAAATGACAGCCGGGACCAACTGCTTAACGTTCTTTCCGAGGCACGGAGGAAACTCGGTATGTAATGGGTGGTCACCCATCCACAGACCAACCTAGGCAAACACGGCGTAACCTAACGATCGACCCGAGTGGCTGTTATTATTTAGCCACGAGCTCCTCTTATTCAATGTAACCCTACTCATCATTATAACTCTCGCAGAACAATATTTAAAGTCCCGGAAGAAACATTTGATATTTCTATAAGTGGCTCCGCGATAATTTGAATACCTTGCTAGTCGTTGATGTTTTCCGGCATGACGCGATCAATCATTTACAATGTTGGCAACACTGTTCGTCGGGTGACCCGTTTTTGTGCGGTTGGTGATACGGCAAAATATTTGGGTGTCATGGAGTTGGTGTAAATGCTAAGTGTGGACGAAGGGGGCAAGTAGTTGGTGCGATTGGAATTGAGTTTCGATTTTTGTGGCAGTTCGGAGACCCAGAACATTACACATTTACAACATTATTGCTCACTATCACTAGCAAACATATCTCCATAAAATGTAACTGCGGTTTTTTGTTTTTTTTTTTATCAAAGCGGAACAACAAACAGCTACATTATGGGATGTTACAACATGAACATGATAACTTAAATTACAATGTAGCAAAAAAAAAGTTATAATGTGGTTCAGTTGTATTCTTAATGTTTGTGTTTGTCTAAATGCGTTGTATGTCTATTGTTTGTTTTTCCTAATACCTATTGTATGCATGTCATGTCCTTGCGACGAATAAATATTTTTCCTTTCTTACTTTTCAATCACATAGCACTGTTCACAGATTACCGTTAATGGCTAAATTTAAAATTACCAGGATCCACTTTTAAGCTCTTTTTTAATATAAAAAGCAAGCGTACATTAACATTATACAGAAAACTGCAACAGAAAAACAAAACACCACAATTCCTCAAAAATTATTTTCACGATACCCTCGAAAATATAGAACTATTCACAACTAACATTGAATATTCTAGTGTAATAAAAAACAAAACAATACGACCCATATCTTCTTTAATACACATTATCCACAATGCAACGTTGGTTGGCGTGGTTCCAAACCCCCTAAATGATGGCCATCTCATAACATTTGATAAACATATCATTGCGGATTATTTTACTTTTGGCGTATCATAGTCCTATGAATCTGTGGAATGGACAATTTTCCTGTCATAATTATAGAAATATTGCGGCGTAATTTTCTGGCCGTGGTCGAATTGACCGCGGTCGGTATTTTAGGGTTGAATTTAATTTGGAGAGTAGATGAGGGTTGTATTTTGTTAAATTAGGTTGTTAATAAATATGGAATTCAAAATTAAGGTTGAAGGAATTTCTATTGTTTTTGTGAAATGACTATTTTAGGTAGGGTTTGGGAATGCCCGAAAATTTCAAAGTCCCGGGACACGAGACAGCCTACAATAAAAGTCCCTTGAATTCCCGGGACTTCGAGACTTAAGATTTTTTTTGTTTTTTTTTTTGAGGGGCTACTTAAGCCTTTTTTGAACAATTTTAATTGAGTTAATTCCTGGTGAAACGTATTATAAAAAGCCTTTTTTTTTGTAAAAAATCAACATTTATTAAACAGAAAATTAAATCTTAATAAATGTAACGCTAATTTCAGTCTTCATAATTGCTTTGTTTATTTCTTTTAATCACACACAGATTCAGTTTTAAGCAGTTAAATCATAAGATTTAACTGCTTAAAACTGAATCTGTGTGTTTTTCATTTTTGTACTTATAAAAGTAGTTATAAAACGAACTTAGTTAAACATCATACTAATTCTTAATGACTTGACTATTATCTAGTAATTCGTCATTGGTCATAATCACAGCATTGACATTGGTCATAACAACACAAATTTGTTTCATAATAAAATAATATAATTATTAAAACAGACTTATATATAAATCAGTCTTTTAAATAATCAACTAACATAGGCTACTAAAAATAGGCTTTTATAAAAATTGAGACCGTCAACACCTTTGTCCGACAATCTGTTTCTGATTTTTGTAATAATGCCACCGGACAAGGAGAACACTCACTCATTTTCAACAGATGTTTGGTCAGGCTAGGTTCCTTCAATTATTTGAAGATAAAAATGTTTACTATCAATTTCGACAATCTTGTCTCGTCTCGAGTCTCGACACGAAAGTCCCGGGACTCGAGACAACTAAAATTACGAAAAGTCCCGGGACTTCGAGACACGAGACGTCCCAGGACCCAAACCCTAATTTTAGGCGATTTTCATAAGACACCGAATCGCCTTAGCTATCCATACAATTAAATAAAATTGAAGTGTTTATTAGTAACATCAAAATAACAGTTTTTTACTTCATGCATATGAAAATATATACGGCACGTAGGTATAAAAAAAACATATTTTTTAAATTTTTGTCTGCATGTCTGTGTATTCCGTCTAATCTCCCAAACAGCTGTACCGATTTTGACGGGACTTTTACTAGCAGATAGCTGATGTTAATTACTTATGCTGCTTTTATTTTTAGAAAAATGCTTTGTGTTCCGTGTAAAAAAAATAAAACCCTTGTCAACAACATCCGATTAAGTTTAATTACTAAACTTAATCGGATGTTGTCGTATTATGTAGTTGTTGTTGAAGTAGCTGAAGTAAAATTTTTATAATCATATCGCGCAGACGATGGTCGCGGGGCACACTAGTCTGTACTAATATTATAAAGATGTAACATTTGTTGGTAAGTTTGTATGTAAGGGGTAATCTCCGGAAGTAATGAACCGATTTCAAAAATTCTTTCACCATTAGAAAGCTACATTCAACCTGAGTAACATACGCTATATTTTATCCCTGTACTCCCACGGGAACGGGAACTACGCGGTCGAAACCGCGGGACGTCCGATAGTGTTAAATAAATTTAACTCGCTAAACGTTTTTGAAAGCAGTGGATTATTTTAAACCAGATGTTGCTGCATTTTTTGTCCAGCTGTTGGTCCCGGCTGTCATTTGTAGATCTTTGACAGCCGTTACAGGTAGTCAGCGGCCCAAAAAGTCTGACAACCAGTCTTACCAAGTAGTATCGTATTACCCAGTACTAACTGGGTTGTGGAGGTCAATTAAGCAGTCGCACTATGTAAAATACTGGTACTCAGCTGCATCCGGTTAGACTGGAAGCCGACCTCAACAAAGTACTAAAATGCTAAGCAAATGATGATGTTACTGCATTTTTCTACCTCGTTGATGTAGTAGCACTAATGGTAAGTGGAGAGGTCCTTTTTTTCGGATGGGAAGTCATCAAATGACTCCTCTTGCTCTGGGCGGAGCGGGAGGGAGTGTCAGACTTTTACTGACTACTTAAAACCCATCCATGTTCCTTCATCGCCCTTTGTGTTCCGGGGCTAGATCGATTTCTAGGTCGACATTGTTAATTATTTATTTAGCCTATAGTGTCCCACTGCTGGGCAAAGGCCTACCCCAATAGGGAATATACATATATTTTTTTTTTATACTGAATGTTATAGCACTATAAAAGTAATGACAAAAAGCGAAAACAGACATAAATCGGCCGAAAAACACAAAAGTTATAACCATTTAAACTTTTGTTTCTATCTCTTTCTTGATAAACGGAATTTGGTATGGATTTTGTACGTCGATGCAGTGAATGACGTCATTTGCTGTATCGGATCTTTCTGTCTAATGAGCAGTTTCAAATGGTTATAAATTAGATTTTTTTATAGATATAAAAAAATAATTTCACTTTGCTATTTCTGATGTTAATGCGCTTTGTTTAGAGTGAGAACCAACCCATTACACTCACGGGTGTCGTATAAGGCGACTAATGTCTGAGGCAGAACACCTTGCGCCTCCGTAGACCAGAGAATGGGCAGCAGCGTTTTCTGTTAGTCTTTCATCACTGCGATCTCCAATCCGCCTGCCAAGCGTGGAGATTACGGCAAATTCCTCCCATCATGGGAGAGGCTTATGTCCAGCAGTGGACGTTATGGGCTGTTGTTGTTGTTGTTGTTGTTGAAGCTGAAAGGCACCTGTTCTCCTTGTCATTGCAATCATTGTTATGTCCTAGACAATACCTGGGAACCTTCTAGTTACGAAGATATTGGTGGTTAAAGTTTCAACCTTTCCCCAAGTTTTTTTTTTTAATACAATTTTTTATGTTATAACTTTACGTTAAATACTTCTATCACCCGTATACTACTTAATGCATCCATCAGCTCAATGTGTTGAATCTGTTACATTGAGTTATAACTCAACAACTACCCCTACAACAACAACAACAACTTTTAACAACACAACACACTACACACACACCACTTACAACTACTTTTTATGGGGTGATTTTTCACCCCATAAAAAGTAGTTTCCCAGCAAACATTTTTGCGCAGTTACTCATGTTTGATGTACAGAATGCTTGGTTGACGGCTTCGTGAAGAGTCTGTTTACACTCTAATAATAATAATAATTTATTAAGTATCAGAAAGACACATTTAAAAGTTTTACAAAAACAATTTAAAAATAAAAATGAGCATTTCCAACAAAAGTGAATCGGTGGTGCCTGTACTAATGATTAAAATCATTGTATCACAGACACCATAGCGCCTTCCAGAATAGGTCTCAGAATACTCTGTATAATGTATTCGTGGTTACTCATTTAACCTAACAATAATCGGACTATCGCGAGCGTGACGAAATAATTAGCTGTCACGAGCCAAGCACACCCCAATATGGGACGAATTAAAGTTCATTTACTATTTAATGGAATCTCAGTATTTGTGACGGGTGGAATTATGTGTCGAAATGTTGGACACAAATAACTGAGATTTAATTAATAGCTAATTACTGGGTCGAGAACTCAAACAGAGAAAATAACATGTTTAATTAAATTACGGGAAAATACCTAAACGGTGTGTAAATCATACACACATTAAAAAAAGTTTGTGATCACTAGCATAAGCTGATATATTTTTTTAAATTGAACTTTATCAAGTAAAAAACTTTGTTGTGTGATTTTTTAAATAAAAATACCCTTTTTAAAATTAAAAAATAAAACTATTTTTTATCTACACTTCTACACTAATATTATAAAAAGGAAAGATTTGTATTTTTGTGTGTATGTTTGTAATGAATAAACTCAAAAACGACTGCGTCGATTTCAAAAATGGTTCCCTATCTATTTGCATAAAATTTTAAGACCTAATATAACATGGCATACTTTTGTTACTACTAATTATATTTTCGCTTAACATTATTTACGCATAACAGCTTACGCATATTTTTTTTTAGCATAATTTATCTAATCATAATAATGATTAAGCATAACATTGTTAGGCATAAATTGATTTACGCCTAATGATATTAAAACATATTTTTTATAGGCATAACAAAGAAGCATAATCCTAAAATGTTAGACATACCCTAATTGGATATACCAATTTCTTTTGACGAATGGAAAAAAACCATCTCTCCGAAGCAGGTAATACATAACATATTTATTTTGAACATAGTTGATTGTGAACAGATGTGAGTTTTTTCCCTGTAAGAAGAAAGCAAACAAGCATACACCATGCATGCAGCAAGCATGCAGCTAGCAAAGATTTAAACAAGCATATACCATGCATGCATCAATCATGCAGCAAGCATGCGGTCAGCAAGCATGCAGCATGCAAGCAAGCATGCAGTATGCAACATGCAGCAGGCATGGTTTCGGTCACGGCTCCGGCGCTACGGGGCTCCGGCGGTCCCACGCGAGCTTATCGTCGCAGATGTGTTTAACGCTCACCACCGCTGCTGAGGCTGGCCGAAGCTGCGAGTGTTACAACCACCTGCTCCTCAACTCGCGGGCCGCCTCGCCCCTCCGCGCCTACGCGATTTTAAATTACACTCTAGGGGTAGGGCAGACAAGACTACGTGGAATCGGTTTTGCAGCGATTCGTTTCTGTTACTAGCTTTTGTAGCACAACTTAATGAATTTTTAGTTCAAAATAAATACGTAAAAATAACTTAGATTTGATTCCGGTATTTATATTATGTGTATGCCTAAATACTATTATGCTAATAGTCATTATGCCTAGTGACATTATGCAAAATTCAATTTATTCAAAACAAATTAGCCTTCAAGATGATTATGCCAACATAAACAGTATGCCAAAAAAAAATTTGCCAATGTATTATTATGGCAAAACAAATTATTCCAAAACAGTTATGCCAAAGTACATTAGGAAAAAGAAGATTATGCAAAAAGAAGGGATCCCTTCAAAAATTCTTTCACCATTAGAAAGCTACATTCACTCTGAGTAACATAAGCTATATTATATCCCCGTACTACCACGGAAACGGGAATTACGCGAGTTCAACCGCGTGACGTCCGCTAGTTTACAAAAAAAGATTTCGAATTTTCAAAGTGATCACAAACTTTTTTTGATGTGTGTAAGTGGATAACATTTACACCTTTTCTGTGCTTTTTGTACTCAATTACGGCGAAGCCAAAAAGAAGGGTTATAAGTAGTCTATCTATGTGTGTACGTTTGTATTTACGTATGTTCCTCCGTAGCGCTTAAACTATTCATCCGATTTTGATGAATCGATTTGTTATTATGGACCGGGTAACATTTTAACTAACTTCAACATTCAACAATAGCAGGAGTCGATTTTGCCTTGTACAAGTTAACCCATTTAATTAGAGCGTGATTTTTCAGAAGTCGAGTTTTTTCTTAAATAAATAATAATAATTCATTTAATTAGGACCAAACATTTTGTACATTTTATGCACCCACCAAACTGCGTAACAGTTTGTCGGCGGGATTAGCGCTTTTTTAAATACATTTTTGGTTCATTTTTGGTTGTTTGTTTGATTTACTTTTGTAGTATACCTCACAAATTCTTATTCTGGAATAGAGTTCACACGTGCTTATACTTAGGCCTGAATTCTTGTCGCGCTGATGGTCGGTCGCGTACGGTCGGTCGTGACATCAGTGAGAACAAAATACGGCTGTCAGTCGCCGTTGACGTCAGCGTCGCAGTATGGTGCTATATAGCACACAATTTATACTCGACTGTCAGTGCGACAAAAATTCAGGTCTTAGATAGTACATGTAGAACGTTGAACTCTATTCCAGAGAAAACTACATGGGTTAAAGAAACATCTTTGAATACCGAACAAAGATTTGAACATCCCATCTTCCTTAATTGGTAACAAAACCTACCTATAGTTCGATTTAAAATTAAATGTTCCTTTCTCTTAGATTAATAAATGCAGAAAAAAGGACAAAAACTGTAGAGGAAAAGTTTTTAGTTGGGAGCTTCAAATATAACGCTTTACAAAGTGGGACATTCGAAACTTGGTGGAAGTTTCACGAGACGATATTGTGTGAAAGGTGGACTGTGGCTTCAGTTATAAGATGAAGCGATTTATTTCTACTGAACTAGTATACTGGTCAAATCACATGATAAAAATAAGGAAAACGAAATATTTGGTGTGAGAATTGTTTACAAATAAAATTGAATAACGAATAAATTCGGTTGCAATAATGATGCTTACGGGAAATGCAAGTCTCTACATCCAAGATGCGTTTCTCGCAAGCATCGTTATTGCAACCGAATTTATTTGTTAAATGATAAATGATGTTTAATTTGCAAGTAGGTTTTTACAAACTTTTACACGTCATTTTTTAAAACTAGATGGGGCCGGTGTTTCGTACCTGACTACTCTGAGAAGAAACAGCCGAAACAAACTCAGAGGTCATAGTCTCTTTTAAAGTCCAGACAATCTTGCTCAATTCACATGAGGACTATGCAGATTAGTGTCTGATATGGTCTTTTGAAGAAATAACCATACAGTTTTGAGTGGACCTGTCCAGTCAGTGCAAGCATTTGTCAGTTAACGTGTAGCTCGACTTATAACTCAAGGAGCTCAACGAAACGACGAACAATACCAAAGAAAGGACATTTGGGTAGGTCGCTTAGAGTACTCAAACTGTCAGACAGTTGTGGGAAAAAATAAACAAAAAATATTAATGTGACCCACATGGTCCCCACATTCACAATAATCATATAAAATTCATAACAAGTTCTATCCAAAAAGAATGTAAATAAAAATCACAAAAATCATTAAAAGGCACAATGATGATAAAAAAAAAGTAAAATACTTAACAAAATATTGTTATTAATTAGCAATCAAAAGTTAGCGATTTTGTCGCTATCTATGTCGAGACTGCAGGCCCTGGCGTTTAATGTCACCCGCACTATGGTACAGCTAAAACAGTATAACAATGTAACCTTAGCCGTTGGAATGCAAATAAATATACAAATGTAAAGTTTGTGTTAGTCTTGCTTAAAATAATTATAATTTCAGAAATTCAGTCAGGAATGTCTTAGCTTGCCATTAAACCATCAGTACATTAGTACTAGAGAGTTATACAGGTGGCAATTAAAGAGTTCATACACTGTTTTAAGCTTTCACGGTTTAAAACTAAACTTATGTTGTCACTTACGGGATATCTTCCGTGATTAGAAATTAATTTCTAATCACGGAATATCCCGTAAGTGACAATATAAGTTTAAAGAGTTCATCATCATCATTCTCTTCCCCTTATTTATTTATTTTTTTATTTATTACAATAATAAAAAAAATATTATTATGGAAAGCGATGTATGAGCGATGGAACGAGCGTGCCCAGAAGATGCCTGTTCACTCTTGCTTTGAAGGCAGGCGGGTTAAATGTGGTTTAATGTGTTAAATAATATTAATTTCATTTTTTTTGGGGTAGGCGCATCCAATCTTTTATTATTATTTATTACTCGTCACCTCAGCAGTCACCTCCTTTTAAGCCATATATATCATCATTCACACGGTCCATCCATCGTTTCTTTGGTCTTCCTCTACTCTTACAACTATCCACATTCATACTCAAAACTTTCCTAACGACATTTTACTCATTCTTCTTCTCATCACATGTCCATACCATGACTTTATTTATTAATTCAAGAGTTCGTAAGTGTAAATAAAATTGACATAAGAATCAAAGTTTGACTAAAGTCATAAATTCCGTATAAATGACAAAATAATAACTAAATACAGGGTGTAAAACACCTCTTAACAAAGCCAGGCACTTGTTCTCCCCGTCATTGAGATAATTTTTTTGTTCTACATTAAACCTGGGAACCTTCTAGTTACGGAGATATTGGGAGTCAAAGTTCCAACTTTTTGACAAGTTTTTTTTAAATACAAGTTTTTAATGTAAGATTTTTACTTTAAACACCTTCACGACCCTTGTACTATTCAATTCATCCATCAGCACAATGTTTTGAGTGCGTTAAATTGAGTTCTACCACAAAACACGATTTTTTTAAAAACGTCGTTTCCCAGCAATAATTTTTGCGTAAAGTTACATAATCATCAAACTAAGTAACTTACAGAATGCTTGGTTGACGGCTTCGTGATGAGGTCTTTTACACTCTGTATATTTTAATCAAGCAAGCGAGTGAAACTTAGAGCATATCCATGGACATTAACAGCTCCATATGATGGATAACGTTGTCATTCACAAAGCGATAAAGAATTTAAGAGGTAAACCATTTATTCGTCCTAAACTAAATAAAACCCGTCGCCTACCATTCGTACCACGCACCAAGGAACTATAAGACAAAGCGGTGTTCGTCCCGCGCGCGTGAGTCGCGTCCCTGATTGTCGGAACAAAAGGGCACTGATCATTTTAGTGTCACGCGCGCAGTCGGAGGGTTGACGATGTATGACAGGATTGTTGTTTTGTTTCTAGTAGAAAAACTAGGTGTGATGTTGGATTTGCCGGTTTGAGTACCAAAGCTAAGGTGAATACTATTCAAAATCTTTTAGCTGGTCTCTATAAAAGGTATTTCTTTGTTCTAGCTTGAAGTCCAGATTTGTGAACGCCCTTACCTGTTCACAAATCTGGACTCCGAACTCTAAACTGTCTTTTAATCAGAAAATCAGCACTTATTGGACGTCAAAATTTACAAGAGACAGTCCCTCAAAACGACCACTGTTTGACGCTTCCTAGTGTATAAATCTATACTAATATTAAAAAGAGAGAGATTTTTTGTTTGTGTTTGTTACGATTTAACTCTAAAACTGCTCGACCGATTTAAAAAAATCTTTCACCATTAGAAAGCCACGTCTTTATTGAGTAACATAGGCTATATTTTATCCCCGTACTGCCACAGTAACGGGAACTACGTGTGTGAAACTGCGTGACGTCCGCTAGTATAAAATAAATCTATCTGATTTTACGATACTCACGTAGCACTAATTAATTAGTTGTTAACCAATTGACATGGGATCACAAAAGCCCCATCGTCTTTTTCATTATAAATAAAGTACCAAGTCGCAAATGTAAAGTTAATGAACATAGGATTGGCGAGAGGGGTAGAATATAAACGAGTTGAACGCGTCCCAGAGGCGTGCGTTGACGAATTGAATGCGCCCCGCAGACGTGCGTTGTGTTACTGATTAGGTGGAAACTGTTGCTGCATTAGAGTTTAGAACTAATAACTTTGTAAATTGTATAGTTGATTTTGTATGTGTTTGGATTGCACCAGGTGGTTGGAAATGTGGTATATTTACTAATTGAAATAGTAAGATTTTTATTCAAATAATTATTTTGAACAATCTGAAAATGCTTTAATTTATCAATCTGATCCCTGAGGCTCCACCCGTCGCGCGTCACTTCAATGTAGCCGTTGAATAAGTATGACAAATCATTGCGCAATAATTTTGTTGCTTATGCAATTTTGTTGCCTATGCAATTTTGTTACTTAATTATTTTAGCTGTTGGTTCTCCTTTTAATAAATGAATAAGTATCTAACTTTAAGTCAGCAAAATCATTATAATAAGATAGGTACATTCAGCGGTGGGTTCACTTGCATAGACAAATTATTCCCTCTATGTCAATTCCCGCTTAATAAATATTGCTTTGAAACAAATGACATCTGTTTTAAAAAGTTTCCGCTGGACTTCGTATCGAGATTGATCCAGTACACTTAAAACAAAAAGTGAAACGCTTTTAATTTAACACAAATTATAACTTATTCTTTGACGACCCGATTGGCGCAGCGGTAGTCAGGCTGCCTTTCGTTCTTAGGGTCCCGGGTTCGAATCCCGGTCGGAGCAAATGTTTGTGTGATGAGCATGGACATTTGTTTCCGAGTCATGGATGTTTATATGTATAATAAGTATGTATTTACAAACAAAAAAGTATCTATGTAGTATATCAACTATCTAGTGTCCACGACACAAGCCTCGTTGCTTAGTGTGGCACTAGATGGCGCTGTGTGTAATGTCCAGCAATATTTATTTATTTATTTATTTATTCTTACTGAGGAAAGACAAGATTATTCTCCAAAATATTGAATAAAATCATGATAAAAAACTATGTTCTATCCACACATAATATCCAGGCTAGCGTAATACTAATGATGTTTAAGGTTACCTACTTAGGACTTCTTATCACAGTCGATGTCTTCACCACAATACCCCCAATTCTTCAACATTTTCAACGGTTCTTCTTCTTCTTTATCGTGTTGTTGCCTAAATTATTTGACAACTTGTCGATGGAGAACTGTGATTTTTGGTACGCCACGCCGTTCGGAAATGTTATAGAGATGTGAAATAAACTATTAAATACATGGACAGAGCACGTTTTAGTCGATTTTATATTTAAAATATCTTCAAAAAGCCGCGTGAAACACATGTTGCAAGAGTTTTTATGCTGCCCATGGGCCTCTGACTTGACTTTACATGTCGTCGAGAAATTTCTCGAAGGCATACTGGTTTCCTCAGGAAGTTTTCCTTCACCGAAGCAGGTGATAATTACAGGGTGTAAACAGACTCATCACGAAGCCTTCAACCAAGCATTCTGTACATCATACTAAGTAACTTTACGCAAAAATTATTGCTGGGAAAAGACTTTTTTTAGGTGAAAAAACACGTTTTATGGTAAAACTCAATGTACCGCACTCAAAACATTGTGCTGATGGACGGATTGAATAGTACAGGGTCCGTGGAGGTATTTAAAGTAAAAATCTTACATTAAAAACAGGAATTCAAAAAACCAAACTAATGGAAATGTTTGAACTTTATTATGATTCATTTATTGTCAGATAAACGTCCATAAAAATTGTTAGTAACACAGAAACAACAGAAAAACTTATGTAAGTAATCACAAACATGAGACAAAAATAAAATACATGAACCATTGGATACCCCGATACTCGTGCGCGTATTTACTTGACCGTGTGTAGTCGTATCCAGCACTCGAGCATTGGAGAATCCCACCGGTCCGACAATACGCACAGGATGCTGATGGTATTAGCACGCATGCGTGTTAAGACAGAGGTGCAACGCTTGCGCATGACTGCAGCAAAACTGTCTACGTGGGCCTCGTCAAACATGCCCCCCAATATCTCCGTAACTAGAAGGTTCCCAGGTATGGTCTAGAACAAAAAAATGATCGCAAAGACGGGGAAAACAAGAACCGGCTTCGGATTTCGGCTTCATCAAGAGTATTTTTACACCCTTTACACAATACGCAGATCAGAGGTGCGTGTCATGGGTCGAACTTGAGACTTGGTAGTCCAACAGTCACACCACTAGGTCAGTCACTGGAACGGTCCTTCTGTCAAACACTCTGTATGTATCAATATCCGTCACGTTTGCAGAGTTTCGTTATCTAAATCAATTTGACCTTGAAAGTCTGGCCTAAGTTCCTACAGTATAACCCTGAACTAGCCATAATCGTGACTTCAATTCCCAAACTCTGAGAACCCAGCTGCTGTGTCAAAGGTTCAAAACTAATTACAACTAAAAAGGAAGTAAAAAATGGTACGTCTGTCGGACGTGTGAGGAGCATCCTTAACTGTTAGGACAATGTTTACGTGACTCGTCGAAGGTCAAACAGGACCCGTCTGGAGATTGGTTGGGTCGAAATTTAGGGTAGGACTTTCTTAAGTTTAGGTATTGTACATAATGTATTGTGTTAAATTATGTCAGAAATCTTAGCGCTGACGTCATCAAACTAAAATATCTCTTTTATCCATGAAATAAAATTGACGTTCGAGTTTTTGTTTGGAAAAACTGGTATCGAAAGAGTTTCCATACGAAATGAGGCAGGTAAGAATCGTAAAAGAATGAACGACCTAAAACTTATACAATTAAAGTGAGATTGCGGGTTTCGATATTTTGTCCTTGCAGCAAAAACCACTAACGTTTTATGGTTTTAAAAATAAAGAAATAATGGAAAAGCGGTACCAAGCTCACCTAGTGTTAAAAAGTTAAACAACCAAGAAAAACAAAAAGGAAACAACACCTAACAATACTTGGAACGCACATTCAAATGTTAGTAACGCAGATTACATTGCAAAAAGGAGCCGAAGAGTAAATTACATACGCGCCGCCATTTTGAATTTTTGTTTTGCGACTGCCGCGAAAGGGTTCACGGTTCCGTATGCATGTTAAAATATGGTACGATAGCTCTGCTCCCTATTTTTTGAAAATCCCCACTTGTTAGGCTATGATTTATGCGAGGATCATAGATTCATGATTTGTGCTATCAAAAGGGGTTTGTGGGGGATTACCTAAGCAAGATTATGTCAGATTTGAGAGGAAAAATTTTCCATTCAGTATTTTCAGGCTAAAATAGTAACATGGTCTAGATAAAGTAACATTCTCAGGATCAATTCTTGTTATGGCTGCATATTAATGCTATAAAAGTCATAAATACAGGCAAATCTACATAAAAGCTTGTCAAATTTGTTTTGAAGAATATTAAATGGAACCATCGCGCAGACTGCCTCTACTAAATTTTAATGGAAAAAGAATCACGTAAATCGACCCAGTAATTAAGGAATCGGTGTAAGTACATACAGGAAAAAAAAGAGATTCCGATGGAATACATAAAGTCCTCTTAGAAGTTGGTTAAATATGAAAAGCTTTAAAAACTATTGCCATTTGTCAGGCCTTTTGTTTTTGATTCGGATGGGAAATCATCAAATGACTCCTCCCGCTTTGGGTGGAGCAGGAGGGAGTGTCAAACTTTTACTAACTAAAACCCATCCATGTTCCTTCATCGCCCTTTGTGTTCCGGAGCCACGGTATCTCTGTCGAACAGTCCCGCAACCCCGGCAGGCATTTGCCAGGCCGTGTTCAAAAGGAAGGATTCAAATATTAATATACGTAATCTCAATTTAGTTTTATTAAACAGAAAAAATAAACATGAATAGAATAGTCTAGTGATGTGACCGTCGTCGGAATGCCAAGTCATAGGTCTCGAGGTCAAACCCAAACCTCTGATTTTTCGGATTCATGTGCGTATTGTATAATTATCACTTGCTTCGGTGAAGGAAAATACTGTGAGGAAACCAGCATCTCTAAGAGAATTTTTTCAACGGCATGTAGAGCCAAGTCAGAGACGGGACCGACAGGACCGACGGGACCGACAGGACCGACGGGACCGACAGGACCGACAGGGCCGACAGAACTGACAGGACCGACAGGACATGATCTATTTTTCACTGTCAATTTTTTTTCTGATAATTTTTAATGACATACTGACATAATTTTTTTACTGCTTTTTTTGTGACATGAATTATTTTTTATTTTACATGATTTATCTTTTATTTTACATAATTTATATTTTAATGACATTATGTTTTCGTTAACTTGATTTATTTTTATTGAAATGATTCGCTTTTCAAATTTTAATTGTATTATTTAATCTTAGTTTGTAAATGTTATCCGAATTTGAATGGTATTATTTTATTTTTGAATTGTAAACGTTAAAATCCGTGTTCTGTTAGTTTTTAGTGAGTTTCCGACACAATGTAATGTTTTTTAATGAAATAAATGAAATGCAATAAAAACTCAGACACCAAGTTAGGCACTAACCTCATTAAAAAAAAAAGACAAGAACTAAAGGTATAGTCGAGAAAACAATTAATTAAACCGTACCGCAGATTACGAACATAGAAATAGTTTCCCGGAACGCGAAATAAGCGGGACGAGCTAATCCGCAGCCATTTTATCTTTTGCGAATTAATTCAGCTGCAACAGACTGGCTGGCTTGCAGACTTTCAAAATTATCTAGGATTTTATGCATTTTAAATGTGGTTTTATAACTAGCCACTTTATTCATGTTTATTTTAAGCTGACATAGGTATTGCTTTCTGCTTCCTTGGTCCAGTCCAGTACAGTTCGATTCGGGCGAAGTGTTATTGGGTTTTTCCATCAGTAATATCGCAGTCTGACTGAGTGACTGCCTCGTTGGTCTTGTTGTCGCAAGCGGGACTTTTGATCATGAGGTACTGGGTTCAACTTTCCAATATGAATCACTCAGTAGCAGCCACGCAGTCTGGATCTGTGTCTGAGTGATGGCAATAAGCTCGAATCGCTACATGAAAATAAAGAATAGAATAGAATAGAATACTCTTTATTATGTACACCATAAAAATTACAGATACAATAAGTAAAACATTTTACAAAGGGTGACACAATGGGCGGTCTTATCGCTAAAAGCGACAACCTTAAAAAAAAAACAAAAAAAAGCAAAACGCAATAAAAAGGAAAAAGCATGACCGGCTGTACCCGAAAAATTCATCGCTGCTTAACTCCTTGAGGCTTACAAGCGAGATGTTATGTTATACTGCTATCACTTTGGTCACTAGCAATCTTATTTTAATATCTTGTAAAATACCTTACAGAAATAAATATCATTTCATTTCGTTGCAACATGTCAATGTTGTCAGTTGCACGCTCTCTATCGACAAAGCAGAAGAAAACTTTAATATTTTTACTGTTATTATAAACTAGCTGTTCCCCGCATCCTACGTTTCTTTGAAATTATTATAAAATATAACTTATATCGGATTTTGTTAACAATTTCAAGGTTTTCATTTTTTGCACGAATCCCTGATCTTTTTTCTAAAATAAAAGTAACCTTAGTTACTCCCTATTACATCAGCTATGTGCCAATAAAACTGTCCCGTCAATAGACCCATTAAAATCGGTCCAGCCGTTTTTGAGATTAGCCGGAAACGAACAGACAAAGTTTTTTTGTTTTAAGTACCTACCGTATTACGTATATTTTCATAAGCATTCAGTAAAAACGGTGTTATTTTGAAATTGTTTGTAATTTCAACAAACAACTTCAACAAACTTCCATTTGATATAGAGTCAGTCCAGTCATGGAATTGATACATTTTGCCTTGCATTAAAAAAGGCAGTTCTGATTTTTTTATAGATGTTGTAGTTAATAAAGTAGATAAATTAAATCCAATTTTTCGACCTCCAAAACCCTCCGGATCTTTGTTAAATTTTTGAAAAATCAATAATTAGTTTTTGTCAATTTTTCCACCAAGGACCTTTGTTACGGTAAAAGTCACTGTGAAAGTTTTTAAGAACACTAAATTTGCAACGCACGTTTTCTTTACGCAGCTGAAACCTGGACCTTGCGAGATGTGGAAAGGCAGAAAATAGATGCTCTGGAAATGTGGTGCTGGAGAAGAATGCTTGGGGTTTCGTGGACCGAGTTTCGCACGAACGTCTCGATACTTCAAGAACTCGGTATCAGACAGCGTCTGTTCTCGATAGTACAATCTCGCATCCTGACATTTTTCGGACATGTTTCCCGGCGTGACAATCAGTCCATAGAACGCCTTGTCGTCCAAGGGAAAGTAGAAGGCACTAGTCCGCGCGGAAGGTCACCCACGCGTTGGACTGACCAGATCAAGTCTGCCATTGGGGGTTCATTTAACGAATGCAGCAGGATGACCTCTAGCAGGCAGCGGTGGCGAAATGTCGTGAAGTGCATCACATCTGCCCCTTCCAATACTGCTACGAGTACGTAACGATCACGACCGCTCTGTCAAGAGCGTACCGAATAAGAAGAAGAAATTTGCAACAAAATGAAACAAAATAGTTATTTTAGACTAAACAGCTTCTAAGATACCTACAGCTGTTTAAAGTTTGCTAAATTTCCTAAATATAAATAGCCCCACTGTTGGTGTGTATTACGATAAAAATCATATATCACCTGGAGATCTAACCTAAAGATAAACTCCTGGGAACATCACCATAAATCCTACGATGAAAGATGGGACAGCAGCGGTCCAGCCATAAATCACGTTAGCACTCGTGATTCAGCCTGACTTTATGTGACAAGCCTAATTTATGAGTATTAATTATAACGAGTTCAAAGCGGTCTCATTTAGATTTGTTTAGCTTTATATTTAGAAAAGGTGAATGGGACGAGACATTTAGCTTGATAACCAAGAAATTGTGGGGAAATCGTTTGTAACGATACGGGCTTTGATGCGGAGGAATGTGGAAAATTTCATGAGGAAAGTTTTGAGTATGAATACATAAATATAAAGGGTGTAAAAAGACTCTTAACGAAGCCGTAAGGCACTTGTTCTCCCCGTCTAGACCATACCTGGGCTGGCAGTCTCGACATAGATAGCGACAAATTCGCTAACTTTCGATCGCTGATTACTAACGAATAAATTCGGTTGCAATAATGATGCTTGCGAGAAACGCATCTTGGATGTGGAGACTTGCTTTACACGCAAGCATCATTATGGCAACCGAATTAATTAATTAGTAATCAACGATCGAAAGTTTGCGTTTTTGTCGCTATCTATGTCGAGACTGCCAGCCCTAACAGACAACAGAACAGAACCTTCTAGTTATGGAGATATTGGGGGTCAAAGTTCCAACTTTTTCACATGTTTTTTTCTAATACATGTTTATTTATGTACGTTTTTTTACTATAAACACCTCTACGTACCCCGTACAATTCAATCCATCCATTAGCATAATGTTTTGAGTACGTTACATTGAATTTTACCGTAAAACGTGATTTTTCACCCCAAAAAAAAAGTCGTTTCCCAGTGAAAATTTTTGCGTAAAGTTACTTAGTTTGATGTACAGAATGCTTGGTTAACGGCTTCGTGAAAAGTTTGTTTACACTCTGTATAAACTCACGCCTTTTATCCGAGGGGGTAGGTAGATACCTTTTGCCTCGTCCAGATTTATACATCAAACACGCTCGCCGGTTGCGAGTACTACGCTTCTGACCTTCCTGAAGAACCTCACCAATAAGGTTAGTGTATGTCCTTCTAGGGTGTCCCCTCCCGGCGTTGCCACATACATCTGCCTTGTAAATTCTAATATATCACCTCCTATGGGTATTGGAGCAGCGGTGGCCCAGTGGTGGCGGCCCCGACTTACGAACAGTAAGGGTTAGAACCCAGGCGCATTACTTTATGTAATTTATTTCATCACCACTGCTCTCAAAACGGTGAAGGAAAACATCGTGAGGAAACCGGCATATCCTAGAACCAAAAAAATCGAAGACATGTGACATCTACCAATCCGCACTGGGCCCGCGTGGTGGATGGCCCATTCCCTCTCATAGAGAGGAGGCCTGTGTCCCAGCAGTGGGAACATTATAGGCTGATGATGATGATGGGTATTACCTACCTCTGCCAAACTCTTCAGAGATTACAGGCTTGATGGTCTATTGTATGTGTGAAATGCTACTAAAGATGATTATTACACTATAATTATTCGTAATTCAACATAAACCTCGTTAAAATTAGTTTCGGGTATATTTACAAGGTAAATGGAACGAAAACTATAAGCCAAATTGTATTGCATTTAATTACGAACAAAAGTAGAAACCAAGAGGTTTAATAATACCTGCTTGACCTAAAAGGCGAGTAGTATTGAACCTCTGGTTTAATAAAAATGAACAATACTTTTACTGGAACCTTACCTAGGATTTATCGGCACTCGTTAATCTCGACTCGAGTTTTAATGAAACGCTTTTTATAATAAACAAAACGAAATGAATCTTGCTTAAGAAATGAGTTTTGTTGCTAGAACTTCCTTGAGAACTTAGAGTCAGCACTGTCATTATTTAGGCTTTTATCATTAACATCATCTGCCTGGCCTTTTCCCAACTATGTTGAGGTCGGCTTCCAGTCTAACCGGATGAAGCTATGTATTGTTTATTCGTCTACACTTTTAAATTTTTAAATTTATTTTTTAATCTTATCCGTATCTGACCATGGCATCACTTTCACTTTGAGCCCTATCAGAATACCAGCGCTGTGACGTTTTTTTTAATGTTACAACACCATGCTGAGATAGGGGCCTTTTGGCCTCGTACAGGACTAATTTCGTTTCTTTTTTTTTCTGTTTAATTTTTATTAGCGTACTGATAATTTCACCACTTTTTATTTTATGTGAATTGTCCTGTGCAGGCTAATAAATGCTTTTTCTTTCTTTCTGAATACCAGTATTTTACATGGAGCGACTGCCTATCTGACCTCCACAACCCAGTTAGTACCGGGTAATACGATACCCCTTGGTCAGACTGGTTGTCAGATTTTTGGGCCTCTGACTACCTAACGACTGTCAAAGATCTACAAATGACAGCCGGGACCAACGGCTTAACGTGCTTTCCGAGGCACGGAGGAAACTCGGTATGTAATGGGCGGTCACCCATCTACAGACCAACCTAGGCAAGCACGGCTTAACCTAACGATCGACCCGAGCGGCTGTTATTATTTAGCCACGAGCTCCTCAATGAATATTGTCACAGATAAAACGCATCAAAACTTGGGAGTGGGAGCTCGTGACGTCAGACGCACTAAAAATTATAGCACGGCGTGACGTATTGACAATTTTAAAAGCGTCGTATCTTCGTCAATTTTGATTTATTTAACAAAACAAAAAATAAGGGTCAAATTTTGTTTGATAATCTAACTGACAGACTAATTAGATTTTTTTAGTTGACAAGCCTATTCAATACACAAATCAAATTTAAAAAAAATTAACTTATGGGGCTTACAAGGTTTCAGAACATCCAGGCTCTTACCAAGATCTGTGTGGTTATATCTCCAACTATTCGGGAACACTCTACACGTGCCATCATTCCATCTCTACAAAAACAGCCCTTGAAACCTTGACCATTGACCATAAAATTTAAACATAATTAAGAAATGAAAACTACAGCGTTCCAGACTAATTAACTTATCAAACTATAACAGGGGCATAATAATGTTTTAGCCAGAAAATTACGCTCTCTATCATAATGACCGGGGCACAATTCCGCTTATAATCACAGAATGCCAGGTAAACAGTACGCAGCCACTAAACAGATGGGTATAAAAGATCAGCTCCATACAAACAACGAAAACGTTTGCTCCTGGCATTATTTAAGATCGATAGGAGCATGTAGAGCTCGTAGCTAAATAATGACAGCCTCTCAGGTTCAGGATCTTTGAAGTAAAGCCGCGCTTGCCTAGGTTGGTCCGTGGATGGGTGACTACTTATTTTTATTCCTCCTAATATTTTTGTAACGGTGAAGGAAAACATCGTGAGGAAACCGGCATGTCCTAGAACCAAAAATTCGAAGACATGTGACATCTACCAATCCGCACTGGGCCACCGTGGTGGATTATAGCCCATTCCCTCACATTGAGAGGAGGCCGTGTCCCAGCAGTGGGAACATTATAGGCTGATGATGATGATAAAGATGAATATTTTTCTACACGCTTGTACTCAAATTTGAATTTCGATGACATTTTTTTTTTTAACTGCGGTTCCAATAGAGTAAAGAAAACCAAATAAAAATAAGAATTTAGTTAAACTCATCCCGCGGGTCCCAAATGAGTGGGATCAGTTGACTAAAGAGCCTTACATACCAAGTTAAGCTGTCATATATCACTATATTATGAACGCACCGCGTCTTCGTAAATGAGCAATCACTCGTTGTGTAAAATTACCTTGACTGAATCTAGGAGAGCAGCGGTGGCCCAGTGGTGGCGGCTACTTACGAACACTAAGTCGTGGGTTAGAACCCAGACAGGCGCATTACTTTGTGTAATTTATTTCAACACCACTGCTCTCAAAACGGTGAAAAAAAACATCGTGAGGAAACCGGTATGTCCTAGAACCAAAAATTCGAAGACATCTGACATCTACCAATCAGCACTAGGCCCGCGTGGTGGATTATATACCATACGCAAAATACGCGCTTTGACGTGGAGTTGCGGACACCAGTCCGTTATACAATATACAATACCTTGACTGACCTTCTGAATTTTTCTCTGATGTCAACTTAACTGTCCAGTAACGACTCTATTAAGAGCGGGCCGAGCTTCTGGCGCTAATAGATTTTAGGTATTCTATGTGCTCCGCGTATGTGTGCGTAAGGCACACCCGCAAAAGCACTGTACGCTAGTGATTGACTAAATCGGAAAGATATCGAATCTTCCATTTATAATTGTACAATTATTTTTTTGGGATCCTGAAAATAATTAGATAAAAAATAATGTCCGGAAAATAATATTATAATAAAAATAAACAATATGTAGCTAAAAAATATATTAATAAGTAAATTAAAACAATAAAATATCCGGTTACGTTGGTTTAAGCCAGCGGTCGGCAACCCGCGGCCGTCTCACTTGCGGCCCGTAAAAGTTTTGTAAATAAGTTATAATTATCAAAATAAAATAAATGCATGAACAAACCACAATCGACCGTATAGTGGGAATCCAGCCTTAAGGTAGTCGATATTTTTTCCATAGAAATTTCGGGAGGGAATTACTCCACTGTTGGATACTGTACATACAAACTCCAAAGTTATACATGATATCGTTTTGTCTCAATAATAATTTTACACACACACAACACAGAACAGCACAACAGGAAACAGAATAGTAAAATAAAAAGCCATTAAGGCTGATGCTCCAGGGTAACCCGCGAAATTTTAAATTTTCTTACGGTTTTTGCAATGAGGGATTTTCTTTTTAGCTCTTCCCTAGTCGCTGGATAGATGGCGCTAGGAGTAAGTATGATAATGCAAGGAACGGAACCTAAACAAACTGATTTTAACAAAGAGCGAGAAATGTTGGTTATATTCGGAAGGTTAAGCAAATGAAAGTGTCAGTCAACGAGAGTACGTGACGTGACACAATGTTTTTTTTTTAAAGCGTTTTGGCTTTGGCATAGTAAGTTCAACGCCATCTATAGAGTTCTTGGAAACTAAGTTTTTTTTTAAAACCTCAAAAGGAAAACCTCTCATTCGCAGGCCAGTGCTAGGTTGTATGTTGATTAAAATTGTTTGTTTGCGACTGTAAGACGTATGTAGTTACAGAATTATAATCATCAATACAACCCTCCAAGTTCATGAAGGTACAAGAATGATTTTGACCTTGGAAAAGTAATTTTTCCACCTTTATGAACTTTGAAGGTTGTATTGATGATTTTGATGAATATAATTCTGTAACTACATACGTCTTACAACCGCGAATAATATTTTAATCAACATACAACCTAGCACTGGCCTGCAAATTGCAAAAAACGTAAGAAAATTTGAATTTCGCGGGCTACCCTGAAGCATTCGCCTTAAAGAGTTACGAGCTACCAAAGATTCGTTTTGCTTTTTATTGCCAATTTTAACGCAACTTTGATTTGTACTTGATTTATGCGCTGGTTTTTTTCATAAAACTCGATTTTCCAAAGTTCTTTTCGTATTTTTTTAGGCACCTTTTACTATGAATTATCTTGCATCTCACTGAGCTCATTCTGTCGGGCACGATGCCAGGTGAGACAGCGTGCTTTTTGGGCACGCGCAACAGTGAGTTTTGAGCCCGCGACAAGTGCAACCTCAACAAGCGCTTTTCATTTTTTCTATGGGTATGATACGTAGGTATATTGGCCTTATAAAGTTAATATCACAAGTGCGGCCCGCCTTTAGTTTATTTTGCCACCTTGTGGCCCTTGCCTGCCAAAAGGTTGCCGACCACTGATTTAGGCTGTCATGGCCTATTGAAACAGTAGTTAGTAGCACGAGGATTAGGCATAATATACGATAATTCAAAGCCAAAAACACTCCACCGATTTAACCTCAAATTTAATTAACTTACTTTACGAAAGTAGGTTACGCGTTTCTCTATTAAGCTGTAAAATAATCAAAATACGTAAAAACATTATTACAAATCGATATTCCAACCGGGTTAAAACGTTTGACAAATTAAAAAAAAATCGACTAAAATAGCAATATTTCATTCGTCAGTCGATATTGTCGACAGCCTACGTCAGTGGATCTCCACACGCACATCCCTAACTAGTCGCAAGAAGAAGCGGCTGTACTACGCGAAGTATCCGCCTAATGAAGTATCGTTGTGTGATTTTTACATTGCTTGTCCAGTGACTTAGCGACAAACTTACGTAGTGGTCAAAGAGCAATGTATTTATTGCAAAAATAGTACAGTCGTCACGTTGTTGTTGTTACGATCGCGGTCCGAAAGTCGAAATTTAATAAATTATATTTCTATGGCGCGCCGCAAAAATCAACAAGCGACACAAGCTCCCCGTCCAACAGCCGAAGCAGGACTAAAGCGGATAGGGGGGAAGCGTGGCGGCTCTGGTTAGAACGGGCGGCACGCACGCTAATTTAGGTATTTCCTTCATAATATTCAAACAAAGACACATTTCGAAAATGTAAAACGTATACGTTATAGGAAACATGTAGTTTTGTTATTATTCAAAATCTGATGATCTTCCGTGAAGTATTTACGCCGTACTTAGGGTTTATTTTGTTTTTTAGAGATTACTTTGGATTTTTTTTCTATCGAGGAAACTAAAAGTAATCGTGTTTCTAAAGCGTATGATGTATTGAGTGAATCCTTAAATATCTTACATATTAATTGCATAACTGAAGGATAAGTAATAACGATGCAGTAAGGGATCAAGCGAATGCAATTATTTTGGAATTACGTATCGTTTGCTCGGTAGCGCCTTAACTGGGACAGCGGGTTTAGCGCTTATTATTATAATGGTTTTTAATAGCAAATTGTGGATTTCGTTCTAGTTTTTAGGGTTTCGTACCCAAAGGGTAAAAACGGGACCCTATTACTAAGACTCCACTGTCCGTCTGTCTATCACCAGGCTGTATCTCATGAACCGTGATAGCTAGACAGTTGACATTTTCACAGATGATGTATGTATCCGCTATATTGACAAATACTAAAAACATAATAAAATAAACATTGAAGTGGGGCTCCCATGCCATGCAACAAAAGTGATTTAGTTTTTTTGCCGTTTTTTGCACGATAATAACGGCAACAAGTAGACGCTTAAAATATTTACAGAATATTTAATTGTATATTCACTTTAAAAATAAATAATTTATTTATATTTATTATATTCAATAAAATAAATATTTAAAGGGGGCTCCCATGCAACAAACGTGATTTTTTTGCCGATTTGTCTAATATTGTATAGATAATGTTACGGAACCTTTAGTGCGCGAGTCCGACTCGCACTTGGCCGGTTTTGTTGAGTAGATTTTTGTTCAAGGAAAATGCCTGGAGTTCGATTCTGAATTCGAAGCAGGCAGTGTTTATTTTAAACTGCTATTGTGCATAGCACACAATAAACTGTACCTAGTTTTACGGGTACTTATTCACCGACGCTTACCCTTTACTGAATACACAGGCGTGATGTTATATAATCAAAACATTTTGAATGGTAACGCGAGCGAGAATCATAATAATATCCATTCGGTAATAGGGTTAATGCAAGCGTACATTGACTGAATATTCAGCCCTGCTTTAATAACGCAATGGGATTAAAATTTCATATTTTGCACTAGTATTTTAAATTTGCAGAGCTTTTGTGTAGAGCATAAGTGGTATTCGTTTATTTTTGTGTGTTCAAAATTAAAGCATTTATTTCAAGTCAGCCAGTTACAGGCACTTTTGAACCGTCGAAGCAAAGACAACAATGAAATGTATCTACAGTCCCAGTCACAAGGCATACAACTGTAAAAGTACTGTAGTTGCCCATTCCAAAGCGTTGATCTCTATGGAGAAGAATGGGCAAGAAACTCCATGGATACTTTTTTAAATCAGAATAATGTTGAAAAAGAAACGTGAAAAACAAATGAAATACTAGAGTTCTGTTTTAATTTGAATCTAACGGTCACACCTCTTCAGTATATATCAATAGATGGCGCTGATCAACTTTGGGAATATTTTCTAAGCGGCGTTCTAGTAAAATCTAATGAAAAAAGAATTTACTACGTATTATATTATAGGTCAATGGTAAAATCTTTTAACAGGGCAAAAAAAACTCTCCTAGACACAACATGTCAAACTCACTGTATAGTAAAATTTATTTATTATTCATTGTCTAAAAAGTGAGACCTGTAAAGAACCTTTTTTCTGTCAAACATTTTTAACCTAAAAAGTCTACTGTTCTTTTGCATCACTGAACTGAACTACAAGTTTTTGCATGGCCTTTGCTATTGTTCTTCTGAGTGTTTTTGCGTTACGTCTAAACTCCTGGTGCGTCGAGTCGAACTTAGGTTCCTCCGTACTTCAGTTAAAGCTTTGTGGACATAAAAACGAGCCATTTAATTATTCCCAAGGTTGATCAGTGCCATCTAGTTCGTTCATAAAAAGCACTGGAAAATTCCCCATTGCAGGATGAACGAAACTGTACCTACAACTACTACAGAGCGACCATACTTATCTGTACAGGCGGGAAAATGCAGTACTAAATAAATGTACCAAGTTTGATATTTTTTTTTTTTTTTTTTCTTAGCCTGTCATTGTGTCCCACTGCTGGGCAAAGGCCTCCCCTTTCTCCTTCCAAACCTCTCTATCTTGTGCGATATCCGGCCATGTTCAAAGTTTGATATATCGATGCAAATTTTCTTGACAAGCAACGCCACCTTGAACTTACACACTTAAATTGGCCATACTCTAGATTTTTTTTTTGTTTACCTGAGCTGTCCCACTCTTGGGCAAAGGCCTCCCCTTATTCCTTCCACTTTTCTCGGTGTTGCGCCTCTTCTCGCTAATTGACGAGAAAGCCATCCAAGGCATCCCGCCATCTTCTCCTAGGACTGCCTCGACCCCGTGTAGCTTTTTCAGGGCTCCAGTTTTGTAATACGCAGGCCCACAGCTTTTTTCTTAGTTCATTTTTCTTATTAAATGGCAGCTCATAAGTAGGAATCAGATCTTACATTATCTGTATCTTTTCGCACCCACCTTTCCATCGTCACTTCAATTTAACTTTAATCTTTCGATCTTTTTATATCCTTGGTATATGAGAAAGAAGACAGATAATGAAATAAACAATGTATTGACACAGCTTGTTTGTTGACCGAACTGGGGCACCTAAATTGGCAATATTAATTAATGAATTGTTCAGTGTACTTACCTACCTATATTGCCATAAATAATTCTTATTTAATATGAATTCCAAATTACTTAAATAGTATTTATTGGTGTAATTGCCTTTTTTATTGCGTTGCCATCATTTTGCATTAGAAACTATAAATTAACTATAATTCACTATTTTGTTTTTAAATAATTTCTCATTCTTTTCTGTTATTTCTAAACGAACAGTTACTCCAGTAATAAAAATAGATGACAAAAAAAAAAACTAATTATTCCGTCAGATAGATTTCCAAAATATTGGACACATATTTTTTCTTTTTTCACGTAAACGAAAAATGAAGACGATACAGTGCGTCAAAAACTCTTTGTCACATTTGAGTACATTGTTTTACTCAAATGTGACGTCACAAGCCCCCACACATCATCTTTGACACGTTTTATCTTCTTAAATTTTTATTAATTTGTTAAACAAAAAACACATACCTATCCAATATTTTTCGATAATCTAATTGACGGACTAAACAGAATCATATTTTTTTAGTCAGTTATCATCCCTGTTGAGTTATATTGTTTGACATTAAATTTGATCAAATAAGCGTCTCAACATCGTACACCACCATGCCCTTCAGAAATAGGACCATTATACAAACATATAATTATTGCCCTTTGAACTAACATCAAAGCTACATTATAATGATTCCTCGGAAACCTTATAGCAATCGATTGAAGGAAAATATTGGCTGTCGTGTTTGATAGTATTACCTAATGCGAAATACTCAAACGTCACTGCCCGTTTGTATATACAAATAAACTAAAGTGAAGTGTCTATTTAACAGACTTCCAAAAGGAGGAGGTTCTCAATTCGATTGGTTTTTTTTTTATGTATGTACACCGATTACGCTGACATTTATGATCCGATTGACGTGATTTTTGTTTGATGCGTAATAGTTGCCATTTGGTCCCATAAAAATTTAACATAGTGTACCTCAGTAGTTTTCATTTTATGAACATTTTTACTTCTGTTATGTTGACAACAGAAGTAAAAATGTGTGTGAAATTGAAATGAATGTGTGTGAAAAAAAAAAATTGAGAATCGCTCCACAAATGTTTCCAAATTTCTCCTCCATTTGTGGAGCGATTCTCAATTTTTTTTTATTTGCATGAGTATACTCCTGAGATGGTTGCATTTAAATTTGGTGAAGATCTGATGCTGATCTTCGGAGATATACAATGGAACTCTTCAAAACTAGATGGTAAATCGGTCGTGATTGCTGCAATCGCTTGGATGTTTATTGTTTATACAACATCATGATGTACCATCACGCCTGTATGCTCTGAGGAGTACGCAGATGTGTACAATACACCCAAATTTCGACAGTTTAGGTATGTTAAGTTCCATTTATTGGGGATGAGCCTATTACCATGACATGTATTGTTAACAATGTAAAATAAATGCATAGCAAACATTTGTATAGGATATTACAACAAAAAAAAACTTTTTTGCAAAAAAATAAAACCGACTTCAAAAAACACAAAAAAGTGAAAAATAACTTTAGCTTCAGAAGTCGGTGACAAAAAAAAAATGAATCAAACAAAGGTCACCGACTTCTGAAGCTAAAGTTATTTTTCACTTTTTTGTGTTTTTTGAAGTTGGTTGTATTTTTTTGCAAAAATGTTATTTTTTTTTACTGAATGCATAATAATAATAATGAAAGTACATAAATGGTATATATATAAACAAAACAAAAAAAATATTAAAAATTCCCGGCTTATCTCTGAAATGGGTAAATCGATTTTAAAAGGACTTTTACTGGCAGATAGCTGATAGAATTAGAGTTCATGTGGAAAAAAAAAACCCTTGAAGTTGTTAACAAAATCCAATTCAAATTTTATAAGTAATAAAAATATTTATAGCAATAATACTTTCAACAAGCACTTTTGTTACATTTGTTGCGTTTTCACGTCTTAACTTCTGATCTCATCATAATTATTGTATAATAATAATAATAAACAATTTATTATTATTATTATATATTAATTCTTCTACCCTTATCTAAATTTTATTTGTGGTCTTCTTCTTCCATATTTCTCTGTTAGGTACTTACTCATCTTGAAATGGTTGTACTTAACCCATAATTGTAATTTTATTCAGAAATAGTTTTAATATCGAGGAAGGACATTCATCATCTAACTAGCCTTTTCCCAAACAAGTTGAGGTCGGCTTCCAGTCTTACCAGATGCAGCTGAATTTGAAACTGGTTGACTTTTTTTCTGGCCACTGACTATTATAGTCTCTGCCAGATAAGTAAGAATTAAAGGTCATTAACCCGCATACATTTATTCAAATACATAATTCCGAAAACAGAAATAATGACATAAACTGGTCTCGAAACGACTTTTATCGTAATCCTTGACTTTTTCTAGTAATAAAAAACGATTCAGTGTATTGTCGAGATACCTATGTGAGAAATTAAGAAAAGAGCAATGACTTTTAATTCTTACTAAGCTGGCGGAGACTATACCTACAAACTACAGTCAGATCAAACGGCTTAACGTACTTTCCGAGACAGAAGTAAATTCGATTACTTATTAATTAGCCACGAGGACGAGGAACGTTCAATCCGTTTAGTCTTCATTTGACAGATTCTACTTATGACATCATATTCTACATTTGACAGATTCTATATTTGACAGATTCTACAATCGACAGATTCTATATTTGACAGATTCTACAACCGACAGATTCTATGTTTGACCGATTCTACTATCGACAGATTATATGTTCGACAGATTTTGAATAAGTTATTAATTAACAGGCCACAATTATTTTTAACATATTTATTATAGTATTATTATTTTGTAACATAGTTACATAGGTATTTATACAATTACATTGAAAAAAAAAATGATGTTGTACTTTTGTAAATAACAATGACAAATCATGGGTAAAGTCGGTGGCAAAAGTGTTAGTCTTTTATAAATAATAAAACAGACTGGTCTTGGAAGGTAGTCATTGATTTTATAATGACAGGTGGTCAGTCAATAACTAATGTATTTGAAGTCTAGATAGTGGAGGAATTTCTGGAAATTATTCAAGGCTATTTATGTGAAGGCTGTTTAAAAAAGAAATAGGTGGTTTTGTAGTTTAATTATAATTAAGAAGGTAGTCACGTATATTCTGTAGTTTATTAATTAAACTGAGTCAAATAAATTTTATTTTATTTCTATCTATTTGTGAATTTGTGCAAGTTCAAGAATTCCTGGATTGTGGGCTAAAATCGCGTCAAATCTTAACAAACTAAGTCACGCCTATAATTCCAGAAAGATTAGCAGAGGTGTACCTAATTGAAAAATACCGCTAGTTATGTTGAAGTCTTATAAAATAGGGGGCAAGCCTATTACCATTATGAAAAATTCCTGATGGAAAAATCAATAACACTTTGACCGACCTGAGAATCGAACCCAGGACCTCATACAAGCAGTCGCGCTTACGACCCTTAGACCAACAGGGAAGTCCAAGGCAGTCAGAGGATCATCATCATCTGTCTAGCCTTTTCCCAACTATGTTGGGCTCGGCTTCCAGTCTAACCGGATGTAGCTGAATACCTGTATTTTACATGGAGCGACTGCCTATCTGAACTCCACAACCCAGTTAGTACTGGGTAATACAATACCCCTTGGTAAGACTGTCAGACTTTTTGGGCCATTCTGTAACGACTGTCAAAGATCTACCAAATGCTTAACGTGCTTTCCGAGGCACGGAGGAAACTCGGTATGTAATGGGTGGTCACCCACCCACAGACCAATCTAGGCAAGCATGACTTAAAACCTAAAGATCGACCCGAGCGTCTGTTATTATTTAGCCACGAGTTCCTTAGGCAGTCAGAGGATGAAAAATATAAATAAATGGTAATTTTCTTAAAAGTAAACACCACAGTCAGGAAAAAAAGTCGAACCTAGATTAAAGAAAATAACATGTTGCGCCGACCTCAAGTAACATGGAACAAGGACAAAATGATGATGATGATGATGATAATGTCTTTGGTAAGAAGAGCGACAGTTAGGCCCCGTTCCCACTATGTCGTGACGATTAATGTAACGTTGGTTTTTAGTTGGCATTCGAGGATATGAAGAACGGGGTGCACGTAAAGCTCTTCATCCCCCGTAGAAAAGGGAGGATCCTCCGGCCAGACGGGTGTTATGTCTGGTGGGCTACTGTCCAACAGTTGACGTCGGGTTCTCGTGTATAGTTTTAAGTCGCGAATAACTTTACTTGCGCGATGTAGGATTCTGACATGTTTCGCTGTTAGTTCATCATCTGTATCATAGATGGCGCTGTAATACTTTTTGTTAATTGTAGCTGTAGTACTTTTTGTAATGCCACTACAGCCAAAACTCGTGGATGACAGTAATCGTGTCATCCCACACAGAGTGTAAACAACCTCATCACGAAGCCGTCAACCAAGCAGTCTGAGCATCAAACTAAGTTACTAGTTTATCGCAAAAAATATTGCTGGGAATCGACTTTTTTTTTGGTGTGGAAAATCATATTTTGTGGTAATACTCAATGTAACGCACTCAAAACATTGTGCTGATGGATGGATATAATACGGGGGTCGTGGAGGTGTTTAAAGTAAAAAAAAAATATAATTATACAAAAAAAAACTTGTCAAAAAGTTGGAACTTTGAGCCCCAATATCTCCGTAACTAGAAGGTTCCTAGGTATGGTGTAGAACAAAAAAAATATCGCAATGATGTGGAGAAAAAGTACATTCTGCTTCGTTATGAGGTTTTTTACACCCTTTACATTTGAACACCTCCATTTAAATACACAAGCCAGTCACTTAAAACTACACGATTATCTGTTGTTACGCCATAGTGGGAACGGGGCCTTACACACTAAAATGATTAGGTACCACATAAATTACCAGTCAACTCCTTACGATAGAATTATCCAAAATTAGGCAGAAATGTGTCGCCAAGTCTAAGGCTGTAAGTGCTACTTAGTAAACACCGTAAAATGAAGCCTATTAACTTATTTATTAGCTCAAATCTGGTACATTGACCTTTGACGGTGATACTCGTAGGTCGATTTTACTTAGAGAATAACTTACGACGTTTCGATTTTGGGGTTAAGTATGTGTTTAGGTATTAGTTTTTGGGTATCATTTAAGCTATCACCAATTTAATTAGTTTTGCGTTCCTTAAATAATAGGGTTTGCCCTCAAAATAGTAGATTTGTCACCAAAATGTAGTCACCAAACATTATAAAATCAATTCCACAATAAATCACCTAAAATCATGAAGATATAGGGTCTAGTACCAAACAAATGTTTTTGTATGTAATATAAAAGGTTTGTCCTAATAAGTGACCACCAGAAATTGAACTGTTATGCTCTTGCATCCGAGTCGAGGGAGACCCGGTCGACGGAGCCCCGCTTCGCGGGGCTCCTACTTCTAAATGGTTTATAAAAAAATAACCACGAAGGGTATGGCGGGGTCTATTCGCTCGCTTCGCTCGCTCATTCGACCCCGCCATACCCTTCTAACCTAATCTATCCGTGTCGGGGTGCCCCAAGTCGATTTATTTGGTGACAGATCTACCATTCTGAGCACAAAGCTATTATTTAAGTAATAAAACTATTATTATAAGAACGAAGTTTATATTCATGTAATGCATTACAATGTTATTGGTAATCCATCTCTTATTTTACACATAGATTAACATTAATTTGATAATTGGAACCTGGGAACACTTTTTGTTTAACTGAGAACGAACATATTTCGTGGCGATAGATCTATTTATTAGGTGATACAACTTGATGACAAATATAAATTTTGGTGACAAGAAATATAGTCCCCTTAGTTTTTATAGGTTTTTTTATGAGTATAGGTAATATTGATAGTGTTTGTGATAAGAAGTCAATGACGTTAAGCCTTTGTTCCGAAGGCATCTGGTGGAAGTGTCAAACTATGCATATGACCAGCTCCTAAGCAAGAGGGATGATGACTGACTAAAAAAACGATTGATTCTGTTTAGTCCGTCAGTTAGATTATCAGAATATTGGATACGTGTTTTTTGTTTCATCAAATCAATAAACATTGACGAAGATAAAACGTGTCAATGATTATAAGTGGGGGCTTGTGACGTCACATTTGAATAAAAAATGTACTCAAATGTGATGTTGCACGAGTTTTCAACGCACTGTAACGTCTTCATTTTTTGTTTATGTGTAAAAAGAAAAAATACGTGTCCAATATTTTTTGGAAATTCTGACTGATTAGATTTTTTTGACACCTACCCTATTACGAGCAAGTCTAATGCCATTATACGGGCATGAACCAACACTCTGCTCTACCTCATTGCTCCCAATCGCGACTACTGAGCATGAGGTACAGGGCTCGATTCCCAGGTCGGGCAAAGTGTTATTGGGTTTTTCCATCAGGAATTTCTCAGTAGCAGCCACTGAGTCTGAATTTGTGCCATTACATGTTACTTCAACATAAGCGAAACGTGGGTGTGCTATTACGTACACCTCTGCCTAATCCTTCTGGGATTACAGGCGTGATGTTGAACTTGTAGCGTTAACTCGTTAAAGGTCGTAGCACACGTATCAACTCGGAAAGGGATCGTCACCGCCTTACCTTTCCTCATGGCATCAAACAGGCGTCCACATAACGTAACCACGTAACGTAAACGGATCAGAAGCTCCGGCACGTCAACTCGGCTACAGCTAGGCGACGCCGCGCTTACGGCTCGCCGACCACTGGTTGACGGCTAGGCGGCACTAGTTCAATAATTTTGAATCCGAACGTTAAGTGTAGAACAAAGAGACGTAGGCTAGGGTACGGAGAGTCGTAAGCGCCTGAACTGCACGTCGACCACGCACCGCACCGCGGTTCGTGAGCTTGTCCCGAGGTGAGGCGATTACGTTACGATTCCGATTAATGTGCGTTGCAGTACGGAGTTTCATACAAATAATACTGAACGGCTCGAGTTGATATGGTGACGATCCCTTTCCGAGTTGATACGTGTGCTACGACCATAAGACGAAAAGTCGAAAAGAGAAAAGCAAATTGCTTTGAAATCCATTGTCACTTCTCTAGCTCCTATTTGATTATACAATTCCTATTAGCTACTGTGATTGGTTGACCGAGATAACAACAACCAATCCAATCACTTTGACACAAGATTGAATAGGCTCCCGAAAATCGAACCATTGTTCCACCCACGGCCGATAGGTTTGTCAAATTGACGGCACGGTTGGCGCAGTGGTTGCGCTGCGTATCGTAGTTTCGATCCCCGCATGGACCAAATATTTTCATGACCTGCAGTTGTTCCGGGTGTGGCAGCTTGTGACATCATCATCATCAGCCTAATAATGTTCCCACTGCTGGGACACAGGGCTCTTCTCTATAATAACAAAATAAAATAAAGTTTTTATTCAAAAAATGTATGGTAGAAGTTTACAGTTTTTCTTAAAGCTATGTCAAGTTCACCCATGCTTTGAGCCTGAACTAGGTCTATGAGAGGGAATGGACTATAATCCACCACGCGGGCCCAGTGCGGATTGATACTATCGAGGACACTCCCGCCTGACCACCACTAAGCTCATTTTTGCTTGCACTCGCAACATAAAAACGCTCTCTAGCCCCGCCCCGTTGACTTTGTGTAGAAAAAATGAATGAAAAGATACCGAATCGGCCGAGCGCACTGACAACGCACGCCAAACGAGAGTTATTGTTATTTTGCGCGCCAAAGTTGACGCTTTCCTAATAGGCCCAAACTTTAAGGGGGCGTGGCTCGGCGCCTCCGCATGATTTAAGCGAAAAAAAAAAAATGGTCAGGCGGAAAAGACCCCCATAGTACATGTCACATGTCTGTATTTTTTGGTTCTAGGACATGCCGGTTTCCTCACGATGTTTTCCTTCACGGTTTCCTCACGGTGTTTTGAGAGCAGTGATGATGAAATATATTACACAAAGTAATGCGTCTGTCTGGGTTTGAACCCATGACTTACTGTCTGTAAGTCGGGGCCGCCACCACTGGGCCACCGCTGCTATTTGTTGTTTGTGTATGTCAGTTTAAATGTTTGTAAACGCACCTACGATATAGAAGAAATTCCTAGTGTGGGACAGCGTTTTAAAACAAAAATGCGATAAATCAATGAGAGCCAGAATCAATGAAAACATTTGTCAAACTAAATTGAGGCACAATTAAAGTCTTCACTAAAAAGTTTTATCTCTACATTTGTTGTAATATTATTATCTATCAGTAACAGGAATACTCCAACATATCGCCAGTATTCCATAAAGGTGAAGGCAGAGTTATAGTAGACATACATTTCGCCAGATGAGTTAATATTAAATCTATAGGGGTAAACACACATAGGTACACAAATTTAGTTTCAAGGCTTCCCAAAAAACCCATTAATAGTTTGCTCAACTCGAGTTTCAAACCTAGGACAACACACGCGCAATTCTAGGTATTACGTAAGAAGTTCAGAACCTAACATGTTAACTCTGAAGTAGGAATATAATATCACAGTTAGGCAGTTACTGGCTTCCAAGTTTCAACCTAGAACTAACTGGAGTTTCATAAAGCTAATATTAGACGTTTCACATGAGTGAACGGTTCACTCGAGGCTGTTCATTTTTATTTCATTCTAGGGCCCCGACGTAACTGCTCAAAACGGCACATTTGACAGCGACAAAACTTGCTTGCTTGCTTTTAGCCGCAACTCGCCTAATGTGAAGCGATAATGCGGCCTAGGGTAGAGCACGCTTGCCTAGAAGAAACCGATTAAATCGAACATCGAATAGACCCAGATTATAATAATCAGGAAACAGAGAAGCCGGCAGTGAATTCCACAGAGTGACCGGTCAGTTCATCAAAAGTAATTTGAAAAGTTTTACTTGACAAGTAACGATTGGCAAAAACATTATTTGTCATTTCATCGTTATACAACAACAAGTTTACCAAATAATTGAGCAAAATAATTATCCGATAAACTATTATATAATAACGTATTATTTGACAAACAATTCATTTTTTTTTGTATTTTATCTCAAAAAACAACGTTTGGATTGAAGACATTGCACATATTGATTGTGACATTTCTAAAAAAGAGAAAATAAATGATTTCCTAAACTTTTTCATAAAAAAAAATAAAGAAAAATACTAGCCAGTAAATTCTTTTGTAGAAACGTGATTTATCTAAATGTATCTAAATAAGAAATGAAAAATGTATAAATGAATAAATATGATAAAAGAAGTGTTTGTCAAATAAATGTTTGAAAAATGAGTGTTTTTAAAATAAAACATTTGCGGAATGATTTGTTTGCAAACTATTTAGTTTACGAAACGTTGTTTGTATAATGAAAATTTGTCAATGGAGTTTTGGTGAAACTTTAGTGAACCATTCCACAGACTGGCAGTCCGCACAATAAATGTGAAAGCATAGCGCTACATGATTGTAGCGCTATGCTTTCACATTTATTGTGTTTATTGTGCGGGTTTTTGATCCTTTTTACCTATTATTATGATTAATAATAGTCCACAAATAAAGGCAAAAATGATCAAAAAGTGAATGAAACAACTGATATCCCCTTAACAGATATACTACTCTAATAATACTCTACCTAGTTTCCATTCGACCACAAAAAGAACCTGCTTACGTATTTTCCCCACAGCTGAAAACGTCTCAACAAAAGCAATATTTTAGACAAAGTGGGTAAACACTAGTTAAAAAGTTGCTAACACTTGGCCAATTTAACTTGGCTAACTGGCCCACTTTGGCCGGCTGTTTCAAGTGGCTACCAAGGAGTTTGTCACACCGTTCCGTAACACGTGTCGGTGAATAAGTTCATGAGTTATTTGCTGTTGTGGTGTGAGTGGGGTTCTAAGTAGAACGTAGGACCTTGAATGTTTGCGGAAATGTTATGTGCGACTTAAGTATGAGGTGGTGGGTTCCTGGAAAAAGAGCGACTTTAGAGTTGCTTAACCCCGTTTTTTGCCATAGAAAACTAAGTCCTGGGAACGAATAATTCGATTTATTTCGAAATTGACTTCACAAATAAATGATCCTTTAGGGTGAGAGGTGAGAACAAACAAGCGTAATTATGTGAGTCGCGTAAATTCGGTTTCATACAATAGTTGGGCTCATTTTACGTTGTCACGTGACACAAACCAGACTTTCGTTTGAAAATGTGACGTAAATTACGAGACTCATACTCTTAATTACGTTCGTTTGGCCTCGCCCTTAGTGTTCCAAATAAAATGCTAGGTTGTCATTAAATATTGATTGACTTGAAGCTCAATCAAGCAACTGCCTATGTGTTTTTTTTTAATTATATAAATTTGTATGTTCTTTTGATATACTTTTGAAAATATTGCAAAGAAACCGGATGGCATAGACAAAGTGACTTTCTAGAGTGATAACGACGATTACAGAAAACTTATGTACATTCTGTTAAAGATGCCTTCACATTTTGTTAAAGATAATTTACTTTAGCTTTGAAGTCTCATATCTCGGAAACGTGACACTTTAGAACATTTTGCCTCATACAAAACTTTTTTGTATTGATACCAGCTATCGATTAATATAAATTTTATGACTGGCCGCAATGTTGAAAAAAAAAATAGTGGAGTTTTGGCCGGCTAGGCTTTATACAAAATTCTTCTGAGCCCTTTGTTGTAGCCGGTACCCGGCGTTTGGAATCGTCGTGGTGGTAAATGCTAGCAAAGATGCTTTAGCTTTCCTTGCAAGCGAGTTTCGCCCCGTAATCTACCAAAAATAACAGTGTACATAATATAAAATTGCATGATACCATCTAACATTGTTTCAAGATATAAAAATCTGGAGGTACACTTGGTCGTAAAAGTGGTTCGCTGAAGTTCGCTCGGCTGATTGACATTTTTACGCGACCGTCCGACTTCAGTACATAAGGTCATAAAAATGTTATAAAATATTATTTTATAATGATACTGCTTTGACCCTGCTCTGTTGTTTGAGCAAGAAATTGGTTTAGTTTATGTTTTTTTATATTGGAAGGTCTCGTGGCTGAGTAATAACAGCCACAGTTCTACAAGGTTGAGCAACTCTTGTCGAGGTTGGTCCGTGGAGGGATGACCATACCCAATACACCGAGATATCTGTTATACCTATAAACTTTTTATTTTCTGTAATATTTACATACTAACTCTATAATAGAAATAAAAATATTTACAAGTATCAAAAAGGGTTACAGGGCGTCGAAAAATTCGTCCACATCGCTGTCAACAGGAAAAGTGCCCAGAAGGCTGGCAGCATTGCCACGTTGGATGGCAATGCTGATTCTTTGGCCAAAAAGCAGGCCCGCCCTATATACCTATATGTTATACCTTGAAAAGTACGCTTAAACTGTACGACCCGGCTGCCGATCATAGACTTTTTGACAGTCGTTAAGAGTGATCCGAAACCTGTCAATCTTTTAATATTTTCAATTTCGTAGCAAATAATTAGTTACAAGAATACCTAGTACCTACACATACTGAAATTACAGTGAGCTTATTCGGAATTGCTCTACAAACTAACGATTTCTATGAATTTCAGATTTAGGTCACCTGTTTATAGCTAATAGTCGTTTTCATTGCCACCTAAATGTATACCTTCTAGCCTGAAACACAGGTTCCACCTAGTTCAGGCAATAAGCAACAGTGCTCTATTTTATTTGTTAAGATACTTAATTGTATATGTGCCCCTTTTTATAAATAAACGATTTATTATTATTATTATTATTATTATACCTAAAAATTAAATTCAACTTTGGGAATTCCAGCTTTCAGAAAATTTAACAGTGTACTTTTATTTAAGCATTATGTATTTTAGGTGTTGCCTAGTGTTTGTGAAAATAGATATCAGTAACGCTTATATTATACAGACTCGTGTACTGTTTTATATCCACGCTTTTGGGATTGCTAGGCTTAAAATTCCATTAAAATTGGCTTAGTATAATGAGCGGACACAGGAGAAATATGAATTTGGGGTTTTTCGTCCGAAATTAATACATTGATAACTTTTATTGACCAGCATAACTTTAAATATAGCAACAACATGATCCGTGGTTATCATTATTTTATATTAACATCGTTCCAGGTAAAACTTTTCATCGTCTGCCCAGCCGTTTCCGAACTATTGTTGAGTCGGCTTCCAGATTAACTAAATGCAGCTGAATACTAGTATTTCACATGGAGCGACTGCCTAAATTATCTGACCTCCACAACCCAGTTAGTAGGTACTGGGTAATACGATACCCCTTGGTAAGACTGGTTGTCAGACTTTCGGGCCACTGACTACCTGTAACGACTGTCAAAGATCTATTAAACAAACGCTAGATAGCCGTGTGGTATCCGGCAGAGTAGAATAGAACCAACCCATTACACTCACGGGTGTCTTATAAGGCGACTAATGTCTGAGGCAGAACACCTTGCGCCTCCGTAGACCAGAGAATGGGCAGCAGCGTTTTCTGTTAGTCTTTCATCACTGCGATCTCCAATCCGCCTGCCAAGCGTGGAGATTACGGCAAATTCCTCACATCATGGGAGAGGCTTATGTCCAGCAGTGGACGTTATGGGCTGTTGTTGTTGTTACCAAATTATACTTGAAATATTAACAATTAAAAGAAAAAGAAAGGTAGACAAAATATTTATTTGACGTCAGCTAATAAAGTACACACACAGTCATACAAAATAAGAAGGAAAACAAAAAGGTCCATGCAGTATTCATGCCAGACAGATGATGAAAGAAAGAAAGAAAGTAAAAAAGTTTATTTGACGTCAGATAAAAGCACACACACATAAAAAAAAGATACAAAATAAGGAGGAAAAACAGCTGTGTGCCTCACGGCTGCGCCAAAAAGGCTGCTGCTGCTGGCTGATGCTGTCTGACGCTGGTCTGCCAATGAACCTTGAGGGGCAAGTGACGGAAAAAACAGTTTCAAACATAATATATTAAATAAATGGCTACAAATAAATAATAATAATAATTGATCTAAGCATTCGACCCATTTCGACCCGTGCGTGTCATGGGTTGTGCTAAAAGAATTATGAATACTTATACCCTTTTAGAATTAGGAATTATGAGATTATGATGACATGTATTTTTGGGCACAATAAGTTCTTCTTGTTCACATCTTCACTGTGACAACAAAAGTGATCATTTTACGCGTTTATAAATAAGAGTTATAACGCCTGTAAGCCTCTAAAGGTTAGACAGAGGTGTATCCTAATGTACACCCACATTTCGTCAGCTATGTAATAGGGGCCTTTTACCTGGGACAAATCCAATAATACCAGGATTTTACATGGAGTGATTGCCTATCTGACCTCCATAACCCAGTTAGTACTGGGTAATACGATACCCCTTGGACTGGTTGTCGGACTTTCGGGTCACGACTGTCAAAGATCTACAAAAGGTAGCCGGGACCAATTTCGAGACACGGAGGAAACTCGGCATGCAATGGATGGTCACCTATCCACAGACTGACCTAGGGGAGCGCTGCTTTACCTTGAAGGTTGATCCGAACGGCTGTCATTTTTAACCGCAACCACTCAGAAATCTCGATTTTATGTCGAATCAACCGCTAAAAACCAGGCGAAACAGAAGTGAGTCGCTAGTATTTATAATATGAAAATTAAACGAATTAATTTTCCGGTAACGGTTTTCATAATTTCGATAAATATGTTAATTACTCATCACATCATAATTGTCAAAATAATTGGATACATTTCACACCGTAAAACTTTGTGTAAATTCGAAAAACTTTTAATCTCTTTTTTTTCGCGATGTAATTAAGGTCCCAACTATATATATATATATATATATCCCGTACGGATAATTGTTCTACCTAACCTGAGGGTGTCAAATACAACTCTCTCGTCGTTTCTTACAACGACGCCTTGTAAGACTAACACATAAAAATAAAACGAATTAAAATAACACAATTAATTAAAATAAAAAGCTTCTTCACAACGGAGTCAGCAAAAATAAATAAAATGAGCGTAAGAGTAGTAGGGTCCAGCGATTGTTTCGATCGGACCCTCCGTTTTCCCGTAGTTACACGTCCGAACGAAATAGTCGCATATATTCCGACAAGAATGTTATTGGACCCGATTTGTTCAGTTCGATGTTAGGCCTATGTCGAAGAGATTTCGATTCGAGTAAATGTTCTTGTATACCAAAAAGTTATATAAGTCTGGATCGGTCGATGTCTATATTCAGTCTTTCATGGACATTTTTGATTGGATAAAGTGACAATCAAATTCAACTCAGCATAGTTCAGCGCTATAACACCCGGTGACTGAGAGGCAAGACTAAAGAAAGAAAGAAAACATATTTTTTGGCAAATGCCACAAGTACACACGACAAAAAAAAAATTTACACAAAAAAAAAAATAAGAAAAGGAAATAAGTTAATTTAAGTTTTTAACTGTATTGTTTGTGCACATAAGTATATCCTCTTCTGCAAATCTCTCAACAGAAATAAGGTTTGCTGTAAGAAAACCCAATCTGGGTTAAGCTTGCCGTTGTACATAAGCTTTATATTTTAATTTTGTGTGTATATTTTTAATTTTGTGTGCAATAAAGAATAAGAATTAAAAACTTAAATTTAGACAGAAAAAAAAGAGTTAATAATGTGTCTCACGACTAAACATGAATTTTCACTCATCGATTTTTATTTTATACCTACCTACAAACATACATACGTAAAAAAAGGATAAACTACAAACCAAGCACGTTTAAAGCTTTTAAATTGGACCATGGTCATCTTCCAACCAATGTCTCATGTTAAAAAACGAGTCGTTTCCCAGCAAAAATTTTTGCATAGTGTGACTTAGTTTGATGTACAGAATGCTTGGTTGATGGTTTGTATATGTACTGATACTGTTAGCCTGCGTCATCCCACTGCTGGGCAAAGGCCTCTCCCCATGACTTCCAGCTGTTTCTATCCAGAGCTAATGTAGACCACTGGTCGTTGGTTTTATCCAGCTGGTCCCTCCATCTTCTACGAGGTCTGCCGCGACGCCATCTGACTGTGTTAGGGCTCGTATATGTAGAAAAGAAAATTTGGAGCTCAATCCGCGTTCTCAGAAAATTCTGAGTCGTTCATCAACTCGTCCCACAAGCTTATGGCCCATTTGGGACGAGTTTATGAAAATCAAAATAAATAATATTTTCGTTGTGCAACTCGTCCCACGTTTCTTTTTGTGTGGAACTTTATCAACGTTAGGTACAGTTATGACGACAAGATTATAACAATATTTTTTTAAGAATTTTTAATTCAAGCAAATTGATAAGTTACCTTAGAAAAAGTACTAGGCTAACATAGGAAGCGAGTTGGAAAGTCTTGATTTTGCCAATTAAATGTTTACAACACACATCTTCACACAAAACTTAATAAAGTCATAGGCGAAACGTGTGTTCAACAGTACAACTCCGTTCATTCCTTCGGGACTACCAACCTAAAGTAAATTCATACTAATAATAAATGCGAAAGTAAGTTCGTTTGTTACCGTTTCACGCTTAAACCTCTGAACCGATAATCCTGAAATTTTGCATATGCCTTTAATCCCGAAAAAAAGTACTGTTCCCGAGGAAAAGAACAATACCGTTTTTAAGAAAATAGATGGCGCCACGTGTCTTTCGAATCATGATTGAATTATATTATTTACTCAAGCAGAGTACAACACGAATTGATTGTCAAATTCTAAATTAAGGCGGTTCCCTGAGCAAAATTAGCGACTCTATTTGTGGTGGTTCAAACTTCGTTTGAAATACTGTCAGAATAACGTTCTAATCAGCTTGCACTACAAAGTGGTTGTTACGTCAGTCACTGCAGGCCGAATAGTGCGAAATGAGTGGTTTTTATTCGTTATCAAATAAAAGTTTCATGATCTAATTTGAAGTACTTTTTGAATACCAGCGGTTTATTGTTCGATTTGCAGGTAACTTTGGATTTTTTTTCTATCGAGAATAGTTTATGGAATCGTGTTTTCGTCACACACATTACTTAGCATTAATCCTCAACTTTACCGTATATTTATTACCGAGGAGCTCGTGGCTAAATAATAACAGTCGCTCGGGTCGATCGTTAGGTTAAGCCGTGCTTGCCTAGGTTGGTCTGTGGATGGGTGACCGCCCATTACATACCGAGTTTCCTCCGTGCCTCGGAAAGCACGTTAAGCCGTTGGTCCCGGCTGTCATATGTAGATCTTTGACAGTCGTTAGGTAGTCAGAAGCCCAAAAAGTCTGACAACCAGTCTTACTAAGGGGTATCGTGTTACCCAGTACTAACTGGGTTGTGGAGGTCAGATAGGCAGTCGCTCCATATAAAATACTGGTATTCAGCTGCATCCGGTTAGACTGGAAGCCGACCCCAACAAAGTTGGGAAAAGGCTAGGCAGATGATTTACCGTATATTTATATCAAAATTAGTGCTGCAGTGTTTTAGGCGTAACGGAGGATCATGCTTAGCCATTTGAGGTAGGCCCTTAACGCAAGCAAAGCCGTGGGCAAAAGTACCAACCTAAAGTAAATAAAATAATGTATTTTAATGTGAATAAAGGATTTTGAACCCACGAACCCCGCTCAACTCGGGGTAACCAACATTTTCTTTTGCCACAAAATATGATTTTCTTAATTAGACTTTTGGCCGTATCATTGCGACTCGCAGGAAAACAAGTTATACAACGTAATGAGATCTTATGGAATTAGCGAGATATTGCTTTGTTGGCGAAAAATATAAGATTTTTTTCTCTTCTTTTTGTAATATTTATTTTGTGTCTGTGATGAGATTTTAAATGGTTCAAAGGTAAGTACTTTTTTGTTGCTTCTTGATGTTCAGGTAATAATAGGTACCTGCTTATTTATTTCTGTTTTCATTTTTCTCTTATTAAAAGTTGCTGGGAGTTTTGTTAATCTATTTTCCTACTTAGCAATGGTTTTAAAACCAATAAAGCGAAAAAAAAAAAAAATCTGTTGTTAGTCTAGCGCGATTGCTGAGCGTGAGGTGTTGGGTTCGATTCCCAGGTCAGTCAGGTTTTCCACCGAGAACTCCTCAGTAACAGCCACGGAGACTGGATTCGTGCCCGGTTGATGGCATTAGTTTACTATAAGATACACCACTAAATATCCCTTAGAGAGTAAATTCGTTTCGCTTAGTTCTTATGCGATTAATTTAAGCGCAATAAGATCATTTATATTTATTTCTTTCTTTGTACGGGCTGTTCTTTATTTGTGTCGAGCAAGCGATACGATTGCCCATGTTGTGATACTGATTAGCTAGTCAGCTAAAATCCTAACAAGGCCGAGTATATAAAGTATCTGCCAGTATTACATTTTTTACGCAAATTCATGATTTTTGACGCAGTAATTCTCCGCAGCAGTAAGATATTTTAATTATTTGCTTAAGAATAACGATAGTGCCATTCTCTTTCTTGTAAGTTGGAGTTACACATTTTCATTTTTCTTTTCGTGTAATTTTCTATAAATATTTTACTCAGTTTGCAAGAAAAACCGTCAGCGATGGAACTTTGACGCTCAAATTCACATTGTTAGATTTAATTCTTATAAAAGCTAAAATTACTGAAAGATAAGTTGAATGTTTTACTTGTTTATTTGAGTTGACGACCCGATTGGCGCAGCGGTAGTGAGGCTGCCTTACGTTCTTAGGGTCCCGGGTTCGAATCCCGGTCGGAGCAAATGTTTGTGTGATGAGCACGGACATTTGTTTCCGAGTCATGGATGTTTATGTATAATAAGTATGTATTTACAAACAAAAAAGTATCTATGTAGTATATCAACTATCTGGTGTCCACGACACAAGCCTCGTTGCTTAGTGTGGCACTAGATGGCGCTGTGTGTAATGTCCAGCGATATTATTATTATTATTATTATTAGTTCTAGAATTTCTTTAAATTCCTTGAGTTTTCATGGATAAAATCGTAAAGAAAGCGTAATTTAAGCCATAAATGTCTTGATTCAGCGTCCGTTATATTCCAAATAAACTAAATTTTATCAAATAAATTAATATGATATAAAACTTTGATCTACAATGAATACGTTTCATTAGTTTTCGTTTGTCAATATAATAAGACAAAATTACAATAAATAAAATTGAAGTACTATAATTCTGCGTCAATTCAGGTCGCTCCTCAGTCTCATGTCAGTCTCGTCTCTAATTTTCGTCAATAACAATCGACAATCATCCGGAGATCGCTACTGTTATCGACTCGTGTACGCCGATCACAAAAATTTGATTCAGGGAGTAAAAATCAAAAAATTGCGAAAAAAATGTAATAGGACTCTTAAGAACTTATACCCGATTTAATTAACAATCAATTGAGGAGCTCATGGCTAAATAATAACAGCCGCTCGGGTCAATCCTTAGGTTAAGCCGTGCTTGCCTAGGTTGGTCTGTGGATGCGTGACCACCCTTTACATACCGAGTTTCCTCCGTGCCTCGGAAAGCACGTTAAGCCGTTGGTCCCGGCTGTCATTTGTTTATCTTTGACAGTCGTTAGGTAGTCAGAGGCCCAAAAAGTCTGACAACCAGTCTTACCAAGGGGTATCGTATTACCTGGTACTAACTGGGTTGTGGATGTCAGATAGGCAAGTCACTCCATGTAAAATACTGGTATTCAGCTGCATCCGGTAAAACTGGAAGCTGACCCCAATATAGTTGGGAAAAGGCTAGGCGGATGATGATGACCCGATTTCATTAACATTAAGCAAGACCTAATCGAACTCCTGAATATTATTGCACTGTTGGGATTACAATGTAATTGGTGGCTTGCGCGCCGTGGATAGCATGTTAGGCCGTTGTTCACGGCTGTCAATTGAAGGTCATTGGAATCGGCTGTCGATTGGCAGTCGTTAGGTAATGGCCCGAATGTCTGACTACCAGTCTTACTAAAGTGTATCGTTTTATTTTTTATATTAACTTATTGTTTGTTTATTATTTTATTAATTTTTATATACAGATCTATTTCACATATTTAAGTATTTATTCACCATCACCATTGACACAACATATAAAACTGCTTCACATCCGTAAGCTCACTAATCCAGGTCCAGTTGAAAACCAGCGTCGGGCACTAGTTGTCCGGTATTCTGCAGAAATGGGCCTATTTGGCGCAGCCGTGAGGCACACTTTATTTTTTGTTCAGTTTTAAGTTTTTCGTTTTTTAGGGTTCCGTACCCAAAGGGTAAATACGGAACCCTATTACTAAGACTTCGCTGTCTGTCCGTCTGTCCTTCTGTCTGTCACCAGGCTGTATCTCATGAACTGTGACAGCTAGACAGTTGAAATGTTCACAGATGATGTATTTCTGTTGCCGCTATAACAACAAATACTAAAAACAGAATAAAATTAATATTTAAGGGGGGCTCCCATACAACAAACGTGATTTTTTTGCCCTCTTTGTGATAATAATGGCACGGAACCCTTCGTGCGCGAGTCCAACTCGCACTTGGCCGGTTTTTTTTTGTTTGTTATTGTTGTTTTTTTTTTTTTTTTGTTTTTTTTTTTTTATACTGTGTGCACTTGTGGCGTGTGCCAAATAAATGTATTTTCTTTCTTTTTTTCTTATTTTACCTAGTACTAACTGGATTGTGGAAGTCTGATAGGTTAGACTGGAAACTAACACTAACATAGTTGGGAAATGACTAAGGTGTCGGTATTAGTCACTCTAAGAAATTATTGAAATAAAACGCAAAACATAGATAAGTAACATTCTTTTCCATTAAAAAAAAAACCTTTTTCTTTTTACTCAGTCAAAAAAAACGGTAAGATAGTAAATAAATACTTGATACGTAGTTGTGTCCATACTGAAATAGTGCCGGTATTTCGGTACCCCGTCCCATTGATACCGAGTTTACGATCTCTGTGGGGAAAATTATGTGGGTCTCTAGTAATTTTATTGTGTGGCAACTCTATACGTTTGAAGTTGCTTTATAAAATAGTCTATGTGTATATATATATGTGTTTAATACGCCAGTATTGTTTTTCTATTGATGTAATAGTGAGCAATTTCATTTGATTGTTTGTAAATAATAAAATAATTGATGTCGTCTCGTTTTTGAAGTACCTATTGTCTTTGAAAGCTCACTCTAAGTTGTTGATTATCTTGCTATCTTTTCTAAGCTTCGATAATGACGATCGTTTGCTTATAAATGACTTTGGCTAAGGATTAAAGTGTTTGTGACTATATTAGTAGAATAGAAGAAGAAGGCGGAGGAAGGTGTATTTGTAGAATAAGGTATTTAAGTTGAAGCAATAAACATTTTTTTTTTTTTTTTTTTATTGGTTTTGATGATGCGATCATATTTTTTTCTTATATAATCATAAGAATAACCAGCCTATAATGTTCCCACTGCTGTGAAACAGGCCTCCTTTCTATGAGAGGGAATGGACTGCCATGTAATTCACCACGCGGGTCGGTAGATGTAGGTATTATGTCTTCGAATTTTTGGTTAGGACCGAAACTTCGGCCTTGTTGGTTTTCTCTCAAATGAAAAGTAAAAGCAGAGAGGATGAGGAGAAGGACAAAAAGCTTTATTCTGTCTCTCAATCTCAAGATTCAGATTACAATAACTGTGAATAAAACTGTTTAACACACTGTATTCATTCTTCGTTGGTCAACGTCACCTTCCATTTAAGTTGTCGATACTTCGACAACTTAAATTAACAGAAAAACGTACTTTTAACATAATGACACCACAAAACTTTGCCCTGACGACAAATAATTTATTTATAAGTCAACAAACAGTAATGTTGCCACTCTAACCGCGTACTACTTATTTTTCACGCTCCCACAACTGTCGAAAACTTTTAAGTATTTTTACTCCGGTAACATTATTATAACTTCGCCTAGAAGTGTACAAAGGCCACAGACAAAATGGGCCAGTAAAATATTATTTGTTTTTCGTTGTTTTTACAGTTATAATACATATATTTATATTTACATAAATAATTTAAATTAATATTTAAAAATGTAACAAATTTGTCTAAAGATGAATAAAGGAAAATAATAATATATCATTTAATTCAGGCAACAAGAGACCTATACCTTACAGACTAACATAAAATATTTATTATTATTATTTTATTTATTGTTCATATTTTTGTTTTGTACAGTATGCCAAAATAAAGGTGACATTGATCGTTGATTTTTAAAATAATTATTAAAAAAAATAACAAATTTGTTTATAGATGAATAAAGGAAAATAATAATATATTATTTAATTCAGGCAACAAAAGACCCATATCATATATACCTTACAGACTAACATACATATTTATTATTTTATTTATTGTTTATATATATATTTTATTGTTTTGTACAGTATGCCAAAATATAGGTGACGTAGATCAATGTTTTAATATTCTTCATTGCTTTTATCTAATACATATCTTACCAGCCACTTCATATGATTATTAGTATGCCAGTTTTTGCACGCGACTTTGTCTGCGTGTGTTTTGCGTTTTTCCGTTTTTGGATACTAGTGTTCAGGACGAAAAATAGCATAAGTGCTTGTCCAGGTCTCAGGCTAGCTATCTGTAAGGGCCACCTCCACGAGCGAGAGAATCGCGGCGATATTATCGTCCTTGCCACGTTTTCTATACACTCTCTTTCGGGCCGCCTCTACGAGCGAACGAATCGCGGCGATTCAACGTATTTTTATACGTTAATATCGCCGCGATTCGTTCGCTCGTAGAGGCGGACCTTAAATTCCATATACAGGGTGTAAAAGACCTCATCACGAAGCCGTCAACCAAGCATTCTGTACATCAAAGTAACTTTACGCAAAAAATATTGCAGGGACTTTTTTTTTTGGGGTGAAAAATCATGTTTTGTGGTAGAACTCAATGCAACGCATTAAAGAAATTGTGCTAATGGATGGATTGAATAGTACGGGGGTCGTGGAGGTGTTTAAAGTAAAAAATATACATTAAAAACTTGTATTAAAAAAAAAAAACTTCACAAAAAGTTGGAACTTTGACCCCCAATACCTCCGTAACTAGAAGATTCCCAGGTATGGTATAAAAATGATCGCAATGACGAGGAGAATAAGTGCCTTTCGGCTTTGTTAAGAGAAGAGGTGTTTTACACTTTTTAGATTGGTACAGTGCGTTCAGTATAAAATGGCGTGAAAAGGGTTCAGACAGTTTCTTTCGAATAATAAATCTATGAAAGTATTACTCAATCATAAAATGAATACTACATTAGTCCATCAAAATATTTCCCCAGTCAGTTGTCACTATGCTCTAGGACGGAAAACAAAGTAACTATCTCATTGAGATAACAGCCAGTGTCTCAGTCGACATGTCATCAGTCACAAAATGGCGGCTGAGTAACGTTTGGACCGCGGCGTGAATTTCAACACGAGTCCATCAATCAACTCAGTCCGGGGAGAAAACTCTGTTGTAAATGTTTAAAGGTTTTATTAGGAACATAAGTTGCTATTAACAGACGTAAGGGGTCGATATTCAAGGTTAAGCAACGCTAGCTGAGGTTGGTTCAGGGATGGGTGACCATTTGTTAATAAACGCAAGACGCGTATGGTCTTTCGGACCAAGAAATTGAACATCTTTGTTCTACGAGTTTTTGAAATTCGCAAAAAATTGGACTTTTTACGGGAACTGACGCGATCAATTATCAACATTTGTATGGTAAAACAAAAAAAAGTTATGAATTTGCTTTCGTTTATTATGTTACATCCTGTATCAAGTTGCCTCCATGTCTCGGAAATCACGTTAAACCGTTGGCCCCGGTTGTCATTTGTAGATCTTTGGCAGTCGTTACACGTCTTAACAGGTGTTGTGGAGGTCAGATAGGCACAATCTACTCTTGTAAGATTGGTAGGACTGGTATTTAGCTGGAGCCGTTTGGAGTGTTAGCCGACTAACATATTGGCAAAAGGATTAGCTGAAATGAGTCTATCGTCAGTACTTTCCTTTCACGTTTTGGCATTTTTATAACTATTAAAATTGGTCTTAAATATTCTTGTCACTAACCTAAGGAAGTTGTTAGAAACAGCAAAGCGCCTACTGCCATTTTTATTTTTTAGATTCTCTTGGAAAATATCAAAGTCTTGTCAAAAACACACACCTAACTGTGTGGCTTGTAGATAGATGGTAGGTAGCTGATGAGGTGCTGGTACGTTGGTGCCGAGGAAAAGGAAATAAAATATGGCAAGTAATAAAATGCACGACTGTATTGTACCAGTGTCGCAGATGGAAAGAAAGAAGAAAGAAAGAAAAGAAAAAAAAAATATTTTGACGTGACGTGCATAAAAAAAAAAATTAAACAGAATCAATAAACATAACAAACATTCCGAGTATTACAAAACGGAACATAAACAAAAAGTAAATTTTAAAAAATAGTTGGCAGCTTGCACGTTGTGGGTGCGATAAATGGGTTAGCACTCAGCATGATGCTGTGCTATGGGGGCCCACAGCACAGCGCTGGTTTTCAGTGGCCACCCGTGTGGAAGGGAATAGTGTTGCCACTATTTACACGAGGATTTACATTTAATGTTGGTGTTGCAAGATAAGAATTAAAATACTACACTACATACACACACACACACTACACGAACGAGCGAAACAGGTTTATGTTTCTATGCGCCCGTTTTAGTTATCCATGTACCTACTTAGGTTTTTTTGTTTTGTCTTGCACTTTTATCGGTTTCTTCTTTCATATCTAGTTTATTTTCTAATATTGTACACACATTTTTTTTTTTAAGTACCTTTCCATACAAACACATATAATTAGAACACACAGCATAAAACTGTTTTATGTCCGTAACAACACCATCTCAGGTCCAGTTGAAAACCAGCGTCGGGCACTGGTTGCTCGGCACTTTGCTGAACTGGGCCTATTTGGCGTAGCCGTGAGACACACAATATCTTCTTTTTTTCCGTTTATTTTTAAGTTTTTTTATTGTGTACCTAGTTTTAAGTTTCTTATTTTTTATTTTATTCTTATTTTGTTGTGTACTTGCGGTTAAAGCCAAATAAATACGTTTTCTTTCTTTCTTTATACACAACACAAATACAGAATTTTGTTGTAAACTGACCTTAAAGGACATTTTTAACTTCTTGTGTTAAAACAATTTTATTTAATATACATTAAGTACAGGCATCGAAACTCAAGTCGTAGAACAATAGAAACATCACGAGGCAAGAGTCGCGGAGGATTACTTTTACGTCCGTCCGTTGTCGTGAAGCGATTCGGGTACTCTCTCTGTGCCGACTGGCGCCCCATTCCTTGAGCTCCCGGTATGAGGTGCGCAGGCGACGGGAGGGGGGCGCGCAAGGTATGGCACTGCGACTGCGTAACAACACCGCACTTACTACTTCCATAGACCCCGCGTTACATCCTCCCCCTCTAGTCCAACTAGGTGCCCTCGCCGTTGGGCTAGTCCAAATACCGGCGCGGCCTACCACGTCGGCGTTTCTCCCTAATGGGTGGCTCTATTTGACCGGCGAAGGGCGTGAGATGCGAAACGTGATACCTCCCCACGTCACTACCAGTCTGCACGTTCTGCAGACCATAAGTTGTTGGGCTGACAATTTTCCCTATTTTGTATGGGCCGTCGCGACGTGGGATGAACTTCGCGGTCTGTCCGCGGGACGCGTCGTTAGATAGGTCCCTGCGTTTTTAACAAAACTAGGTCGCCTACCTGGAACCCTGGTGACGGCCTCCTCTTTTGGTCAGCATTCTCCTTCTGGCTAGCCTGCGCCTTCTCGTGAGTGTCCCTGGCCTCGTCCAGGGTTGCAGCCATCTTCTTCAAGTAAGGCGTAATACTAGGTACGAAGTTGTCGTGATCTACAATCGCCCTCATGTCTATCGCAGAATCGGAAGGAGCTCGTAACTCTCTCCCAAATGTAAGATAAGCCGGCGAATACCCTGTACTGCTGGTAATCGCGGAGTTCATAGCAAACCTGATTGCAGCAAGATGCATGTCCCACGTGGCATGGTCGTGGCCTACGAGTATAGCCAATTGAGGTTTGAGGTCTCGGTTCTTCCTCTCTATGGGGTTAGCCTCGGGATGATAAAAGGGCGTGAGTGACTGGCTGATCCCCAGCACATGGCACACCTGCTGCATCACCTCGCTCACAAATTGCACGCCGTTGTCACTGATAAGACGGCGTGGCACTCCATACCTGAGGAACACTTCATTAGCGAGAGTCTGAGCACATTCGACGCTGGTGGCACTCTCCAATGGAAACAATTCCACCCAGTGCGAGCAGACGTCCTCTACAATCAGTACCCACCTGTTCTTTCTAGGCGTCTCTACAAGTGGACCAAACAAGTCCACGGAGACCACCTCAAATCGTCGTGACACGGCAGGGGTTTGCAGCAGTCCTGCTGGTTTGCGATTGCTGGCTTTATACCTCTGGCAAGGCACGCATTCCTTTATATAGTTCGTGATGAACGTGCGCATACCAGGCCAATAATACCTTGCACGAACGCGGCTCAACGTGCGTTCCACGCCGAAATGGCCAGCTGTCGGTGCGTCGTGGAGGTCAGCCATGACCTGCTTGCGTTCGTGCTCGGGCACGACCAGGCAGCATTCTTCTCCATCGTCTGCCTCTAGACTGTACCTGTATAATATGCCATCGGAAATAGTGTACCCGCGGTCGGACCATGGTCTCCCCCTAGAGGGTTCGTCAGACTCCATGTCCTCAATAATTTTACCGACCTCTGGGTCCAATAATTGATTGCCGCGGATATCACTACTGTTCCTCTTCTGCATGTCAACGACCGTCATACGTAAGGCGCACTCGTTCTGGTCCTCCGAACGAAAAGGTCGCGACAGCGTATCTGCAACCGCGTTCGAGCGACCGGGAATGTACTCGATGTTAAGGTCGAACTCTTGCAGCGTGAGGGCCCATCTGGCCAGTCGGCCACTAGGTGACCTTTGACTCATCAGCCACCGCAGGGGCTGGTGATCCGTCCTAACTGTGACCTTCGCGGTTTCTACATAACCACGGAACTTACCGAGTGCCCACACGACAGCGAGAGCCTCCCGCTCGGTCGTGGAGTAGTTCCTCTCGGCGCTAGTGAGGAGTCGACTTGCGTACTCAATTGGCCTCTCGTCGTGTCCCTCCCCCTGCATTAGAACAGCTCCAAGGCAATAAGCGCTACTATCAGTGCAAAGGACGAAGGGTTTCGACTCGTCCGCCTGACGGAGGATGGGAGCAGACACGAGGAGAACCTTGATGCGTTCAAACGCCTCCTGTTGCTCGGCGTCCCATCGCCAAACACTCGACTTCTTCAGGAGGTTAGTAAGGGGTCTCGCGACTTCTGCATAATTAGTAATGAAGCGTCGGTACCAACTCGACGTCTGTAAAAAGCACTTTAAGTGTTTCACGTTCTGAGGGGCGGCCATATATTTAATGCGGGGGAGGGGGTACCGGTCAGGCTCGGTCACCGCGTTAAGCTTCCGGTAATCTATACAGAGCCTTAAACTTCCGTCCTTCTTACCTACCAGCACGACATTGGAGGCCCAAGGTGACTCACACTCTTCGATGACGTCATCTCGCAGCAGCTTATCAAGCTCCTTCTGCAAGGCCTCTTTCTTATTCTGTGACATCCTGTATGGTGGACAAGCAATAGGTTCTTGGTGTGCACTCACCTTTATACGATGCGTGGCGAACTCTGTCGCCGGGCCGTCGCGTGCGAACTGCGGTGCGCGATGTTCTATAAACGCGCTAAGTGTGCGCCGCTGCTCGGGATCTAACGTCGAACCTTCGTCCGACCGCAACGATAACTCAGTAGACGCGGCGCTCAACAGGCCCGCGTCAGTAGGATCAAGTGTGTAAGTGTAAACAAAATCATAACAATGGCCCGGACTATCCGAGAACGCCCACGTGCGTCGGGCGACGTCTATTACCATGCCGGCCCGCGCCAGGAAATCTACACCTAACAGCGTCCTAATGTTATCGCCAGGTAATACTAAAAACTGACACCTCAGCTGACAACAGGTCTCTCCAGCTTTGTGTACCGTCAGCTAGGCGTACAAAACGTTTAGTTTCGCTAAACATAATTCCTGAATCTACTAACAGTTGGTGTAATAGAGGGCTCGCAATGCTATGTGTAGCACCGGTATCTACAATAGCCACGCCGCTACGGCCCATAACACTAATATTTAACAATGGGTGCTGTTCGCGCGCACTCACATTCGTTATTTGAACGCACGAATCAGCATTACTCGCGCCAACGTTATTATTACAACTAACATCACGACGATAAAAATCTACATCAACAGTGTTGAAAGATGTTTTCTCATCTGGTTTCGACAATGGTTTCACGCAAACATCACATTTCGATCTCACGACGCCTTGTTTACCACAACCATAACAACGTAACTCCTTAGTTGTAGTGTCGCTATTATTTTTAATAGTGGTCGCCTTATCACGATTGCGACACTCATCACTAACATGCCCAAATAACTTGCAAAAACTACAACGGGGTCTATTTCTGTTGTTGCTACGCAGTGCCGTCTCACTCGTAGTAGTGGCACTCGACTTCGAAGTCGATTGCGTGAGTTTGCGGTCGGTAGTAGTCTCCGCCAATGTTTTTGTTAACGGTGTCGAATTTTTATTATTACTAGTAATGGAATTTGATACCTTTAGCGCTTTGTATGAATCCTCCGCAATCCTCACCTTATACATTAGCTCATCTACACTACGTATACAATCTCGCGGCACTCTTTTCATCACACGTCGGTGCAGTAACCCGTAGCAAGCGTCTATTTGCACCACTTCTTCGAGTTTGTATGGTAATTTAGCTATTAAGGCCCGCACTTTGCACACGAATGATTCCGCGCGTTCTTCTTCTCGCTGCTCCGTGGCGAAGATTTGTCGTAGGACTTGATAGGAGGGCTGCGCGACGCCATAGGTCGCGCGTAGGCGCGCAATCGTGTCCGACCAGGTGACCGCCGACGCCTTGACACCACGCCACCATACTGCGGCTTCACCTTCCAGCAGCATTGGCAATCCTCGGAGGGCGTGCTCGTCGCTTACGGCGGCACACTCCTTGAAGACCTCTACGGCGTCCAGGAATGCTTCCAGGACCTCAGCGTCCTGGGAGGTCCCGTCAAATCTCGCCGTGCATCTTGTGAAATTAGCGTCAGCACGCGATGCGGCTGCCACAGCGGAACTCTCGCTGCTTGCGTTGGTGGTAGGCGCGCTGCCTACTGGGGTGGAGGCCCTGAGTTCGCCATTGGGTGACATCAGCGAGTTAATGAGGCTTTTATTGGCTTCCACTTGCGCACGCGTGATAGTCTCAATCAGCGTGGATAGGAAGTCTGGGGAGATCTGGGGAGCTGGTTGCTGTATCGACCTCGAGCCGGCGGCACTTACGGTTTCGTCCGCGTGGCCACGCTCGACGACACTCTCCTCATCTTCGGTGAGCGTGACGTTGTCCTCATCCTCTCCTCGTTGTTGACGGAGCGCTTCGCCTCTCCTCGTTGTCGGCATCTTCACACTCGTGATGACAACGGTAAGGTCGAACGTCCGTACTTTTACCTAACAAGGTGAGTAGGTATGCACTTGGTCACGTAGGCACCGGATCACATTTTGTAACGGTTCGAGCCACTAGTTTGGGCGCCAGTTTAACTTCTGGTGTTAAAACAATTTTATTTAATATACATTAAGTACAGGCATCGAAACTCAAGTCGTAGAACAATAGAAACATCACGAGGCAAGAGTCGCGGAGGATTACTTTTACGTCCGTCCGTTGTCGTGAAGCGATTCGGGTACTCTCTCTGTGCCGACTGGCGCCCCATTCCTTGAGCTCCCGGTATGAGGTGCGCAGGCGACGGGAGGGGGGCGCGCAAGGTATGGCACTGCGACTGCGTAACAACACCGCACTTACTACTTCCATAGACCCCGCGTTACACATTTCCAAAAAAAAAAATGTTCTTCGGTGTCACATCTAGTACTTTCTCTCCATAAATCCTTTTCGTTAATCTTTCCTATAAATCAGCCGTTTCAGTTTAACAATGAGAATAAAATCTTCATTATCTTACGTTACGTTCTGATTCAGATAATGATTATTTTACTGCAAAATATTAAAATTTTCAATCCCAGAGTAATAGCGTTTAGCTAAATTGTCAATTTGGATGAAATTACGATTTGAAACGTGTTTTTGAATTTCAGTAGTCATTTGCGAATTTGATTTCTTTCAAAATTTTACTTCTCTTATTGTTGAACACCTCCTATCAGACCACACATACCCCTTTTTTTTTCGGATGGGAAATCATCAAATAACTCCTCCCGCTCTGGGCGGAGCAGGAGGGAGTGTAAGACTTTTACTGACTAAAACCCATCCATGTTCCTTCATCGCCCTTTGTGTTCCGGGGCCACGGTATCTCTATCGAACTGTCCCGCAACACCACACATACCCCTTTTTTTTTTTTTTTTTTTTTTTTTTCTGATGGGAAATCATCAAATAACCCCTCCCGCTCTGGGCGGAGCAGGAGGGAGTGTCAGACTTTTACTGACTAAAACCCATCCATGTTCCTTCATCGCCCTTTGTGTTCCGGGGCCACGGTATCTCTTTCGAATAGTCCCGCAGCCCCGGCAGGCATCGGTCCTTACGGACCCCTTCCTTTTTGCTGACTCTCTTTGAGGCGCGCGTGGAACACGAACGCGCCGTGGACACGGCCTGTCGTCATAAGACGGACGGTGACGGACGGCGAGCTAGCCCATTGCTCACCGTCCACAGGCCCGCGGCAGTAATTAACCCGTCCATTCCCTGTTGCCGGATCCTCTCAACGACTATCGCAACCCCGCGTGTCATCGCTTCGGCCGCCGCCTCGTGCGACCTCCCCTGTGCCAGCACCAGCGTGTCGTCAGCGTAGCACACTACACTGACACCGCTAGGGAGGTCGGCGCGCAGCACCCAGTCGTAACCGATGTTCCACAAGGACGGCCCTAGGACCGATCCCTGTGGAACACCGCACGACATCTCTCGCCGGTTCCATTCTCCGCTGCGACCGGGGTAGATGACGGACCACACATACCCCTTAATCTCCATTTGGTTAGTTTAGTTAAGATAAATAGCAATAAATCCACATTTCACCAGTTATATTTTAGTCCCAATGCCCCCGGCACGAATCCAGACTCAGTGGCTGCTTCTGACCTTATGAAAAAAAAAAAACGAAACCAATACCATTTTGCTCGACCCGGGAAATCAAACCCAGGACCTTATGCTCAGAAGAAACGTTTACGACCACTGGACCAACGAGGCAGTTAACTGCCATTTTAATAACTTTCTATGCTTTAACGTAAATTTATTTCCTTAAAAACATTAATTTAATATGATTAGACATGCCTTTTATGTGTCACTGAATATCTGATAATAATCAGGTCTTTAAGTTCCAAAATTATAAAAGTTATGCAAGCTTTTATCCACAAACAATCATGAGTCATATTCGAAAACAGATTACATTACAGAAACTGATGGATTGATCATTTATCTCAATTGTTTGGTTGGGATAAAAGCGAATAAAGATGTCTTGTCTGACCTCCACAACCTTTTATAAGAGAATTACACGTGGTCATAATGGAAAAGTTATCCTTATTTTCAATAACAAGAAACCCTTAATTTGCCTTCGCACCGGTTTTATGTCTTTCCAAAACATGGAGATTATTTTAAAGATACCTAAGGTTGACATTGTTTGTTGTCACCTTCTGCAAAGCAGTCATGCTAGCGAAGGAGGTAACGGAACGTGAGAGTGAGAGCACCTCACGTCCCAACCACTACAGGAGACGCACCGGGCGTCGCAGGCGCGGGCCTGTGGACGGTGAGCCACACGGTCCGTCCGTCCGTCTTATGACGACAGGCCGTGTCGACGGCGCGTTCGTGTTCCACGCGCGCCTCAAATAGATGTCAGCAAAAGGTAGGGTCTGTAAAGGTCGATGCCTGCCGGGACTGTGGGACTGTTCGAAAGAGATACCGTGGACACGGAACACAAAGGGCGTTGAATGAACATGGATGCTGCACTCCATAACAAATATAGCTGACGTGGCTTAAAAGGCTCCCCAACTCAAATAGGTCTAGGAAGGACATGTTTGTCACGTGCCGGAAAAACTATTGGCCAAATTAGCAGAAAACTGGTGCTCTGACACAGTGAGGCGGAGTTGCGGCAGGCCACGAAAGTCATGGTGCTGGTGGGACGAATTGGACAGATTTTGAAAATTCTTTTACTTCTTCCTTTTTTTATTTTTATTAAAGGTTACATTTAAAATGTTTTTTATGGAATAGTTTACGACCACAGCGCTAGCGAAGTCATAGGCAAAAGCTGGCGGTTCATAAAACTATCAAATTCGATCCAATAATTTTTAACTTAACCAATGTCGCCGATAAAATTTTCACTTCCCACAAAATTCTCTCAGGCATTATATAAAATCATGTGCTTAGCACTAAATATCACATAAAACTGGCAGCACACACGTTTTTAACTGGACTCTAATGGTTAAAAGTCTTAAACCGAGGTTTAACTCCGATAGAACCGTTCAGACTTTTAATACCCAGTAACTCTACTGCGGCCCTGGATACCATTAATGTGGCTATAAAACTGAACGAACGACGTTGGCGAAGGTTTTTAAATTAAGTTCGTTTAATTGCTACCAATAAAATTGAAGTAGGTACAGGAAAATAAAGAGGTTTACACATAACATAACATCACTTCATCATCTGCCTAGCCTTTTCCCAACTATGTTGGGGTCGGCTTCCAGTTTTACCGGATGCAGCTGAATACCAGTATTTTACATGGAGCGACTGCCTATCTGACCTCCACAACCCAGTTAGTACCGGGTTATACGATACCCTTGGTAAGACTGGTTGTCAGACTTTTTGGGCCTCTGACTACCTAACGACTGTCAAAGATCTACAAATGACAGCCGGGACCAACGGCTTAACGTGCTTTCCGAGGCACGGAGGAAACTCGGTATGTAATGGGCGGTCACCCATCCACAGACCAACCTAGGCAAGCACGGCTTAACCTAACGATCGACCCGAGCGGCTGTTATTATTTAGCCACGAGCTCCTCTAATAACATAACATCACTTACTTAGTTATTATTATCACCACTGTCCTTCAGGGATTACAGAGGGATGAAGGGCAGTGGTGATAATAATAATAATAATAAGGCCTGATTCAGAAGGCAGTACTCCTCGATACGGCTTGCATTGTGAGGAAGTTCCTGTCTCTGCAGCCCTAACCACCGGTGGCTTGGACCCTGCTCCCGACACCGGTGGACTACCATTTTTTTATATTTTTTAATGTTTGATAAGAACATTTAAAATATAAAAAAATAGTAGTCCGCCGGTATTTTTTTAAAGAAATATTTAAAAATGTAAATAATAAGATGTTAGACAAATAAAGGAGATAATAATAAATATATAAATTATATGTTAATAATTTATTTTTATTTTTAAATGTTTTTAATATATTTTTATAAATAAAAAATAAATATTTTATTAATGTTTAAAAATGTAGCGAATTTGTTTAAAAATGAATAAAGAAAATACTAATAATCTAGCCCATTACTGTCCCACTGCAGGGCAATGGCCTCTCCTCATACAGAGAAGGCACGAACATTGATCACCATGCTTGCTCAAGACGGGTTGGCGATTTCAGACTTATATTAATTTATAAGTCCAGGTTTCCTCACGATGTTTTCCTTCACTGATGTCTGTGATGTCCAAGATAAGCTTAGAAAGTACATATGAATTGAAAAAGTCACATTGGTACTTGCCCGGATTTGAACTACAACCTTATATGCATGAGAGGCAAGGCCACTGGGCCATCACGACTTTCCGGCATTGGTGATGAAAAAACAAATTGCAAAGAGATAACTGTTTGGTCTACTACAACATACAGGGTCTTTATGGACCCTTCACGAAGCAGTTTTTTTTTTTTTCTGATGGGAAATCGTCAAATGACTCTGGCTCTGGGCGGAGCAGGAGGGAGAGTCAGACTTTTACTGACTAAAACCCAGCCATGTTCCTTCATCGCTCTTTGTGTTCCGGGGCCACGGTATCTCTTTCGAACAGTCCCGCAACCCCGGCAGGCATCGGTCCTTACGGACCCCTTCCTTTTTAGAGACTCTCTTTGAGGCGCGCGTGGAACACGAACGCGCCGTCGACACGGCCTGTCGTCATGAGACGGACGGACGGCGAGCTAGCCCATAGCCCACCGTCCACAGGCCCGCGCCTACGGTGGCCGGGGGCCACGTGGTGGCCCCCGACGCCCGGGGCGTCTCCCGCGGTCACGAAGCCGTCAACCAAGCATTCTGTACATCAAACTAAGTAACTTTACGCAAAAATTATTGCTGGGAAACGACTTTTTTTTGGGGTGAAAAATCACGTTTTACGGTAAAACTCAATGTAACGTATTCAAAACATTGTGCTGATGGACGCATTTAATAGTAAACGGATTATGGAGGTATTTAAAGTTATGACAAGAACTAGTATTTGAACAAAAACTTGTGAAAAAATTGTAACTTTGACCTCCAATATCTCCGTAACTAGTAGGTTCCCAGGTATGGTACACGTACAAGTGCCTTTCGGCTTCGTTAAAGGTCTATTTGCACCCTTTTTCGCCCCGCCTTACACGCCCCGGTCTCCCACGGTGCAGGCGGTGCGATGGCGGCTGGCGTGCGTAACCAACAACTCTTACAAGCGAGCTCGTTCAAACTAGCAAATGCATAATACTTAAAAACAGAAAATTATAATCCAATTTAAAGTATTTTATAATAGAAAGGGCTTTCCTCCATAATAATAAATGAATAAAATCATTTTATTTCGGAAAAAATATAATAGGAGATCCATAAATTGTTAGTAACAAGTTTACACTTAAACACTATTGTATAATAAGAGTATAATAAGAGGACCACCCATAGTAAATAGTCATAATAGTAACTAGGACAACAGTATTCTAGGGTATTAATCTTCTCACAAATTGCCTTATTATGGTGGAGGAAGTATCAGCCACCACCGCTTTCATGATGCTATTGTGACTGCCCCTTATTCTGCTCAGGAGCGAGGCTGTTTTCTTGCGGATGATAGCATGAAACCCACCAGTATGAGTTAACGCGAACATTCCAGAGGCACTGAAAAAACGAGGCAATCGCAACAGCATCCTAAAAACATTATTGTACCGGCCCCCAGAACATCCAGTGATCTTTAATCTCTAACAATAAGCTTTAAAAAGCGTTATTTTTACTTGGTCAGCACACCGAATAAATCTTCGTGCCAACATATTTACCCTGACCGCCATCGCCAGTGCCCTACGCTCCCGTTCCATGTCAACATGGTCACCGAGGTCGTCGGTAAGAAAATTCCCAAGATACTTACTTACGTATTTAACTTGACGTCTCTCCTGTAATTCCTGGAGGGTTAGGCAGAGGTGTACCTGTTACTACACATACATTTTGCCAATTATGTCAAAGTCCCATGTAATAAGGCGCGAGCCTATTGCCATCAACCGGGCACAAATCCATACTCCGTGGCTGCTACTGAGAAATTCCTGATGAAACAACACAATAACACTTTTTTAATAAAATACTTTCTTTTCAAAATGGAGTGGTGAAATATGAACTGAAATTGCAAATATTTTTTGAGATTTCGTAGAACTGAAATTCGAAACAGTAATTGGAATTATGTTGTCAAAGGAAATGTTCGTATTCAAACAAGGAAAAAACTGTAAAGGCTCCTTAATCCAAAATTAAAATGGAAGTAAATAAGATTTAATGAAAATTACCGATTTCCCCACAGTGGAAAAGTCAAAGATAAAAAACAGCCGTTTCATACTGCCGCGCTAGCAATAAGAGCAGTAAGTACGTTTTGCATAGTTTTGAGTAATTGGCGCTCAAAGTTTTTGTTACAATTTTGTTTATCCTGACTTCTTTTTTAAGTTACATTAATGAGAGGTTTTCCTTTTGAGGTTTTAAAAAAAACTTAGTTTCCAAGAACTCTATAGATGGCGTTGAACTTACTATGATAGTTGGTGCCAAAGCCAAAACGCTTGAAGAAAAAAACATTGCGTCACGTGAAGTCACGTCACATACTCTCGTTGACTGACACTTTCATTTGCTTAACCTTCCGAATATAACCTACATTTCTCACGCTTTGTTAAAATAGTTTTTTTAGGTTCCGTTCCTTGCATTATCATACTTACTCCTAGCGCCATCTATCCAGCGACTAGGGAAGAGCTGAAAAGAAAATCCCTCATTGTGATGATTAAAACGTGTAGCCCAATAAATCGCTTTTATATTCTGTACTCAATACAATTGTATATATAATAGAATAGTTTTATATGACAAAAGTGCTTTTATAAGTGTTAGTTGAAGCAACCGAAATATCGATTGCTTAGAATAATAGCAGTACGTAGCAAGTTAATAAATTTTATTATAAGCAACTCGTACTAAGTTTAGTTTATAGCTTAGGAATAAAAACAAAGTGTTAGATAAAAAACCTTTCTGTTTATTAATATTTATTTAATTACATATTATACTAAATAACGCGAAATTTCACTTCGCGAAATGTCTTGTTTCTTGAATAACCGATAAAAAATTGTAGTGTTGGTGGGTCATATACTGAATCCGTGTTACCTAAAAGTTTGGTATATTACAACGTTTATTGACAAAGACAATCAAAAGTCACGCGATCTATACAAAAATTTCAATTAAATTAAATTTGTAACTTCTTCTACCTAGAAAACCTAATCCTTTCTAAGAAACCAAGTGGATTAAAGTCACAATCTACACTTAAAGTAAGAAACACGAAGCCTCCTTTATTGCACAACCGTTGTTCTTTTAAAAGGTCACGTTCTAAGGAACTTTAAACTTTTACCTGTAGGTGTTTTTTTCTGGCCGCCAGTGTACAAAATGAAATAGAGGATGCCAACAGAATTTTTAGTGAACTGTGAGCCGTGTCAGATGACTTTTAATACAGGGTGTAAAAGACCTCATCACGAAGCCGTCTACCAAGCATTCTGTACATCAAACTAAGTAACTTTACGCAAAAATTATTGCTGGGAAACGACTTTTTTTTTTGGGGTGAAAAATCATGTTTTGTGGACTCAGACACTGCTGATGGATGTATTGAATAGTACGGGGGTCGTGGAGGTGTTTAAAGTAAAAATCTTACTTTAAAAACTTGTCAAAAAGTTGGAACTTTGACCCCCAATATAACCGTAACCAGAAGGATCCCAGGTACGGTGTAGAACAAAAAAATGATGGCAATGACGGGGAGAACAAGTGCCGTTCGGCTTCGTTAAGAGGTGTTTTACACCCTTTATAATATTGTTGGGTGCAAAATATTGTTGGGTGTTTTAAAATGGCCTCCTGTGTAATGGATGCTTCGAACAGAATGTAGAACAACTGAATTTTGAAAGAGTATCTTGTGACAAATGTAAGAGCAAGTACACTAGATCACTATTGACATCATCTGCCTCGCTTTTCCCAAATATATTGGGGTCGGCTTCCAGTCTAACCGGATGCAGCTGAATACCAGTATTTTACATGGAGCGACTGCCTATCTGACCTCCACAACCCAGTTAGTACTGAGTAACACGATACCACTTGGTCAGACAGGAAGATTAAACTAAACGCTTTGGCAACTATTTGCCAAAGCGTTTAAAACGTAACAAACATGTTACGTAGAAGTCAGATTTGCCAAGGGGTATCGTGTTATCCAATGACTGAGTGCGAATGAATACAATGAATAAGTAAGTGAGTGTGAGTGTGACTGAGTGTGACTGAGTGAGTGTGAGTGTGAATGAGAGTGCTTGGTTGGGGAAAGGGTAGGTGATAATAAACAGGGTATAATCAGATCTTTCACGATCCCGTCAACTAAGCACTCTGTACATCAAATTAAGTAACTCAACGAAAAATTCTGGAAATCAATTTCTTTTCTTGGGATGAAAAAACACGATTTACCGTAGGACTAGAAGTAACGCACTCAAATCCATTGTGCTGATGGTACATTGCATAGTAAGGGGATCATTGAGGTATTTAAAGTAAGTTAAGAATATGAAACCAACAACAACAACTACACAAAAACAAACAACAACTACACAAAAACAAACAACAACTACAACAACTGCTACGCTGCTACTTCACAACTTTTAAACTACATGAATGCAATAAATAATGACTATGATTGTGAATTATGATTGTGAAATTTAAAATAAAACTTGTAAAAAAGTTGGAACTTTGATATCCAATATTTCCGTAACTAGAAAGTTCTCAGGTATAATCCGATACAAAAAAAATATCGCTTCGTTAAGGGTATTTTCATACTTATTTATGCTTATTGTAAAATAACATAGACTGTAAAAAAAAGTTGCTGTGGATTGGAATGTATAGGTTCGTCTTTTTAGTTTTGATTGACAGATTTCTTAACCATTAAAGAGTGCCGCTATTTTCACAAGTAGTTCTAAAACTAAAACCCAACAACTGAATGAATTTGGGAAAAATGTAGCTTATTTTACCCTATAAAAGTAAATTCAAAAGTGATAAAATAAATTGTCAATGCACATAATAAAATGTGCATATTTTTGTCATTTATGGAAAAAAATAGAATAAATAGGTGTTCATAGTAGAACTAGGTTCAAAGTTCAAAATAAATGAAAAAGCATTTTTTTACACGTGAATAAAATCTAAAAAACTAGCAGCCCATCTAGATTTTAACCTAACCAGCTAAAATATCTTTTGCACAAAATTCAAGGCAGGCATCAGACTGCCTCGTTATGACGAATAATTTCCGCTTTCTGAGTAAAAATGGCTCCCTCCCGCACTGAGGTACCTCTGAGGCCATTATTTAGATAGCTTGATGTATCTCGAAGGTTCCAGAACCTTCTATAGCCTATAGATAAGCTGGAATGTTCCAGAATGAGGTGGTTTGGTTGGAGTTTTAAATTTTGCAGAATGAAAATTTTGTGAGGTGATGTATCAAGCCAGCCGTGTGGTATCCGGCAGAGTAGAATAGAACCAATCCATTACACTCTCGGGTGTCGTATAAGGCGACTAATGTCTGAGGCAGAACACCTTGCGCCTCCGTAGACCAGAGAACGGGCAGCAGCGTTTTCTGTTAGTCTTTCATCACTGCGATCTCCAATCCGCCTGCCAAGCGTGGAGATTACGGCAAATTCCTCCCAGCATGGGAGAGGCTTATGTGCAGCAGTGGACGTTATGGGCTGTTGTTGTATCAAGCTTGTAAAAGTTGTGAAGTCAGATTTTTTGTGATCTGGGAAGGAAAGAATAACAAAACATCACGCCTGTAATCCCCGAATGATTAGGCAGAGGTGTATGTAATACTTTGATTATATAATGTCATGTAATAGTACACCCACATTTCTCTACCCTGGCGCTTCCCGCTTAAGTCGATTACAGGAGCTAAATTAGCAACTCTATTTGTGTTGGTTCAAACTTCGTTTGAAATACCGTTAGAATAAAGTTCTAATCAGCTTGCACTACAAAGTGGTTGTACCGTCAGTCACTGCGGGCCGAATAGTGCGAAATGAGTGTTTTTTGCGATTTACAAAAAATCTATTGATTGGACTAAAAAAGTAAAACACTATGATGCAAATATGTTGCTTGTAAAATTATTTGCCAAAAAATCAGAATGATCGCATGTATTTTAGTACGGTTGTTACTCGAGAAAGGAAATTTATAGAGATAAGTTCGTGATTTTTTTCTATCGAATAAAGTTACTTGTATTATATTTTCAAAACACTATCGTACTAGAATAATTCCTGAAGAATTTCATATATTTTTCTGGTTTTGTTTATTGCAGTGAATCATATGCTTTTTTGCATTATAAAACTCGCGTTTAGCTCCTGTAGTCGCACATAATCATTAAGAACATACATATAATGAAGGAGCTCGTGGCTAAAAAATAACAGCCACTCAGGTCGATTTTTAAGTTAAGCCGTGCTTGCCTAGGTTGGACCGTGGATGGAAGGCCACCCACTACATTTCCATTTTTTCTCCGTACCTCGGAAAGCACGCTAAGCCGTTTGTCCCAGCTGTCATTTATACATTTTTGACAATCGTTACAGGTAGTCAGTGGCACGAAAGTTTGACAACTAGTCTTACAAAGGGTATTACCCAGTTCTGAGTTGCGGAGGTCAGATAGGCAGTCTCTCCATGTAAAATACTGGTATTCAGCTACATCCGATTAGACTGGAAGTCGACCCTAACATAGTTGGGAAAAGGGTAGGCAGGTGATGATGAAGTTTCATATTATAATAAACACAACGTGATATATTGTCAAGTTGTAAAAACCGTGTAAAGCAGAGTTTCTAGATTCTAAATAAAAGACATTCATAAAAATACTAATATACACATTCTTCTCTACCGTGTATAAAACTTCGTAAACATTTTTGAGCTCGTATTTCTCTAAAAATATTAATTTATTCATATCAAGCGCTGTATGTAGAATATTTCCTTGAAGTTGAGTTCAAATAGCTTCATGATGTTAGTTGACATACCTTAGAAAAATGTAACATATAAATTAAGTTTATTCAAAGGTACTTTAGAAAAATGTAACATATAAATTAAGTTTATTCGAAGGTTAAAAATATAATTAAAAACACTAAACTTATATTGTCACTTACGGGATATCTTCTGTGATTATTATTGGTTTTAAGCTCCCGATATTTCGATGCTGTTGCAAGTGCCATCATCGCGGGTTGACTGGAGATTGCGGGTGGATGGAAAATAAATTGTTAAGAGCAGACAAATCTGTCTACCCTCTTTCTTTGTCTTTTGCTACGCGCACTACTACCCGCTTAGCATGAACGCCGAAGACACGAAAGAGAAACGACAAATCTTTTGTTCATCTGTGAAACTGGGTACTCCCTTAATTCTCCTAAAATTTTTGGTCCGAAAATCATTATCCATAAAACGTTTGCTATAAACTTCAGTAACCATAATGTTTAAAATCCCGAAATTTTGTTTTACATAATTACCTTTATTTCTAAAACTGTTCTGTCATAATATCGAATACTATATTAATTGAATCTTCTAATTTTACATGCCATAAAGTCAAATGTCCTAAGCATTTTAATATATAATGTGTATTATTCCGAATGTTCATAAAAATATAATGAAATTTTTGGTCCTAAAACGTTTGCTAAAAATTAGGTTTTAGTGACAGAAACGAATCGCTGTAAATCCGACCCCACGCAGTCTTGTCTGCCCTACCCCTAGAGTGTAATTTAAAATCGCGTAGGCGCGGAGGGGCGAAGCGGCCCGCGAGTTGAGGAGCAGGTGGTTGTAACACTCGCCGCCGCTGCTGAGGCTGGCCGGCGAAGCCGGCCAGCAAGCCGAAGCTGCGGGGGTGAGCGTTAAACACATCTGCGACGATAAGCTCGCGTGGGGCCGCCGGAGCCCCGCAGCGCCGGAGCCGTGACAGAAACCATGCCTGCTGCATGTTGCTTGCTTGCTCGCTTGCATGCTGCATGCTTGCTCGCTTGCATGCTGCATGCTTGCTCGCTTGCATGCTGCATGCTTGCTTGCATACTGTATGCGTGCTTGCATGCTGCATGGTTGCTGCAAGCTTGTTGCATGCTTGCTGCATGCTTGCTGCATGCTTGCTGCATGCTTGCTGCATGCATGGTGTATGTTTGTTTGCTTGTTTGCATACAGGGAAAAATAAAATCCACATAATTAATGTTCCTACTCAACTGTTTTATAATGATTGACGGATTGATTGATTGATTTTCTGCCTTTTAGTGACTACCGATATGAAATGTATGCCAAAAGAAGATTCTAACAGTGATCTTTCTTACAAATTTCATAAGAGCAATATTGTATAAAAATGTGTTGTGTTGAGAGAAGTTCATAGCATAGCAAAAGCTAAGTAATACTTAACCTGTAGTTACCCGTAATTACAGACATAATTAAAAAAACAATGTTCTGTCCCCTTTTGGGAACGTCTGGGAACATACCGGTTTGTTTTAAAAATATTATTAAGATCAAAACATTTATTTTTATTTTTTATTTAGGATTTATAACCATTATTGAAAACGGTTTTAAGTCTTTTGTATATTATTGATTATAATATTTATGACAAACGGGTTTAGGTCATATTGTATTTAGGGATTTCAATTTTATGGCATGTGATATTATGTGATATTAAGTTCGGGTAAGTTATCATTCGGACAAATGATGATTAGGACAAAAAAAGTTATGGCACTTTAAATTATGAATAAAAAAGTTAGGTAATACAATAGAGAACCGTGAAAATGACAGATTAACAAAAGATTTGTCGATTCTCTTTCGTGTCTACGGCGTTCATGCTAAGCGGGCTGGAACTAAGAAACGACAAAACATCTATTAGAAGTTCAAAACAAATAATAATTACGGAAGATATCCCGTAAGTGACAATATAAGTATAGTTTTAAACCGTGAAAGCTTAAAACAGTGTTTGATTACAACCACTGCCTCATTAGTCCAGTGGTTGTTATTGCGACTGCCGAGCCTGAGGTCCTGGGTTCGATTCCCGCGTCGGGTAAATTGTTATTGGGTTTTCCCATCAGGAATTTGTCATCAGCAGCCCAGTCTAGATCTGTGCTCAGTTGATGGCAATAGGTCCGCCCTCTATTACATCAGAGATAGACATAACTGGCGATATGTGAGTGTACTATAATTAAGGTACATCGCTGTCTTACCCTTTGGGTCAACAGGCGCGATATTATGTTTGTTCATTCAGTAAATTTTATGGAACAAGTCGACTTCTCTTTTTATATTATATGAAAGAATTTTTTAAATCGGTCCAGTAGTTTTTGAGCCTATTCATTACAAACAAACAAACAAACAAAGTTTTCCTCTTTATAATATTAGTATAGACTAGCGGACGTCACGCGGTTTCACCCGCGTAGTTACCGTTCCCGTGGGAGTATAACGGGGATAAAATATAGCCTATGTTACTCAAGGTGAATGTAGCTTTCTAATGGTGAAAGAATTTTTGAAATTGGCGCAGAAGTTTTTGAGTTTATCCATTACAAACATACACACATAAAAATACAAATCTTTCCTCTTTAAGTATAATATTAGTGTAGACTAGTAGACATCACGCGGTTTCACCCGCGTAGTTCCCGTTCCCGTGGGAGTACGGGGATAAAATATAGTATATGTTACTCAGGGTGAATGTAGCTTTCTAATGGTGAAAGAATTTTTGAAATCGGCGCAGTGGTTTTTGAGTTTATTCATTACAAACATACACACACAAAAATACAAAAATTCCTCTTTGTAATATTAATATTAGTATAGATGTATATTTTAACTTTAAATAAAGCCAGTGTTTCCAAAACTATACACACAATGCATACTAAACGACCCAGCATAATATACATACATATAAAGGCGCCCCAGTCCTGTTGTCTACTTCACTTATTCATAAGGCGTATCTCTATGGCGACACAACTCTACTACATACATATTAAATCACCCGGGTACGGCCGTTCTGTGTAGTAAATCTGACCTTTCGTTGGTTTCCGTGTAGTTTTATTATACTGGTCCCCTTTTTGGGTGGCAAAGTGTACGGTATGTTGGTTGTAAATATTTTGCTGAGGTTGTTGAAAGTGCCGTGACTGAAGACTGGCTGGCTTTCTATATTAAAAAAAATGTTTTTTCATTACTCATACTCTGAAAGTAGGTCTGAAGTTGCCTGAAGAGCGGGTTGAAAGTAATACTTTTCAGCCCTAGGGAGAATCGTTTTCAACTGACAGCTGTCAAATTATTCAAAAAAAATTGTTCATTTTTCTATTGAACCATGTTCCAACCTTCTATACAGCCACGATGTAAAATGGAAATATAACATAAAGTTAAGTATTAATTAAAGAATTATTATTTTTAATTTTTTTTTTACCTTTGGTATAATTACTACATCAGCCCATAACGTCCACTGCTGGACGTAAGCCACGTAAGCGTGGATTAATTAAGTTTGAACTATTTTTTTTAAATAACATAGATTTGGGCCAAAATATTTACCATTTTTTCGATGATGAAAATGAAAAATAGGTAATGGCTGAATAGCTGGCCAGCCACAAAAAAAAGCAAAATAGGCGGGAAAGCGGCAATACGATCTTCACTTCTTGATTGAATGTTTTTATTTTTAATTTCCTTGTATTCGTAATGAAAAGCACAGTGTTTACCTCGGGTTAAAGACTTATTTACTCCCTCGAACTATTAGCGCCCTCGCTTCGCTCTGGCACCAAACCCCGTCTCGGGACTTAATAAGTTACTTTCACCCCTAGGGTAACAATGTACTATTTTTTTTTTTGTGGCGACCTGATTGCCTAAACAAAGTGACTTTGAAACATTATATAGGGTGGCTACGACAAAAATGGAAAACTCTAGATAGGAGTATTTTTTACATCGAAGTAAAATAAAATGTTTTTTCAAACAAACTAAATAGCATAAAACTGTAACGCTACGCGGACTACTGGATTCAAAGTCACGGCAAAACCCACATCCATCCGCATTCTTTAGTCATCCCGCGATAATGGCGCTTGCAATAGAGTCCAAATATCAAGAGCTCAGAAAAAATAAAATCACGGAAGATATCCCATATGTGACAGTAAAAGTTCAAACTAAGAGTATTATTATAGTTATTTATGCAACTGTTGTATAATGAGGGGTATTAAAACACGAATGTGGGTTTATCACACGAGGCGAAGCCGAGTGTGATAATAGTATCACATGAGTGTTTTAATACCTAATTATGTTCAGTTGCATACAAGACTTTATCTACATCCATGATATGAATCCTCCATATAAAAGGTTCTGAAACCATAGGGTGTTGTAGTGTTGTAAGAAGTCTATGTAAATTCATGGAAAGTTTAATTGCTGAGTATTAATACAAACAAACCATGTATAGGTAATAATATAATTATTTACATTTTGATTGTACAATTATTAAAATGCACAGCTTGTATCACTCATTTTTGTAAACAACAAAGTACATAAGTAGGTTAAAATTGGGGATTCCAGATCAGATAAGATCTGGAATCCCGCAATTTTCACTCATTCATCATTTCATTCATTCAATTTTATAAAATTCACTATTTATATATTCAGATTAGATCCTTAGACCCACAGTTTTCACCATTCATTCATTCATTCAATCTAAAGTGATAATTTATGGGGAACCGGCAAATTTCTCACTCATTCATCATTTTATTCATCGCTCGGTAGATTTTACTGAATCTTGCTCTATCCGTTTGTAGGTTGTGATAGTTTGATGAACTAGTGTTCAATGTTTTCTGATCAGTCATATCTTGAGTAAATATTATATCACCACTTGCATTTGTTGATGCTGTTCAAAGGGCGAGTATTCATGACGTCATTTCATGATAGTGGTCATTGTTTTTAGAGTGGTTTCACCGAGACTCGTTAGCTCAGTTGGTAAGAGCGCCGCCGATTAACGATTCGGGGGGAAACGGAGGTCGGAGGTTCGATTCCTTCACGAGTCTCTTTTTTTTTTTTTTTTTTGTGGATGTGTCAATTTTATCAAATAGTTTTATATTTTTGTTTCTTTAAAAAATAGACGTCTTGATTTGTCGACATAATATTTTCCTTTCACAGCATTTAAATAAAAGCAATCAGGAATGTTTTGAACATGCTGCAACCAAGGATCATCGTAAATTTCCCAATCTTCTATAACACCTCCACATGAGAAACAAGCTGCTTTATCATTTACACTATTTCCACAATAAAAAAATCCAGCGTCAGCCATTTCCATCACTAATCTTCTCCTCGAATTTACCGTTGCCCAATAATGATTAAATGAAAATTCACGCATTTTATACGTGTTATACATGTCATAGCGCGGATTGTATTTATTTTGAGACATGTTCTGTTTACTCGCTCTCTACTTCTTGCTACAGATAATTATAAAAGCATAATGAGGCTATATAGTTGTTGCTAGCAACTTATAAAGATTAATATTTAGGGGGTTTGGGAGGGAATGGAAACTGTAATCGTAAAAAATTAAACAAGGAAATATTTACATCAAAATTTTATTATCTATACACCATCTATTTAAACATAACACATTTTTTTAAGCACATATTGAATCATGATAAATACAACTATACAAATCATGGCAATCTTCATATTTTTTGTACAAGCTTATCAAACTAGGACAATCTTTATCTTCTAAATTATTTACATTATTATTATTTGACATATCTTTTAACCACAATACTTTTTCTTTACCTTTGGTGTAAACACATTTATCTTTTAAAATATTTTCAATCAAATACCGATAATTTTCGTAAGACACAAATCCTTCATCCCAGTATATCTTCCTATTACGTTCAATCCAACTAACTTGTCGTTTTTCTGGCTCCGTCAAACCGCGATATGGAAATGGCGGCTTAATTAAAAACACCTGAATTTTATTATTACATAATATAGCAATTTCTTTAATGACAAATAAATTTGATTCTGTTTTGAAACCTTGAACATCTACAATGGCAGTCATGATAACCTGCGCACTATGTTACTCAAAGGTTTGTATTCCACAAGTCGATCGTTAATAATTAAACAATATCCAGTTGTGTTATCTGGTATTGGTGCTGAACATTCAATCTCCAAACGCACATCTACGGGACCTGTTTTCAAACTATCGTTTTGCCTTGAACAGTCTATGATAAAGAGAGGAGCCTTCTCCTTGAAACCAACCAAATCAAGCAAGGGGTCTGCCGGACAGTTGTAATACGACTGACGAAATTTCACATACATTTCATATAATATATTGTATTTGTTCTCGGAAAAATTTAAGCTTAGAGGCTCGTAAGGATAATACTGTGAATTCAAAAATAGCGTTACGTTGGTAACCCCACAGTGATCAAACAGAGAACTGTCTTTGGTTTTATTATTTTTTCTGTTGCTTTACAAGCAAAAAATTACATATCGAGGTTTTTCTAATTGTGATGCAGTCTTAACTGACCAAGAATGTTTTGTAGTTTTATGGAGCAAAGGATACTCATATAAATCCCAATTTCGAAACGCCATCTGAATAGGTTTGTCTCTTTCCAAGTGTTTTAGTAGTGTCAGTCGTTCGCGGTCTGACACTTTTATATGTGGTACACGCCATTGCAATCTTTGTATGTCTATTTGAACTCGAGCAATATTTTCAGTTGCTATGATACTGTTTAAGTTAGAGTTACTTCTGTTCAGAATAAGTTCATGCTTACAATTTATCACAATTTTATTGTAATCCTCCGCAAATCCTAAAATCTTATTAAGAGGTACAATAGCACTAAAATGACCATCATTTTTGAATCCATCTATGTTCCAACCCCACAACGCAGCGACTTTATTGTCGACGTTATTCCAGAATTTTTAATGCGATCTATTTCTATACCATTTATTTCGTATCTGATATCTTGAAACAAAAGCATAACAGGGTTGTTACTGAACGTAATAATTTTCTTAATCGGTTTTCCATCTTTGTCGAAGAACTTCGCTTCGCCCTCGACGTAAATTGAACTGGCTGACGGTAACACGTATATGTCTTGTTGGTGTACGGGAATTCTGATTTCATCGTTTTCTCTAAAGCTGTTAGTGTACGGATTGTATGAGTGGACTTCATAGCTTTCAATCGAACTATCGAAGTGGGGTAATTCAGTAATTTGTAGCATATTCATACTTTAAAACCTAGAGCTTTAAGAAAATCTTTATTTGCTTCACTCAATTTCTTTACTTTTTTATTACGTCTATGCACCTTAATGGTCGTAGATGGAATAAGACGTTTGATTTTCAGTGGAGTGTTTTTATAATATACTATCATTTTGTTTTTCTTAAATGAAGGCGTAATTGAATATGTTCTTCACCAAAGTTAATACAGTTACCAAATTGATCAACAATCCTAACAGATATAGATGAAACTAGATTTTTGTTCACTGGAAAGTAAATAACGTTTTGCGGTATTTCTATGTATCGGAGACCTGGAGCAATAACAGATACAAATTCATGAATAAAATGAGTTGGTAACCCGTTGCAGTATGAACCGTGAACAAGATCACATTCGATTCTGATTACAGACAGATTGCTATTATTGATGGTCACACTTGGTCTAGAATTTAATACTGAAAAGTATAGCAAACCGCACTCGTATTGATCAGATAAATGTAGAGGTGGTTGAAAATACGAAACCAATTCAGATTTATTTCCAGAGATGGTAACCGTCGTAGACATGTCTTCATACTGAAGTCTTATAGAAGATCCTGTTCATTTTATTCCTTGACTGCACCAAAAACTCTTTAAGAAATCTAAACATAGATGCCCACAATTAAAGGGGTGATCACGTTGTATATTTTCATAATTATATCGAACTTTAGGCCCTACGTATTTTATCAATTCCTTGGGAGGTTTAAGATTCCCGTAGCTGTCGAAATACTCAATATAATCATTATATTTTGCATAGGCTACCCAATGAGAACCAGGGTTTTTAGAACTATCTAAATTAATAACTCCGCATTCTTTATTATAAGGGCATTTAGGGAGCTCATCTCTCATAAAGACACCTCTAAAATAAGGAATACTATTTCCATACTTCAAAATGTCAAAATTAGATAAAGCTCGTTTGGGTAGCCGATATTTTAGTTTTTTTCTTTCGATACAAAAATTCCAAGCCCATCTTTATGCGGTTTAAGGTGTAATCCTTTCCCAATGCAAAGCGCTTCCATTTTTTCATTATGTCTCTTCGATTCATTCAACAACTTTTTAGCTATCTTGAATTCGTTAATGGTTTTGGCAATTCCAGCTGCGCCGCCTGCTAAAGCCCCTACCGCTGATAATCCTGCAAAAATAGGAATCAACGGCAATACTCCACCAGTTTTGGGTATAGGAATAACACGCGGAAGTTTAATAGATGAATCATCAGCTAATTCTCTGGCAGCGGCAATAGCCAACTCTATAGCTATTTTTTTACTTTTTGGTTTTAATTTTTTCATGTGTTTCTTGGTTTTAGAAATGACATTTTTTAATCTACATTTTAACCCTTTTCCAGATGTAACTTTTCGGCAGGACTTTGTACTACTAGTTTTCAGACCACAACCAGTTTTAATTTTTGTCGACATAGCCCGGCTTACTAAGCGTGCTGCAATTTTTTCACCTACACTCGCATCCGAAGCAAGTGCTCGTTCTTTCGCCATATTTAACAAAATTAAATCAGCTTCGTGTCGATCCTTTAAGTTTGATGATTTATGATAGGCAATGTCGTGATCTTTGCAATATTCGTCTAATTTATTAATTCCGTTATCTCCTTGTGTAAGCCTTTTTATTATTTTTGTACCGGGGCCACAATAATTGTATCCTGGTAAATGTAATTCAAAAGGTAAGTGATTTATAATCCAATTGAGAAGACTACTCTCTCCAATACACATTATAAGACTGATGAATCTGGATTGAACACGTTATTAAATACCTAATGTTTGAATTGTCGTTAGTTAATGTTTTTAATATTTATGATAATATATTGGACTTATCAATCCAACTATTTTCAGCTGAAGAGAAACCTAACCATTTTACTAAAACTCTGTTACCTTTTCTTCTAAGAACTTTCTCCACTAGATACACATTGGGATGTTTTGTTTTTTGAAGCTCTTGCGCATAAAATGCACCTAAAATTGGGTGACCTCTGATTGTATCTTCTATTAAGTAGGTGATAGGAGTTGTATTTTGTATCATTCGAATTTTAAATATTTCTGTAGACCAGTTGGGAGTGTAACCTTTTTCAAATGTTCCTTTGTACTTACTGATACGCACATAATCACCAATTTTATATTTGCTTCTAATATTATGATTTTTTACCAACCTTGAATACCTTTCCAATATATGTTTTTTATTAATGTTATCCACATTAGCGGGGACTTCGTCAATTGTCCGATGATAAGTGTGATTGTATTTGTAAATAACATTGTTAAGCGTGCTATCTATCCAATTGTAGGTGCCTCTTAAACTAAATTCCTTATAGATTTTCGATTTCAATGTCCTGATAAATCGCTCAAGTATTGAAGCCTTTTTTGTTGAGAAGGTTGAATAATGATTAATGTCATAAGTTTCCATAAGCTTTCGAAATTGATTATTGTAAAATTCTGCCCCATTATCCGTTTGTAGATTCTTAGGAACACGCCCTTTATCCAATAATTTCTTAAAAGAGTAACATACATCATCTTTGGTTTTACTTTTTAAAGGAAAAGTCCAAGCATATTTCGAGAAAGTGTCAATAACAGCAAGAATAAATCTGTAATTTTTATTTTGCTTTGAAATTGATTGCATATCGATTAAGTCTGCTTGCCACAGGTCATCTATATCTTTCATAATAACACATCTCCGTGGGAAGTTCACCCTCGCATTTTTATGAATTTCGTTTACCACGTCGGCTTTGCTCATGTTTAAAATACAGTACATTTGTTTTTGAATCCGTCTGTAATACTGAATGAAAATTTTATAGTGGTGAGTATTTATTCTTTAATTATGCCAGCTTCTTTCAATTCTTCAATTATTGATAAAATTTCATTATCATGGTTTGTGTTGCCAGCATCTCTGGAAGCAACTAATAGTTTCAATCTCTCAACCAGTTCGTTAGGGTCATCCCAATATACCAAGTCAGGGTTATTTTTGTATTTCTTTAGGGTTGGTAAGCTTCCTCCAGAGTGAAAATTGTCATTTAACGATTCGGAAAACAATGGTTTAATTACTTCACGATATTTTATTCCCTTATTTACAAAATTGAAACCAAAGAGCAAGAAAATGGCCATAGAGTTGGCTATTGCCGCTGCAAGAGAATTAGCCGATGAATCATCTTGTAAACTCCCCCGTGTCATTCCTATACCAAAAATTGGTGGAGTATTGCCGTTGATTCCTATTTTTGCGGGACTATCAGCTGTGGGAGCTTTAACAGGCGGTGCAGCTGGAATTGCTAAAACCATTAATGAATTCAAGATGGCTCTCCTGTGTGATAGATCTCCTGTGATCTAGAAACCCCAATTATCACCTACTTACATAATGCAATACTAATATCGAACAAAAATGGCGGGATACGACGTGAATTCGAATTGACCTATAAGTTTTTTTTTTTAATTACGGCGCTGTCGTAGTGAACCGCACGTGCTAGACAATGTTATTTTTTTAAAACGAGTTGCGTAATGAAATTCAGTACAACATTATAACACCCGTTTGGGTGTTATAATGGTTATTATGACACTGGCTGTTTTAATGTTGGCCATAAGCTAACTGTTTCAGATACTTTTATAGAGGATTTATAGCATGGGTGTAGATAAAGATATAAAAAATGGGCACCAAAGGACATTTGCTTGTGGCGTTGATGACAAGCGTAGCAACATAATGATGAAAAATGTTTACAGCTTCATAAAGTCATAACTTTAAAAAGCAATCTCAACAATTTAATTTTCTACAAAAACATACTGCAAACATAAATTAAATACTCAAACAATCAAGTCCAAAGCTGCCCAAAACAAAACAATAAAATATAAACCCTTCACCCAACGCTCATTGTTCTAAAATGACTCGCCACTGCGGCCCGCAGTTACGTAGTTAATATCACGCAAACAGACAAGCAGTCTAATTAAATCTTGGCCTGAAATTGCTTGAAATTGCCTGAAATGTTTATAGAGTGGCTCGTGGCTCGAGCTTTGATGGTTAGGCTTTGTTGCAACATGGTATGATGCAGCAAATGTTTTTAAACACAAAATAATATCTAACCTGTTATACTCGTAGGTTTAAACACAGGTGTAGGACCTTTAGTGTACTCACATTTCCAGTTATGTATAAGTCCCATACAGAATACTGTATGTATGGTATCGATTCTGTATGGTGTCGGACGTAAAGAAAAACACCATCCCATATCTTCCCGTGGGTGTCGTAAGAGGCGAATAAGGGACTTACCAGTGAATGGGCAGTAGCGTTCTCTGGGCTGTTGTAACAACCGTACTGCGATCGCTAACCCGCCTGCCAATCGTGGCGATAAGGGCAAAAAACCCCCTTTGGGGGAGGCCCATGTCCAGCAGTGGACGTCTTTCGGCTGAAATGATGAAATGTTTAAGTCCCTTGTAATAGGGGCAAGCCTATTGCCAATAATGAGAGGTTTTCCTTTTGAGGTTTTAAAAAAAAACTTAGTTTCCAAGAACTCTATAGATGGCGTTGAACTTACTATGCCAAAGCCAAAACGCTTGAAAAAAAAAACATTGTGTCCCGTCACATACTCTCGTTGACTGACACTTTCATTTGCTTAACCTTCCGAATATAACCAACATTTCTCGCGCTTTGTTAAAATCAGTTTTTTTAGGTTCCGTTCCTTGCATTATCATACTTACTCCTAGCGCCATCTATCCAGCGACTAGGGAAGAGCTAGAGCTAAAAAGAAAATACGCACAAATCCAGATTCCGGCCTGCTACTGAGAAATTCCTAGTGGAATGAAACTGTATATGTTTGTTAATCAATCATTCGATTTTGATGGGTCCATAGGTAGACCATGAACTGGATTCGAACATTGGAAACTTTTATCCTTATAGTATCCGTTCCTTTTTCATATTTCCGACCTTTGCCCGAACAAAGCTGCTAGTCATTACTAAAATCTGGTTTTAAACCAAGATTTATGCTCAAAAATCGTTTTAGAATACTAAAATAATGTTATCACATTTACAAGGTACTTGAATTAATTAAACAACCAGGATTAGACCCTTACGGCGTGGCCACGATCTATACGCACGAGCGCCACGCGTGTTGCTAAAGCGGGCGCTACACTAGCATGATTGCATAATTATAGTGTTGCCTGTACAGTTTGACTGTACATGTACTATCGAGGACACTCCCGCCTGGCCACCACTAAGCTCATTTTTGCTTGCACTCGCAACATAAAACCGCTCTCTAGCCCCGCCCCGTTGACTTTGTGTAGAAAAAATGAATGAAAAGATACCGAATCGGCCGAGCGCACTGACGACGCACGCCAAACGAGAGTTATTGTTATTTTGCGCGCCAAAGTTGACGCTTTCCTAATAGGCCCAAACTTTAAGGGGGCGTAGCTCGGCGCCTCCGCATGATTTAAGCGAAAAAAAATTAAAATGGTCAGGCGGAAAAGACCCCGATAGTACATGCAACCTAGAGAATATCGAAATTGATATTTTTCCGCTTGAGCCGAGTGTGTGTGGCAGGTCGCAAGCACAATCAGTTCTCTCTATTTTTAAGAAGTAATAAACCCACTGAAGCAACCATATCGTCGTGTGTTGCCGGTGAAGTCATGCTTGCAAATCAGCCAACTTACGGGCTTGCAATTACGTTGGTATGTGTCCTCGATGGAACTCAGTTCTGAATGAAGGTTTGGCATGCACGTTTAAAACGGTCTTGCATAACCATGGCCGGAATGATCCGTAGGTCGGCAGGTCTCACGCATAGGTCTCGCGACACGGCGCAACGCCATGTGACGATACGTGTCGCTTGATGCAAGTCACCGTTCCGTCGCCGCGTCGTTGGTGGCATCGCCTTATGTTGTGTTCAGAGCTTTATAAAGTACTTAAATAAACAGTCTCGGTTAGACCCTTAATATTAAAATATATCACTGTTTATCCGGTTTTATAGTTATAAACGGTCAGATAAACAGACTGTCGGACAATTTAATTAAATTGCGTCGTGAAATATTTGACTTGTGACCACTTGGGTTAGTTTTTAGTATAGTTTAGTTTTAGTCGGGTATTTTATGATTGCGCCATTTTGATATTTGTGTTATTTACGAATTACATTATTTACGGTTGGTCAAGTTAATGGTAGATTAGATTGTGTGTTTAATTATTTGCTGATTTGTAAAAATTACTATTCTAGAAAAAAAAATCTTTAAAATCTCGAATGTATGCTTGAAACAATGTTCTCTGGAATTTAATTTGCACTAAAATAGATAATATTCTAGTGAAGGAATATAATTAATAACAGTTCTTTGTTTTTGTTTTACAGGTACGTTGGTTCTATTGGAGTTTGCTTGCCCACCAGTGCCAAAAATAAAGGTAAAACTATGAATATGAAAAATAAACCTGCTTATATTTTGGAAAGATTAAAGGCCGATTGCACTCTCACTCAAACCTTTATAGGAGCGCTTATACAAAGTGCCCAGTTCCCTGGCCAGTCATTTAAATCGTTATCTCCAAGACTTTGATTCGTAAGTTGAACCCAAGAAAACATTTTCTGAAAAAGTTAGAGTGTTAAATGGTTAAACAGACGTAAAATACTGGCATAGTTAACTACATTTTGATGTAATCAATAACTAAAATAATTATGTTTATAATAAATATTTTTAAACAAGCAGGATCCACTACAGATCTAAAGTACGCACAGTTCATATAAGTTGAAATATTCAAGCCCAAACATAATTGTGTGCGAAACTTACACAAAAGTTTTCATTTCCCGAAGATTTCTATAGCCCTAACAATTTTAAATTACTTCTCAACTAACATATTATTCCAGCACATAGATTCCTACGATTACATTCGCTTACAACATCCATTTATCATCTTAATGAACTCCCAAATAATTCTCAAACTGTAGTTCTACGTAATCGGCCGCCATCTTAGTTAAACATTCGTTAAGGATGAAGCGTTTTGAGGTCGGTTCCACCATATGTAGTTAAAATTTAGTGAGCTTTGTAAGAATAATGGTACTTAAGTTTTTATGATTATGCTGTAGGGCTGCTAAATTTTAATCTTGAGTTTTATTTTTTTAATGTAGTTCGTCGGGTTGGTAACCGAAAATAGAAAAAAGTTTTGGTTTTAAATAAGTTGTAAGTAGTACCTTTGGAATCAATGAGAAAAGTTAGATTTTTAGTTACAAAGTTGCTTAATGTAGTTGGCAAAGTTATGTGCTTATTAGCAGTTGAGAAATTCCATTTTTTCACTCTAAAATTCCGGTTGTACAGTACCTGTAATTTATTTTTCATGCTAAAAGAACATGTTTTCCCCGAAAACTTTTACCAAGTTTCAGCTCAATTTTACGCTTCTTTTATTTTAATATTCATAAACAATAAACTGACTTTGCAATTCGGAGCGCATCGCAAAATCGAGCTCCGGTGGGTGCCACAACGGTTTAAAACTGAGTTTTGGCAACCCTAACGGTAGTTTAAACAGAAAATTACTTTTTTCGCGAGATTACGAAGCAAATTGAGTCGTAACAATTTTCCACACCGAAAATGATTACTAGAACAAGAGCCTGAACGAATTGCGAGAATAAAAAAATAATATATTACGGCGAAAATGTAGGGATAAAATTCAGTATGTTTATCGTTAATCGAAAGTTAGGTTTACGGTTTTTCTGAGGTTAAGGGGATGCGCTAAGGTAACTTGCAAAATTTATCATTTTTTAAATTGCAAAATGGGCCTGCTCTTACCTCGATCACGCCTGATGGAAAGCTATGTTTTGCCCGTTCTTCTCTATAGAGATCTACGCTAGGGAATGGGCAACTACAGTACTTTCTCAAGTTATTATACCTTGTGACTGGGACTGAGACAGAGAGCAGCGGTGGCCCAGTGGTGGCGGCCCCGACTTACGAACAGTAAGTCGTGGGTTCGAACCCAGGCAGGCTTATTACTTTGTGTAATTTATTTCATCACCACTGCTCTCAAAACGGTGAAGGAAAACATCGTGAGGAAACCGGCATGTCCTAGAACCAAAAATTCGAAGACATGTGACATCTACCAATCCGCACTGGGCCCGCGTGGTGGATTATAGCCCATTCCCTCTCATAGAGAGGAGCCCTGTGTGCCAGCAGTGAGAACATTAATTCGCTGATGATGATGATGATGATGTGACTGGGACTGTAGCTTCGCTTTTTTTTTTGTTTTCTTTACATTCAAAAGTGCCGTAATGGTCTAATTGAAATAGGTAAATGATTAGAGTTTAAGTTTGATGGATGTGGTCTATGATGGAACGAGCGTGCCCAGAAGAAGTATGATCACTCTTTTGAAGTGTTCTTTGGTTGTTTGCAGGTCTGTGAGGTTGTAAGTTAATGATTGATTAATTTCCATCTGCAACAAAAATGTATATCCAGAATTATTATATTAATTAGAATAATCGAAATGATTCTCTAAGTTCACGATGGCCTCAAATGTCAATAAGTTATTATCACGCTAAAGAATGATTTTTTCATTATTTTAATAAAATTATAAAATTCGACAGGTGACTTTTTTATCATTTTCCAAAAAAAATGGGTTAGGTGAACGGAGTATAGAAGCAAATGGCATACTTAGTTTTTTTTCTATTTTTTGCGAAAAAAGATCAAAAAAATTCGAAATTCAAATCATACGCTTATTGCGTATAATTTGAAATTCGATATTTTACTTTTTTTTTTTTTGAAAATTTCTCTTTCATTGTTCTAATATGAAAATGTTACTTGAAAGGGAAATGGCCATTTGATGAAGAGGTTTTGGCCAAGTGACGCCCATGAAAGAAACCAACTATAGACAACAGCAACATCGACAACTGTTGACATCGCAGATGAAGAAATAAACACTATTTTGTACATAGAACTCGGTTGGATTTTATTTTATTTGATTTCTTTATTTTTGTATTTTTTATTTTATCAAATGGGAACAACAAACAGCTACATTATGGGATATTAGAACATGATAACTTATATAACTAAGTAATAATGTAGCCCACAGCGCTGTTCACAGATTACCATTAATGACTAAACCTTAAGTTGCTAGGAAAAGCTGTTCATGCATGACAGTTAAAACTCATTACAATTCTAGCCGTGTGGTATCCGGCAGAGTAGAATAGAACCAACCCATTACACTCACGGGTGTCGTATAAGGCGACTAATGTTTGAGGCAGAACACCTTGCGCCTCCGTAGACCTGAGAATGGGCAGCAGCGTTTTCTGTTAGTCTTTCATCACTGCGATCTCCAATCCGCCTGCCAAGCGTGGAGATTACGGCAAATTCCTCTCATCATGGGAGAGGCTTGTGTCCAGCAGTGGACGTTATGGGCTGTTGTAGTAGTAGTAGTGTGTAGTACAATTATAAAAAAAAAAGTATTATTCCTACTAATTACTAAATTACATAACATTAATTAATCTGACAGTTTAAGTGTCTCATACAGAATGCTTCGAAACTTTTGCATGGAGCATGTAAATATATCTAGGTATGTGTTCGAGTCCTTTATTGTATGATGCTGCCATACGCCGAATTGGTGAACGTTTGCAAGTATTAGATCGGCAGGTAACTATTGCAAATAGTGTACCTGCACGCACCTGGCGTCTATGAACAGTTCTGGGGACAGCATAACACGGTTCCCTATCCATTTGCATAAAATTTTAAGACCTAATATAACTTGGCATACTTTTGTTACTACTAATTATATTTTCGCATAACATTATTTACGCATAACAGCTTACGCATAATTTTTTTAAGCATAATTTATCTAATCATAATAATGATTAAGCATAACATTGTTAGGCATAAATTGATTTACGCATAATGATCCTAAAACATATTTTTTATAGGCATAACAAAGAAGCATAATCCTAAAATGTTAGACGTACCCTAATTAGATATACCAATTTATGTTGACGATTGGAAATAATCCATCTCTCCGAAGCAGGGGCAGGTAGGTAGGTAGGAAGCATAACATATTTGTTTTGAACATAGTTGATTGTGAACATATGTGAGTTTTTTCCCTGTAAGAAGCATGCAAACAAGCATACACCATGCATGCAGCAAACATGCAGCTTGCAAATATTTAAACAAACATACACCATGCATGCAGCAAGCATAAAGCAAGCAAAAAAAAAATCGGGGTGCCCTGAAGTCCAGATTGCATCCAATTTCTACTGGTTACAATAGTTGAGGGTGAGATTTTCTAAATTATATTAAAAGTTATTAGAGATTATGAATATTATAGTAAATGAATAATATACTACATGAATATTATGTCAAATGTGCATTATAGGAAATGTTTATTATATCATAAGAAATTAGATAAAATGAAATTATATCAACAATTCATTATCTCAACTGATCGTTATATTAAACAAAAGTATATTAACTGAAATTAGGTCAAGTGAGTTTTGTTATTATATCAACCGTTACACACCCGTGAGGAACGTAGTTCTTTACGTTTATATTATTATTATTAGTAAATTATCAGAGCTATCTTGGATTTCATTTTGACCTCATATTCATTATCAGCGATCCCAAAAACCACAAAAACGACACCCATGAAGAAAAAACAAAAATTTTCATCGGTTCCATCTTAGATTTTCATTTTGACCTCATTTTCATTATCAGCAACCTCAAAAACCACGAAAACGACTCCGGCTTCGGCTTGCTAGCCGGCTTCGCCGGCCAGCCTCAGCAGCGGCGGCGAGTGTTAGAACCACCTGCTCCTCAGCTCGCAGGCCGCCTCGCCCCTCCGTGCCAACGCGATTTTAAATAACACTCTAGGGGTAGGGCAGACAAGACTACGTGGAGTCGGTTTTGCAGCGATTCGTTTCTGTCACTAACTTTTGTAGCACAACTTAATGATTTTTTAATTCAAAATAAATACGTAAAAATAACTCAAATTTGATTTCGGCATTTATATTATTTGTATGCCTAAATAATAATATGCTAATAGTCATTATACCTAGTAACATTATGCAAAATTCAATTTATGCCAAAACAAATTAGCCTTCAAGATGATTATGCCAACATATACAGTATGCCAAAAAAAAATTGGCAAAGTATTATTATGGTAAAACAAATTATGCCAAAACAGTTATGCCAAAGTATATTAGGAAAAAGAAGATTATGCAAAAAACAGAGATCCTGCATAACACAATACATTATTCAGGTCGATACAGTCAAATTTGCCATTAACAATATTATATATTAAAGTCATTGCTTCTAATTGTTTGCGTCTGGAGCTGAGCGTCAAAAGTTTGTATTTATCGAGCAATTGGTCTTAGGGCAAATACGCTCTGTGACATCTATAATACATTGCACGAAGGAATTTGCGTTGTACATTTTCTAGCATATCTATGTATTTTTTATAATACGGCTTCCAGATGGGCACCGCGTATTCAAGCTGTGAGCGGACTAGAGTTCTAGATAGGCAGAGGTACGAAGAGGTCCCTTTAGAGTCATGAGTTGATCTCATTATACACCCATACATCTTGTATGCCTTATTAATGATTTGTTCGATATGTAAATCCAAGCAGAGTTTAGCATCAAGCAATATACCCAGGTCACGTACTGAACTTGCTTTGTTTAGAGAGATACTACCTATGGAGTACACAAACCTAATAATGTTTTTATTTTTGGTAAAATTTATATAGTTGCACTTGGGAATGCTTAGATGAAGCTTACGTGTGTAACAATAGTCCGTCAGTCTGTTCAAGTCCCCTTGGAGAAAATAGCAATCCTGTATATTTTTAATAGGTCTGTATACCATAAGGTCATCTGCATATAACAAAAGTTTTGAGTTGCGAAAGCAGTTACGAATATTATTTTTAAAGATAATAAATAAAAGAGGACCGAGAATAGAGCCTTGAGGGACGCCGGAGGTAACCTGGATAGCATCAGAGTGGTAACCGGATTAGGATTTAGGAATTACAACGACCGGAAGTGTTAGATGGGACAATAAACGATTGAGTTTCTTAATTAATTCGGCTTTTAATTCCGGTGGTTTCATTACAAATTAGTAATAGCAATATTTTAGTTAAAAATGGGTATATTTTTTGTACTTTACTCATTGGTGGGCAAAACGTGGCCAAGAATGGGCATTTCCCTTTGCAGCGTTTTTTGATGATGGATCAATTATTTTCTAAGCTGTGGAAAAAAGAAAAACAAAACTAAAAAATGCCATTTGCTTCTACTCCGTTCACCTATCATACCCATTTTTTGGAAAGTGATAAAAAAGTCATCGGGTATAAAATATACATATTTTTTTAAAGTCGCAAATTAATTAATCATCAACAAGTAACTTGATGCTGACCTGTAAATTACAAAAAAAATAAGAAAATTTATATTTTCCGGTACACCCTGACGTTTTCCCCTTAACAACCTAAATTGGTTTCGTTATAGAAGGTTCGCAAGTTGATATTTTTCGGGAAAACTACGCAATTTGTTTGATGATTATTTTTGTGAAGAAAATTGTTTATCTAAAATTAATTTTGAAGTAAACTTGATTGATCGGTTATTAGAGTCAACATCAGATATTTCAAAGCTTTTGACTACAGTTTTTTTGACATCTAATAACGTCTATCAGAGGTTCTAACACGACGCGGGGTGTAAACGTAACGTAAATAATGTTCCTGTATATAAACTTCAAATAGAACTAAAATAGTAATAAAAATTAAGATTAAGGGCCTGCACAGATGACAGACTTTTTGTGCGGATGAGTCTGTGGCTCACAAAATGTCTGCATGACATACAAAAAGTCCGTCGCAGATTTTACGCAGACTCACGACGTACATCTTTGATCATTCCATTCGAGTGCAGATTGCATACTAAAAGTGTGTGCCGTCTGCGTTAGCACGCGTTGAAGCAAACGTTCTATTTTTTTCGCGCACTTTTGTGCGGCGCGGCGTGGCGTGATCTGCCAAAATGTCACGGAAGTTTTGGCTGCCCGAATTTTTGCGCATTGTATGCGTTATTGCATATAATTGCTTAGAGGTTCTATTTTCACAGACTAAACAGTGCGTCACTGATAGTCTGTCGTCTGTGCAGGTCTTAAAAGTAAGTAGGTACCTACACGTATATCAAGATATCAACGACGTCAATTAAGACACTTAGGCGCCAAAGTACTTCTCCGCATCGCTGTCATCCGGAAACGTGCCCAGAAGACAGCCAATCACTGTCGGTTACGCGAAGTGTCGACCAATCGGCGAGAGATTTCCTTAAAAAGGAGACACTCGGGCCCCATGATCCGAGCGTTTTGACCCCAAACGGTTGTTATGGTTAGGTTATACCTGAAACGTAAACAGTTATTGCACAACACTTGCAAGTATTTCTGTATCTTATAATCCTAAATCACTTTCGTTGCCACATTCAACTACTAACCCATTTACAAAACAGATTAATGTCAAAACAGGAACAAGTTAGAGAGGGGAATATTATCCAAACCGCGGATATGGCGGATACGGCCCACGCTGAAACTTGTCGGATATCCGGGATTACGTTTGTAAGCTAGTTTTGTGTACTCTAAAATGTAATATAAACGTTAATTAATTAGGTCTCTCGGTAGTATGAAGTGAGTAGGGTTAAGGGCTAATAATATATAAAAGCTATATTTTTGACGCTTTACCTAACTTCTGTTATTAACCGCCAAGCTAACAGTTTACTTTGACAAAGGTCTGACCACAAGATTATCAACACAATTAATAGAATATGAAACTTATGTGGTGTATTTCTGAACGATAAATTAAGGTTCTATGAGAACTTTGTGAATTAGAAGAAGACTTGTGACAAAAAAAAAAAAAGTATATTCAGATGCTGTTTTAAGCTTTCACTGTTCATTACTATACTTGAAAAAATAGGGAGCTCAAAAATAATTCAATAATCACGGAAGATATCCCTTAAGTGACATTTTAAGTAGCTATATTCAGATGGTTTGATCATGTTGAGACATACACTGACCTTATTGGTGAGATTCTTCAGAAAGGCACGGAGGAAACTTGGTATGTAATGGGTCACCCATCCAAGGACCAACCCAGACAAGCGCGGCTTAACCTGAGATCGACCCGAGTGGCTGTTATTATTTAGCCACAAGCTCCTCTCTTATCTTACTACTGTTATAAATGTTAAAGTTTGTATGGTTGTACTGATGGAGGGATGGATGTGTTTGTTACTCTTTCACGCAAAAAGTACTGAACGGATTTAGATGAAACTCGGCACACCGATAGTTTATAATAGGACAATCACTGAACTTTACGCAGGCGAAGCAGTGGGACTACGCTCATACCTCTAGGCAAGAACATTGGTGGGTAAATTCACCAATTTATAAGACGATTTAGAAAATTTAGAGAAATGGGGATTATTTATTAGTGGACTGTATGGAGGATTCTGATTATCGTCTTGGGGAATCAAAATGACACGAACAAGCGACAATAGATTAAGAGGAGGTGGAAAATTATGGCTCACCTACCTTGTTCCTGGGCCATGTGGCGGCTTCGATGGCGCGGCCGGCGTTTGATTGAAATACTGGTTGTGAGTGTCTTCTGGTGCACCAGGTCGCGGATGGCCCCGGGGCCGCTGGTTGTATGTCGCGATTCCGGCGGAAGGCGGTTTGACCTGCAGGCTGCGTATACGCAGCGCGGTCGTGATGCAAACGTTTAGCTGTCTTGAAGTGGAGTCTTTATAATGCGGTTTGCGAGCGGGATATCCGACGCGTCGCGTGATCAGTAAACCAGCGCAGCGCGGTGCGGTAAACGTACGGTGCGGCGCAATGCAGCCACACTCGATGGAAGTCTATAGGAACTCGACTCTTGACTCGATAATTCGGCAAGCGAGCGCAATAAAGGAGGGAAAGGGATGGGCATATGTCGTCGCCTGTTTCTATGATCTACGTCATGCGAAAGAATCAATTGATGAGTAGAAAAGTTACAAGCAGGGTTACGAGATGGCGTCACCAAATATAAAATCAATATTCGATGTTATGTTCATGCCTCTCTATGATTCCAGCTGCACCATGACATTCGTTGTCATCCAGACCCAATTAATTCTTCCATAACGGTCGAACTCGCAAAAACACTGTTTCAAACTCACGTGATGAACTTTTAACAAAAGTGTCCGCGCGTGTATTAGGTAAAGAAAGAAAGAAAGAAAGAAAGAAAGAAAAAATATTTATTTGCCACAGGCACATGACGTGCAAAACATAGGTATTATGTACAAAACTTAGGTACTAAACATAGGTATTAGGTACTAGCCACGTTTGGCAAAAACCCAGTTGTTTTTAGAACTAATTGAATCCTTCGTTTTTGGATTGTATGTCTATTTCCTTAATTGCCGTAAGTGTCCATATTCGAGAGCTTTTCAATTCCGCAACGTTAATAATTGAAAGTCTACATCGTCATCTACCTGCCCTTATCCCATGTTACTTGTGGTCGGCGCAACATGTTTTTTTCTTCCATTCTCCTCTGTCAACCGTCACACAATCATTTACACTTTTTCCATTCATATCATTCCTCACACAATCCATCCATCGTTTCTTTGGTCTTCCTCTCCCCCTCCATCCATCCACATTTATATTCATCACTCTTTTAGTCACATGCGATTCTTCCCTCCTCATCACATGCCCATACCAAGACAGTCGATTCCCTTTAAATTTTTCTGTAACTGGCACACCTTTTAAACTTCCTCTAACATACTCATTGCTTATTTTATCCATTCTTGTCTTGTTTATCAATAATTGAAAGTCTACATATTAAAGGCATATTTCAACACTAGTTCATTTCATTTCATTTCATTTATTCGTGAACAATTTACATTGTGTTGAATATATAGTTGAGTTGTTTGTTACTCATTTTAAATAGTGTTGAAATATACCCTCCTTTTAGGAGGATCCAGTGATCCTTATAAAAATATGCATGACAGAAACACTTCACAAAAATCAACGCACTAATGCCCACAGCATTTTATATCACTCTATTCAAACCCTACCTCAAAATAACAACACATTTTGTCAGATTCTCATTTTTTCCTAACCTTACATCACTCAAAGGGCAACAAGATAACTTTCAGACGTCTCCCCACAATACCCTAGTTTGTCGCCCAAGCGTAAAAAAAGGTATTATGTCCGTCGGAACATTTAAAAGGCAATTTCGGTATCATTACGACGTTTTGGTTATAATAGTGTTTGTGGCCAATGCTTCGGCACAATGGAGCCTTGTAGCCGTATCCGAGTATCCAACAGCGCGGATAATGTGGCCGATGTGTCGGATATTTTTGTTGATAAGCACAACACTTATGTTTGGAAAAGGGTGTGATTTTCGGTTTTTTTGCCTTATCTTTTTTATTTTCTGCTTTTGGTTTAAAATATTAAGTGGATAAGCTTTAGTATTTGGTTATACGGTTGCCATTTTATTGTTAGGGCCTTTAAAGCGGTGACCGTGAAGTTTTGGGTTTTACTTTACGGTCACGGTCACGTAAATAATGTAGGTTTGAATACATTTTACTGTTGTTAGTGCTTTAATACAATTTACAACATACTTCTAAACCTTTATAGTAATATCTTAGTAATTTATGTACGGTTCATGTTTAATAATAGAGACATTTTACCTAAAATAAAATGTGTATTAAACCATACTTACCTTATTCGAAACCTAATAAAACATGAGAGTAGCATTCTTGACTTCGTGCTAGTACTAGCCGTGCGGAAACAGCCCCACCACTATCTGCGTCTCGCTCTAATGTCTCTCCCACCACTCCCACCACCACCTAAGGCAGCTCGCGTGTCCATCGCGAGTTGGGTGTCATTGAATTTGCTCATGTTTTTATACCACCAGGCAGGTATTTAAGTTATTAGGTTTCGAATAAGGTAAGTATGGTTTAATACACATTTTATTTTAGGTAAAATGTCTCTATTAAACCTACTTGACCGTTATTCGAAACCTAATAAAACATGAGAGACGTGTTTGTTATCGCCTGGTGGTGGTGTCGCCAATGTGATCTAGAGTAAATGTGTATTATATTTGCAATGAAATAACAGAATATTGAAAAATCACAATTGTGTTTTTATTTAATAATCACAACACAACAATAAATACAAAAATCGTTTTACTGATTTAATATACATTTTGTATGTATAAGGATAAATGGGAGAGTTGGTAGAGCATCTCGAAACTTACAAATAAGCTATAATTAGTTAATAATGACTCTATTAATGAATTTTCTATTCGACAGGCTCAAAGAGAGTAGTAATCAAATCAGTCTTTGATGTATCTGCTCGAATTTCACGGCAATAGAATTTCTTAAAAGTATTGGCCGATTTCCAATTACCTCTTAAGAGTATGTCGTCTAGATGGAACTGTTCCATCCAATTCTTTGAGGCCACTGCTGATCGGAAGCTGCCCGGTGTGCCCTGTATGCCGGCGTCCTTTAACGTTTTCTTCATCCAACCAGCAATTATAGAGCGGGTCGCTGGTTTGGGGTCTCCAAAAGTGCTCAGAAACAAGTTGTCTGACGATATTACTTCCCTTCTTGGGCGTGACAGATGGATCAGATGTTTGACCCAATGGACCGGGTCTAAACTTTTATTTTCTTTATTTTGTAGAAGTTTCCAGCCTGATTGTCTCCGGTTAGCTGTGTCTGTCTTTGATCCAAAAGCCGGCCAGAGAATTATATTATCTTCGGATTGAATGTAGCGTTCTGGTGAAATCCGAAGGAGTGTAAGATCGTGAACACGTCGCCCAGAGCAGAGAAGTAGGATTGAGGCAGTTTGACTGGAAGCTTCGTAGAAGTTAACCGTTTCAGGATTTTTCTGACTTAAATATGAAATGAGCGTATTTATATCCCAAATCGGTGGCTTGGGTGGTTTAGGATGAGCCAAAGAGATCGATTTTAGAACTTGTCTTACGAGGGTGTGCGAACTTATTTTTGTTTGATTATCAGGGTCACAAAAAGTGGAGACCGCCGATTTATGAACGAGAATCGTGCTCAGGGAAAGCCCCTCTATTTGATGCAGATCAGCTAGGAATCGTGCAAATTGAGAACCAGTCGGTTGTAGTGAGTTCACCTCATTATTTTTAGCCCACTTCATCCATCTTTTCCAAGCTGGTCTATAAGTGTTAAGAGTAGACTTACGCCAGCTGGATGATAAAAGAGACCTTTGTTCCTCTGACCAATCCTTCAATGTTGGCTCCCACCCCCACATCTCCAAACTTCGAGCGTCATTGTTGTCACGTTTGGTGGCGGGAGACCGGTTGAGACATCTACTAGTACTTTGGGTAGGTTCCTGATGGTGAACGGGGGACCTAATGCTCTGCTCTTCAGATCTGGTCTCCAGTATACTTTGTCCCACCGTGGAGCGACTATCAGGTAAACGCCTCTTGCTTTGTTTAGGTGTGCTAGTACCCTGGGGATCAAGTGAGGTGGTGGGAACACCCAAGCTAGCGTGTAGGTCCAGTTCACTGATAGAGCATCGTACCTCCTGGCTCGCGGGTCGGTTCTGTCGAGTGTGCAATAGTCCTGTAGGACATGTGCCCGTCGAGAGGCAAAGAGGTCGATTTGTGGTTGGCCCCATTTTGAGAAAATTACTTCTGTTGCCGTTGGCAGAAGGTGCCATTCTGAAGGCGTCTTCTGACGAGACAGGTGATCCGCTTCCGAGTTGTAACTGCCTGGCAGGTGATAAATCGTCATGTGGATGTTGTGCTGATCTAGAATTGCGAAAGCTTCTGCTGCAAGGTTTACTAGGGCTTGAGATTTCGTGCCGCCTTCGTTGCGTAGGTAAGATACCGTGGTTTTGTTGTCGCACTGGACTAGTAAAGCCGAAGAGCTCAGGTAACGACAGTGATCTCGTAAGACGTTTATTATGGCAATGAGTTCTTTTTGGTTGCAATGCAACTCCTGTTCCGTCGCTGACCATATGCCTTGTAAGCTCGTGTTGTCTAGCAGGGCCCCCCAGCCGATGTCGCTCGCATCGGTTGTCAGATAGTGTGATGGTAGAGGACAGTGAATGGTTGAAGGGACTCTGTAATTCGCTAGCCACCACAGGAGTTCGCTTTTTGCTTTTGGGCTTAGCTGTGTTTTTGTGCAGGCAGGTGTCTTCAGAAGAGCATTTGCATGCATTTGAAGGCTTCGATAGTTTAATCTTCCTCTTGTCACGACAAAGCTGGCGAAGTTCAGTACCCCTATAAGTATCTGAAGTTGTTTCAGTTCCACCGAACGAGATAGCAGGGAGTTCGAAACGTAGTCTTTCAGTTTGGATGCTGTTCTTTCTGGGAGATATTTGATATTTTCCCATGTGTCCCATACGATGCCTAAGAACTCCAGAGACTTTTGTGGGATTAGAACTGACTTTTTCCTGTTTATTATCCATCCCAGGTGTTCGAGCAAGTTTATTGTGGTTGCAACATGTGACTGTAGAACCGAACGGTTCTGATGGACTAGAAGGAAATCGTCTAGGTATACTAGAGTGCGGATGCCTTGTTCCCGTAGCGTCTGAGCTACCCAGTTTGTTAGAGTGGCAAAGGCTTTGGGAGCAGAACTTAGACCGAACGGCAAGCAAGTCATCTCGTACAGTTTTTCGTTGTACATTAGACGTAAGTATCGCTGGTGTGTTCGTGCAATCCGTAGATGAAAATACGCTTGATGCAAATCTATTTTGGCCATCCAGTCGCTTTCCTGAAGGAAGTCGGGCACTTTGTGGATATTTATAAGCCGGAATTTGTCGGTATGAACATACTCGTTTAGGTTTTTCAGGTTGAAAATAGGCCTCATCGTGCCGTCGCTTTTTGGGCGAAGAAACATTGTTGATATGAAACTCGGGGATCGCTTGGTCTCTCGTATTACACCTTGTGATAACATTTCCGAAATTATGTTTGACATCTCTGGCGAGTGTGCAGTTAGACGGTGACGAAAATGTTGACTGAGCGGTGGTTTCCGCTTGAAAGGAATACGGTAGCCTTTTATAATTTTTTGAATGTAGGGCGGTGCCCCGAGCGCTTCCCAACGGCTGTGGTAACGTTGAAGTTGACCGGCACGAAAAGGTATTCTCGAGTCAATATTTGCGTTTATTTTGTTCTCTCCTATCCCGGCGGGATGAGGGAGAGTTTGCTCTGCGGCCTTTATTACCCTCGTTATGTCTTCCTCTTCTTCCACCTTTGCCTCGAAAGGATTGATGATTTTGGTCACGGTTGTTCCTTTTAAAAGCAGGTTTGTTGTCCCGTTTTGGGGCCTGGGATATTTTTGACGGAGGACCGTACGACGTACTTGGCCGCTCCGATGGCCCCGGATCGTTCTGCGGTGCAGAGTTTGTGCGATCCTTGTTTTTGGGCCAAAATACGCTTTTCACGCCTCCTGCTTTTTCCAGGACAGATGTAAACTTGTCGCTGTCAAATAAGTGGGAACATGTCGGTGGAATTTTCCGTAATGCACTTTTATGATACGGGTCTTTCACCGAAGCTATAATGGCCTCTCTTCTGTATTGTACAAGCTCAGCCCTGTGTCCACAAACTAGTTGAAATATGTCACTTGTTATTTTTGGATACTCACCTTTAGTGAAGATTTCGGTTATTTTCTCAACAATATTGGCATGGCTTAGCTGCTCAGCTTGCTGTGCCCATGTTAAAAAGCTACGCATTTCATTTTGCATTATATCCCTTTGCTTTAATAAAGCATAAGTTATACCTGAAAAAGCTTTTTCCATCTGTGCTGTAAACTTTGAAGTATCATAACGCTTTATTTCTTCATTAAGTTCGAGGTTAGTAAAACCTGGATCATGAACATACAGCTTCTGTACGTCCGCGTAGCGCACACTGTTCCAATCGGAAAGCCCAAAGTGTTGCAAGGTTGTTAATTGATCCAAAAATGCTGATGAAGCATGAGGAACCGATGGTTCCTTCAATTTTGTACTAATGTTTAGACTAAACGTATTATCGTAGCATGCACCATCAACAGCGGATGATGGAGGTAAGGAGGGTTCATTGGCCTCCCCTTCAAATAAGTCACCGCTAATATTAGGATCTACATAAGAACAACATTCTTCTTGATAAAATTCTCTTGGAGTGCTGGTTTGTGGCCGGGACAGCTCGTATTTTAGGTTAGACACTTCGGTTAATAATTTGTTTAACTTACTTGAGTCACGTTTCCTTTTGGATTTGTACTTCCTACGACGTCTGTTATTACGGTTCGTATGACTGCTTGACGAGGAGCTTGAGCTTGTTGATGAACTACTGCTCGAGCTCGACTCTGTACTTGAAGATCGTTTACGTTTCCTTACGGCATCGGCACCATTACGATTCTTCTCAACCGCACCTTCCTCCCTCGTTGCAGCGGATGGGCCTGCCTTATCCATGTTCGTATTCGAAATCACAATTTAGATTCACTACACTGTTGAATAAAAACGCAATATCAAAATACGTCAAAGTTTATAACGTTCAAAAGAAAAAGAACAAAGAAAAGATTTACACCATAGGTAGTACCATTTTGCGATACCTACGCTTCGAATACCTAACAATATCACCATTAGGAAATAAAACACATAATAGGTTCAAGAAACCTACATTTGAAAAAATAAAATATCTAATTTAAATAAGTATAACGAACGGTATCACCGTTTAAAAAATTTTTCATTAGTAGGTAGGTAAATTATAATCAAACTATTTTCCAAAAACAAAAATATTTCGTAAGTATACTTACGTAATTAGAAATCCAATTTAAATAACAATGAAATCAAACTGTTACCGTTAAAAACAAAGTTTTTTTACGGACCAAAAATTGGAAGTCAGTAACAGTGTATTGTAAGTATGCAGTAAAGGCAATGGTACCTACTTACCAAGATAGCGAATAATTTACCTTTGTTAATTATTAAACACTGCACTGTTGCACAATAATATTAAAACCACACGACACAATAGTGATAACAAAGTGACTTGTAGGACAAGCACTTTTTACTAGCGACCTATTTGGTCGGAAATCAAAACGCCAATGACACCCAACTCGCGATGGACACGCGAGCTGCCTTAGGTGGTGGTGGGAGTGGTGGGAGAGACATTAGAGCGAGACGCAGATAGTGGTGGGGCTGTTTCCGCACGGCTAGTACTAGCACGAAGTCAAGAATGCTACTCTCATGTTTTATTAGGTTTCGAATAACGGTCAAGTAGGTTTAATACCTAGATTTTTGGGATCGAGGAGATCTTCAAAATGAGATATTTCAAAATGTTAATGATCGGTGAGAAATACATCTTTGTATCATTACCATCATTTTCCTGCCCTTCATCATCATCATCATCATCAACCTATTAATGTTCCCACTGTTGGGACACAGGCCTCCTCTCTAAGAGAGGGATTGGGCTATAATCCACCACGCAGGCCCAGTGCGGATTGGTAGATGTAAAATGTTTCGATTTTTTTTTACTTCTAGGGCGTTATTCCCAAAGTAATCCAAAAAGAGTTCCCAAAATGCTCCATGAAAAGTATATTATGGACATGCCGGTTTCCTCACGATGTTTTTCTTCACCGTTTTGAGAACAGTGGTGATGAAATAAATTACACAAAGTAATGCCCCTGTCTGAGTTACTGTTCGTAAGTCGGGGCCGCCACCACTGGGCCACCGCTGCTCCATGGGCCATCGCTGCTCAGCGGTGGCTCAGTTCCTGCCCTTATCACAATTTATTTTGGGGTCGGCGCGGCATGTCTTCGGCTTCCATACTTCTCTCAGCAGTCACCTCCTTTCTAGCCACATTCACACAGTCCATCCATCGTTTCTTTGGTCTTCCTCTACTCTCATACCCATCCACATTCATACTCTAAATTTTCCTCAAGACATTTTCCTCATTCTTCCGCAACACTTGTTTAGAGGGAGTAAAACAACTCTTAACGAAGCCGAAAGGCACTTTGTCCTCCTCGTCATTGCGATCATTCTTTTGTTCTACACCATACCTGGGAACCTTGTAGTTACGGAGATAGTGGGGTCAAAGTTCCAACTTTTTGACAAGTTTTTTTTTTTAAATACTAGTTTTTAATGTAAGAAGGTTGGAAGGCTTCCCACTGGGTGGACCGATGACCTGGTGAAGGTTGCAGGAATCCGCTGGATGCGAGTCGCACGGGACCGGTCAATGTGGCGACACTTGGGGGAGGCCTATGTCCAGCGGTGGACGTCTTTCGGCTGAAATGATGATGATGATGATAAATGGTGTGAAAAACCTCTTAACGAAACCGAAACGCACTTGTTCTCCCCGTCATTGCAATCATTATTTTGTCCTACACCATACCTAGGAACCTTCTAGTTACGGAGATATTGGGGGTCAAAGTTCAAACATTTTAACTTTTTTTAAATACAATTACTTTAAACACCTCCATGACCCCCGTACTATTCAATCCATCCATCAGCACAATGTTTTGAGTGCGTTACATTGAGTTCTACCACATAACATGATTTTTCACCCCAAAAAAAAGTCGTTTCGCCGCAATAATTTTTGCGTAAAGTTACTTAGTTTGATGTACAGAATGCTTGGTTGATGGCTTCGTGATGAGGTCTTTTTTCACCCTGTATACAGGAATACTTTTCATATCTGTAGATGAATAATTTCTTCCTTAGTTTTCTCATGAAGTGTGTTACTGCAAGCACCTATAATATGCGGAATTAGTTATCTTGGGACTAATGTTAGGCGTTCCCTTTCTATGGACCGGTATAAGGCAGACCCCATTCTCTATGCTGATTAACTCATTACTTTTTACGACACCATGTCGTTCACATAATGACCGACCTTATCAAAGGGAAAATGAGGAGTTTTCTTTTTAAATAAAGAATGGAACAGACCCAAAATTAAATCGTGGTTGACAAATAATACAATTTAATTTTAGGGCTGTTCCATTCTTTATTTAAAAATATTTTGAGGGAAGAAGAAACAAAATATTTTATGTATTTTTAACATTTAGCGCGCGCTGTGCGCTGTGCGGGGCACGCGGGGGCGGCTAACCCCGTATATAGATGCTCTGTGGCGAGCAAGCGACTGAGTGAACTGCAGCCGGCCGACCGCAGTTGAACGGAGCACAGATTTTGTTCGCGCTGTCTTCTCTATACGTAGTAGTAATAGCTCAATGATTTTTAAGGATTAACTGCCTCGTTGGTCGACTGCTGACTTGCTGAGCATGAGGTCCCGTGTTTGATTCCCGGGTCGGGCAAAGTGTTATTGGGTTTTTCATTCAGGAATTTCTCAGTAGCAGTCAAAAGGGAGACTGCAAAAGGGTTCCTCCCTATTAGGTACATGGGACTTGTTTTTGGCCGTGCCCTAAAAAATTCATTTGTTCATTTGCGTTAATTTCCTCGACAACCCAGTTACTGGGTAACACTTGGTATGATTTTCGGACTTTCGAGGTTCTGAAAACAGGTCCGACTATAAAAGATGGTCCGCGGACCACAGGTGGTCAGCACGAGTCTCAAATAAGGTCCATACAACAACGACAACAACAGCCCATAACGTCCACTGCTGGACATAAGCCTCTCCCATGATGGGAAGAATTTGCCGTAATCTCCACGCTTGGCAGGCGAATTGGAGATCGCAGTGATGAAAGACTAACAGAAAACGCTGCTGCCTATTCTCTGGTCTACAGAGGCGCAAGGTGTTCTGCCTCAGACATTAATCGCCTTATACGACACCCGTGAGTGTAATGGGTTGGTTCTATTCTACTCTGCCGGATACCACACGGCAAAATAAGAGTCCATAACAGATTTAAAATGTTATTCGCACTTTTTTAACTTTTACAGAAGATGACCCGACATTTGAACCTACCAGAGGCGAGGTGCTATTTTTTGAGAATCTACTGATCTATTCCTTATTTTTTCGTATGAATGATTGTAACATTTTTCGAGCTCACTTCTATCGCTTTTATATTATTCTTCATATGTTAATAGGGGGAATATGCATAAATAATCATTTTTTTATTTCGATACGGAATTTTAAAGAGTACCTATAAAAATAATGACAAAAAACGAAAACAAGACATAAATCGGCGAAACAACACAAAAGTTTTAACCATTTAAACTTTTGTTTCTATCTCTTTCTAGATAAATGGAATTTAGTATGGATTTTGTACGTCGATGCAGCGAATGACGTCATTCGCTGTATCGGATCTCTCTGTCTAATCAGCAGTTTCAAGTGCTTATAACTTAGTATTTTTATAGATATTAAAAAAATAATTTCACTTTGCTATTTCTGATGTTAATTAATACGCTTTGTTTAGAGTGATAAAAAAAAGCATGCAGATATGCATGTTTTTTTTTTTTTGTTTTGAAACCTTTAAAATAATACCATACTTTTTGGGTTTTCGTCTTAGATAGATAGATTTATTTATTTGCCTGAAATATGGTATTTTACAGATCTTATAACAAATTTCTCTCTCTCTCTCTCTCTTATCTTATCTTATTTTTAAATTTTTGCATTTTTAACCGACTTCAAAAAGGAGGAGGTTCTCAATTCGATCGGTATTTTTTTATTTTTTTATGTATGTACACCGATTACGCCGAGATTTATGATCCGATTTACGTGATTCTTCTTTAGTTTGATGCAAAATAGTTGCCATTTGGTCCCATAAAAATTTTGTGAGTTAAAGATTCACCACCTAGATATAATCCTGTCTTGTCTTAACCTTATGGCCCCTGCTAACAATAAATACACCAAAGTGGTCGCTGGTCCTAGAGGAAATTCGTGAATGTAGTAGGTAAGTCACACACAAACACAAACACACACACACATACACACACACAAATACACACCTCATCCCCACCTCCACTCTATACAACATAGTGTTCTTTATATTTTTTCTTTTTTTGTTCTATTTTTAATTTATTTTGTCATCCTCAAATTAACTTCTTTTAGGTTAATCTGGAACAATGTCTATGATTGTATGTATTTTGAATTGGGTGTTGATAGCTGCGTCACAGTACTTTACTTTTGTGGTTATCTTCGTTTTTCCTGTGTACTCTGTAAACTTAAGTTGTTCCAAATAAACTTTATTATTATTTATTATTATAGATTAGGTAAGTATGTATGTATGTAAATGATTTATTCATTGCAAATTATACAAAACTTACATTAGTAACACTCTGCCAAACTGCGCAGCAGTTTATTGGCAGACAATACAATTTTGTGCTCTCATTTTCACACTAGTCAATACATACTGTTTTTTTTTTTTGTGGTCACTCATTCACGGACCACGAGCGCGGCTTAACCTAACGATCGACCCGAGCGGCTGTTATTATTTAGCCATGAGCTCTTCTAACTAATTAGCCCTAAATAATATAATAATCTTCATAATTCTTGTAATATAACGTATCGTTTCCTCAATTATTGCGGTGAATGAGCAAGAGATTGATTCGTATCGTGTATTAAATGGAGCGGTGAAATTTAATTCACTGCCTTCTTATTTTGGCTGATAAAGATACGCCATTTTGTTTATTTATTTATTTAAACTTTATGTACAAATATAGTGGTACATAAGCAGACTTAATGCCACACATTTTCTACCAGTCAACCTTAAACAAGTCAAATATAGTGATAGGGTACAAAATAATGTCTAAAAACTAATTTTTTGTTTACTAGAATTTATACGTGTATTTTGAATTTTCATTTATATACTTATATTGAATTTATATACTTATATTGAATTTATATGCTTATATTGAATTTATATTCTTATATTTTGTTGACTTTTTCAAACTCTGATGATTTGAAAGGGGGAATAGTACTGTTAACGTTATTTGTATTTGCCAGCAGCAGTTGCCCTTTTATTTTAGAAAAATAATTAGGGTTACGTGCCAAATTCCAAAAAATTAAAACCCTCGAAATTGTTAACAAAATCCGATTTAAATAGGGAAGTAATCTATACTTAATATTATAAAGAGGAAAACTTTGTTTGTTTGTTTGTTTGTAATGAATAGGCTCAAAAACTACTGGACCGATTTAAAAAATTCTTTCACCATTCGAAAGCTACATTATCCACGAGTAACATAGGCTATATTTTATCCCCGTACTCCCACGGGAACGGGAACTACGCGGGTGAAACCGCGGGACGTCCGCTAGTATTTTATAAATATTTCACGCGGACGAAGATTGTGGGTATCAGCTAACATAACCAGTAATCCTCGATGGGTTGGGCAGAGGTGTACCTCATAGTACACTGACATTTCGCCAGTTATTTTTAAATCCCATGCAATAGTGGCGTGCCTATTGCCATCAATCGGGCACAAATCCAGACTCCGTGGTTGCTACTGAGAAATTCCGGATGGAAAAACCCATCTCAATTTGCCCGACCCGGGAATCAAACCCAGGATCTCATACTCAGCAGACGTCCTTGCGACCATCTAGAACAACGAGGCAAGTAGGCGGGTAACAGCTAACACCAACATAAAATCCAATAACACGAGTTCCCTATCAACGATCAAAGGAACAATTACCAAGAACCACCAAAATCAAACGCAGAACAAACAATTAACTCACTTCACATTGCAAATTGGAGCCAACTCTAACAGAACCGATTCCTTAGAAATTCGGTATTTCTACCGAATTAACACGTTCGATGCAAAACGATTCGGATTCGGTACCAGAATACAAATTACCTATACCGTGTTCGGGAGACGTACCTACCGGGTACGGTCTGCCCAGCTGATTTATACCCGGACCAAACCGGGCGTATTTTATTGTTATTACCGGTACGGTATTGTAAGAAATTTGCAAGTGTGAATGGAATATTTTCTAGGAGGCTCTTTGTATGATGATTTCTTTTGTGGAGTTAGGTATAGCTATTCATATCCAAGCAACTTTGGTGTTTTGTTTTAATAATTTCAGTGGTAGAAGTCCTGGGTTTCTAATAAAGTCTGGGTTTTTTCTGGGAGTCTATGACCAGTGTGTGTTGCCAGTGATTACATACGGGACCGAAACGTGGTCGCTCACAATGAGCCTCATCAGAAGGCATAAAGTCACCCAAAGGGCAATGGAGAGAGCTATGCTTGGAGTTTCCTTGCGCGGTCGAATCAGAAATGAAGACATACGCAAGAGAACGAAGGTTACCGACGTAGCCCGAAGAATTGCCAGTGGCAGTGGGCAGGGTACATTGCTCGCAGAACGGATGGCCGATGGGCCGAAAAGTTCTGGAGTGGCGACCGCGAACCAGAAGACGTTGCGTTGGAAGGCCTCCCACGAGGTGGACCAATGACCTGGTGATCCGCTGGATGCGAGTCGCCTTGGACCGGTCAATGTGGCGGCACTTGGGGGAGGCCTATGTCCAGCAGTGGACGTCTTTCGGCTGAAACTATGATGATGAAGTCCTGGGTTCTGGCCAGCAAAGTGTTAATGGGTTTTCCATCAGGGATTTCTCAGTACAGTGAATATATTTTGCTATTAAGGTTTTTTGATACTTATTGATTTTGTCTTCTCTTCTCTTCAACCATTGGACACCCAATGCTGAGTGTAGGCCTCTTCCAAATTGCCTCGGGCATGTTTGCGGAAGCGCGCACCGACTGTTTCCACGCCACCATGCGCAAGCGGTGCGCGTCCTTGGTGCGCAGGGTGCGGGCTAACTCCAACACGGTCCTGGCGATGATTGCTCAGCGACTGGATTGCCCCTACGTTGGGCATTGTTGTAGCAGACATATTGCTGGTGTTTGATTTGTCGTTTTATACAGCTCTCATGTAATTTTATTATATTTTTTGCTTCTGACATCAACTTATATTCGTTATTTTAATTCATTGTTTTATTTAATTTGTATTTAATTTAATATTGTTTTGTGCCATTGACATTAATTGATTTGATCTGACATTTATTTCTTTCTAATGTTTTAATTATTTTTATCATTGAATTCACTTTCTTATTATTATTTTTTTTATTGCTTATCATTCAATCAGCAGACTAAAATTGACAAAAATGTTTGTTTATGTGTTTTTTCTAATATGGGTCAATGACCTGAAATAAATGATTTTTTCTTTTCTTTTTTTAATCTCTTCACTGGCGGGTATGTGTCATGGCTACCCAGTTTCTTCCAGCCACTTGAATGAGATTGTATAGTCTCTCTACCAAGTCGTCTCATATTCCTCCGTCAGGTTTTGTCTTACCCTGTCTCAAAGAATTCCTAACTTCTATTACCGAACAGTAAGATGAAAACCCCGCACCAAAAACTTCGAAAACTCCTTTAAATTAATAAACACATCTAATATTGTTGCACTTAATTTACTCAACATTTCGCAGCTCAACTTCGAGTATAAATAAGGAAACGGCCCAGTACCTACGCATATTTGCCAAACTCCCAACTTCGGCCCAAGTTAAACATTTAATACAAAGTTTCAAAGATATTAACTTTGGTATTTGAGCACAAAAACTGGAAAGATATTAATTTTCGTGCGTTCGTTAACCTTCCTACACTCGCGCCAAATTTTATAACATCTATACTCGCGTATGGTCTGACAGACCAATATACCAAGAAGTATCGTAAAAATTATAATTAAGGTACCGAAAATATACCTATTATTTACTGAACTTTCTGATGGTATTTTTTTGTAAAGGTTGTAAAAAGTTAGCAAATATACATTTTTTCTTGTGACAAACTTACATTTTCTAAGAGATACATAAGAGCTATAATAAACACAAATAATTTTAGTCATCAGTTACATAATTTAAATTTCAGTACAAAATCACAGAAGATATCCTGTAACACATATACTCACGTCGGTCTAACAGACCGATATTCGCCTAATACGGCCATAATGTGCTATTCGCACAAAGAAAGTACTAGGCATGCCTTTTAAGTTCTGTCGTTTCCATATTTCCCGGAAATTTTGAATTTGGAGCTGTTCTTTATTCGAATGTGTTTAAATTTTTTACAAACACTTGAGACTTTCCTTTAAACACTTTAGAGTGGAATAAATGTTATAATAACTGGTTTGAGCGAATGGAGTGTATTAAGCTACGTGGTGAATACTTTGAAAAACAATAAAAAGTACTAAAAGGTTCTAGTTGTGTTTTTTTTCTTCAAACGACCAAACTTAAAAGGCATGCCTCGTATTCGTCCTGAGATTATCACAGCAACTAATAATGCAGCTAACAGGAAGGGCAAAATGCTATCATTGATTATAATAAAAGAAAAAATCACGAAAGACCGTTTTATCGGTCTCACAGACCAATGCGCGAGTATAGGAAGGTTAAAAGGGCGGGATCGATTCGGGAGTCGTGTATTTGCATTGCTACTACGAAAAAAGGTACAAGTCATAAGAAATCCATACTTAATAATATTTTTGTCTGTGACTGAGTTTCATGCCGGTTCTTCTCCAAGAAACGACCAACCCAAAACGTGCACCTTTTCTTGAAGTTTTAAAAGAGCCCGTGTAGACCAAATTCATCATCTGCCTAGCCTTTTCCCAACTATGTTGGGGTCGTCCAGTCTAACCAGATACAGCTGAATACCAGTATCTTACATGGAGCGACTGCCTATCTGATCTCCACAACCCAGTTAGTACTGGCTAATACGATCCCCCTTGGTAAGATTGGTTGTCAGACTTTTTGGGTCACTGACTACCTGTAACGACTGTCAAAGATCTGCAAATGACAGCCGGGAACAACGGCTTAACGTGCTTTCCGAGGCACGGAGGAAACCCGGTATGTAATGGGTGGTCACCCATCCACAGACCAACCTAGGCAATCACGGCTTAATCTAAAGATCGACCCGGGCGGCGTGTAGACCTACTTATGTGAAATAAAATATTTTGATTTTGTCTTTTACAAAAAAAAAACGCAGAGGTTTACCTAAAATAGTACATCCACATTTCACCAGTAATGTTTAAGTCCTATGTAATAGCTGGGCAACAAATCCAGACTCCGTGGCTGCTACTGAGAAACACCTGATGGAAAAACTCAATAACAATTTGCCAGACCCGGGAATCGAACGCAGAACCTAATACAACAACAACAAGATTCATTTATTTTCAGGCCACTTTGGCCCACTTTGGCCCATAGATATGTATACCTTACAGACTAACAAACATGTGATAAAATACAAACTGTGTTAATATAAAGGACCTTAAAATTACGTTAGTATCACTTCACTTGTGCACTATGTCGCCGAGCGTTCATGTGGCACTTGTCCGTGGAAACGTCGGAACACCACTCCCTGCGGCCAAAAGTCCTCCTCCAAGACGAGGTGCAGATAATACGTTGGCATTCGCACCACGAACGCCTTAAAGTTGACGTTGCGGCGCGACTCCAACAGCTGCACTCTCGCCACGTACTTGGTCTCCTGACGCACGTACTCCACGATGTTCTCCGCTGTAGTGTTGTAGTGTAGGCGGGAGATGTACACCGGTGTGTTCGGCTTCGCGGCACAAGCAGTCGCGATGCAACCGCTAGACCAATGAGGCAGTCTAAGGTAAGCATACATATACATACAGGCAGGTACATTGAAGATATTATTTGTTAAATAAAATCGCCTCATCTCATGCCCTGTATCAAACTGAGTGAGGATCGGTGTAATGAGTGCGCGAGTGAGAGTAAGTGAAGACAGATACTTTTTGATTGTCACCTCTGTTAGCTTAGCTCTGTGTGTTGTTATCGAGTGTTTGTTGTGTTATCTTTCATGCGATTGGTTAATTACAGATCAGAGGCATGGAGTGATCATGTTTGGTCATGTTTTAATTGCACATTTTTGATTGGATATTCGAGTTTGTGGTATTGATTTTCTTTACTTTGAAATGTATTTTGATCTTTAGAAGCCTCAGTTGTTAAGCAGAACAATTGCTACTTTTGCTTCGAACACCACACAATTAGGTAAAAATGGCTCATACAGCGAACAATATAAGATACAAAGTCATTTACAAAGTGAAGACAGCAACGTTTTGATTGTCACCTCTGTTAGCTCTGTGACTGTTGTGTTGTTACCAAGTGTTTGTTGTGTTGTCTATCATGCGATTGGTTAATTACAGCTGGGAGTAAATACATGTTTTAATTGCAAGATTTTGATTGAATGTCTGAGTAAGCAGTGATATAGGATGTCTTGTATATTTTCTTACGTTAGGAATGTACTGACTGACTCGTTGGTGTAGTGGTTGCAAGTGTGTACTGAGCATGAAGTCCTGGGTCTGATTCCCGGGTCGGGCAAATTGTTATTGGGTTTTTCCATCAGGAATTTCTAAGTAGCAATCACGGAGTCTGGATTTGTGCCCAGTTGATGGCAATAGACTCGCCCCCTATTACATGGGATTTTAACATAACCAGGCCTGTCTCACTTCCATACAAGCGGCGCAAAAACCCCGAGATATTTACCTACTATTCTGGAAAACAAGCTAATTTCAACCTTTTGCATTGCGCATAGCGTTCATAGTACAATAACTGTCTGCCGTCTCGCTTCAAACTGCTAGGGCTGTCAGAGGAACTTTACGGTATTAACAGTTTATTTTAGTTTCGCGGGTGCGTGCGCTGCGTGTGCGACAAGTCGAGCGAGTGCAAGCCTATTGAGACTAGTGCGGTGGCCGCACGCTTGCGTTTATCATACCTAAACTCGGGAGTGAAACTTCTGTACCGTAAGGTACTAGTATTATATTCTGTGACATAACTGTCGAAACGAACTATTATGTACACCTCTGATAACCCTTCGGGTATTACTGGCGTGATGAGATGTTATTTGAATGTGCTACGACGGTTTACTGTGTGCGACACTATTTTGGGCATAGGTTGTCCAAAAATCACTATCACTACATAATTATTATAAAACAAAGTCGCCCGCCGCGTCTGTCGCTATGTATGCTTAGATCTTTAAAACTACGCAACGGATTTTGATGCGGGTTTTTTTAATAGATAGAGTGATTCAAGAGGAAGGTTTTAGTATATAGGGTGTAAAAGACCTCATCACGAAGCCGTCAACCAAGCATTCTGTACATCAAACTAAGTAACTTTACGTTAAAAATATTGCTGGGAAACGACTTTTTTTTTGGGGTGAAATATCATGTTTTGTGATAGTTCGCACTCAAAACATTGTGCTGATGGATGGTTTGAATATTACGGGGGTCGTGGAGCTGTTTAAAGTAAAAATCTTACTTTAAATGCTTGTATTTAAAAAAAAATGTATATAAAAAAAATGTCAAAAAGTTGAAACTGTGACCACCGATATCTCCGTAACTAGAAGGTTCCCAGGTATGGTGTAGAACAAAAAAATGATCGCAATAACGGGGAGAACAAGTGCCTTTCGTCTTCGTTAAGAGGTGTTTTACACCCTTTATAATTTGCGGGCGGGCTAAGCCGCGGGCTTCAGCTAGTAATATTATAAAACGAACGTAACTCTGTGTCTTTCTGTATTTATGTTACCGTCCCATGAAAGGCACACATCGTAGTAACTACTGTCAAGGATATACGAATGGTAGCCGGGAGCAACTTTATAACAAGCTTTCCGAAACATGAAACATCTCGGCATGAAAATGACGGTCACCCTTCCACAGACCGACATCAGCATCGTTGCTTAACCTTAAAAACCAAACTGTTCGACTGTTATTAGTTAGCCAACTGCACCAGAAAGAGGGTAATGTTTCTAATAAAATGGCTACTTAGCTGTTAAATTGATTTAATAACAGTTGAATTACTATCGATTATTTCCGAACACCGTCAGCATTTTAAATCTTCCAGATGACTTCACGCTTCATCTGTAATCAAATTAAATTATGTTCGTAACGGCCTTTCCTTATATTTTAGGGTACCGTAGTAAATCACTGAAAACGTGAGCAAATTTATGTTTTTTACACCACGGGAATAGACGGCGCGGCATAGGTACCAAAAACATAATAATTATAGTAAAAATGGCACTATTAGGAATTACAAAACAGTGATTTATTTATGAAATATTTATTAATTTTTTAAACCATTTCATTTCTAATACAAGATCCGGTCATGAGTACGGATAGGCAAATGGATCGAAAGCTCGCCAGTGGTGACATCACGCGACCTACTTACCGGTCTACCCCACCATGGCGGCTTTTACAGAGTCCTGATGTTGACACCTCGCGGCGAGGCGGGCATTCTGGGTCTGATCGCAGCAGAGTTAAGACGTCTTGAAACTGTACCTGATTCATTGTGCCCTGTCTTACTGTGTGAAAGTGTAATGTCAAGTAATTTGTTAGACTCAGTGTACTTATCTGTTTGAAAAGAGTAACCATGGAGTTTCTTGCCGGTTCTTCTCCATGGAAACGACCAACCCGAACCGTGCAATGTTGAATAGAATAGTGTATCGAATCCAGTGTGTTTTCATAGCACGAAACCCGTCTTCTGCCCACAAAATGCTCGACCCTAGCGAAATAAATTCCTGACACCCCGACACATAAATCATTTCATTTCATCAAACACACAACAACACGTACCTGGGTTGATAAGGTCAGATAAGCAGTCGCTACAAGTAAAATACTGGTGTTCAGCTGCATCCGGTGAGACTGAAAGCCTAAAACTGCCTACAGAACCCTTCACACATTTATACCGAAAAAAAAGCGTCTGCCATTCATTCGTACTCATAAATTCGACCCTCGGATATTGAGTTCATAGCTAATATTGATATTCTCAAAGCCAATTGATTAGGTTAGGGGGGTAACAGGTTTTCAGCCTTATTTATATACCTATTCAGTTTACATTCACCCTTGGAAGGAAGACGTGTTCCTTTAAAATGTTTTTATAATATTATTTGATTAATCAGACATTTTTCAGTAGCAGCCACTTAGTTGGAATTCGTGCTTAGTTGATGGCAATAGACTTGTTCTCTATTATATCATCTGCCTATCCTTTTCAAAACTTTGTTGGGGTCGGCTTCCAGTTTTACCGGATGCAGCTGAATACCAGTATTTTACATGGAGCGACTGCCTATCTGACCTCCACAACCCAGTTAGTGCCGGGTAATACGATAGCCCTTGATAAGACTGGTTGTCAGACTTTTTGGGTCTCTGACTACCTAACGACTGTCAAAGATCTACAAGCCAGCCGGGACCAACGGCTAAACGTGTTTTCCTTCCGAGGCACGGAGGAAACTCGGTATGTAATAGGTGGTCACCCATCCACAGACCAACCTAGGCAAGCACGGCTTACCCTAACAATTGACCCGAGCGGCTGTTACTATTTAGCCACGAGCTCCTCCACGAGCTTGTCCTCTATTCAATTCGACTTAAAAAATTGCTGATGTGAGTATTGGTACTATTAGGTATACCTCTGCCTAACCATTCGGGAATTACAGGCGCGTTATGTTTATATAGGTTCTTAGTCAGCCGACTTTCCATTTAATTATGTCTAACCTCTCCGCCGCGCGACGCACGGGATGCAAATCCCTCAACCGCGCACATGCAACAATTGTTGCAATTTTTAAAACATTTTCTGCCCGTTCCGATAAAAACACCTGTAGCTCAAAAACTACAAGTCCTAGAGCAATTTAAAAAATACTGTTGTCAAGCTGATTAGATAAGGAATTTACTTATCTAGAAATCAAAATATAATACTTTAATTATATACTCCAAATCATAATGTATAGCTAAAAAATAGTTACGCCGCCATCGTTCACAACGGAAATAACTACTTTTTCACGGGCGAAATACTGCAACTTCGAAATTCCAAAACGAATTTACGTTGACAAAATAATGAAGCACGGTTCACAAGGATAATTTTGATATGTAATAGTATCAGCTACCATTAAAAATATCAGAGTAATCACGACATTTGCTGCGCAGGTAAATTCGAGTGTTCACCGTCAGTTGTTTAATGTCAAATGAAAGTTTCCTTATTTTTTTTCGGCAAGTTGTCAATGGAATAGTGTTGCGATGTTCGATTTTATTATTGAGGAATTTAGTAACGAATTGAACATAGAGTAATAAACTATGGAGTAGACAGTTTTAGACGGTTTTTAATGCAGTTTTTTGGAGGCGGGTGCGCGTGCAACAAGTGTGACAGATAGCGCTCAAGCGAAATGCAGAATGTCACGAGTGTGACAAATCGCGTCGGAGAGGGTGGAAGTGAACGGATTTCCTAAATACAGGTTCTTTACATATTTTGGAAGTCAGCAATTTTTTTGTACAAGTTTAGACCGTAGAAAAAATTATATTACGCTTTATTCTCAGGAGTCCAAATAAACGACTATTACATAGACAGAAGAAAAAATATGTATTATTGAAAATAAATCATAAACTACCGGAGCAATGTTAATATCTACCAGGGTGTAAAAGAGCTCATCGAGAAGCCGTTAACCAAGCATTTTGTACATCAAACTAAGTAACTTTACGCAAAAATTATTGCTGGGAAACGACTTTTTTTTTTGGAGTGAAAAATCATGTTTTGTGGTAGAACTCAATATAACGCACTCAAAACATTGTGCTGATGAATGGATTGAATAGTACGGGGTTCGTGGAGGTGTTTAAAGTAAAAATCTTACATTAAAAACGTGTATTAAAAAAAAATCCGGCCAAGTGCGAGTCGGACTCGCACATGAAGGGTTCCGTACCATTGACTATATTTAGTATTTGTTGTTATAGCAGCAACAGAAATACATCATCTGTGAAAATTTCAACTGTCTAGCTGTCACGGTTCATGAGATACAGCCTGGTGACAGACAGACGGACAGACGGACAGACGGACAGACGGACAGACAGCGAAGTCTTAGTAATAGGGTTCCGTTTTTACCCTTTGGGTACGGAACCCTAAAAATGACAAAAAGTTGGAACTTTGACCCACAATATCTCCGTAACTAGAAGGTATGGTGTAGAACAAAAAAATTGATCGCAATGACGAGGAGAGCAAGTGTCTTTTGGCTTCGTTAAGGGTGTTTTACACCCTTTATATGGGACAACCCGGCGAGCTTCCTCTACTAGATGAAAAAAAGAATCACGTAAATCGGACCAGTAATTACGGACTAACGAGGAAACAAACATTTAAAAACGCCGAATAGAGAACCTCCTCTTTTTAGGGTTCCGTACCCAAAGGGTAAAAACGGAACCCTATTACTAAGACTTCGCTGTCTGTCCGTCTGTCCGTCTGTCTGTCACCAGGCTGTATCTCATGAACCGTGACAGCTAGACAGTTGAAATTTTCACAGATGATGTATTTCTGTTGCCGCTATAACAACAAATACTAAAAACCGAATAAAATTAATTTTTAAGGGGGGCTCCCATACAACAAACGTGATTTTTTTATAATAATTGGTACGGAACCCTTCGTGCGCGAGTCCGACTCGCACTTGGCCGGTTTTTTAGAATTCGTCTGAAAACAAACAAATGAAAAAACAGCTACTAATGTAGATGTAATCCTCATTTTCGACCCCGAAGTCTACTGTCTACCTTATTTTACTTCTTCGGGGAATTTCACAATACGCCTGTATGTTGTCAGAAAGCTTTTTCAGTAATTTTTTGGGGTTCCGTACCCAAAGGGTAAAAACGGAACCCTATTACTAAGACTTCGCTATCTGTCCGTCTGTCCGTCTGTCTGTCACCAGGCTGTATCTCATGAACCGTGACAGCTAGACAGTTGAAATTTTCACAGATGATGTATTTCTGTTGCCGCTATAACAACAAATACTAAATATAGTCAATGGTACGGAACCCTTCGTGTGCGAGTCCGACTCGCACTTGGCCGGGTGTTTTTTGTTCATGACATTTTTTCGACGAAGAGTATGTTCCTACAACATAGCCCTAATGAGCTATCAAATAACTTCCTTACTGGTCATACAGAACAACTACGTATTATGTGAACCATTAAAACCGTGAACCATCTATTATTTTGACCGAGAATCGATGAGAAGCCTCCGGGCATTATCAAACGTTTGTTAGCCAGGACGTCCCACCATTTCCTTTTGTTCAGAATGTGCGGATTATCTTTTTACCCCTTAAAATATGGGTTATTTACCAACTCGACACAAGAAATCGGATACACGTGTCGTGTGTCCAGTTGGTGAAACTCAAAATTAGTATCACTCATTATTTCGTCATCTGGATTGTAAAAGATTTTTACGCGTGTCCACCTAATATAACTTAAATTCAATCATTTTACGTTTTCGCTAACCGGACACACGTTCGCATGTTGTCTGAATTCATGAGAAAATACAGTCACGCAGATTAATGTTCTGTATTCTGTACCCTAAAATATACGTTTGAAGATGTTTGTAGGGCCATTTAATAAAATGGATTTATTTATACCTACTGCAGCGTCGTTGGTTTAGTGGTTGCAAGCACGGCTGCTGAACATGAGGTCCTGGGTTCGATTCCCAGGTCGGGCAAAGTGTTATTGTTGCAAAAAAGTTTTTTATTTTTCCATTTTTATTTGTTCCCAAACAAATATTTACCATGAATTTATTTTACATTGTGAACAATACATGTCATGGTAATAGGCTTATCCCCAATAAATGAAACGTAGCATACCTAACTGTCAAAATCTAGGTGTATTGTACACATCTTACGTCATGATGTTGTATTATACAATAAACGTCCAAGCGATTTCAGCAATCACGGCAGATTTGCCGTCTATTTTTGAAGAGTTCCATTGTATATCTCCGAAGATCAGCATCAGATGTTCACAAAATTGTGTATGTAATAAATGAGACCACACGGGAAGCACTAGCTTTCAAATAAAAAAAGAATCATCAAAATCGGTTCACATAGTCGAAAGTTCTGAGGTAACAAACAAAAAAAACGAATTGAGAACCTCCTCTTTATGGAAGTCGGTTGAAAACGAAAACAAACCTCAGAACAACATCAAATTGTCACCCAAAGGTAATGTGATAGACACCAACAAGTATTACTGACAATATTTACTGATACCTCCATCGATCAAGCCGAACTGATGACGTCACTTCATCTCAAATTCTCACCGCTCAATCTATCTGTCATTTAAGGTCGTGTTTGGGACAACTTTTTTATTTACAGAGAGTTAATGTACTCTGAGCTTTTAGGAAAGGAATTTGAATGTATTTGCATGTATTAGGTGACAGGACCTTCAATTTAGGGAAGAAAAACTTGAAAACACGACTTGATTGTGACTTTGATGGGGCATCAGTTGTTTTTACGACAACTGTGTGAATTAAATTGGTAATTTTTATGTTTTCTATAACACTCATAATTACTTAATCTCAAGTAATTGCTTTAACTTAATAATAATAATAACGTTTATTGTGTCCAAAAATTGTACACAAATTTGGGTTTGGAGTCTTCAATTAAGCAGATTATGCCTGTATTAGAGGACTCCGCTCCTTCACAACAGTAGGTACTTACTTAAAACACAATAAAAACAGTACATGGGTGCAGTAAAACAAACTAACAAAATATAATTAAGTGAACATGAGTGAGTGTGTGTGTGTGTGTGTGTTGTTGAGTGTAATGAGTGTTAAGGATGTGTAGTTGTATGAGTATGTGTGTGTGAGTGAACGTGAAGATATGGGAGAGTCTACGTATGTGTGTGTCCGAGCGTGAGCGGGTCGTGTATATATGTATTAAGTTACGTTTTGTAGGAGGGCTTCAGTATTTTCATATGTCAGTGGTTTTATCCAGTCAATTAACATTTCCATATATATATGATAAGGTTTTGCATATCCGAAAATGTCCTTATTTATTTTGTTATACGATTGAGCTGATCGTTTACTGAATTGCATAGATCCGAATTTGGTCTTGGTTATAGGTATTTGAACTATATTGTGTTTCCTTCTACTTCAACCAATTGGATTGTAATAGTTTCTTAAATAATTACTTTTACTCAAGTAATCACTTTGACTTAGTTATAGATACGAGCATGAGTGATGTTTAAAATTGCAAGAAATCTGATTTAGAATTATCAGTAAACATTCCACTTTTCTATTCCATAGCTGTCGGTGCCTTATCAACACTATCATTAGTCTAAGATTTGTGGTCTCCATCCAGGGACTTGTTACCTACGTCTAGCCCAAACGCCCTTCGGTTCGACAGCTAATTATGGCCGACACATTGCATGGTCAGCGTGTCTATCTAATGCCTGTTCCATGCTGTTATCCTAATTTTTAGGGTTCTGTACCTCAAAAGGACGGAACCCATATAAGATCACTTTCTTGTCCGTCTGTCTGTCCGTTTATCACCACCCGATTTTCTCAGGAACGGGTGGACCTAGCAAGTTGAAATTTATACCATATACTGAAGTTTATATTCCCTATTAGATGTATAGCAATCAAGGTCCTGAGTCAACACCATAAAAATATATGGGCAAATTTAGATTTTTGCGAAAACTTGTAAGTACCAAAATTTACCTTAATTTTCATCTTTTTATTTTATTTTTCGGACTTTTCCCTTTACTTGTACTGTAAGACCTTGCTTTTAACCAAAATTGACAATTCTAGGTCAACCGGAAGTACCCTATAGGTTTTTGGTCGAAAACCTGTACGGTAGTTCCCGTTGACCTAGAATCATGAAATTTGGCAAAAAGCGAGGTCTTATAGCACGTGTATTTAAGGGAAAAATCTGAAAACAGTAAATATGTAGTTTAATAACAAAATTAAAGCGACTTTACTATTACAAACTTATTATTTGCGTTTGGTGTAATTGCCGTTTCTAGGGATCGAACAGCAAAGTTAAGTTTGTCCTTTAAAAAGTTTGTACGAAACCCTCGGTGCGCGAGTCCGACTCGCTCTTGGCCGGTTTTTTCTTGGATCAAACCAGATTGGCAAATAGTCGTCATACCAGTTCTCATCTATGTTCTAGTCATATCATCTTCTACTCAATCCATCTCAAGCCTAGCAGTTATCTCTCTCCTCTTTTTTTTTTCCTTTTTCCTCAATCAAATTGTAATGTCCCACTGCTGGGCAGGTTTCCCCACTTTTTTTTTATTTGGGAAAATCCTCACGAGCGGACGAAGGAGTATTATACGTCTAGGAAAACGCCTGTTAACGCATGTTTCCTAGACCTTTCCAAAGCATTCGATCTGGTATCCTACGACTTACTGTGGCAGAAACTGTTGAACGATACCACAGTGGATAGGGGAGTTATAGCTATATTACGGTACTGGTATAGCAACCAGACCAATTGTGTGAGGTGGGCAGGCTCGTTATCGGATGTGTACAGGCTGGAGTGTGGAGTGAGACAGGGCGGCCTGACCTCCCCTCGCCTCTTCAGTCTGTACATAAACCGGTTGATCGTTGAGCTCAGCAACACTTATCAAGGCTGTTATGTAGACGGAACATGTGTCAACAATATTAGTTATGCTGATGATATGGTGTTGCTGAGCCCAATGATTAACTCAATGATGAGTCTGCTCATGATATGTGAAAGGTATGCGGAGGCCCATGGACTGAGATACAATGTTAAGAAAAGTGAAGTACTGGTATTCAAGGCAGGCACTAAAACCTACCCGATTGCGCCTCAGCTGAAACTTTGCGGAAGTCCCTTAAACCAAGTCACATCTTTCAAGTATCTGGGCCACTGGGTTTCCGAGGACCTAAAGGACAGCGTAGACATTGAGCGTGAGCGCAGAGCGTTGGCTGTCCGCTGCAATATGTTGGCTCGCAGATTTGCGAAATGCTCGACTGAAGTAAAGGCTACACTGTTCACAGCGTACTGTCAGTCGTTCTATACATGCAGTCTGTGGGTCAACTACACGCAGAGGGCATACAGCACTCTGCGCGTACAATATAACAATGCGTTCAGGGTGTTGATGGGGTTGCCGCGCTACTGCAGTGCTTCCGGCATGTTTGCAGAAGCGAGCATTGATGGCTTTCACGCCATCATGCGCAAGCGATGCGCCTCCATCATGCGCAGGGTACGCGTCAGCCCCAACAGCATCCTGAAAACTATAGCTGACAGGTGGGACAGTCCTATACTGGGGCATTGGATGCGCCTACATGCCACTGTGGCGCATAATTAATAATTGTTTTGTTTTGTTCTTCGGGTAGATATAAGTACTAACACTAGTATATAAGTTGTGTGTTGTACTAACCAAATGGACTTAGTCTGAATAAAAAGCATTTTATTTATTCATTATTTATAAGCGGTTTTATCCGGACAAACTCCCATAAATGCCTTTAAGTCATCATGGCAGAGCTATTCAGACCTCCTTTGGAAGCGCTATCGTACCTTTTAATACACTCAATTAACATGATATTACTTTCTATAAAACTAATCTCCATTAAAAAGAAAACTTTCCCAATCAATCTCCTTTAGACGCAAAAACGCGACCAAACCCAGGGGGCGTGCAAATGTATTGATATGGTACATGTTGATTCACTTCGCCGTGCGCGATCTCTGATTACAATGTTACGTTGGGGGAAATAGAATCTACTGGTGGTTCTCGATTTGAACTCACCCTGTATTTAGTTTTAAAATTAAGAACGACTTTGCTGTCATGTATTTTATCAGGGGGGTTTGTCAGGCATGCCTGAGGAGACATATTCCTCGACGGCATCACGGCATGTAAAGTCAAGTCAGAAGCCCAATGGGGCTATTACGTATCTCTGTTGACAGCTCGAAATGATAGTAACTAGGGCTCAGTGTCCATCTGTCAGTCCATCAATTAACTGTCAAAAGGTTAGTTTCATATTATGTATGACCAGTCGCGATCAAATGTGTCGTCATTGGTGCTCATCGTGGCTCATGGTCACCGTAACTCATTTTGACAGACGCTGTCGTATCGATACTTGTATTATTGCGATTATGTAAGGATAGTGGACATCAACTTGGCCGCATAATAGTCGATAAAAAATAGAGTGGTCAACTGCTGAGGCGAAGAGCACCGTACCCGGGCTGCTAGTCACCGTAAAGTGATATCGACTCATTGTGATACATAATACCAATATTATGTAATTCTCGGTTGTCATCAAAGTTCGGTGTACAACCGAAAAGCTTGATAGTCACTGAAGATCAAAAGATACGTAACCCTACAGGGGCCATAAAAACTCTATCACCAGAGTAGAGAATATCAAAGTGTTGAACTCGACAAGGTCCATCATGCTTATGAACTGGGCACGAACTTACCACACGTGGAAAAGTTACGAAATGAACTCTATTAGTATTTTCGAACAAAAATCTTGAGACGGAGACAGAACTTGGACGATTCCACAAAAAAAAAAAATATTAATAATAAAAAAATAAAAAATAAATATTATTAATTTATTAATAATATTTGGTTACCTGAATTACGATTCAAATACAAATACAAATCATTTATTTGCATAACACAGGTTCAGAGGAATCAAATGTTAGTGGCCCAGTGGTATCCGCCTCGACATATCTACGAGTAGCAGCAGGTCCCAGGTTCAAATTCAAACACCCACTTTAGATAATAGGCTAGTTTCCACCATCAATACATTGCAAATCTATTTAGTCCGTCAGTTAGAGTATTGGAAAATAATAGACACGTATTTTTTGTTTTTGTAAATCAATAAATATTGTCAAAGATAAAGCGAATCAAAACTCGAGAGTGGGGGCTCGTGACGTCATAATGCACTAAAGATTATAGTACCGTGACGTATTAAGAATTTTAAAAGCGTCGTATTTTTGTCAATTTTGGTTTACGTAACAAAAGAAAAAATACGAGTCAAATATTTTTTGATAATCTAACTGACGGACTAATTAGATTTGTTCAGGACACAAGGACCTAATGATTTCATCTGATGAAATTCACCACCAGTGCTACGATCTGGTTATGGTGAAACATCATAAGGAAACATGCACGTCCCAATACCAAAGACTCGAAGACGTTGTGACATCAAAAAACCGTCTCACAGAGAGCACAGCAGTGGGATCAGTAAAGGCTGATTATCCAAATCATCATCTGCCTAGCCTTTTCCCAAGTATTATTGGGGTCGGCTTCCAGTCTAACCGGATGCAGCTGAATACCAGTACTTTACATGGAGCGACTGCCTATCTGACCTCCACAACCCAGTTAGTACTGAGTAAAACGATACCCCTTGGTAAGACTGGTTGTCAGTCTTTTTGGGCCACTGACTACCTGTAACGACTGTCAAAGATCACAAATGACAGCCGGGACCAACTGCTTAACGTGCTTTTCGAGGCACGGAGGAAACTCGGTATGTGATGGGTGGTCACCCATCCACAGATCAACCTAGGTAAGCACGGCTTAACCTAAAGATCGACCCGAGCGGCTGTTATTATTTAGCCACGAGCTCCTCCACGAGCGGATTATCCAAATCAGTAGCATTAAAAAGTTATACACTTCTGGCTCCTATTTAGTCAGCAACACCTTAGTAAGAGTAACGACACGACAGCCCACAACAAAAGAGTTCTTCTCTGCCAGATTAGACAGAACCATATAGACACGTTAGGGATCGGGAAATTTTCCCATACACCCCCTCTTTGCCCCTCTCCCTCCCCCCGATATATTTGTTTAGAAAAAAAAGATAAGTTCTTTGTTCGCGATGATGTTAAAGTGAATGGAACGAGATTGGACGAATATATTTTTGTAGCTTTTCAACGGAATCTTGATTTTGCTTTCTGAACAAGAGTATATTTGGGTCTTTTTTTGTCTATTATCTGAGTTGTAGTTGCCAGATATGTAGTTAAATCTATGTTAAATACTGGTATTCATCTGGATCTGGTTTTTGAAGCCAATCCTGACATAGTTGATAAAAGGTTAGGCAGATGATGATGATGATTTTGTATGTAAGGTTATTGTTACGTGTAACAATATAAAGGGTGTAAAACACCTCTTATCGAAGCCGAATAGCACTTGTTATCCTCGTAATTGCGATCATTTTTTTTGTTCTACACCATACCTGAGAACCTTCTAGTTACGGAGATGTTAGGGCTCAAAGTTTCAACTTTTTGACAAGTTTTTTTTTTTTTAAATACGAGTTTTTAATATTAGATTTTTACTTGAAACACCTCCACGACCCCCGTACTATTCAATCCATCCATCAGCATAATGTTTTGAGTGCGTTACATTCTACCACAAAACATGACTTTTCACCCCAAAAAAAAAAGCTGTTTCCCAACAATAATTTTTGCGCAAAGTTACTTAGTTTGATGAACAGAATGCTTGGTTGACGGCTTCGTGATGAGGCCTTTTACACCCTAAAGATTGTAAACGTTGATGTGGTTGATAATGTTACTCCAAACTTGCAAATTACCAGACCACCCAGATATATGGCAGTCGTTTTCACAGCGCTTCATTATTTCGTGATTCGTCTACAATGACTTGAGATGAGAATGCTAAGGGAGGTTTGTGGTGTAAGTGAGTATGGACATGTGATGCGGAAGAATGAGGAAAATGTCGTGAGGAAAGTTTTGAGTATGAATGTGGATGTAAGAGTAGAGGAAGACCAAAGAAACAATGCCGGGACTAGTGAAGGATGATATGGCTAGATGACCGCTAGGTGACCGCTGGATGAATATTTAAATGATAATTTCCTTGTATAAATTATTCTGATTTGTGATTTTATGATTCCTATTTTACATTTTATATTGGTTTTCTTTTTATGATTTTTGATTTAATTGGCATTTTATTATTTGTAATATTTTTATTTAACATTTCGTTTTTGCGTTTTTTTATTTTTTTTATTTTATATTTAATTGACATTTTATATTTCTAATCTTCTGTTTCAGTGACTTTTTATATTTTTGTAATCTTTTATTTGAGTTGACATTTTATTTGTAATCTTAATTGTTTTTTTTTTCTCTTTATTCTAATTTGTATGTCTGTAACGACAAAACATAGCAAGAGCTTCCACTATTTATAAGATCCTTAATGTTTATACCTATGTTTAACAAATAAATGATTCTGATTCTGATTCTGAAATGACGAATAATCTATACTATACATTATAAAGAGGTAACATTTGTTTGTAAGTTTGTATGTAGGGGGTTATCTCCGGAAGTAATGAACCGATTTCAAATTCTTTCACCATTAGAAAGCTACATTCACCTTGAGTAACATAGGCTATATTTTATCCCCGTACTCCCACAGGAACGAGAACTACGCGGATGAAACCGCTTGTAGAGAAATAAGGAAGAAAAAAACATGCTGCATCTACCCAATAAATTGGGATTAAGGCAAGAGAATGACAGTGACTTTCCACGGGATAGGCATATAGGTAAGCTTATCGCTAGCTTTTATGTTTACGCAATACATTTGGATTTCTCCACATGAATCACATTGATGTCACGTTGTCAAGTCCTTAACAGGCATGACGACAGATTCAAAAAATTGCAAATCTATTTAGTCCGTCAGTTAGAGTATTGGAAAATAATGGACACATATTTTTTGTTTTTGTAAATCAATGAATATTGACAAAGATAAAACGCATCAAAACTCAGGAGTGGGGCTCGTGACGTTAGAACTAGGTAAAAATTATGCCAAGGCGTGACGTATTGAGAATTTTAAAAGCGTCATATCTTCGTCAATTTTGGTTTACGTAACAAAAGAAAAAATACGTGTCCAATATTTTTTGGAAATCTATTTGACGGACTAATTCGATTTTTTTTTTCGTCTCACTTATTTTATCAAGAAACACAGACTCTGCAGTAGAATTAAAATTCTACCATAATACTAGAAGGAACAAGTTCTTGGCCAATTTGCGTTTCCAATTATCTACAATTCAGCAGCCACAATTCGGTTGGAACCAATTGACAGCTGCTGTGTGTGACCACGAGAACAATTCGATGTTGATGAGTAGACACGTGGTTATGGGTGCGTTTTGATTTAATGATAGTGTGGTGAAATAATTATTTATAAGGAGTTTGGGAGTTCAGCCGCAAATTAGCGCGTCATCATTTTCCTGTCGTTATTTTAATTGATTTGAGGTTGGCGAGCATGTCTTCTTCTTCCATACTATTATTGGCCTTGTTTAGTTCTGTCTCCTGCTGATATGGAGGGAAGTGAAAATTACGGTGTTTTCCTACTCCTCCACTATACTTTTCTGATTAATTTCGTTGCGGGATCTAAGACAGTTAAATTCATTCTCTGGGACTTCGTCTAGCTTCATTGTCACGGCGCTTTTCTGGTGGTCGCCACTGTTGATTCTGGCTTTCGGGAGTTACAGTGGTTTGGGAATAGTGTGGCGGGCTTGTTCCAAATTATATACTTCTCTATAACTGGTCCTCTCATCAGTCACATTTCTAGCCAAATCATCCAAGTGCATAAATCGTTTCTTTGAAAGTAGCTGAATTGAACACACATATTATATACATGGAGTGCTGGTAAATGAGCCGTGTGGTATCCGGCAGAGTAGAATAGAACAAACCCATTACACTCACGGGTGTCGTATAAGGCGACTAATGTCTGAGGCAGAACACCTTGCGCCTCCGTAGACCAGAGAATGGGCAGCAGCGTTTTCTGTTAGTCTTTCATCACTGCGATTTCCAATCCGCCTGCCAAGCGTGGAGATTACGGCAAATTCCTCCCAACATGGGAGAGGCTTTTGTCCAGCAGTGGACGTTATGAGCTGTTGTTGTTGTTGTTGTGCTGGTAATTTGAATTTCACAAACCATTACTGCACAATAATTGTAGGTAACGACTGTCTAAACTCTACGAATTAAAATTCATAGAGCAGATATAGTAGGTAGTACTAAATGGACTTTTTTCTCCGTTTAGTCATACTAGTAGAACTGAACGGTAGAACTGTACGGATACAATCCGAATGCCAGCCTAAGCGCCGCGGCAGTCTCGAGAGAGATAACGACAAAATCGCTAACTTTCAATCGCTGATTACTAACGAATAAATTCGGTTGCACTAATGATGCTTGCAAGAAACGCAAGTCTCTACATCCAAGATGCGTTTCTCGCAAGCATTGTTATTGCAACCAAATTTATTCGTAAGTAATTAGCAATTCGAGGGCAGGCAGGGCCCTGGACCAACAGCTTAAAGAGATTTTTGAAATACGGAAGAAACTCAGTATATGATGGATGGTCACCCATCCAGGAACTAACCTCGGCAAAAGTTGCTTAACTTAGTAAATCGATTTGTTTGGCTATTACTCGTATTATTTAACTACGAGTACAGGCCCATTTTTATACCAATGTGAACTAAAAAGTACTGTAGTAAAATATGTCACACATTTACACAAACCAGTAGTAACACCCCGGATTGAGCTCGTATCATGATATCATTTCGCTCTAATGCCCGAAGCCATTGCCGAGAGTACACGAAGTTACTTCGTATAGCTGTACCAACGTCTGTAACGACCATTGGAAAACGCTTTAGATTGGAAATTATTCTATTGTCATTCAATGTATGGTATGGTACAGGAGTAAAAGATCTACAAGGATATTTTGGCGATGGAATGACATTGACAAGGGGTGTTGTTGGTTAACCTTCGTAAAAAGTTAAAAAAAAAAATTAAACTTCATGTACTATCGAGGACACTCCCGCCTGACCACCACTAAGCTTATTTTTGCTTGCAGTCGCAACATAGAAACGCTCTCTAGCCCCGTCCCGTTGACTTTGTATAGAAATAATGAATGAAAAGATACCGAATCGGCCGAGCGCACTGACGACGCACGCGAAACGAGAGTTATTGTTATTTTGCGCGCCAAAGTTGAAGCTTTCTTAATAGGCCCAAACTTTAAGGGGGTGTGGCTCGGCGCCTCCGCATGTTTTAAATGAAAAAAAAAAAAAATGGTCAGGCGGAAAAGACCCCGACTGTACAATATTGGGCGGACTTAATGCCCCAAGGTATTTTCTACCAGTTAACCTTTGGGTTTACTAAGACATTATTGTGATAGGGTACTAAAAACACTAACTACTTGTTTTCGAAAACTAATATACTTAATAGATACTAATACACAAATAAAATAAACTAATACATTATTTTAATATCATCGTCTGCCTAGCTTTTTCCCAACTATGTTGGGGTCGGCTTCTAGTCTAACCGGATGCAGCTGAATACCTGTATTTTACATGGAGCGACTGCCTATCTGACCTCCACAACCCAGTTAGTACTGGGTAATACGATACCCCTTGGTAAGACTGGCTGTCAGACTTTCGGGTCACTGACTACCTGTATCGGCTGTCAAAGATCTACAAATGACACCCGGGACCAACGGCTTAACGTGCTTTCCGAGGCACGGAGGAAACTCGGTATGTAATGGGTGGTCACCCAACCACGGACCAACCTAGGCAAGCACGGCTCAAGCCTGAAGATTGTCCCGAGCGGCAGTTATTATTTAGCCACGAGCTCACATATTTTAATACCAATATAAAAAAACGAAAAACCTTTTAATAATGACTAAGACTAGGCTTCTAATTGAGAGCTATTAGGTCGGGCTCATTTACGGAGACGCACTGCCGCGGTCAACGCAGCAGTGCGCGCGCATTTACAAACATATGACAGATGACACCGCCGCTGCACACGCCGCCTCTCCGTAAACGGAAAAACGCGCAACGCGCCGCGTGACGGCCACACAACGCGCTGCCCGACGCACGTCTTGACGCACCGCTCAACGCGCCGCCCGACGCACCGCCTGACGCGCCGCGTATCCAGAAATGAGCACAACTCAAATTGTAGTTACTTTACGAACTTTTCTTTTAAAAGTGAATTTGCTTTCAGCTGAATAACTCGAACAGAATACATTAAATTGCTCCAAAGAGCTTCTTTCAACAAAAAGAATATTCTAAAATATAATTCCACAATCAAAATTGACGGCATCATTATTCCGTCGATACAATTACGGCGGACTCCGGAAACGGCAATACGCCTCGGTACGACGTTCCGTATTACCCCATTTGGCGTATTTGGCGTATCGGAGCCGGGTCTGCGTTTCATTATGAAAGTCTATGGCCTGATGAAACGTAATAATTACTTTGGAATTGGACAGTTGATGAGTTCTATAGAATATTTAAATGTTGTTATTTGAGAGTATTTTCGAGGTGTATCTTGTTCTATTTAGTAGATTAATGAGTACTTTTAGGTAGTGACTGGTTTTGCCAAGGAAAATTGACGTCCGCGAACAAGTGCTAGGCAGATGGTGACTGCCTATCTGACCTCCAGAACCCTGTTACCTACTGGGTAACCTATGGTGAGACTGGTTTTCAGACTTTCGGGACTGTCAAAGATCTATAAATGACAGCCGGTACCAACGGCTTAACTTGCTTTCCGAGGCACGGAGGAAAAAACTGAATATTATAATAATATGAACATTAATTTGGACATCGAATTCAACTTTGACAGAAGGACCCCATTCAACAGTCATATCAAACGATCAAATAAAACTTTTGTCAAAACATCCATTAACATCAAAAAATCTCCATAAGGGGAAATAGAAAACGTTAACTTGTTGATAGCGCCGCAGTAAATAACGATATCTTCGTACCATCAGTATGATTGGTCCCTGAAACACAAAAAGCGATCAAGTGCGAGTCGGACTCGCACACAGGATTCCGTAACACCGTACAATATTTAACACTGTTTAATACGTATATAATTATTAAGATCGCGCAATAAATGCTGAAAAAATTAACGTCAATTTTATGGAGACCCTTTTATTTATAACTGGCGGACGTCCCGCGGTTTCACCCGCGTAGTTCCCGTTTCCGTAGGAGTACGGGAATGAAATATAGCCTATGTTACTCAAGGTGAATGTAGCTTTTTAATGGTGAAAGAATTTTTGAAATCGGTTCATTACTTCCGGAGATTACCCCCTACAAACAAACTTACAAACTTACAAACAAATGTTACCTCTTTATAATATTATTATAAAGAGGTAACATTTATATTATTATAGATATAATATTAGTATAGATTTAATTTTACATCACATCACGGCTGTAATCGGAGGAGCTCGTGGCTAAATAATAACAGCCGCTCGGGTCGATCGTTAGGTTAAGCCGTGCTTACCTAGGTTGGTCTGTGGATGGGTGACCACCCATTACATACCGAGTTTCCTCCGTGCCTCGGAAAGCACGCTAAGACGTTGGTCCCGGCTGTCATTTGTAGATCTTTGACAGTCGTTAGGTAGTCAGAGGCCAAAAAAGTCTGACAACCAGTCTTACCAAGGGGTATCGTATTACCTGGTACTAACTGGGTTGTGGAGGTCAGATAGGCAGTCGCTCCATGTAAAATACTGGTATTCAGCTGCATCCGGTAAAACTGGAAGCCGACCCCAACGTAGTTGGGAAAAGGCTAGGCAGATGATGATCACGGCTGTAATCCCAGAAGGGTGAGGCAGAAGTGTACCTAATAGTATCTACACCCACATTTCACCAGTTATTTTTTAAGTCCAACCCCAGACAAATCGAGACTCCGTGGCTGCTACTGAGAAATTCCAGATCGAAAAACCCAATAACACTTTGCCCGACCTGGGAAACGAACCCAAGGACCTCATTCTCTGCAGTCGCTATTGCGACTACCAGACTAACGAGGCAGTAGTTTTATTTTTATAGCCGCTGAAAAAATATTGACATTTAAATTTTTTTTTTTAACTTATGCACCCGAATGTACGTAGATATAATTAAGTTTAAGAATTTGTTTTTTTTGACACCCGGTCCGTTCGGACGTAGACATTTTTTGTCTACATCTGAACGGACCACGGTCCATTCATTTTGGTCCGTTCAGACTAAACACCTGTGTTCAGAAAATTGTGAAACAACCGTCTACCTTTTACGGATCCAAAGATACAGTCCTGTAACAGACAGACCGACGGATAGACAGCAAATCCTCAGTAATAGAGTCCCGTTGACACCCTTTAGATAAGGAACCCCAAAAATGCCCACGATATGTACGAACGCTATTGAAAATTAATTTTCAATATGGAGAGTGTTTCGGCATGCCTAACTTTGACATTCGTTTAATGGAGAGAGGGGACCTGGGGTTATTCGAAGCGGGTTGTAAACGTATTTTGTTACCTCCCGAATGCTTTTAGCGATGGATACAAGTGCAGGTGCATTTCTCTTCGTATTGTAATGTGACGAATGTGAGTCGATAGGGAACCAAATTTTCCGGAGTGGCTTATATAAGAGCCAATTGTGTATAAAGTGTTTTGTATTTCTAAGCCGGCTTTTCGTCGCTTACCACTGCCTGACACTTTGTTTAGGCTCCCTGAGGTTACTCAAAACGGTGTGAGAAAACGGCCAGGGCAGTCTCGACAGAGATAACGACTATTTAGTCGTAGTAGTTAGCGATTTCGATTGCTAATTACTCACGAAAGAGTTTGGCTGCAATAACGATGCTTGCGGGAAATGCAAGTCACATCCAGGATGCGATTCTCGCAAGCATCATTATTGCAACCGAATTTATTTGTTAGTAATTAGCAATCGAAAGTTAGCGATTTTGTCCTGTTCTAAAATCCAAGAGCGAAGTGACTTAAATAGATTAGAAACTCTATCGATTGATCTCTCTCGATTGAGATATTGAAGAATTAAACTTAAATCGAATCTATTCAATGCATACCATTTTATCTCATCCTAAATCGGATCTGGCAAAATATCTTTGTTTTATGGCAGTAGTGAATCAAAATTAAAGAGAAAAACAAAACATGATCCTGTGGTCTTGGATTACGACACAGTTACTCTCATAGAGAGGAGTTCTGTGTCCCAGCAGTGGGAACAGTATAGGCTAAACATGTGGTAAACCATGAAAACTTTTGAAGGATGATGTGTGAAGATAGGATGTTTTTTATAAGTGAAGGCATTTATGACATTTTTTTCATAGGGATTTTGGGGCTCAAAGGTTTATTTCTTGGTTACAAAATTGTTCAAGAACGTTAAGGACTTAATTAAGATAACCCTCATTCTGGTACCAAAAAAAAATCGATTTAAAAAAATCTAACTGATTTGTTGTTTATCTAGCACAACTCTTAATACATAAAAATTATTAATACCAATGCATATAAGATCATACTCATAGATTACATTTGTAAATAACCTTGCAAAATCTTGCTACGCCAAAAAAATCTTTAACAAAACTGAAAAAAAAGACTATAATTCTTTGTGACGACAAATTACAGAAATCGCATTTGACACACTTACGACAGCTTTATATACATAACCAAGATAATAATTATACTCCTGGTACTCATACATACAGATAGTCGTATATAATGCACATAAATACAATGATAATCATTTACTTCACACTACCATTAAACTAATCACTCTGAAACTTTTGTTTCTTAGGGTTGACAGAGTTTCAGATAATATGTAAGACGAGGTTTTTGGTTCTACTTGCAGTGTTTAGTAAGTACCCGGACGCAGCTCAATACCAGTATTTTACATGGAGCGACTGCCTATCTGACCTCCACAACCCAATTAGTACTGGGTAATACGATGCCCCTTAATGATAAGACTGGTTGTCAGACTTTTAAGGACCTCTGACTACCTAACGACTGTCAAAGATCTACAAATGACAGCCGGGACCAACGTCTTAACGTGCTTTCCGAGGCACGGAGGAAACTCGGTATGTAATGGGTGGTCACCACAGACCAACCTAGGCAAGCACAGCTTAACCTAACGATCGACCCGAGTGGCTGTTATTATTTAGCCACGAGCTCCTCAGATGTGTGTTTCTGTATGAATATAAAATATTATTATGTCCACATGAAGGCATGTGAATTTGAAGACATGTGACATCTACCAATCCGCACTGGGCCCGCGTGGTGGATTATTGCCAATTCCCTCTCATAGAGAAGAGGCCTGTGTCCCAGCAGTGGGAACATTAATAAGCTGATGATGATGATGTCCACAAGTTTTAAAATTAAAAAATAAATTGTCAACTCTATCATCTGCCACATACACATTCAAACTAATTTATTTTCTCAAACAAGATACGACATTAATTACGAAGTAAATCAAGATTTATTTGAATTAAAATAACGTTTGTGTCTCATTTGGTGTAATGTATTGTGAGCTTTTGTCTCGACTAGATATAATGAAGTCATATAACACATGGGAGTCACGTATGTGTGCAGGAGCATCAGATGAAAAAAGTAATATCTTGTACACTTCTTCTCCACCCAATGCTGAATGCAGGTCTCTTCCAAATCTCTCCACTTTTGGCGGTTTTATGTCATGGCTAACCATTGTGTTGGTTGCCGAGAGTGGCCAAGAGGTCCAGAGCAGATTGGAGGTGTGGTGGCAAAGACTGGAGAATGTTGGCCTGAAATTAAGTAGATCCAAAACAGAATACTTATTCTGTGATTTCGGCGGTCTCTCCAGTCCTACGCCTATAACTCTTGCTGGAACGCCCATACCGATCTGTTCCGATTTCCGGTACCTCGGGTCGCTTGTCCAAGGGGATGGTGAAGTAGACCGTGACGTAACGCATCGGATCAACTCAGGATGGATGAAATGGCGACAGGTCACTGGAACAACTTGCGACCCACGGATGCCCCTCAAGTTAAAGGGGAAAATATACAAGTCCGTGATTAGACCTGTCGTACTGTATGGATCGGAATGCTGGGCTGTGAAGAAGATGGATGAAAAAAGATTGCATGTAGCGGAGATGAGAATGTAGAGGTGGATGTGTGGTGTGACAAGAATGGATAAAATAAGGAATGAGTATATTAGAGGAAGTTTGAAAGTTGCGCCAGTTACAGAAAAGTTAAAAGGGAATCGACTGTCTTGGTATGGGCATGTGGTGAGGAGGGAAGAATCGCATGTGACTAAAAGAGTGATGAATATAAATGTTGATGGATGGAGGGGGAGAGGAAGACCAAAGAAACGATGGATGGATTGTGTAAGGAATGATATGAATGAAAAAGGTGTAAATGATTGTGTGACGGTTGACAGGGGAAAATGGAAGAAAAAAACATGTTGCGCCGACCACAAGTAACATGGGATAAGGGCAGGAAGATGATGATGATGTCATGGCTAACCAGTTTCTTCCAACCACTTTCCACCTAGTTAGTTGTCCCCCATTCCTTCGTCCCGTCCGTGGTCTCCAATCCAGCACTTTCTTCCCCCATCTTCCATCCAGTCTACGCATATGTATATGACCCACCCACTTCCACTATGTCCGTAAGTTTCGTTCGTCTCCATATTCCAGTGTTTTCACCCAGTCGTTGAGGGAGATGCCCAACGTGGGTTGTTCTATAGGTCTCTGACTGATTGACGTTGTCTCTCGCTCACGTCTCTGGCTCTCGTGCATTAAGTGACTAAATGGGACTATGGTCGCTGATGGTTGCTGCGACCAATGTCTTATCCAAATGTAGCGATAACATTATTCTTTCTTTTTCTTTTCTTTACTTTTCTTTTATTTTTCCTTTTCTTTTCTTTCTTTCTTTGATTAAATTCGCCCCCATCGCGTCAATCTACTTACCTAGGACAACAAGTCTCTTCAAACGCGGATGCACCAACCCATTGGAATGTTTCCAAAACACAAACAATCAGCGTGAACTTCACAAATAGCCACTGCATTTATGTAATATCTAGTTTTATTTACGAACGTAACACTATTGCTTGGAATTGTTCCACAAGTCTGTTGTTATATAGGTATATGTTCTTTCAGTCTATCTTAGAATTATTCCGGCTTCACTGTGTTTTCTGCTTTGATGTTTACAAATATGCAACATGCGTTTTTTTAAGCTTTATGAAACGGTAGCTACAGAGAAAATATTCATCATCTGCATATTTATGTTGGGGTCGGCTTCCAGTCTAACCGAATGCAGCCGAATACCAGTATTTTACATGCAGTGACTGCCTATCTGACCTCACAACCCAGTTAGTAATAAGATACCCCTTGGTAAGATTGGTTGTCAGACTTTTGGGCCACTGACTACCTGTAACGACTGTTAAAGATTTACAAATGACCTATAGTCGCAATAAATGAGATTAAAAGATTATGATAAAATCGTTTCCATCAAGAACTTAGAGCAACTAATTAGATGTGGTTTTCTTTTCTTACTTACTCGTATAGTTCTTTTTAATCCTGCTCAAGGCGGCGCCGCCTCGGGCTGAGTTAAGCTTTCAATATTATTTCTGAGAAAGTATATTGATTTAATTAGTTGTATTACTTTGTCGTGTTAGTTCCGATTGGTGTTAAATATTAAAGAACAGATACTTTGTTAACCCAGTTTTTAGAGACTTTCACCATTTGGCTAAAAAATATTTATTGATATCAAGCCTAAAGAGCATTGTAGATGTTTATATTTTGATTTTAGAATATTCTAATAAATGTACTCTCGAATCGGTAATTAATAACAGTTGTTTTCTTTTTTACAGGTATGATATTATCTTTGGATATATGCTCAACAACCAATTCAAACCATAAAGGTAAATAACATTGAAAATGAAGTCTATACTTTTGGCGTGTGGTCATAGTCGGAACTGTCACCGTGTCATCTTGCTATTGCAAAACAACTTCCACAAATGATTACCAAAAGTGCCCTCCAGACATTGACATAAAAGTGCCAAAAAGGAAATAAAAATAATTTTGAGCTTCAATCAACCGACTCATTTGTTTTAAAAGTAAATTGAAATCCTCGATCATCATCTGCCTAGCCTTTTCCCAACTATGTTGGGGTCGGCTTCCAGTCTAACCGGATGCAGCTGAATACCAGTATTTTACATGGAGCGACTGCCTATCTGACCTCCACAACCCAGTTAGTACCGGGTAATACGATACCCCTTGGTCAGACTGGTTGTCAGACTTTTTGGGCCTCTGACTACCTAACGACTGTCAAAGATCTACAAATGACAGCTGGGACCAACGGCTTAACGTGCTTTCCGAGGCACGGAGTAAACTCGGTATGTAATGGGTGGTCACCCATCCACAGATCAACCTAGGCAAGCACGGCTTAACCTAACGATCGACCCGAGCGGCTGTTATTATTTAGCCACGAGCTCCTCTGAAATTGAAATCCTCGATACTGTTCGAATTTTGAAGTTATGCATGAAGCAGTAACTAGAAAGTCAAAGCTTTTCGAAATTATTTCATAGGATTTTATGAAACCCTTTAAAACTTGTCCAGGTTAGAAATTGGTTGGAATATTTCACCAAATGCATTATGATTTACATAACCAAGTTTAAATATAACAATAGCATTCCATGTGTAATAGTTGTATAAATTCTAATTGACTTTGACAAAACGCTGGCAGACTTAAGATTAATGGCGACTGCGGAAAAATAGCAAGAATTGTTGGTTTGTTTCACAGTTTTAAAGTATTTCAGGCAGAAACAAATGGGTTAGTGAGACGAGGAAATAAAGATATATGTTTTTTTAACTTTCGTTTATATATTTTTCAACAAAGAGGACAGAATTAGGTAGGGAAACAATCAACAACAATTAAAGACTTTGTTGAATTTAGAAGAAAGAATCGGGTCTTTGACCTGCATAATCAGCCTATAATATTCCCACTGCGAGGAGGCCGATTTTTTAATAAATAAGGCCGTGTGGGACACACGGCTTTATTTATTACAAAAAAAACCGGTCAAGTGCGAGTCGGACTCGCGCACGAAGGGTTCCGTACATATCTATACAACATTAGACAAAACAGCAAAAAAATCACGTTTTTTTTTTTATTTTTTTTTTTTTTTTTATTTAAAGTGAAAATACAATTAAATATTCTGTGAATATTTCAAGCGTTTACCTGTTGCCGTTATTAATATCGAGCAAAAAATGGCAATCAAATCTCGTTTGTTGTATGGGAGCCTCCCTTAATTTTTTTTTTTAAGTTAATATATAGCGGCAACAAAAATACATCATCTGTGAAAATTTCAACTGTCTAGCTATCACGGTTTATGAGATACAGCCTGGTGACAGATATACAGATAGACGGACAGTCATCATCATCATCATCTGCCTATTAATGTTCCCACTGCTGAGACACAGGCCTCCTCTCTATGAGACGGAATGGGCTATCCACCACGCGGGCCCAGTGTGGATTAGTAGATGTCACAATGTCTTCGAATTTTTTGGTTCTAGGACATGCCGGTTTCCTCACGATGTTTTCCTTTACCGTTTTGAGAGCAGTGGTGATGAAATAAATTACACAAAGTAATGCGCCTGTCTGGGTTCGAACCCACGACTTACTGTTCGTAAGTCGGGGCCGCCACTACTGGGCCACCGCTGCTCCCACCAGTGGGCCACCGCTGCTCACTTAACTTTTATTGTAGGTACAATGAGCTCGGACGAAATCTGCTCATTTTTAAAAAAAAAATATTGGTCTTATTTTTTATATATTTTTTTTTATTATCTATTTTCTTTTTCTTTCGACCCTTTTTTTCATTAACAAAAACAAGGGATCAGATGCTGCGAATCTCCGATACTATTGGTTAATGAGCTTAAAAATAAGCGCTTCAATAGCGGCCGAATGATGCAAGCAAAAAGAGTCGTATTGGTGATTTGGTGGTGAGATTTCGTCCGAGCTCATGGTACATTCGCCACAAAGTAAATTCGCCACGAAAAAAGTATGTGTAAACTCGCCACGCTATATTTTCATGAAAAAATCTGCCATATTGTTTATTTCCGTACAGACAGCAGAAAAATGAAACAATCTGCAGAAAAAACCCTAAAAAATGTATTTAAACTGACATAAGAACTTACTCCTAAACATGAGTTTCCAAATAACCGCTCTCAAAAGTTTCCCTGTTATTTCCTTCAAACCAATAACACAGTGCTCTCAAACTCAAACAGACCAAACTACATCAAAGCCTCCAGCACTCACCCACAATGGCGAGAAATAACTTTTTCCTCAAACATATAACAAATAAATGTTATATTATAACTTTCTTTGCGGCAAACTCAATTGGGTGTAAAATACTACGCCTTTGAACTCTCCGTTGACTGTGAAAACCTTGTACTTAAAAGTTTTTTTTATGTAAGAGGGAATATCTGTTTCCTAAAGAAAGGAAAAGATATGCAAATGAACAGTTAGACATGGTGATTTTGTGTGAAATTAAGTGAAAGGAGGTCACAGTTTTCGGCTTATTGGTGAGCCCGTTTTTTAATCTAAATAAGACAGCCCTAATTGATGAAGAGCAGCGGTGGCCCAGTGGTGGCGGCCCCGACTTACTAACAGTAAGTTTTGTGTATTTCATCACCGCTGCTCTCAAAACGGTGAAGGAAAACATTCTGAGGAATGGCATGTCCTAGAACCAAAAAATTCGAAGATATGTAACATCTACCAACCCGCACTGGGCCCGCGTGGTGGATTATAGCCCATTCCCTCTCACAGAGAGGAGGCCTGTGTCCCAGCTGTGGGAACATTAATAGGCTGATGACGATGATTTAATGATGTTGTAAGGTTATTGCATCTGTATCAAGATATTCCTTGAATATTTAAATATATGTAACTCGTTAACAGCTTGTTACTATGCGCATGCACTTAATTAGGTGTTTATCGATTATTAGCACTATGCGAAGTGACTGAAAAAAAACCGGCCAAGAGCGAATTGAACTCGCGCACCGGGGGTTCCGTACCAATTTTTTAAAGGACAAACTGTAGAAGTTGTAAATTAAGGTACATTTTGGTACTTACTTCCAAGTTTTCGCGATAATCTAAATTTACCCATATCTTTTTATCGTGTTGACTCAGAACCTAATAGGAGCTATGGACCTCAGTATCTGGTATAAATTTCAACTTGCAAGGTTCCCCCGTTCCTGAGAAAATCAGTGGTGACAGATGGACAAGAAAGTGATCTTATAAGGGTTCCTTTTTGTACCTTTTGAGGTACGGAACCCTAAAAACAAAAATTGGTCATAACTTTTTAATCGTACCAAATTACCTCGTCATTCTCAGGGTTAAAAAGTTTGAAAATGACCTGGCCCACGCCCCTATTAGATGTGATCCATACTTCCAGGGACATCCTGTATATATTGAAAAATCAGAACACAACATAACATGACGCCCGTTTCCCTGGCAGGTTGGGCGAAGGTGTACCTCAATGTGAAATAATCTCATGACATCATGAGATTATTTCACACTAGCGGACGTCCCGCGGTTTCACCCGCGTAGTTCCCGTTCCCGTGTGGAGGACGGGGATAAAATATAGCCTATGTTACTCAGGGTGAATGTAGCTTTCTAATGGTGAAAGAATTTTTGAAATCAGTTCAATGAAATCATTACTTCCGGAGATTACCCCTTAATACAAACATACAAACTTACAAACAAATGTTACCTCTTTATAATATTAGTATAGATCGATTTTCGATCGTACGCATACGATAAACTTTAATCACACATTTACAAAAAAGGCATTCCAGTTTCTTGACCCACGAACTGTTACTTCTAGAGCAGATGGGCCATTATTCCTCCAAGAGCAAACAACATAATTTACACCTACCACACAAATCAGTATCAAACCAGACTAGAAACTCCTTGACACAGATATTCCAACCTATTTCCCGTATACATTACTTTATATGGGGTAAATGTAGGGTTACCAATGTTACCATTTCAAAATTTAAAAAGTCCTGACAAAAAAGCCGGACATTTGCAAAATGTAAGGATATTTTTGGTATAAATCTTTCTTTTTTTTGCAGTTGTATTTATTTTCTTAATAGAACAAAAAAAAAATCTTCAGAAGAAAATAAAAAATAAAAATACCAATCGAATTGAGAACTTCCTCCCTTTTGAAGTCGGTTAAAAATGGAGACAAATGACCCGGCCGGAAAAAGTCGTCTAGATTCTCTTACACTTGTCGTTGTCCCAACTTTTTTGATAATTTCACCATTTTATTTTATGTTTTCTCCTGTGCGGGCTAATAAATGCTTTATCTTTCTTTCTTTCTTTTACATTCCCGTACAAATACGGACGGATAGTAGCCCTAGGTATATGTGAATACGCGTGCGGTGTGCAATCAGACGGACGTCCGGTTTTGCCACCGGTATACGGGATATTATCGAGCCTACGTCGGCAGGGAAAGTTGCTTGGAATATTTGTAGATTATAAAATTAAATAGAACACAAGTTGTGGGGTTAATATCAATGTGAAAGTTGTAACTTTACAACGTTAAGCTCGATTGTTTATCAGGGTTACTGGTAATTCGACGTATTTCTTGCAGGACGTCAATTAGTAGTGTTCTAATGCAACAAATTAAGCCATCAAATGTTCCACGAAAGTTCAGATAGTTAGATTTTTAGTTTTTTTGAAAAAATATAGCTTTTTAAGTCTTGATTCGTGTAGAGTATAAAGGGAGTAAAAAACCTCTTAACGAAGCCGTAAGGCACTTGTTGATATTTTTTTGTTCTACACCACACATGGGAACCTTCTAGTTCCGTAACTAGAAGGTTCCCATGTATGGTGATTCTTCGATTATCTCCGTAGATGGGGGTCAATGTTACAACTTTTTGAAAAAGTTAAAAAAAAAAGAAACAAGTTTTTAGTATGAGATTTTTACTTTAAACACCTCCACGACTTCCGTACTATTCAATCCATCCATCAGCTACAAAAACAAAACATGATTTTTCACCCCAAAAAAAAGTCGTTTCCCAGGAATAATTTTTGCGTAATGTTACCTAGTTTGATGTACAGAATGCTTGGTTGACGGCTTCGTGATGAGGTTGTTTACACCATGTATTTAACGATGTTGAAGCACTTTTCTGTCACCCTGACGCCTTTTCACAAACACGTAAATACTGCTCGTTGGTTCAGTGGTCCTGGCTTCGATTACAAGGTCAGGCAAAGCGTTCTTAGGTTTTTCTATCAGGGAGATCTCAGTACCATCCACGGAGTCTGGATTTGCACCTCTTCTTCTTAGTCGTTCACTCTTGACAGAGTGGTCGTGGTCATGAGGGATCGCCCACAACAGCGGTCGCTGCCTTCGCGATCCTTTTCCACCGGTCTCTATTGGTCGCATGGCGAGCACATTCAGCCAGAGGGATCTTGGTGATAGATTTAATGGAGTCTGTCCATCGGGTTGGTGATCTACCACGTGGTCTCGTGCCTTCGACTCTACCCTGAATTACCAAACGCTCCATGGAATCATTGTTGCGGGTAACGTGTCCAAAGAATCTGAGGATTCGTAATTGCACAAGCGACGACAGTCTTTGTTTAATATTGAGTTCTTTGGGTATTGACACGTTAGTCCGATGAGCGGTCCAGGGAATCTTTAGCATGCGCCTCCAACACCACATCTCAAGGGCGTCAATCTTGCGTCGGTCCTGCATACGCAATGTCCATGTCTCCGCTCCATATTTGCACCTGGTTGATGCTAATTGGCTCGCCCCTTATTACACATAACTGATTGTGGGTGTACTATCAGGTAGCTCTACCTAACCCTTCAGGAATTACAAGGGTGATGTTATGATGACGCAAAACAAAAGAAAATTACAACCGTTTCAATAACCTTAACAAAATCCGTAAAGATAGAATCATTTAAAATGAAATCTCTGAAGATCCCAACACATTATAATGAAATAAAAAAACTATTCATCAAAATGCCATTTGGGGGTCCTAAAATACTTTGCATAACGAGGAGGATCAAGGTCTGAAACCCTTCACTGAACATAAGGGGTAAGGGTTATCCGACGTAAAATATTTCAGCAAAAATTGGGATCCCTCCGGATTTAATTTGGAAATAAAAATAGATTTGGGATGATGGTTCTGTAATTATTATTTTAATGAAATAATTGCTTATTGGAGCTAGGTTAAAATCAAAATCAAAGCATTACTTTTAAGTAAGCCAGTTACAGGCACTTTTGTATAGTCGAAACAAAGATGAAAATTAAATGTAGCTACAGTCCCAGTCACAAGACATAAAAACTGTGAAAGTACTGTAGTTGCCCATTCCTTTGCGTAGATCTCTGTGGAGAAGAACGGGGAAGAAACTCCATGGACGCTCTTTTAAATCAGAATATTGTTACAAAATCTTGGTTACATCATTCATATTGAGATGGTACAGTATGTGAGAACAATGTAGCTAGATGTGAACGTTAAAAGTGACCACAGTAAAAACACACAAAAAAAAATACATCTCAAAATAATCCATTCAAATAAGCCATGGCCACTAAGAGATTACCAGTCACAATTGACAGCACCTGTTCACGTTAGTTCGATGTCTTAAGTTTTTTTTACATGGATATTGTATGAGATGCTAGAGACCTGCCTTTGTTTTTTGCACGATTTTTTCGACGTGAAAAACAGCGAGATTTCTTTATAAGTACGCGGTCACACAAACAGTCGAGGAGCTCGTTACTAAATGGCTAAATAATAACAGCCGCTCGGGTCGATTTTTAGGAGAAGCCATGCTAGCCTACGTTGGTCCGTCAATGGGTGACCATCCAGTACATGCTTAGTTTCCTCCATGCCTCGGAAAGCACGTATTCCACGAGCTTCCTAGACGTGAGTTTATGTTGAATATTTACCTTCTTTGTGCAGTCACTGTTTGATTTGTGTTTCTGATTCTATACTACTGTCGTAGTTTTTTTTTTAATCAAAATGACTTTAGTATTCGTTAATGTGACCGCTTGATGGCTGCGCCTGTGTATTTTCTAGTAACTTTATTTTACAAGGCAGGCAGCCGTGTGGTATCCGGCAGAGTAGAATAGAACCAACCCATTACACTCACGGGTGTCGTATAAGGCGACTAATGTCTGAGGCAGAACACCTTGCGCCTCCGTAGACCAGAGAATGGGCAGCAGCGTTTTCTGTTAGTCTTTCATCACTGCGATCTCCAATCCGCCTGCCAAGCGTGGAGATTACGGCAAATTCCTCCCATCATGGGAGAGGCTTATGTCCAGCAGAGGACGTTATGGACTGTTGTTGTTGTTGTTGTTGTTGTTATTTTACAATATATCTGGTGTACGAATTCCTCAAGCCTTTGATTGCATCTACGGAAAACCTTCTACAAATAGTTAACAGTTTTCTATCAAATATTGATAATTCCTTAACATATAAACCTCTTCAATGTTTCTGATGATTGAAATTGTAATTGGATTATTATTAAACAGTGAGTAACTAACTTAAAGTTTTGTTTAATGTCAAAGGAAACTGCTGTTACTTTAAGCAAGTTTTGTTTAATCAATGTCCCGCCGGATGGCATCGAATCAAAATTTGGGCCCACCTTCAAAATAATTTGAGCAGCCTCTCTGTAGAATTTTTGAAGTGAAAACTTCTTTAGGCGCGTTGAGCACTTTTTGGGTGAAGGAAAAACATTGAACTCATCGTCACTTGACGTAACGTGCGGTCACGCTTCGTAGTACTTGTAGGCGATCCGCTATGGCGTAGCACCACATAGGAATGCACGGGGCATAACCAGTACTACGACTGGGGAGGGGCCTGTGTACTTTTTGTTTTCACTTCTATCGGCAGTCCCCAAAGACTGCCCCGATTGTTTTTTTATACATTCGGTTATCCAACTTAATTTTATTATTATCTAGAGGTAAATAAACTAAAAGGACAGTACGGATACATTTCAACGACGTTCGCATTTCAAACCGATGTCGTTAGCTTTTTACAATGAGAAAAAAAAAACAAGAAGCAATCGACAATCCATTAGCAATGTCCAATTGCAACAGCCTGAAACATTAGCGCCTCGGATCCAACTACAAATGGTTCTGTAAAAACTATTACCTTTAGAACCATTAACTTTTTTCTCCGTTTCGTATTGACTTAAAGATCGTATTAAGAATTCATTTCGTTTCAAATCGGTACAATCCTCCTACCGTCTTGTATTAATGAGTTTCTTTATTTAAGAAAATTGAACCTTTTCAGGAGTTGTTACAGTATCATTTTGTTTGGCGCGTGTAAGAACATTAAGGTGCTAAATATGTATTGATTTTATCTTTGGTAATAGAAAGTCTTGAGGCGATGTTATCTGTGATTATCCTGATTTCCCGTGGGTAGGTTAATATTTTCTTAGCACGTGATTTGTTGTGACATTTGTTTTTTCAGTTGAAAGCAGAGGATAAGAGGTCTATAAATAACAGTTTTTTTGCTTCTTTTTATACCTAACCGTAGTTAACTTTCAGAAAATTCTTGGCATTTCAAGTATAATTAAGGCGATTACAACAGCTAAATTAGCAACTCTATTTGTGGAGGTTCAAACTTCGTCTGAAATGCTATTAGAATAAAGTTCTAATCAGCTTGCACTACAAAGTGGTTGTTACGTGAGTCACTGCGGGCCGAATAGTGTGAAATGAGTGTTTTTTTGCGATTTACAGAAAAATCTTTTGATTGGACTAAAAAAGTAAAACACTATGGTGCTAATATGTTGCTTTTAGAATTATTTGCCAAAAAATCAGAATGATCGTATGTATTTTAGTACGGTTTTTACTCGTTAAAAGAAATTTTTAGAGATAAGTTCGTGATTTTTTTCTATCGAATAAAATTAGTTATATTATGTTAGTACTATCGTACTAGTTTAGATCCTGTAGAATGTCATAAATTTTTCTGGTTTTGTTTATTGCAGTGAATCATATGCTTTTTTGCATTATAAAAGTCGCGTTTAGCTCATGTAATAATCACCTTAAATCGTAGGTAAATAAGTAAGTTGGTGGAGTTTCAATATTATTCTCATGTAGCAATAGAAAAGGTTTTTCATTCATTATTACCAAAAAAAAAAACAACTAAATGACATCCATTATAATAATAGTGGCTTGGCCTAAAGGCGATTGCTTATTTTTGGCAGAAAAATAAGTTCTGAGGTTGTTTTTTCCGTCTTGGCCATACATAATACATAGATTGACGCAAATAGCCCGCGTCTTAATTTTTGAACCAACGTCCAACACCATAATATCACGACTAAGTTAATCAAAGGTAGAAATCCCAAGTAATGGGGTCGAGCCTTTTGCCATCAACACGTAATAAATACAGACTCTGTGGCTGATAATAAGAAATTCCTGATGGAAAAACCCGATAACACTTTTCCCGACCTGGGAATCGAACCCAGGACCTCATGCTCAAATTCAAATTCAAATTCAATTTCAATTTCAAATATTTATTGCTCAACACAGTACATTTTATACATTTCCAGATGTCAAATTAATGCGCAGTCCACTGTATTGTTCCAGAACTGTTCCACTGTATTGCTCAGAAGTTGTGATTGCGCCCAAAACACCAACGAGGCAATGTTTTTGAATCAGTCACATTTTATACGCAAAATGTTATTTTTTCTTCTGAAAACAGGCAGCATAACCTTAAATCTTTGTTACACTACTGATTATATTCTATTCTCAGATTATTCTGGATCATCGACCCATTGTTATAAGCTGCATTTTCAAATACAATTTTATTTTAGTTTACTTTCTATCTTGGCCCTAGCTGTCATTAGGACAAATGGCCGGTCATCAAGGACGATAAAATGGAAGAAGCGAACATCGATTTGTCTGTGAGACATTCACCCTGAAACTATTGGAGTGGGACATGACCGATCGGATAATTCAAACTGTTTGTAGATTGTGGCGTGATTTGAATTTGTTGAAGACAAATAAACAACACATTGTGTCACGAGCAAAAGGGCCTGCAGCTCATATACATTGTAGTCTTTGCTGCAGCTATCCGATGCATCTAATGTCAACGTCAAGAATTTGATCATGACAGTTCTCTTGTGTCTCTGGCTCATATACGTCACTCATTTTGCCTCTCATCAATGTTGCACAGTCTTTTTGTAATCTTTAATTATTAATGTAATAAATATTAAAAAGTTGATTCCGGGTTTTTATTTCTACAGAATTTTTACTATTTATGAGAGTGAACCCAGGCAGGCGCGTTGACTAGTACTATTTTTTACTGCGGGCATTGTCAGTTATCCGAGAATAGCGGTGGCCCAGTGTCCCTATTTACTAGCAGTAAGTCGTGGGTTCAAACCCAGGCAGGCGTATTTCATCACCACTGCTTTGAAAACGATGTTGGAAAACATCGTGAAGAAACCGGCATATCCTGGAACCGAAAATGTGAGCTGTGACATCTACCAACCTGCACTGGGCTCACGTGGTGGATTATAGCCCATTCCTACGCATAGAGAGGAGGCCTGTGTCCCAGCAGTGGGAATATTATAGGCTGATTATTCTTATTCTTAAGGAGCTATCCGAGCTGGCTCTCTTTATTTTTGAAAATTAAAAAAAAAAATGAAATAGTGTTAATCTTATCATATATGGCCTGTAACGAAAGAATCGTAAAGTTTGGTTGGCAAAGCCATGCAAATAAAAGCTCTACAGTACCTATTTACACTTTAGAATTAAGGCATAAATGGCTTAATTGTAAACTATGAAGAATAGCGAAAAATACTCAAACGAGTCTTGGGCCCGATTTTGATGAAAACTAAAACAACATCTTAAAAAAAACCGGCCAAGTGCGAGTCGGACTCGCGCACGAAGCTTTCCGTACCATTATCTATACATTAGACAAAACGGCAAAAAAATCACGTTTGTTGTATGGGAGCCACCCTTAAATATTAATTTTATTCTGTTTTTAGTATTTGTTGTTATAGCGGTAACAGAAATACATCATCTGTGAAAATTTCAACTGTCTAGCTGTCACAGTTCATGAGATACAGCCTGGTGACAGACAGACGGACAGACAGACGGACAGACAGCGAAGTCTTAGTAATAGGGTTCCGTTTTTACCCTTTGGGTACGGAACCCTAAAAAAAGAAAAAAAAAGAAGCAAATGTTCTACATTTGTATCTGTAATTTTTATGGTGTATATAATATAGAGTATTGTATTTTATTCTATTCTATCTTTGGATTTTTTATCAGAAATTAAACCTGTTAATTTTGGGGAAAAAAAACACAAATCAAATTCAAATTAAACTGTGGGAATTAATGACAATGAGTATTTTTCAATATTAATAATATTATAGTGTTGAAGGTTATGAAATCTAAGATTACCGTTCAATTTTTTTTTAAAACGTCTAATTCTAATCAATAAGATCAAAAATAACAAAAGAAAAACGCCCTTTATTTTACAGAACATTAAAAATTCTAACCGGAATGAATTCGGAAATGTATTTAATACGCAATTTTCAGGGGTGGAAGGGTTGCTCAACATTTTTGTCAGTCCATTTCCTGTTAGGGCGCCCCTTGGACTGCCTGATGAAGTTCCAAACAAGTTAGGGTTGTTCCTGAAAGGTTACAAATTGTTTTTGACAGGTTATTTTTGACCAATTTAGGGCAGAGACACGAGTGGTGAGTTGGATGTGTGGAGTGACAAGAATGGATTAAGTAAGAAATTAGTATACAGGCAATATTCTATTCTATTAAACAGATGTGTTGTGAGCGCGCAATCGTGAAGACTCGAACACGAGCCAATTGGCCTGTTTTGCCTTTATTCAGCGTCACTGCGTGTATGTGAGCTGGCTCTGCCCAGCAGCACACTTTTTTCGGTGGTTTTGTAGGTGTATAACATATCTGTTTGTTCAAATATCATTGTATACAGGTGACATTTTATCACTTTACAAAAAAAATGGGTATAATAGGTGAACGGAGTAGAAACAAAAGCATACTTAGTTTTTTTTTTTTTTTACGAAAAAAAAATTCCAAATTCAAATCATACGCGTACTGCGTATGATTCTAATATAAAAAGTTTATAGCATTAAATAAAAAGCAAAAATTGAAATTTGTAGCATTTTTTGATGATGGATCAATTTTTTTCTAAGCTGTGGAAAGAATAAAAATAAAACTAGTTATGCCATAAGTTTCTACTCAAAGTCATCCGGTATTAGAGGAAATTTGAAAGTGACGTCGGTTACCGAAAACTTGAATGGAAGTCGATTGTCTTGGTATGGACATGTAATGAGAAGGGATGAAACGCATGTAACTAAAAGAGTTATGGGATGTTGATGGATAGAGAGGGAGAGGTCAAAGAAAAGATGGATAGATTGTGTGAGGGACTGAAACTCAAAGCATTTATTTAAATTAGACCATTACGGCACTTTTGAATGTCAAAAATACAAAAAAAAAATCAAAACTACAGTCCCAGTCACAAGACATAATAGCTTGAGAAAGTACTGTAGTTGCCCAATACCTAGCGTACAGCTATGGAGAAGAACGGGCAAGAAACTCCATGGACACTCTTTTAAATCAAATAATATTTTAACATAGGTACCTGAACATACCAGTAACGACTGTTAAAGATCTACAAATGACAGCCGGGACCAATGGTTCAACGTGCTTTCCGAGGCATGGAAGAAACTCGGAATGTAATTATGGTCACCCATCCACAAACCGACCTTGGCAAATAACAATAATAATTTAGCCACGAACTCCTCAAAATATGGTTAAGTAAAACATAAAAATATGATAAACTCCAAACAACTCTGTTCAATAATAGGCTTGTGTCCTGAAATAATCTAATTAGTCCGTCAGTTAGATTATCAAAAATTATTTGACACGTATTTTTTCTTTTGCTACACCAAAATTGACGAAGATACGACGCTTTTAAAATTCCCAATACGTCAGGCCGTGCTATAATTTTTAGTGCGTTGTAACGTCACGAGCCCCTACTCTCGAGTTTTGATGCGTTTTATCTTTGTCAATATTCATTGATTTACAAAAACAAAAAATACGTGTCCGTTACTTATTTCCCAATACACTAACTGACGGACTAAATAGATTTGCAATTTATTGATGGTGGAAACTAGCCTATTTACAATACAGAATTTAAATAACTTATTTAACTTTTAAAATGGGTGCACCCAAAGGTAAGTAAGTAAGTAAAATTTTATTTGTTTAAACATGGTGTACATGATACATTGCATGCAAGATAGTAATAACATACAGAAAAGTTCTAACATGTTTAGCCGCATATTGTGGCGTACAAATTGGAAGAGATGGTGCATAAACCGTGATAATAATCATCAAAATTACATTATAGAAATTATGTAGGTACTTATTAAATCATCATTATTCATTAAAGATTAGGTATCATTACAATTCAGCAAGTATAATTATTTAGATAAAATTAAATGTCAAAGTAGTCATTAAATACATTAGTCAATAAAAATATGGATACAATACCACTAATACAAAACTATCATTAAAATGTCAACACCAAATTACAATACAACAAATTACAATAACATGTCAAAAAATACAACATTGTCATCTCAAGAACGAACAAACTTGTCCTCTTTCATAAACTTTGCTATACTGTAATATGCTCTTTCAGTAAGTAAACTCTTCAATTTATTTTTAAGAGCAGATTTATTTAATGTTCTCCACGATTGGGGAAATTTATTAAAAATGGTCGGAGCCATGCAAAAGATGCTCTTACGCATAAGAGTTGTTTTAGCGCCGTGAACACAGAGTTTGAAATTATCACGTCTATTCCTAGGAACAGCATCAGATAATAGCTGAAATAAATCAGAATTTGATTTAATGAACTGAACTGTTTCCAGGATATAAAAACTTTTTTGCAAAAAATAAAACCGACTTCAAAAAACACGAAAAAGTGAAAAATAACTTTAGCTTCAGAAGTCGGTGACTTTTGTTTGATTGATTTTTTTTTTGTCACCGACTTCTGAAGCTAAAGTTATTTTTCACTTTTTCGTGTTTTTTGAAGTCGGTTTTATTTTTTGCAAAAAAGTTTTTTATTTATCCATTTTTAGTTGTTCCCAAACAAATATTTGCCATGAATTTATTTCACATTATTACCAATACATGTCATGGTAATAGGCGTGAGCAGCGGTGGCCCAGTGGTGGCGGCCCCGACTTACGAACAGTAAGTCGTGGGTTCGAACCCTGGCAGACGTATTACTTTGTGTAATTTATTTCATCACCACTGCTCTCAAAATGGCGAAGGAAAACATGACATTTACCAACCCGCAATGGGCCCGCGTGGTGGATCATAGCCCATTCCCTCTCATAGAGAGGAGGCCTGTGTCCCAGCAGTGGGAACATTAATAGGCGGATGATGAATAGGCGTATCGCCAATATATGGAACTTAACATACCTTTTTTTTTTTAGGATGGGTTATCATCAAATTACAGGGATAATTTAACCCGCTCTGGGCGGAGCAGGAGGGAGTGTCAGACTTTTACTGACTAAGACCCATCCATGTTCCTTCTTAGCCCTTTGTATTCCAGAGCCGCAGTATCTCTTTAGAACAGTCCCTTTTGCTGACATCTCTTTGAGGCGCGCGCGGAACACAAACGAACTGTCGAAATCTGGGTGTATTGTACACATCTGCATACCCCCTCAGAGCATACAGGCGTAATGTTACGTCATGATGTTGTATAAACAATAAACATCCAAGCGATTGCAACATTTACGGTACGTTTGCCGTCTATTTTTGAAGAGTTCCATTGTATATCTCCGAAGATCAGCATCAGATGTTCACAAAATTAAAATGGGACCACACGGGAAGCACTAGCTTTCAAATAAAAAAAGAATCATCAAAATCGGTTCACCCAGTCGAAAGTTCTGAGGTAACAAACACAAAAAAAAAAAAAAAAAAAAAAAAAAAAACAGTCGAATTGAGAACCTCCTTTTTTTGGAAGTCGGTTGATAAAGAGGGCAAAGTCAATATCTTATGTTTAATAAAATACGGTTTACAGCTGTCCGTTGTTTGCAGTCTAAACATCGATCTAATGCACCTTTTCTGTGCCCGAAACGCTATTTCATTGTCCGTGCTATTCCCCCAAAAGATGACTCCATATCTAAGAATTGATTCGGCTAATCCGTAGTAAGCAGTAATTAGCGCATCTGTGTTGAGAGCCACAGCAAGCTGTTTCAGAGCGTAGGCTGCACTACACAATTTCTTACTAAGGGCGTCTATTTGAGGTTTCCAATTCAATTTAGAATCTATTATTAATCCCAGAAATTTTGTTGTGTTAGCTTCAGTGATTTTTATATCATTAAATTGAATATTAAAATGATTGTTAATTGTTTTTGTACGTTGTGTAAAGTGCATTAAGTTAGTCTTTTTTAAATTAATTATTAGATTATTATCGTTTAACCAATTTATAATAGATATTAGTGAATTATTAATGTCGTGTTCATATGTGTTTATGTCTTTACAAGCTATTGTCAAAGTGCAATCGTCAGCAAAAAGTGCCATAGGTTGTTCAGTTACTTTAGGCAAGTCATTTATGTACAGAATGAACAATGGAGGCCCCAATACACTGCCTTGAGGTACTCCGTACTTTACTTCACGTTCCTCTGATCTTGAAGTTTCTTCACGTTTACTTTTTTTATTTATCGTGCTGATTTCTGTTACTTGTTTACGGTTATAAAGATACGATTTTATTAATTCTAAAACATTGCCTCTAACACCATAGGCATCAAGTTTCTCTACCAGGGAATTAAAATGAACACAGTCAAAGGCCTGTGTCATGTCGCAGAATATGGCACAGACTGGTGTTCTCTTATCTACATTTAGCATGACATTATGTAAAAACTCATATATAGCCAAATTTATACTTTTATTTTTTCGAAATCCCTTTTGTTCGTCACTTAGTATATTATATTTTTCGAAATAGGTATTAATTTCACCATATATATATATTTTTCGAACACCTTAGCCATAACTGGTATAAGCGCGACCGGTCTGTAATTTATCATTAATTCATGATTATCTTTCTTATATAGCGGTTTCACTATAGACTTCTTTAATGCATCGGGAAATATACCTGCACTTATGCAAAGATTAATAATGAAACACAAATGAGTACATATTTCAAATGCAACTGCTTTCAATATTTTTGTGGCAATACCATCGTAGCCAACACTGTTCGTGTTTTTTAGCTTCATTATAATATTTATTATGTCATGGGGCGTAGACGGAGCCATGAACATAGACTGTGCTCTGCCAAGAATTAATGACGTTGAGTTTGTTCCCGCGTTAATTGTTGGTTGTACTTTATCTATAAAATAATTATTAAATGTATTGGCAATGTCAATTGGGTGTGTGATGTCTTTAATTTCAAATTTGATGCAAGAAATTGAGTTTTTCGGGGCATTGTATTTACTCCTATTAATTATTTGCCACATAGTCTTAGACTTATTATCAGATGTTTTAATATTGTAATTGTTGTGTGCTTTCTGAGTTAGATTCATAATTCTTTTGAGTAATTTCGAATATCTTTTGAATTTATCTCTATTAGCTTGACTTGGTTTTATATTGCCATAGAAGGTTCCTTTTGTTTTTACTACATAATTTTATCCCGCGTGATACCCAAGAAGGTTTTTTCGTAGTCTTAATGGTTATCATTTTCCTGGGAAAACATAGTTCGTAGAATAATTGGAACGTTTCAATAAAACAGTTATAAGCTGCATAAGGATCGTCCATCTCGTACATATCTGAGAAGGATAGACTACTTAGATAAGTCTTGAATTTTTCTATATTTTCCTGACTGTAGTCTCGTGTACGTTTGCGATAATACTTAAGAACATCCTTTCTCTTAACGGGGCACTTTAACAGTTGTGCTGTGTGATCGGATAGCGCAAACTCCAATACTTCTGATCTACAACGACGCTTGTTAAAATTATGCGCAAAATTATCAACGCATGTTTGGCTCGGAGCCCGAGTAGGTTGTATCAATGCAAGTTGTAAATTAAAATTCAAGAGAATATACTCAAATTCGGCTGACAGTTTACTTCTCTTCAAAATATCAATGTTGTAATCACCAGCTAAAATCGTTGTTTGGACAAATATTTTAAAAGAGTTTCCAGTTTATCAAAAAACTCATTGATATTATTTGAGTTAGGTACTCGATAAATACACACAATTACAATGTTATAGTCCGTCAATTCAACTGCACAACACTCGAATATACTTTGCAAGGACATGTTTGCTACATTGGCCAATCCCTTCCATTGAATACCATGCTTAACAAGTATACATGCACCGCCTCGCTTACTTGTTTGTCGACTATAACAAGCAGCCAAACTATAATTAGGTAGGTGTAGCTGATTCTCACAGTCAGCCATCATAAAATGCTCTGAAATGCATATTACATCTACATCAACATCTCGTTCCAAAAGTCCACATCAACAGACTGAGAGCGCGTCAGATTTATTAAGGAGACTGGCAATGTTCTGATGTGTGAAGGTGAAGAGCAGGATTCAAATCTGTTATGAATATGATGTTGATATGTTGCTTGACCTCCGATACTCAAAACAGAAATGTAAGGTGAATAAGCGATCCAACTATTATTGACCAATGGTTGAGTCGTTGACTGGCGATTGAGAGGTCGTCAGTTCAAACTTGGCTTGATTTAATTGTTAGTACAATATTATGTACTTATTGTTTGTAACAGTCAATTTAAGTGGATTTGTTTAGAGAGACATCAAAATGGTTTTTCATTGTATTAGCTATCTGATTAATTTAAAGATACGAGTTTTCTAGACTTCCAAAGTTTAATTATAATAACGTATTTACAAGTTGTAGAGAAAATAATGAAATTCTTTGCTTCTTTGAGACATCTCGTTCATGATTTTATTTTCTTTTGGTAGACATTATATCGTATCACAGACGTAAACAGTGTTGTTTATTTTTATTATTCAGTATTCATTCATTGTCACAAACCATCGCGGGTTTAACAGTGATATGCCAGACATGGCAACTCGGTAAACGGAAAAACGCGCAACGCGCCGCGTGTCTAGAAATGAGCACTTATGGGTAGGCCATGTTAAATAGCGCAACGACTTTAGCTTTTCGTATTATCCATGTGTTGTTATGTTGTACTTACAATCATTAATTTTACTGATAAATAACCAGAATAACGCATACGAGAAGGTCGGTTTCTGCACTACGTGTCTCCAGTGGCGGACTTAGCCCGTTAGAGGCCCGGGGCGGCAAAGCTGAATGAGGCCCCTAGCTTTAAAAAAATGTAGTTTTAGAATAGATTAAAATAGAATACTCTTTATTATGTACACCATAAAATTACAAATACAAAAAGTAAAACATTTTAGGGGTGACACAATGGGCGCGGGTCTTATCGCTGAAAGCGATCTTTTAAAGACAACCTTTTTTAGTTTTACAAGCTTTTTATTCAGTTCACATTTGTATGTATAAATAAGTGTTTATGTTTATTTCGTTAAAATCTGGCAAGTGAAATTTAAATTATAATTAAATTATTTAGGCTTATTACACATACATACCTACATATGGAATGGATATGGGTACTAAGCACGTTTTTAAAGTCTTGTTTAGGATTTGATCAGGGGAACGCGAAGGCCTTTGGGGGCTCCCCAAGACCGGAGGCCCGGGGCGGGCCGCCCCTTCCGCCCCCCTGTTAGTCCGCCACTGCGGACTCGCAGTGCTCTTATTCGATTCCAGCTAAGAAACCAAATATTTGTTTAAGATAGAAAAAACACACTTAGATGTTTCGAATCGAACGAGTAACTGCTATAGCTTGACTTTGCCCAAGATACAGAAACCATCGAGTTCCCAACTTTTATGAAAAAATAGGGAAAATTTGAAAAAGAGCATGTAATTTCTAGAAAAAACTTTCCAGAAAAATCAGAACATGAATTTCATTTAAAACTTCTCACATAGCTGTTAAATTCGAGAACTTTCCATTCAATTCTAGAATAATCTCTCTCTTTTGCCAGTTTTCTTTAAGTCGTTACTTCCGTTCCCTTTGATGTTTATTCGACATTTTTCTTTAAAAAGAACTTTTGGAACAAACACGAGCATTACTCAGGAACGTCGCCTCTCAACACCTAATTAGCAAATGTCGTAATGTAAACTAATTTTAACTTTATTTTGTACTAGTTATAGTTCGTTTTGTTTGTTACAAAACTTTTAGGTATCCATAACATATAACAGCACGACTGTAATCCCCGAAGGGTAGGCAGAGGTCTATCTAATTATAGTACAGTATAGGTGGCGGGTGTGTCGGGTCATTTAGTTCCCTTCAATATGGTTGAGTTGAATGGCGTCGGTACATGCGTCATGTCTGTGAACCGGCGCTGTCAGTTGGGACTGGTCATCTCTTAGCTGCCAAGGTTCATTTTAATTACTTTATTCATACATTTTTGATCTAATCTTTTACTCTGGATGCTCTTAGAGTGCATGTCTTTCTACATCGTTCTCACATATATGTATAATCTCGAAATTAATGATGTAACCAAGATTTAGTAACAATATTTTGATTTTAAAAGAGTGTCCATGGAGTTTCTTGCCCGTTCTTCTCCATAGAGATCTACGCTAGGGAATGGGTAACTACAGTACTTTCTCAAGTTATTATGCCTTGTGACTGGGACTGTAGCTTTGATTTTCTTTTTTGTATTTTTGACTTTCAAAAGTGCCGTAATGGTCTAATTGAAATAAATGCTTTGAGTTTGAGTACACCCACATTTCGCCAACTATGTTAGAGTCCCATGTAATAGGGCACGAGCCTATTGCCATCAACCGGGCACAAATCTAGACTCCGTGGCTGCTACTGAGAAATTCCGGGCGGAAAACCCCTAACAGCTTACCCGACCTGCAGGCCTATTACTTATCTTTCTGATATCCAGTGACTATCAAGCTTCGGTTGTACACCGAACTTTGAAGACAACCGTGAATGTCATAATATTAGTATTACGTATCACACAGAGTGGATATGACTTTACGGTGACTAACAGCCCGAGTACGTCTTTCACGAAAGCCACTTCAAACTCAGTTGTCATCAATATGATGTCCACTATGCTCACATAATCGCAATATTAGAAGAATGGATACAAAAGCGTCTGTCAAAATGAGTTACGGTGACTATCAGCCACGATGGACACCGATGACGTCATATTTGATCGTGACTGGTCATATATAATACGAAACTAACCTTTTGACAGTTATTTGATGGACACTAAGTTACTATTATTTCGAGCTGTCAACGGAGATACGTAATAGCCTTGCTGGAATCGAACTTAGGACCTCATGCTGAGCAGTCGCACTTGCCACCACTAGACTACCTGGATTATCACATAGGATATTTTTTATCCCAGTAGAATGAACCCGTGGGACATTTACCAAATTCCACACATAAGGCTTAAACTAACGTGTAATCATTACTTCGAGTCGGGTTTCCTGTCAACAAAAACTATCGAATCGAATCTTCCGACCCGAACACGTGTAGCCCCTGAAATGAGAGTATAGGTATCGTTGATGCCAGATAAGATGACAATAGCGGTCATTGACCCACCTACATTTATTTTTGTTAACTTTGAAAACCAAAAATAAGCCTGTTCAAGTCTTGAATCGTCATCTATCGTAATCTTCAAATTTTATACGTATCATAATCTTAATTTTTTTTTGTAATTATAGTTAAACAGTCTATAATAAATATGTATTGACATTGTCTATCTTTACTATGTACTTAGCATCTCTATAGTGTCTTCTGTACTTTTGCATGCCTTTTTATTATATTTTTATGTCACCGTGTATGTACCCAATATTTGCAAAATAAATATCTTATCTTTTCTACTGAATGAAAAACGATACTGTATGGTTTATTTATTTTGATTCGTACGAAGAGATATTAGGGAGAGGGCAATGACCGCTATTGTCATCTTAACTCTTAGCACCTATAGGCACTTACGTCACTGCACCTCTCTTCTCTTTCTCTCTCTCTCTCTGGGAATACAAGCATGATGTCATTACCCACCTACCATTACCACCTCCCGTCAAAACACAATCTCAGAAGTCACTCATGTGGGCACAGACGTCATCTTTGATCTCGCTTCATCTATTGCTAGATCGCTTACTTTCGACCTCGGTGACGCTTGCTTTTATTTTGTATTTTATTTTATTTTTTGTTCGACGGAAACACGCTCTGAAATAGACTTTAAATGTATGTGTTTAGGTTTGTTGTGTAGTTGGAGCTAATGTTATATGCAAGCGATATTTTTTTTTTTTGAATTACTTTTTCTTATTCAATGATATTTTATAATGAAACTTTTAATGGAAGACTTTCATTATGAAAGAAAATATGTGCAGTAATGACCACCAAAAATAACTTTGTGACCACTAACATCTATCACCTAAAATATCAATTGATCACCAAATTTAGTAAATTGAGCACCAAATTTTAATAAGGTGGTTGATGACAAACTAGTTTTGCCTAGGCCGACTTGGGGCACCATGACACGGATAGATTATGTTAGAAGGGTATGGCGGGGTCGAATGAGCGAGCGAATAGACCACGCCATACCCTGTATGTGTGTGGTTATTTTTTTATAAACCATTCAGAAGTAGCCCGCGAAGCGGGGCTCCGTCGACCGGGTCTCCCTCAGATGCAAGAGCATAACAGTTCAATTTCTGGTGGTCATTAACTAAAAAATTTTTTTTTTTTTCTAATTTCACGGCAAAATGGGGATTAATTTTTGTGATCATTAACTAATTTTGGCAATCAAAAGTGTTTTATTTGCCGTTACTTGCATGCCTTTAATTATTATGTTGTTAATTTATTTTGATTTTGACTATGATAGGCAACGCGAAATGTATAAATTGTAATAATAATATAGTTCGGTTCAAACTGAATGGCGGCTCGGAAGTTAGCTGCAAGTGACGGTCTGCGCATTATAAAGACAAAACGATGCGTCATCTGCGCCCCGTTGATACCTAAAATTGTTGTTTGCACAGCTTTACATTACATGTTCCGAATCGCCATAAAGTGTTAAAGCATTATTCCTGCGCAGTCCGTCACTCGCAGCTAACTTCCGAGCCGCCATTCAGTTTGAACCGAACTATACATATTTCATTTGTCTTCTCTTTAACGTACGCTTAGTGCCTAACTTGGTGTTAGAGTTTTTTTGCCACCCATATGGGCCTCTGACATAGCTTTACATACCGTTGAAAAATGTAATCTCTCAGGCATGCTGGTTTGGTTTTCTCACGGTGTTTTCCTTTACCGAAGCAAGTAATAATAATACAATACGCAGATGAATCCGAAAAAAAAAATCAGAGGTGCAGTCCTGGGTTCGAACTTGAGACTTATGACTTGGCTGGCAGTCCGTCAAATAATGGAAAAACAATCTTAAAAGGGGACTACAGGAGCTAAATGTGAGTTTTATAATGCAAAAAAGCGTATAATTCACTGCAATAAACAAAACAAGAAAAATATATGATATTCTTCAGGATCTAAGCTAGTATGATAGTGTTATGATAACATAATACAACTTATTTTAATCGATAAAAAAATCACGAACTTATCTCTAAAAAAATATTTTAACGAGAAAAAACCGTACTTAAAATACATGCGCTCGTTCTGATTTTTGGCAAATAATTCTATAAGCAATATATAAGCATGACAGTGTTTTATTTTTTTAGTCCAATCAATAGATTTTTTGTAAATCGCAAAAAAACACTCATTTCGCACTATTCGGCCCGCAGTGACTGACGTACACCACTTTTTCTAACAGTATTTCAAACGAAGTTTGAACCACCACAAATAGAGTTGCTAATTTAGCTCCTGTAGTTGCCTTAAGGTGCCGTACCTTTCTAAATATAGCTTTGCATATTTACTGTGTGACAAGCCTAGACGCACACTTTTGCAGTTTAGTTGTAATTCATTAGTGACTGTCACGATAATCATTCCGCGCTGACAGGCGGATGTACTCGCGATTTATGTGTAGCGATGTTTAGATAACATGGGGTTTGGTGCCATTTATCGCGATTATTATATGAATTGAAGCTTTTGTAATAATTTTGATGCTAGTTGTTTTAGTTTAATTTTAATGGAGTACCCACTACACTCACGGGTGTCGTATAAGGCTACTAATGTCTGAGGCAGAACACCTTGCGCCTCCGTAAACCAGAGAATGGGCAGCAGCGTTTTCTGTTAGTCTTTCATCACTGCGATCTCCAATCCGCCTGCCAAGCGCGGAGATTACGGCATATTCCTTCCATCATGAGAGAGGATTATGTCCAGCAGTGGACGTTATGGGCTGTTTTTGTTGTTGTTGTTGTAATGGAGTAAATAATTATGATTATTCCTTCAGTCTAACAAATGTTATGATCTAAATCCAAAGGAGCATCCTAGTGATCACCATCGTTATCAGCCTAGCCCTTTCTCAATTATATTTGGGTCGGCGTCCAACCGGCTGCAGCTGAATACCAGTATTTTACATAGAGTGACTGCCTATCTGACCTTCACAACCCAGTTAGTACTGGGTAATATGATACCCCATGGTAAAACTTGCTGTCAGAGACATTGACTTCCAGTAACGACTGTCAAAGATCTACAAATGACAGCCTGGATCAACGGCTTAACGTGCTTTCCAAGGCACGGAGGAAACTCGGAATGTAATGGGTGGTCACCCATCCACGGACCAACCTAAGCAAGCGTGGCTTGACCTGAAGATCGACCCGAGCGGCTGTTATTATTCTACATATCTATTCGTCTAAGCGTCATTTACACTGTCCTGCCCAACGTGACAGCACGCAAAAACCACGAGTTTCCGCACGTGGTTTTTCCGTCACTATTCAACACATAAATAATAACTTTTTTATCACTTAAAAAAAATGGGTTTCAAAGCAAATGGCATACTTATTTTTTTTTTTTTTTAATTAAATAGAATTTTTTTTTTTTTTTAAATTCGTAGGAAAAACCAGCTCTTGGGTCACAGGAAGCGTCAACTAGGCGTTTCGTTTAGTTCAAAACGCCTAGTTGACGCTTCCCGTGACCCAAGAGCTGGCTTTTACCTTGGTCAGAGGCTAAGTGTTGCCATACAACGTGGCAACGCCGCCAGTCTCTTGGGCACATTACCAGCTGACAGCGTTGAGGAGGAGTTTTTCGATGCCCTTTTATAGTTTGTTGTTAGTTTATTTAATTTAGTTTATTTAATATTCGTAGGTAATTCAAATCATACCCGTATTGCGTATAATTTAAAATTCGTTTTTTTTTAGTTTACTTGAAATTTGTAGCGTTTTTTGATAATGGATTGATTTTTTTCTAAGCTGTGGAATAAAGAAAAAAAAAAAACTAGGTATGCCATAAGCTTTCACTCCGTTCACATAATATACCCATTTTTTTTTGGAAAGTGATAAAATGTCAACCGGTATGATGGGTGGTAATTTCGTGAGCCCATATCATTATGTTTTGCTGATTAACCTAGAAACATCTTGTTATTACCCGATTTAAAACCATAGAGTTTCTACGAAATAGATCCATTATCATATTATTTATTGTACCATAGACAACAATTCTTTATTTTTTTAACAAGAAAGCTATTATGAAACAGGAAACTAAATGTAGTTAGTAAGATGTATCGAATATTATTTTTGTGTCAGAGTTGTAATAAAAATTGATATATTTAATGGGTTTTATTTATTTATTTATTTATTTATTTCATTTTTAGGAAAACTTACAGCTAAACAGACAGTGAGTAATAGTGTAAACAAAATATGGCCAATTACAAGTTTCCACATGTAGTAAGAATTTAAATAAAATGACATATAAAGATAAGACTATAAACAGAGTATATAACACAAACAAAACAATTACTAAATTCGCTCGAAGAAGCTATTGGATAAAGTTTTCTTCAATTTAGCGGTACTGGTATTGAAAATGTCGATCTCAGCTTCCTGGCAGGTTGCGTTGTACATACGACTCGCCCTCACCATGTACGAGTTCTGTCTGTACGTTGTGGCTACCACTGGGGTGTGTAATAAATAAGGTCTACGTAAGAGCACAGACGGCACTCGCAGCCCGATTTTGTGCAGCAACTCGGCAACACCAGTTGTTCCATTGGCGATCTTAAAAAGTAACACAAGATCTGATATTTTTCGCTTTTCGTATAGCGGAAGGATATGAAATTTTTTGCAACGGTAGTTATAATTCGTTGAAAACGTTTTTGACCGATATTGAATGTGCCTTATAAACCTTTTTTGTATGCTCTCAATACGATTTATGTAGACATTATAATTGGGGTTCCAGACCTGAGAAGCATACTCCAAATGACTACGGACAAAGGAACAGTATAATATTTTAATGGTCTTTATGCTTTTGAACTCCGAGGACACCCGGAGAATGAAACCAAGTGCTTTTGATGCTTTCTTGACTACATTGTCTATGTGCGCATCAAATAGAAGCTTAGCGTCAAAGGTAACTCCCAGGTCCCTGATAGTGTTGACCCTATTTAGTGCAGTATCAAAAAGCGTGTAGTTATGAACGATCTGAATAGGTTTCCGTGTAAAGGAGCAAACATAACATTTGGAGACATTTAAATCCAACTTATTATTAAGGCAATAGGCCTGAAAACTATTAAGGTCCGCCTGTAATAGATGAGCATCCGCCAGGGTATTAATTTGTCTCATTATCTTCATGTCATCAGCGTATAGTAACAATTTTGAATACCGGAATGAAGAAGAGATGTCGTTAATAAATATATTAAACAACAGCGGCCCCAGCAAGGATCCTTGGGGAATCTGCAGTCTGACATCTGTTCTCCACATAAGACTTGAACCACCGGTAGAGATCGCCCCTGATGCCCACAGATAAAAGTTTACGCAACAAGATTACATGGTCTATTCGATCAAAACACTTACTGTAGTCGGTATATATAACGTCGACTTGGGACCTTTGTGACATACACTCGGAGAGGTAGTCGCTACAGACAATGAGATTAGTCGAGGTCGACCGACCCCTTACGAAGCCGTGCTGGCTTTCACTTATGATGTGCTTTAGTGCCAAAGAAACCTGTGCGTGCACAATTTTCTCTAGTGTTTTAGCAAACACACACAGCTTCGAAATAGGTCGGTAATTCTCGACCAATGTCCTTGACCCCTTTTTATGTATCGGTGTTATATATACCGACTTCCATATTTTAGGCACCACGCCAGTAGCAATAGATTTTTCAAACAGCATGGAAAGAGGCACAGAAAGATCCTTGGCGCAGTTGACGATGAATACGGGCGAGATGTCATCTGGACCCGCAGACTTGCTTAGATCAACTTGTTTTAGCAGCCTACACACCTCACTTAGCCTTATTTCCACCTGACTTATATCTTGCGTGTTGTTGGTCAGTTCTTCGACCGTAATACAAGCCGAAGATTGACTGCTGGTATCACTAATATTATCCAGGAAGTTGGCATAAAAACAATCACTGAACATATTACAGATTACGTCACCATCAGTGGACGCTACCTGGCCAAATTGCATCACTGAGGGGTAAGAACAAGATTTTTGCTTGGACTTGACGTACCTCCAAAAGGCCCGTGGATTATCGCGAATGTCGGATTCTACTTTGGCTATGTAATCGTCAAACAAATCGCCCTCCAGGTCTTTAGCCCGTTGACGGAGGATAATGAATGATTGTTGGTCGGAAAGGTTCCCGTACTTCTTAAATTTATTGTGAAATTTAGCTTTTTCCTTTAATATTTTTATCAACGGACTTTTGTACCAGGGAGGGTATTTTGATTTAGGGACGACAGTTTTCGTCGGTATATACGTGACATGTAGCCTCCTTAATATACCATAAAAGTAAGTTACCGCTTCTTCCATCGACCTCCTACTAAACTCCGACTGCCAGTCTATTCGATTTAATTCGCTTTTTATATTTTCGTAATCGGCAGACTTATATAAAAATTTTACGTAGGACCGACCTGGCAGTCGATGCAGTTCAACGAATTCCGCGGTAACATATAAGGCTCTGTGATGAGGATCCTCAGGCACTAGTGGATCATCACAGCAGTTGACGATAACTTCATCATTCGAAAAAACCAAATCGAGGATTCTTCCATTGATATTCGAGTGACTATTGTACTGCATTAAATTACTCGTATTAAGATTATCTATTAAACCAGTCTGAACATTGCCATGCACATTTGTAGGGTATAATGATTGTCCAACACCAGCCCGCTGCCACACAATATTGGGCTGGTTGAAATCTCCCAAGACAACAAACTTATCGGACGGACGATTGAGGGTAATTTCAAGTACGTTGTCCGAGAAGTTGCCGAGTTGCGCCGCTAAAGAATTTCCCTGATTTTGAGAGCAAACATATACAACACAAATGTGCATTTTATAAACTACTCTGGGTTTCTTATGGTGCAACGTCAACGTAACCCACAAATCCTCCGCTGAAGAGCACCATTCACTGCAGGTGTCAGCGGCAAGTTCACGTTTAACTGCAATTAAAACCCCTCCTCCCCTCGTTTGGCCAGTATGTGTGTAGTCCCGGTCACGTCTCCACACAAGATACCGGTCATCAAACAATTCCGAGTCACATATGCCATCCATCAGCCACGTCTCAGTCAAACAAATAACGTCATAACCATTACTGCACACATTTCTAAAGAAAACAGCTGTCTTTGTCCGTAGTCCCCGTACGTTCTGATAGTAAATATTAATAGGCGCCATAATAATCATTGAAAAGTTTATTATTTAATTGACTAGATAAAGGTATGCAAAGCACATTCAAACAGTAATATGTCACATAAACAGATTTGCAACAAAAACAGGCGTAAAGAAATGAGTTTAAATAAATAGTAGATAAGCAAGTGTCGACGAAGTAGCAAAATGCAACGGTAACACACAGAAAATAAAGCATATAATCATAGTAGCAAATTTTTACAAACCGGTTGTCACCTAACGAGCAGCGAACAAAAGGCAGGCGAGGAAGGAATGCGGACAAAAAACAGTTACCTGTGTTACTCAAAGTTAGCGAATCGATGTAAGTAAACAAGATACCAGAAAGCCTCAACGACAGTGTTAACATAAAAACTTTTTGATATCACGCTCAGTCTTGATGTGATGCTTAGGAGAAGTTACATTTTTACGTAAAAATATTTTGCAACTAGTAACCCACACAAATTCAAATCCACGCTCTTTGGCTAGAGCTTTAGTTTTGTTAAGGAGTATTTTGTTTTCGAGTGTAAGATGGTCGTTTACGTAGATCTTGTTGTCTCCTCGAAGCCCCAGATTACCGGTGTTTAGGTTTTTGTGTTTTCTTGCGGCAGCCACAAAATCATTTTTCTTGTAAGAATTGTGCACGGAACAAATGATATTTTTATTTTGTTTGTCGTTACGTGTCGGTACCCTTGCTATATAATTAATCTGCTCCCTGGGGATGGGGCAATTGATGGTTTCCCCGATCTTGGCCACTACAGTGAACAGATCTTCGTCACTTGACATGGGCACACCTTTAATCTCGATGTTATTTATACGGGATCTTTGCTCATTCTCTCGTTGCTGCTCCTCTAGCTTAAGTATACGATCTTGTAAGGTGAATATCTCTTCTTTGGTCTTTTTCATCGACTCGGCTTCTTTCTCCAATGTTGAGACCCTACCAGACAGCGCTTTGATTTCGTCACAGACAAACTCAAAGGAGTGCTTCACTTCCGAGAACTCAGCCCTTATGGCCTTCAAATCCTCGAGCTCGCTCTGGATGGCCTTCACAGTCTCAACTAACGCTGGCAGCGACTCCATTTGGGCCGACATCCGCTTCAACTCCAGTAGAATGGTCTCGTAGTCCGCTGGCACTGGTGATGTGACTTTGATACCGGGACTGGCTAGCGCTGGTGCTTTGCAGCTGGCACATTTCCATGTAAGTTTGCGTTCACCAAGCCTACTATACCCGCGCTCCGATATACCCGAGCAAGGAAAGTCGAATTGCCCTTCACATACGGAGCAAGTTACGCCGTCCACGGATTCATCCCCGCAACGTTTGCATTTGAACATTATAGAGAAAACTGATTTAGTAGTTTGAGAAACGGTGTCCGAGAGCCGGCGGCACAGTAGCGATAGGTGTACGCGCGCGATCGGTTTGCCGTCTACCGTCGTACTGACTGACTGACTGACTGACTTATAGAAAGGAATATGTGGTTGTTAATATGCAATTTATGATGGACAGGCATTGATAGACTAATGTTATTTATACTAATGGGTTTTTTAAACTCATTTTACTTAACAAAAATAGCCCATTATTCTTTAATCATACACTTACATGTACAATCTATACTAATATTATAAAGAGGTAACATTTGTTTGTAAGTTTGTATGTTTGTAAGTTTGTATGTAGGGGGTAATCTCCGGAAGTAATAAACAGATTTCAAAAATTCTTTCCCCATTAGAAAGCTACATTCACCCTGAGTAACATAGGCTATTTTATCCCCGTACTCCGACGGGAACGGGAACTACGCGGGTGAAACCGCGGGACGTCCGCTAGTAATATTATAAAGAGGAAAGATTTGTATTTTTGTGTGTATGTTTGTAATGAATAAACTCAAAAACTACTGCACCGATTTCAAAAAATCTGTCACCATTAGAAAGCTACATTCACCTTGAGTAACAAAAGCTATATTTTATCCCGGTACTCCCACGGGAACGGGAACTACGCGGGTACGCGAGACCTACCGCGAGACGTCGGCTAGTGTTTTATAATTTTCGCGATCCCTATCTTCGATGTTCGAATCATACGGCAGATTCTTTGAAAAGTGTTGATTACCTTTTTTGAAAATGTCGTGAGGAAAGTTTTGAGTATGAATGTGAATGAGTATATGAGTAGAGGAAGACCAAAGAAACGATGGATGGACTGTGTGAAGAATGATATGGCAAGAAAAGAAGTGTCTGATGAGATGACGAAAAATAGAGAAGTCTGGAGGAAGACAACATGCTGCACCGACCGCAAATGAATTGGGATAAGGGCAAGAGAATGATGATGATGGTTACCTTTCCTCAACTTTTAGAAAAGAACAAAAGCCAGTCTAGATGGATTAAAATAAACTCAATGAACGATTTCATTGAGCACATTATAGGTACAATAGGCAAATAGGTGAGGAGCTCGTGGATAATAACAGTCACTTGGTTGATTTTCAGGTTAACCCGCCCTTGCCTAGGTTAGTTCGTGGATGGGTGACCCATTACATATCGAGTTTCCTCCGTACACGTTAAGCCGTTGTTCTTGACTGTGATTTGTAGATCTTTGACAGTTGCTACAGCTGGTAGTCAGTGACCCGAAAGTCTGATAACCAGTCTTTGCAAGGGGTATCGTATTACCCAGTACTAACTGGGTTGTTAAGGTCAGATAGGCAGTCGCTCCATGTAAAGTACTAGTTTCAGCTGAATCCGGTTATATTGGAAAGTGGCCATAACATAGTCAGGAAAATGGCTAGGTACATGATGATGTAGGTACACTACCTAGGTTACAATTTTCAAGGAGTCCAGTAGGACTAAAAATGTTTTGGTGTTTCAAACGATTTAAGAGAATGATCGTATTTTTCGAGGTGAACTAATGCTTTAACAACTACAGGAGCTAAATTAGCAACTCTATTTGTGGTGGTTCAAACTTCGTTTGTAATACTGTTAGAATAAAGTTCTAATCAAAACAAAGTGGTTGTTACGTCAGTCACTGCGGGCCGAATATGCGAAATGAGTGGTCTTTTGCGATTTACAAAAAAATTATTGAATGGACTAAAAAACTAAAACACTATCATGCTAATATGTTGCTTGTAGATTTATTTGCCAAAAAATCAGAATGATCGCATGTATTTTAGTATGGTTTTTACTCGTTAAAAGAATTTTTTAGAGTAAAGTTCGCGATTTTTTTTTATCGAGTAAAATTATTTGTATTATGTTTTCAAAACACTATCATACTAGCATATAATTATATCCTGAAGAATGTCATATATTTTTCTGCTTTTTTGCATTATAAAACTCGCGTTTAGCTCCTGTAGTCCCCTTAAATCACGAATTTGTGTTCCATGTCTGCTAAACTATCAACAAACAACAAACAACAACAGCCCATAACGTCCACTGCTGGACATAAGCCTCTCCCATGATGGGAGGAACTTGCCGTAATCTCCACGCTTGGCAGGCGGATTGGAGATCGCAGTGATGAAAGACTAACAGAAAACGCTGCTGCCCATTCTCAGGTCTACGGAGGCGCAAGGTGTTCTGCCTCAGACATTAGTCGCCTTATACTACACCCGTGAGTGTAATGGGTTGGTTCTATTCTACTCTGTCAGATACCACACGGCTTCACACTAAACGGCTGCTACCACACGGCTTCACACTAAACGGCTGCTAAACTATCAAAGAACACCAATCATCGAAACACCTTTATCCATCCACTGAACATTTACGTCCACAATCACACATAACAGCCATACTTATATCTCTGCTGACCCAGTAACTCGCTGCCATTGCCGCCAGTCCCACTGGCACACTGCCAGCAAGAGTTTACGCAACAGACAGCGGGTTCGATTCCTGCTCGTACATTTGGTCAGATGATAAAAACTTTATGGGATTTTCCTGAGAGAGTATTGTCATTTTTATGGTGAGAGTGATACTTACCTCAGATACTAGGTAAATATTTTGGTGTCACTCGGTATTTTCTATACAGAGTACAGAGACTCCTTGTCTGAAAAGCCTGACCACCAGTCTTACGGATGAAGTCGGCCCGCGTAGCAAGACCACCGTAGAAACGAAAAATAATCGACAAATGTCTTGTTCATTTGTCATTTTGTCGATTTAATGACAGATGAACATAAGATTTGTCGATTCTCTTTCGTGTCTACGGTGGTCATGCTAAGCGGGCAGATAGGCAATCGCCAGGTTCCTTTCTTCCTATTCAGCGTGTATTACATGCATAACATCACGTCTGTAATCCCGGTGTACCTAATCCAAGCGCCGAGCAACGCCGACAAGTTCCGACCTGCTTACACTGTCGGAATTTGTCGGCGCTTATCGGCTCTGGTTCTGCGTTCTACGTGTATACGCAGTTACATGGGACTCACGGCTTGTACACATAAACGCGATGCGACGTCACATCGTGCTACGATGCGGCATCGTCTCACGGAGCGACGTCGCATCGTGGTAATCTACGACGTCGCAACGTGCCACGCTATCGCAACGTGTCACGATTTCGTCGTGTGGTCGGTCGCAGTTAATATTGAAAAATGGACCGCACTAGACAAATAACAAATGAATGCGGCACCGGCGAAAGAGTTTCAACGACGTCGTACCGTGCATCGTGGCACGTTGCGACGGCGTAGATTACCACGATGCGACGTCGCATCGTGAGACGTTGCCGCGTCATAGCACGATGCGACGTCGTATCTTGTTTATGTGTACAAGCTGTTAAACATAACTGGCCAAATGTGGGTGTACTATAATTGGGTACACCTCTGTCAAAGGCACGGCAAGGCACAAAGTATAGAGGCTGCCTGCGCAGACTACCTGCGTGGACCGGTTCCGATAAGCGCTGGCAGATCGGCGCCGGTAGCCAGCGTTCTACGTGTATACGAGGTGAGACTATTGCTATCAACCGGGCACAAATACTGGCTACTACTGAACTGAAAATTCCTGATGCAAAAATCAAATTATACTTTGCCCGACCAGGGAATCGAACCCAGGACCTAATGCTCTGTAGTCGCACTTGCAAACGCTCCATCAACGAGGCAGTCATGTATTAATTTCTATTATAGTGTTTTCTCCTACATTTTACAAATTAATAGGTCATCATCTGCCTAGCCTTTTCCCAACTAAATTGGGGTTGGCTTCCAGTTTAACCAGATGCAGCTGAATATACAAGTATTTTACATGGAGCGACTATCTATCTGGCCTCCACAACCCAGTTAGTACTGGTTAATACGATACCCCTTGGTAAGACTAGTTGTCAGACTTTTTGGGCCACTGACTACCTGTGACGACTGTCAAAGATCTACAAATGACAGCCGGGAGTAACAGCTTAACGTGCTTTCCGAGGCACGGAGGAAACTCTGTATGTAAGGGTGGTCACCCATCCACAGACCAACCTAGGCAAGCACGGCTTAACCTAAAGATCAACCCGAGCGGCTGTTATTAGCCACGAGCTCGTCGATAATCCTCCTCTTAATTTACAAATGTATAGGTACTGTCTAGAATCTAATTGAAGAATTTCTAATGACTATGCTCAAAGACCTTGTACTTTCTATATTATTTTTATTAAAATAACACTCTCAGTGGTGACACCTGTCGGTGACCAATCAAAGATAATTTTCTCCCTTTTACTTTTTAATGAAAGTTCTTCCGCCAAAAGTAATAAAATTAAACTATTTAAGTTTTATGAATGCGGAATATAATGCAAAACTAGCGGTTGCCCGCGAATTCGTTTTGAAAAAAGAATAGCCTATGTGCTATTCCACCCTATAATTCATTTATTTAGACACACACTAGGTACTGATTTTTCGGATTCATGTGCGTATTGTATAATTATCACTTGCTTCGGTGAAGGAAAACATCGTGAGGAAACCAGCATGCCTGAGAAATATTTCTCGACGGCATGTAAAGCCAAGACAGAGGCCCATGGGCGGCTTAAAACTGACACCAGGTTAGGTACTAACCATACGATAAAGGAGAAGGTTCAAATTCGTTTAGGCATTTTGGCCTGATTGAATGACAAACATCTATCCATCCATCCATCCAAACTTTCGCATTTATAATATTAGTATAGATTTTGTAGTGAGCTGTTTAATTAGCTCTTTTACTCTTATAATCAGTGATAGGAATAGGTAGTGCTTATTAGCCTAAACTTCGAAGAAGAACAGAGAAAAGAATCGGAGACTTCCTTAGACTATATTTTATTATGCGACCACGGCGAGTTTTTTTTTGTAAATTCTAAGAGTGCGTACCTAAGAGAGCGTATCATAGTTTTATGATGAAGTCGTTTCCAAAATGTTCTTAAAAAGAAAACTTTCAGAAATTTTGATGGTTGTAACGACTGTGTTATGTTATGTCTAGTCGCAAACTTTAGGTAAACATAGACCAATTACTTATTCCAAATAACATTAATTTTTGATGTACTTACGTGATGTCCCGGAAAAAATATAGTCTAAGGAAGTCTCCGATCCTTGTCTCTGTTCTTCGAAGTTTAGGCTAATAAGCACTACCTATTCCTATCACTGCTTATAATGGTAGTTGGTTACATTTTTTTTTGTAAATTCGGACGTAGTGTGATATACAGGGTGTAAAAGACCTCATCACGAAGCCGTTAACCAAGCATTCTGTACATCAAACTAAGTAACTTTACGCAAAAATTATTGCTGGGAAACGACTTTTTTTTTGAGGTGAAAAATCATGTTTTGTGACAGAACTCAATGTTATGCACTCAAAACATTGTGCTGATTGATGGATTGAATAGTACGGGGGTCGTGGAGGTGTTTAAAGTAAAAATCTTACATTGAAAACTTGTATTAAAAAAAAACTTGTCAAAAAGTTCTAACTTTGACCCCCAATATCTCCCGTAACTAAAAGGTTCCCAGGTACTCCAGGGATAAATTTTTTCGCAATGACGAGTAGAACAAGTGCCTTTCGGCTTCGTTAAGAGGTGTTTTACACCCTTTATTATAATAATATTTTAGTATTATTTCATTAAGTCATCATCGTATAGTCATGAACCAGAAAAACAGTTTACAGCAATGACATCACTATACGGTATAAATATTGCGGCAATAAGTAGGTAATTTTCTAAATGGTTTGTTTTCATAACCCGCAGTCTTTAATTAACGAGCAAATATAACGTAGTCAACATTTAAAAAAGCCGTGTAAAATATATAATTTTAGCCTAGGCTAGCTAGTTCTTAAAGCAAGCTTTAAGAATTTAAATAAATAAATACGGCACTTCAATAAAATCGGCTGGTACATAACCACTAACCACGTAAAATTATATAGAGCAATTTATATAATCATCATACTAGCGTAGCATAATACTCATTTTTTACCAGTAAGAGTTTAGGGTAGAATACAATAGCGCGGACGAAGGAGCTCGTGGCTAAATAATAACAGCCGCTCGGGTCGATCGTTAGGTTAAGCCGTGCTTGCCTAGGTTGGTCTGTGGATGGGTGACCGCCCATTACATACCGAGTTTCCTCCGTGCCTCGGAAAGCACGTTAAGCCGTTGGTCCCGGCTGTCATTTGTAGATCTTTGACAGTCGTTAGGTAGTCAGAGGCCCAAAAAGTCTGACAACCAGTCTGACCAAGGGGTATCGTATTACCCGGTACTAACTGGGTTGTGGAGGTCAGATAGGCAGTCGCTCTATGTAAAATACTGGTATTCAGCTGCATCCGGTTAGACTGGAAGCCGACCCCAACAAAGTTGGGAAAAGGCTAGGCAGATGATGACAATAGCGCGGACTGTATTGATAATAAAATAAAGACAAACCCATCCATGGAAGGAAATCAAGCAAAGTCTTTAGCTTTTGATCTTGTCATCACTAACATCGACGATCTACGAGTGGTAGACGGGACAAGACGAAGAAAATCGTAATGCAATACTTATTACTACTATGTTAAAAATCGGTGTGTCCAGTACAAAGCCTAATCTAATGTAAATATCGAAAGAAAAATATGGGAACATTTCCAATGACATTATAATCCACATGTAAACGGGTATTTATCGCGAATTTTAGATTTAATATAAGCCCGACGTTTCGATCGGAACGACCGGATCGGGCCGGACCGTTTCAATGTGTTCTGATCATGAAAGTTTAAAAAAGACAATTCCCAATGTCCGCTCTACAAGTATTTTAAATTACTTTGTGTTTAGACAACTCTTTGCTTGTTGCATTGTTGATCGAAGCTTGTTGCCAACAACAGATTACTCACAATTCTAAGACATTGAATTTGACTATAGGTCAACTCACGACCACTCTCATCAATCCATGAGAAAGTGACAAACTTGAGCATTGAAATAAAACTATTCTTTGAAAACTTCTGCAAGTTTCAAAGCGGTAAAAGTCACCATTTTAAAATGCAGCTTTTAGCAGATGGCGTTTGAACAGATTATTCTCAACGGAGTCGTTTTTTTATTACCCTTTTTCAACTTTTATTTCAATCTTACTGTTGAAAGGTGTAACAACATTTTAAAATATATATAAAAAATTCATCTATTCACATACTTAGCTCGACGAATGTCGCATGAACCAACGAAAACAGACAACAAAATAATATTTAATGCGTGATGCTCATACGAAGAGAGGGTGGATTATCTAGGCAATAATAGGTTTAGATATAGTATGCAGTACAACAATTCACTGAAGATGTTGCGGGGCTGCCTCAATTTTGCAGCGCATCAGGCATGTTTGCTGAAGCGAGACTGAGGGACGTCATGCACAAGCGATGTGTATCTCTCCTGTGACGATTTAGGGGCAGCCCTAACAATATTCTAGCTACACTGGCGGACGAAATTGATAGGCCATGTGTCAGGCACTGGGCGGGTAGACATGTGCGCGCAGACGTCCATGTCGCCAACTGAATATATTCTTTATTTATTGTAATTTTGTTATTTACTAACAATAGTTTGAGATTATACTGACACTATATGGATCTATGGTCTGAATTAAATAAATAAATAAAATTAAATTTCCAAGAAAATTTTCTGAATCATCAACTTTATGACTTACTAACACTTGGCCCGCGACTTGGTTCACAAAAAATGTGATAGCTCGGGTCATATGCATGATAAAAATATGATTTATAGCCTATACCACCCAGGAATAATGTAGTTTTCTGCCAGTGAAAGATTTTTTTGAATTGGATCATAAGTTCCGAAGATTACCCCCTACATACAAACTTATAAACAAATTTTACCTCTTTCTAATATTAGTATTGATATAATTTACAACAGTCATGAATCTATATAAAGCCTCACCTTCACAGTTATAAAATTAAATCATTTCCCTCACATAAACCTCTCAACTTACTCGGGTTTGCAAACAAATGACAGTCTATTTATTTTCAGTAAAGGCGACCTCTTTTATAACGGAGTACTAAGTTGGCCTTTTGACTCTTAGAACCGTGTTCTGTAAGGAAATATGGGCATGACAGTCGGTTTCAAAAGTGGATTTAAGTTGAGTTTTGATCGAAAATCTGATGGATTAAAATTGGATTAATGAATATGGAAAACCAAGTTTTTTATAACTAGCGGACGTCACGCGTTTTCACCCGCGTAGTTCCCGTTCCCGTGGGAGTACCTCATCATCTGCCTAGCCTTTTCCCAACTATGTTGGGGTCGGCTTCCAGTTTTACCGGATGCAGCTGAATACCAGTATTTTACACGGAGCGACTGCCTATCTGACCTCCACAACCCAGTTAGTACCGGGTAATACGATACGCCTTGGTAAGACTGGTCGTCACCTTCTCCTTTATCGTGTGGTTAGTGTCTAACCTGGTGTCAGAGTTTTTATGCCGCCCATGGGCCTCTGACCTGACTCTACATGCCGTCGAGAAATATCTCTCAGACATGCTAGTTTCATCACGATGTTTTCCTTCACCGAAGCAAGAGATAATTATACAATACGCACATGAATACGAAAAAACAGAAGTGCGTGTCTAAATAAATAAATTATAGTGTGGAATAGCACATAGGCTATTCAAAACGAATTCGCGGGCAACCGCTAGCTTTACATTATATTCCGCATTCATAAAACTTAAATAGTTTAATTTTATTACTTTTGGCGGAAGAACTTTCATTAAAAAGTGAAAGGGAGAAAATTATCTTTGATTGGCCACCGACAGGTGTCACCACTGAGAGTGTTATAAATAAAAATATAGAAACTACAAGGTTATATTTCAGTATAGTGATTTGAAATTCTTTAATTAGATTCTAGACAGTACTTATTAATTTGTAAAATGTATTAGGAAACACTTTGATAGAGTACATGACTGCCTCATTGGTTGAGTGGTTGCAAGGACTACTGAGCATTAGGTCCTGGGTTCGATTCCCGGGTGGGGCAAAGTGTTAGCTATCGGATTTTTCCATCGAGAATTTTCAGTTCAGTAGCAACGTAAAGCCAGCATGTGTGCCCGGTTGATAAGAATAAGAATAAGAATAATTTATTTAAAAATAAAAGTATTACAAAAATGTACAATTAGGTGCAGTAGTGTTATTTCTAAAACAATGGTATAATTAGTGGCAATGAAATAATGAATTGATGGCAATAGGCTCTTCCGTATTAGGGCGTATACACGTAGAACGCTGGCTACCGACACCGATCTGCCAGCGCTTATCGGAACCGGTCCGCGCAGGTAGTCGGCGCAACCAATTAGTACACCCACATTTAGCCAGATAAGTTTAAAGGCTAGTACACATAAACATTATACGACGTCGCATCGTGCTATGACGCGGCATGTCTCACGATGTGACGTCGCATCGTGATGGTAATCTACGACGTCGCGACGTGCCATGATGCACGGTACGACGTCATTAAAACTATCTTTCGCCAGTGCCGCATTCATTTGTTATATCATCATCTGCCTAGCCTTTTCCCAACTATGTTGGGGTCGGCTTCCAGTTTTACCGGATGCAGATGAATACCAGTATTTTACATGGAGCGACTGCCTATCTGACCTCCACAACCCAGTTAGTACCGGGTAATACGATACCCCTTGGTAAGACTGGTCGTCAGACTTACAGTACCTACGGGGATAAAATATAGCCTATGTTACTCAAGGTAAATGTGGCTTTCTAATGGTGAAAGAATTTTCGAAATCGGCGCAGTGGTTTTTGAGTTTATTCATTACAAACATACACACAAAAATACAAATCTTTCCTCTAAAAAAATATCACACCTGTACCTAATCCTTGAAGCTTTGAACTTGGTAAGTTACTGCAAGGAACGGAACGTCACATCATTTCACTTGGATGTAATGGTTGTATTCGGAAGCTTAAGCAAACGAAAGTGTCAGTCAACGAGCGTATGTGACGTGACGCAATGTTTTTTTTTTCCCAAGCGTTTTGGCTTTGGCACCAAGTAACGTAGTCAGTTCAACGCGATCTATAGAGTTCTTGTAAACTATGTTTTTAGGGTTCCATAATCAACTAGGAACCCTTATAGTTTCGCCATGTCTGTCCGTCCGTCCGTCCGTCCGTCTGTCCGTCCTCGCTTAATCTCTGTGAATAAAAAATTGAAAAAAATGTTTTATTAGGGTAGCCCTATATGTACAGTGGGAAGTGATTTTTTTTTAATTTCAACCCTAACGTGTGATATATTGTTGGAAAGGTATTTAAAAATGAATATGGGTTTCCTAAAATATTTTTTTGATAATGTCAATAATTTCGGAAATAATCGCTCCAAAAGTAAAAAACAATGTGTCCCCCCCCTCTAACTTTAGAACCATAAGTTTAGAAAATATGAAAAAAAATCTGAAAAGTAGAACTTTATAAGGACTTTCTAGGAAAATCATTTTGAACTTGATGGAAACAACAGTTTTTGTACAAAAAAGACAAAAAGTTGTACAAAATAATTTCTGGACTAAGTTTGTAGTATATTCGTATATGCAAGCATTTTTTTTAACTTCGTTTACATATTTTACTATCCTGAATCTTTTTTCAAACAAAAAAGAATTATATACCCACCTTTAAACTCATAAGTGGGAACACTTATTGTGACGGACGGGAAACTACGGAACCCTACACTGAGCGTGGCCCGACAAGTTCTTGGCCGGTTTTTTTTTAATACTCAAAAAGAAAACCTCTAGGAAAACCAGTAGGTACCTAATATTTTATTTTCAAACTTTCCTATTAAAACCTAAACCTCTTTTAAAATTCAACAGTATACTCCTATCTTAAGAACACAACATAATATAATAGTTGGACTCCCGCCAAGCAGTCTGATTCTAGGATTGAAAATAAATTATGGACCACTTAATAATACACAGAATATACACAGTTATTAAGAACAGTGGTGATGGGAAGACACTGGTATTTGTAATTGGCGAGAAATATGTTGATATATGACAGAGTGCCCGCATCTGGTCGGAATGGTCCCGTTTACATAGCTGGGAAAAGGTTGGCATTCTAGAGGGTTATTCAGGAATATCCCGCGGCGATTTTAATTGGAAACTGAAGTGGATTGTTCTACGTTTATCGTGTGGTTAGTGCCTAACCTGCTGTCGTATTCACAACGCTTCGTTTCGATTTCGATTCGACAAGTCGTATATCTATCTCGCTCGCTTTCGTAATGCCAAAAAAAGATAGACATACTTGTCTTAAGCGTGAATACGGCAGCTGGTGTCAGAGTTTTTAAGCCGCCCATGGGCCTCTCACTTGGCTTTACATGCCGTCAAAAAATATCTCTCAGACATGCTGGTTTCCTCACGATGTTTCCCTACACCGAAGCAGGTCATCATCTGCCTAGCCTTTGCCCAACTATGTTGGGGTTCGGCTTCCAGTTTTACCGGATGCAGCTGAATACCAGTATTTTACGTAGAGCGACTGCCTATCTGACCTCCACAACCCAGTTAGTACCGGGTAATACGATACCCCGTGGTAAGACTGGTTGTTAGACTTTTTGGGCCTCTGACTACCTGTAACGACTGTCAAAGATCTACGAATGACAGCCGGGACCAACGGCTTAACGTGCTTTCCGAGGCACGGAGGAAACTAGGTATGTAATGGGTGGTCACCCATCCACAGACCAACCTAGGCAAGCACAGCTTCACCTAACGATCGACCCGAGCGGCTGTTATTATTTAGCCACGAGCTCTTAGCTACACCGAAGCAGGTGAAAATGATATAATACGAACTTGAATCTGAAAAATCGGAGGTGCATGTCTTGTGTTCGAAGTTGAGTCCTATAACTTAGTAGTCTGACGGTTACACAACTAGACTATAATATAGTCTAGTTGTGTAACCGTCAGACTTATAATCACTGCTTTAAAGTGGATTATTGATTTTCAGAAGAGCAGCGGTGGCCCGGTTGTGGCGGTCCCGACTTACGAACGTCGTGGGTTTGAACCCAGACAGGCACATTACTTTGTGTAATTTATTTCATCACCGCTGCTCTCAAAACGGTGAAAGAAAACATCGTGAGGAAACCGGTATGTCCTAGAACCAAAAAAATCGAAGACATGTGACATCTACCAATGCCCACTGGGCCCACGTGGTGGATTATAGCCCATTCGCTCTCATAGAGAGGAGCCCTGTGTCCCAGCAGCCTATTAATATTCCCAACATTAATAGGCTGATGATAATGATTGATTTTCAGTGACTGTAACTTCAACTCGCGCACGAAGGGTTCCGTACCATTATTATCAAAAAAAGGGCAAAAGAAACACGTTTGTTGAATGGGAGCCCCCCTTAAATATTAATTTTATTCTGTTTTTAGTATTTGTTGTTATAGCGGCAACAGAAATACATCATCTGTGAAAATTTCAAGTGTGTCTAGCTGTCACGGTTCATGAGATACAGCCTGGTGACAGACAGATGGACAGACGGACAGACAGCGAAGTCTTAGTAATAGGGTTCCGTTTTTACTCTTTGGGTACGGAACCCTAAAAATGACAGATAAAATTACGAAAATCATGGATATTATCCTGTAAGTACTTTATGTACAGATAAAATGATCAGATGAACATAATAATACCCATGTAATTTTACCGCGTACAAAAAGAACATTATTTCACTACACTGACTATCGATATCAACATAAATATACATAATCGTACGATTCGAGTTTATTTGATGTTAACATATTTAGTAGCTATTGACAACTGAAAGAAGTCATAACAAAATCATCTTTGGTTTATAAAAATACCAGGAAGCATAGCATTGCTTTAACAAATATTGTATTTATTTATACACTCACCAAACAATCACTTTACGTATTTGTCTGTGTGACCTCGTTGGAAAATGTCGTGAGGATAGTTTTGAGTATGAATGTGGATGGGTATAAGAGTAGAGGAAGACCAAAGAAACGATGGATGGACTGTGTGAAGGATGATATGGCAAGAAAGGAGGTGTCTGATGAGATGACGAGTAATAGAGAAGTATGGTGATCTGTATGGTGTCGGACGTAAAGAATAGCACCATCCCATATCTTCCCGTGGGTGTCGTAAGAGGCGACTAAGGGACTTACCAGAGAATGGGCAGCAGCGTTCTCTGTGCTTTTGTAACAACCGCACTGTGTGAGACTGCACCAGCAGACTCACGATGTCCGCGATTACGCGGAGCCCTAATCAAAATAATACTTGTCCAATCGACAAGGGGAAAACAACTATTAAGTACACTTACCCATCACGTTGGAACTGGAGATGTGGCGTAGTCCCAGGTCACGTCGTATCTGGGTGGGGTGTAAGTGTAAATGTGTTTTGTGTTGTGCATGTGAAGTTATGTCAGATTCAACGGTATTCCAAAGGACGCCCCACAGCGCGTACCGTCGACTGCCTGGTCAAACCTTCCAAGATCACACACGTGGCACTTTCCAGTCAATGTTCAACTAAATCTTATCCCGGTTAGCTAACCCAAGTGGGGATTTTCAATAGTTCAGCACTAAGTTCAAAAAGTTAAGGCGTCCAAACGACACAAAAGCCGGCTACTTAACCAACAAATTATTCGCGGTCACGACTCAAGATGGCGAAATGTCTTAATTTTCACTCAATTATCAACAAAATATCAAAAACCGATCAAGATTGTATCGGATTAACATTAACTCAAGGTTTTTATCAATAATTACACAACAACAGCGTGCATCAAAACCGAAGCGAGTTTTTCCAAACCAAAGATCGCACGGCCAACCAAACGTCATCTGTCAAACGTCAAAACTGCGTTCGGAAACTTGTGGGATGAAACATCTACCCCCCCCCCCCGACGGGCCGTCCCGTCCGCTAATGAATTGGCAGTCTTGACAAGGTTGCGACCGCTCTCTTCATAACCGATCCATCCACCAAAACCTCAGTAAAACGAGGTACCACGTCGGTGCCAGCCACCAAATTGAGAATGCGCCCCCTGCGCCAATACAGAGGCTTAAGGTTGGCATCCTTAATAAGGACGAGGTCTCCTATCTTGGGCGGATGAGTTTTATCAGTCCACTTGACGCGCTGCTGGAGGATGTGCAGATACTCTAAACTCCAACGCTTCCAAAAGCTCTGAGTGAGCTGTTGCACCAACTGAAACCGCGATAGCCGATTTTGGCTCACATCAACAAAAGGGTACTCAGGCAGAGCGACAAGTGGCTGTCCAATCAAGAAATGGCCCGGGGTTAGAGCCTCCAAATCGTTCGGGTCCGAAGAGAGCGGACACAATGGACGCGAATTTAGTACCGCTTCAATGCGACACAATACCGTAGCTAATTCCTCAAAGGTGAGAACGGTGTCTCCCAACAACCTTCGCCAGAGTCCCTTTGCTGCTTTCACCGCGGCCTCAAAAATACCCCCCCAATGGGGGCAGGCTGGCGGGTCAAACAACCAAGTGACCCCTCGACGGGCCAATTTGTTACCAATGTCAACCTGGCTCTCATTAAGAAAGTCATACACTTCTTTCAAATAGTTACTTGTACCCTTGTAGTTGGTACCGCAATCAGACCTGATCAGAGAAGGTAACCCACGGCGAGACGTAAATCTATCCAAAGTTGCCACAAAGGCCTCCGTCGAGAGGGAGGATACCAGCTCCAAGTGCACTGCCTTAGTTGACAGGCAGACAAATACGCACAAATAAGCCTTGACAATTTTACTATTGCGAAGGGTAGACGTCTTTATCGAAAAGGGACCAGCAAAGTCCGTTCCTACGCCTGCAAAGGGCCTCGCCTCATTGACACGATCAGCAGGCAAGTCTCCCATCTGGGGCTGCATCGTTGGGGCCTTAGTCCGATAGCACGGTATGCAACGGAAGACGATGCTACGAATGGTACGACGAGCCGACAAAATCCAAAACTCTCGCTGCAGAATGGCCAACAGCGCATTGCAACCGGCGTGCGAGTTCTTAATGTGACGATCAGTCACCAACAATTTAATCAAATGGCCCGCCTTGGGCAACAAAAGGGGGTGACGGACCCCATAAGGAAGACTAGAGTGCCTCAACCGTCCTCCAACACGCAAAAGACCCGTTTCATCCAAAAAAGGGTTCAACTTACTAACGGCTCCCGACAACTTAACTCTACCGGACTTCAAGGTCTCGATCTCCTTCTCAAAGTGTACGGCCTGCACAGAGCGAACCCACAGGAGGAGTGACTCCTGTCGCTCTTGAGGAGAGAGAACCGGTGACAGGCGCTTGTCCCCTGGATTCCTAGCATTGTGACCAAAACGCCTGATCCACGAGGTAACGTTCAACAATTTGTCGAGGGAGCTGTATCGATTCAACAAAATATCAGGATCAAACGGAGGGTCCTTCATCCCAACAGCGAGCACCTTAAGCCCGGGCAAAGGATCCGACATCAAAACTGGCGTTCGAGGCCAATCATCCTCGGGGCGAGTCAGCCAATCCGGTCCCCACCAAAGGGGGTGCACAATCAGGCGGGGGGCCATGCACCCACGTGAGGCTACGTCGCCGGGGTTCAAGTCTCCAGGCACGTGCCTCCAAATCAAAGGCGTTTCGGAATTTTGTATCTGTGACACTCGGTTCGCAACAAAGACCTCCAAGGAGTGGACGGACGTCTTCAACCAACACAAAACAATTTGACTGTCCGTCCAGGCGTAAGAATTCCGAATGTTCACAGATCCACCTAAAGTTTGAGCAACGTGATTCAAGAGACGCACAAGAAGCGCCGCCCCTGACAACTCTAGCTTAGGGATGGTCAATGCCGTCCGGAGGGGGGCCACCTTGCTCTTGGCCATGGTCAGTGACAACTTCACCTGGCCTGTCACGCTGACGGTGCGCAGATAAACAACAGCTGCATAACCGTGCGAACCGTGCGAAGATGCGTCACAAAACCCATGAAGGGTAGCAGTATAGTTCCCAGGGGGGAGGATAGCGCGTGGTAACGCGACCTCGTTGACCGCAGGAAGTGCGGATACAAATTGGAGCCAATCTTCCAAAAGGGTTTCCCGAAGTGGCTCATCCCAACCAAGTTCCGCGGTCCAAAGGCGCTGGAGAAAACATTTCGCCCAAAACAATACCGGGCATATCCAACCATTCGGGTCAAAGGTTCTCGCGACAGTAGACAATACCAGTCGTTTAGTCCAAGTGTGTGGTGACTCCAAATCGACTTCATACGTAAAGGTGTCTTGGACTGGTCGGTACTGAACGCCGAGAACGGCCAACATAGCAGGGTTGTCAAACAAATGAGGATCCTGCTTATGATCCTCTTCCACATCTTCCAACAGTGCTGGCGAGTTGGACACCCACTTACGCAACTCATAGCCAGCGGAATCCAAAATTTGAACCAACTCGTCACGCAACAGGATAGCTTCCTCAACCGTGGAAGCCCCAGTGCAGACGTCATCAACATACAAGTCCGTTTTCAAGATGGCGGACGCCCGAGGGAACTTCAAGCGTTCTCGGTCCGCGAGCTCCCAAAGCGAACGAATAGCAACAAAAGGGCTCGATCGAAGGCCGTACGTATTCGTGTTGAGCTCATAAACAACCATGGGGTCCCGGGGATTCTCTCGCCACAGGATCAACTGATAACGTCTGTCATCCCGGTGAATAACCGTTTGCCGGAACATCATTTTGATGTCAGCCACAAAGACTACTTGATGACGACGAAAAGACGTGATGACATCACAAAGGTCCCTCAACAATTTGAGGCCGGAGTGCAAGCAATCATTCAAAGAGACACCAGAGGAAGTCCGCGCAGACCCATCAAATACTGTGCGCAGCTTACCGGTGGATGCCTTGAGGACCGCGTGATGCAGCAGAAAGTAATGCTCAACTGAGCGCCAATCCAAATTTGACACCGACATGTGTCCCAAGTCTGCCTACTCACGCATGAAATCTAAATATTTCTGCCGCAGCACCGGATCCCTGGCCATACGGCGCTCCATCGCCAACAATCTCTTCTCGGCCATAGGTCTGGACTCGCCGAGAGGTGGTCGAACTGCAACAAAAGGCAACCGTGTTATGAGCCGACCGGAACGCAGTCGACCTGTGTTGTTCTGATAGAACAACTCGCACTCCTCATGTTCCGGGTTCAAGCGGGCCACTTGCGGTGGCTCCTCAACCTCCCAAAACCTCTGAACAGCGTCAGAGAGAGCGGAGCCACACGCCAACGCAAAATCAGGCTCAGGTGGAGGGGCAGCCTTCAACACTGGGCCCATCACCGCAAAGCCAAAGATGGTCGAGACAGCCACCAAACCGTTCGGCTGCAAGACTTTCATATTACCCAACAATATTCTCCCTAGTACATTGGAACCCAATATCAAATGAGCTGTATTAGGGGAATCAAACCGGCGGTCAGCCAAATCCAGGCCTGACGTCAACCGGACAATATCAGGCGACAGCTGACGTTGGGGATGACAGCCCAAAATACTCGTCAGAACAATAGCCGAAGGAAAAAACTTAGGGTCCAAACAACTCACAGGAGTGAGCCCAAATAAGGTTTGTCCCTCAACAGTCGGGATAGGTGTTTCGCCTATTCCATTAATCGTGCCTGAAAAGGCACGGACATCCAGGCTCACCCGACCCGCTAACCAAGACGACAAAAGGCAACCCTGGGCTCCCGTGTCTAAAATGGCACGGACCACAACAGAGTCCCCCGTGGGTCCCCAGACCCTGACCGATGCCGTTGGCAACAAAACCGTGTCGATCTGGGGAGGTACGTTAGCGGGACAGGTGCCAATTTCCTAGCAATGCCTGGGCGGCGACCGATCGCCGCATCCAGGCTGGGGTCTATCCCGATGAGGATAGTAATCAAACTCCTCGTCCGCGCGATGTCCCGAGCCGCGCGCCATCGCTGGAGGGGCATATCCCACTTGACGCCTGAGTGGCGGGGGGCGCGTCTCCAAACGGGGACGTTCCGCCAACGGAGGGGAGGGAAGGCGGTGCTGGTCTGGCCAATGTCGCCTACCAGCAGCTGCATAATCGCCTTCACGAGGGGAGGTCAATCGGCGGTCGCGCGGCTCCCGATCAACTGGCGCGGGGGGTGGAGTACGGCGGTCAAAGTTGCGGGCCCCTCTTCGATTCTGAACCGGCGAGCGAGGAGCCCGGTGCTCATCTCCATTATACTCCCCCCTGCGCGAACCCCCATCAGAGGCTGGTCTGTCAGGGCGGTTCGCGTTGGCGCACAAAACTTCAAGATGTGAACCCCTACAAATTGAACAAGGGCGGGGGGTTGGGGCAATCCCGATGAAAATGATTCCCCAAACAAGAAAAGCACAGACGGCGTGCATTGGCAACTCGGCGGCGGGCACTCACGTGCAACTTCAAGAAAGCCGCGCAAGTGACTACGCCATGTCCCGTGGCCTTACAATAGCCGCAAGCAGGATTACTCTGGGTGCCACCAAAACGGGGGGCAGGGCGGCTATCACCAGGCCAGACAGTCCTAGTCCGTCCCTGGGCCCTCGGCCGAGAGGGCGGTTGGCTTGACCCCGTGGCACCACGAGCGTTGTCGAGGAAACGACACTCATCCTCCAAAAATTTGACGAGGTCTTCAAAAGGGGGAAGATGGGTGGCACTATCCCCACCACACTTCTGCTCAAAACGGGACCTCAAATCTGATGGAAGCCGCTGCAACACCATGTGCACCAAAAGATAGGACCAATAGTCCACCGGCAACTCCAATCGTTTTAAGGCGTTGGTTGCTGCCAGCAATGGATTCAACAGGTCAGCACGCAACGCTGACATTCTGGTGATGGCCGGCAACCCCAAGATCTGGTCAATATGGACATCAGCCAGGCAACGTTTGTTCTGGTATCGTCGGGATAGAAGTTCCAGAGCGGTGGGATAGGCCGAGTCGGTCACCGGCAAGTGCTGCACCAAGGCTCGAGCCTCACCTCCTAGGGCTGACAACAAATAAGCCAACTTCTGGGCCGGTCGGAGGTCAGAGCGCGAATCGACCAAACTTTCAAACAGGTTCCTGAAGCTTAACCAATGGTCCAAGTGACCGTCAAAATGTGGCAGCTCCAGGGTAGGCAGTCTACCCAAAAGTCCAGGGCCTGCAACAACAGAGGTCTCTGTTTTGACCTGGGCAGGGTCCCGACTCTTCAAAATTTCCCGGGCGCGCATACTTATTATGTCACCCAGGTTTAACATCTGGTCATAATCCGCAACAACCTTATCACGGGCTGCTTGACCCAATGCTTCCAGGTCCAAGTCCAAAATCAATTCATTGAAGCGAGCATACAAAGTGTCAACCGCACTCAATCTCGCATTCAACTGCTCATACCGGGCAAGCGTGGCCTCTTCCAGGTCTAGACGCTCAGCGGTTGCAGCAGCAGAGGCAAACCATCTTAGCTGTGAGGTCAATCCACCAATGGCTTGGTTTACAGCTTTCAATGAAGCCATTGGGACAAATATCAAATAAAACAAATTAAATTCAATTAAATAATCAACAGGAATAATTTTCCCGGACCCAAACTACAATTTAAACCAAATAATAAAACTTAGTTTGAATTATTACAAGTTCAAATCCGACCCTGTACAAGCAATACCTTGTTTATACAACAACAAATTAAAGTACAAGCCACAAGGGACACTGCATATCATAACATATTATGTCAAACAATCAATGTTAACTATGTTTAATTTGAGTCAGGCTGACAGGCAACAAATCAGACTTCTCAATACTTTAACTCGACAATAAGTGGTGAATTTAACAATTAAACCACGCTCTGCTACCAGATGTGTGAGACTGCACCAGCAGACTCACGATGTCCGCGATTACGCGGAGCCCTAATCAAAATAATACTTGTCCAATCGACAAGGGGAAAACAACTATTAAGTACACTTACCCATCACGTTGGAACTGGAGATGTGGCGTAGTCCCAGGTCACGTCGTATCTGGGTGGGGTGTAAGTGTAAATGTGTTTTGTGTTGTGCATGTGAAGTTATGTCAGATTCGACGGTATTCCAAAGGACGCCCCACAGCGCGTACCGTCGACTGCCTGGTCAAACCTTCTAAGATCACACACGTGGCACTTTCCAGTCAATGTCCAACTAAATCTTATCCCGGTTAGCTAACCCAAGTGGGGATTTTCAATAGTTCAGCACTAAGTTCAAAAAGTTACCGGCGTCCAAACGACACAAAAGCCGGCTACTTAACCAACAAATTATTCGCGGTCACGACTCAAGATGGCGAAATGTCTTAATTATCACTCAATTATCAACAAAATATCAAAAACCGATCAAGATTGTATCGGATTAACATTAACTCAAGGTTTTTATCAATAATTACACAACAACAGCGTGCATCAAAACCGAAGCGAGTTTTTCCAAACCAAAGATCGCACGGCCAACCAAACGTCATCTGTCAAACGTCAAAACTGCGTTCGGAAACTTGTGGGATGAAACACGCACTGTGATCGCCAACCCGCCTGCCAAGCGTAGCGATTATGGCAAGAAACCCCCTTTAGGGGAGGCCCATGTCCAGTAGTGGACGTGTTTCGGCTGAAATGATGATGATGATGATGATGGAAGAAGACATGCTGCGCCGACCCCTAATGAATTGGGATTAGGGTAAGAGAATGATGTAAATCAGACCTTCTTGTGTTTCCAAACTACGCAACAGATCTAGGCTTTTTTCAGCTTAATTTGGCGTATTTATTCCAGAAGATTTATGTGTTGTATTCATATCAAACTCACATTATAGGTGAGACGACAAAAAAATCTAATTAGTCCGTCAGATAGATTTCCAAAAAATATTGGACACATATTTTTTCTTTTGATACGTAAACCAAAATTGACGAAGATAATTATGATGCTTTTAAAATTCTCAATACGTCACGCCTTAGTATAATTTTTAGCTAGTTCTGACGTCACGAGCCCCCAAACCCACTCACCGAGCACACTCATGATTTACAAAAACAACAAATATGTGTCCATTATTTTCCAATACTCTAACTGACGGACTAAAGCGGGAGCGAGAGCGGGGGGAGCGGGAGGAGCTCGTGGCTAAATAATAACAGCCGCTCGGGTCGATCGTTAGGTTAAGCCGTGCTTGCCTAGGTTGGTCTGTGGATGGGTGACCACCCATTACATACCGAGTTTCCTCCGTGCCTCGGAAAGCACGTTAAGCCGTTGGTCCCGGCTGTCATTTGTAGATCTTTGACAGTCGTTAGGTAGTCAGAGGCCCAAAAAGTCTGACAACCAGTCTTACCAAGGGGTATCGTATTACCCGGTAGTAACTGGGTTGTGGAGGTCAGATAGCAGTCGCTCCATGTAAAATACTGGTATTCAGCTGCATCCGGTTAGACTGGAAGCCGACCCCAACAAAGTTGGGAAAAGGCTAGGCAGATGATGATGACTCTAACTGACGGACTAAATAGATTTGCAATTTTTTGATACTGTCGTACTGCCTAATAAAGCAATGAAGAATAGCCTCCACCAAAACCTAAGATGGCTCTTTAGGCAGCTGGATCAAGGGCTTGATTCAGAAGGCAGTACTCCTGGACACGGCTCTTTTGTTAGAAGGTTCCTTTCTCTGGAGCCCTGACCGGGAGCTTAGGCCCAGTTTGCACTACTAGTGGGCTAGAATTTTTTTATTTTTTTTATTTTTTCTAATTAAAAAATATATATAATTAAAAAAAATATAAAATTTATAAATAAATAAATAAATGAAGGGATAAGAAATCTCCCTGCTCTGTCATGTCGTAAGACCCAAGTGAAACAGGGTTGTGTCGCCAGTAATTAAAATATAAAAAAAACAGTAACCTTTTCACACGGAAAGTAATTAAAATAATGACTGTTCCAGTAATTACAGTAAATTTGCATAATCCCGGGATTAAAATCAGCATTTAATGGGTATACGGGAAATTGCAGGCAGCAAACAGTAATGAAACTGAATAAATTTTGTAGATAAAATAATGAGTATCTTTACAAGTAGTGGTCGTCTGAATACTATTGGGTTTATAGTTGGTGCCAGTTACGATGAGAGCAGCGGTGGCCCAGTGGTGGCGGCCCCCACTTACGAACAGTAAATCGTGGGTTCGAACCCAGGCAGGCGCATTACTTTGTGTGATTTATTTCATCTTCGCTGTTCTCAAAACTGTGAAGGAAAACATCGTGAGGCATGTCCTAGAACCAAAAAATTCGAAGACATGTGATATCTACCAACCCGCACTGGGTCCGCGTGGTGGATTATAGCCCATTCCCTCTCATAGAGAGCATCCCTGTGTCCCAGCAATGGGAACATCTTCCATCCAGTCTACGGCATATATGACCCGCCTACTTCCCACTAACACTACGAGGCAGTTATTGCTTTCATCACGCCATAAGCTATTCTTGTAATCCAGTAATAAATTCCCATCCGAAAAAAGAGGTATCAATACTTGAGTAGAAAATTATAGTTAAAAGCTTTGTAGTTTATATTTTACCGTAAATGGTAAAGGAAAACATCGAGACGAATCTTTTTGCGATAATCCTGATATTAAATCGGATTACGAATCAAGAAAATATTCTTAAAATCCGGATTATTGGATTTTTTTCCCGACCGATATTTATAAAAAACAACATAGGTTTATGTCGGGTGAAAAAAATCGGGTCGTCGGGTATGTATTTTCTATTTATTTTGTATATTTTTTATACAAATATGTTCGCCTAATGAACTGGCGTCAAATAAACATTATTCTTTATTTCCTTTCTATAAAATACACCTGCTCTACTGTAAGACAAGTACAGACTTCGTGGAATATAGTCCAAGTTTGTTTTTAGGGTTCCGAAGCCGAATGGCAAAAATCGGAACCCTTAGTCGTCATGTCTGTCTGTCTGTCCGTCCGTATGTCACAGCCACTTTTTTCCGAAACTATAAAAACTATGCTGTTGAAACTAGGTAAGTAGATGTATTCTGTGAACCGCATTAAGATATTCACACAAAAACAGAAAAAAAAACAATAAAATTTAGGGGTGGTTATACTTACAACTGAAACTCAAAAAAATGTTTTCATCAAACCCATACGTGTGGGGTATCTATGGATAGGTCTACAAAAATTACGGTGAGGTTTCTAATATATTTTTTTCTAAACTGAATAATTTGCGCGAGAGACACTTCCAAAGTGGTAAAATGTATGTCGCCTCTATAACTTCTAAAATAAGAGATAAAACAACAAAAAAAATATGATGTACATTTACATATAAACTTCCACCGAAAATTTGTTTGAACAAGATCTAGTAAGTAGTTTTTTTAATACGTCATAAATCGTAAACCGCAATCATTATTAAAACATCAATCAAAGTTACAACGAACTACAAGAACTTTTATATTATGTTACTTGCTGCTACGGAACCCTTCATGGGCGAGTCCGATTCGCACTTGGCCGCTTTCTAAAATTATACGCATATTTGAACTGACGCAGGTTAACGCCCACATCCGCAGATAGGTTTTGTATTTCCCTAAAAATATTTATTACTCCTACACAGGTTTACTTACAACAACAACAACAACCAATTAAAGGAAAATTGTGTATTTAATGAAAGGGCAAATTACGTAAACGGTAGTCTTGCTTGATGGTAGAAGTAGAATGAAACATATCATATCAACGGTTATAATAACACTTTTGTGATATTTTTATAAATCTAGAACACGAGTGTTTTGATACGTTACGTACAGCCGCTCGGGTCAATCGATAGGTTAAGCCGTGCTTGCCTAGGTTGGTCTGTGGATGGGTGACCACCCGTTACATACCGAGTTTCCTCCATGCCTCGGAAAGCACGTTAAGCCGTTGGTCCCGGCTGTCATTTGTAGATCTTGGACAGTCGTTAGGTAGTCAGAGGCCCAAAAAAAAGTCTGACAACCAGTCTTACCAAGGGATATCGTATTACCCGGTACTAACTGGGTTGTGGAGGTCAGATAGGCATTCGCTCCATGTAAAATACTGGTATTCAGCTGCATCCGGTAAAACTGGAAGCCGACCCCAACAAAGTTGGGAAAAGGCTAGGCAGATGATGAGTGTTTTGATACGTTCTAACATGCAGTTTTACACACTAATTTAGAATAGGATATTCTTTATTATAAAGGGTGTAAAACACATCTTAACGAAGCTGACAGGCACTTGTTTTCCTGGTCATTGCGATAATTTTTTTATTCTACAACATACTTGGGAACCTTATATTTACGGAGATATTGGTGGTCAAAGTTTTCAAGTCTTTTTGACAAGTATATTTTTTAAATACAAGTTTTTAATGTAAGATTTTTACTTTAAACACCTCCACGACCCCGTACTGTTCAATCCGTTAATCAGCACAATGTTTTGAGTGCGTTACATTGAGTTCTACTACAAAACATGATTTTTTACCCCAAAAAAAGTCGTTTCTCAGCAACATTTTTTGCTTAAAGTTTTGTAGTTTGATGTACAGAATGCTTGTTTGACGGCTTCGTGATGAGGTCTTTTACACCCTGTATACTGTATACACCATACACATATTTACATTCACATAACAGTAATTTATTTATTTTATTGTTTGAGTAAATAGAAATTTCTGCCATTATGACAAACACACATGAAGTAATATCGCGTAGCTTTTATTTAAAATTTGCGCACTAATGCTGAATTCGCCACATACCTATTATGAATACTAGTCAGCGTACGATTATTACCCGCCACAACGAATTTGGATACATTTTGGCAGACAAATAGACCATGTCATTGTGTAGAATTATGACAAGATTTATTACGTATTTTATTCCGAGAATACTTTGACGCCCACTTGATTACCTCCTAATCACAAAAATAAATCTACCAAAGTCTTTAATAAATTCTGAATCAGTACACCTATTGGACTGATTATTTTTAAAACAGTATTTTTTTTTGTTTCCTCACTCGTGTATCACCCACGCCATCCGCTCATGAATGAACGAAATACTAAAATACGATGTGACATTACGTAACTCAGAAAAACAATAAAATATGAACCGACAAACTTGGATATGCGTGTCATGGTGGCGCTACTTGCAAAGCAAATCTGTCAAGGTCTGTCAAATTCAGTACGTTTCGATTTAGTTCTGTTTTTTGTCACATGAATTTATAACTTTGCATCTTTTTATGGTTTTTTTTTTCAATGTTTCAATGCCAACTGTTCGTATCATTAACGCTAAACACTAGTAACTATTCAGTTGAAAACTAAGAAAATAAAATTATGTTTTGAAATGAAAATGTTAGAAATATTGCTGAGAGAAATGTGGCGTGTTATGCAATTACCGTAAAAATTATTTCAAAATAAATGTAAAATTGTAGTTGCATATTGTAAATATGCGGTTTTGTGGGATTCCTGGCAGAGACTGGATGGTTTTTTTTTTACTATTAGGTGTCTTGATGGATTACAAAAAGAATCTTGGCTACAGATTCTTCATTATTTCTTCACTATCTGTTAAAACAAGAAAATTGTAGACATTCGTCTGTTTGGATGAAAGTTGCTTAGAATCGAGATAAATGGCATGCGATTGGAGAGGCCTATGCCCAAAGGGCTTCTTAAGAGCCAAACTACATCAAATTAGCAACTCTATTTGTGGTGGTTCAAACTTCGTTTGAAATACTGTTAGAATAACGTTCTAATCAGCTTGCACTACAAAGTGGTTGTTACGTCAGTCATTGCAGCCGAATAGTGCGAAATGAGTGGTTTTTATTCTTTATAAAATCAAATTTTCGTCTTTTGGAAAAAAAATTAAAAACATTTTCATGATCTAATTTGAAGTACTTTTTGAATACCAGGTTTATTGTTCGATTTGGATTTTTTTTCTATCGAGAAAATTTTATGGAATCCCGACAATAGGTCGTTGCTTAATTTACAAAAAACGTAAAACAAGATAAATAATTAACAAAAGTTAACAATTTAAGCATCTACAAACATCATTATACGCTTGCAATTTTTCCCATAATGTTCGATCACGAAATTGTATAACGGTCACAAACAACAAAGGTCAGCAATGCGTGATTTTGAGAGTCAACCACTACGTTAAGAGTCCTGTTACATTTTTTACGCAAATTCATGATTTTTGACGCAGTAATTTTCAGCAGGAGTAAGATATTTTAATTATTTGCGTATGAATAACGATAGTGCCATTCTCTTTCTTGTAAGTTGGAGTTACACATTTTCATTTTTCTTTTCGTGTAATTTACTATAAATATTTTACGAACTCAGTTTGCAAGAAAACCCGTCGCTGATGGAACCTTGACCCTCAAATTCACATTGTTACATTCAATTCTTATACAAGCTAAAATTACTAAAAGATAAGTTGAATATTTTACTTGTATACAAGTAAAACATTCAACTTATCTTTTAGTAATTTCATTCATTTCATTTTTTTTTTTTGTGAACTCCAATAATGGAGTTCTAGAATTTCTTGAAATTCCTTGAGTTTTCACGGAAAACATCGTAAAAAAAGCGTAATTTAAGTCAAAAATGGCTTGATTCAGCGTCGGTTATATTCCAAATAAACTCAATTTTATCAAATAAATTAATATGATAATAAAACTTCAATTGACAATGAATACGTTTCATTAGTTTTCGTTTGTCAATATAATAAGACACAATTACAATAAATAAAATTGAAGTACTACAATTCTGCGTCAATTCAGCTCGCTCCTCAGTCTTATGTCAGTCTCGTCTCTAATTTTTGTCAATAACAATCGACAATCGTCCGCAGATCGCTATTATTATCGACTTGTGTACACCGATCGAATTAATTTGATCCAGGAACTAAAACCAAAAATTTTCGAAAACAATGTAATAGGACTCTTAATATAACCCACAACAAGACTGAAAGCTCTGGAGGAGGAGCTCGTGGCTAAATAATAACAGCCGCTCGGGTCGATCGTTAGGTTAAGCCGTGCTTGCCTAGGTTGGTCTGTGGATGGGTGACCGCCCATTACATACCGAGTTCCCTCCGTGCCTTGGAAAGCACGTTAAGCCGTTAGCGGGACCAACGGCTGTCATTTGTAGATCTTTGACAGTCGTTAGGTAGTCAGAGGCCCGAAAAGTCTGACAACCAGTCTTACCAAGGGGTATCCGCAACCCAGTTAGTACCGGGTAATAACCCGGTACTAACTGGGTTGCGGAGGTCAGATAGGCAGTCGCTCCATGTAAAATACTGGTATTCAGCTGTATCCGGTAAAACTGGAAGCCGACCCCAACATAGTTGGGAAAAGGCTAGGCGGATGATGAAGACTGAAAGCTCTAATTTTCCGCACTAGTGTATTTCTTTTCTTAATCCACTTTTAACATTTCGTATCCTTTACTAATGCAACAACCAGAGAACTACTCCACCGTAATGGCGAACTACACGAACATTATACACAGTACACAGTTTTGTGTTCAAACACAAGAGTACACAAAGTACACAGGTTAGTCTGAAAGCTAATGTGTTTCGAACGTAAATATCTGTGTGTTTGTCTTACAAATTGTGCTCGAGTAGTGAGTGACTTGAAATAATATAAGTCTTGTTAGTTTCTGAGAACTGTGTATAGTTAGTTTCCTATTTTTATAGTAGGAAGGGGTATTATTCATTTGTTTAGGTCGTCATTATACCTACCGGTTACGGCCACTACAGGAGCTAAATTAGCAACTCTATTTGTGGTGGTTCAAACTTCGTTTGAAATACTGTTAGAATAAAGTTCTAATCAGCTTGCACTACAAAGTGGTTGAAACGTCAGTCACTGCGGGCCAAATAGTGCGAAATGAGTGGTTTTTTGCGATTTACAAAAAATCTATTGATTGGACTAAAAAAATAAAACACTACCATGCAAAAAATCAGAATGATCGCATGTATTTTAGTATGGTTTTTACTCGTTAAAAGAAACTTTTAGAGATAAGTTCTTGAGTTTTTTATCAAGTAAAATTAGTTGTATTATGTTTTCAAAACACTATCATACTAGCATATATCCTGAAGAATATCATTTATGTTTCTGGTTTTGTTTATTGCAGTGAATCATATGCTTTTTTGCATTATAAAACTCGCGTTTAGCTCCTGTTGTCCCCTTTAGCCGAAAAGGAAGCTTGACTCAAATTGGCTCAAATTATGAAGAGCCGATCATGATTCAGGGCCAGATTCCACCGAAATAGAGACAAGACGAGAGGAGAAAAGATGTCTCGTACCTAATTGTTTAGACCAGTTTCAACACTCGGCAAAGCGGTTGGTCGACTCATCACGTGACCAGAGGGCTGCCCTATTTTTGGGCAAAGAATCAGTATAACCATCCAACCTGGCAAAGCCTTCCGAGCCTCCTGGGCACTTTTTCTGACAGTTGACAGCGATGTAGACGATTTTTTTGACGCCCTGCAATTCCGTGGTTTTCCCATTTTGATACAAATACTGTCAGATCGAATGTTTCGTATCCGAACTGATCGAACGTGTACACTCCTAATATACTGGCCTACAGCTAGTACATAATAAAAAGCTGAAGTTTATGTTTTGTTTATGATAAAGTTGTTGAATTGGCTGATTTATTTTGGTTTCCGGAAATATATTGAAATTATTATAGAGCACAGATGAAAAAAAAAGCTGCGTTCCGGTTTGAAAATACTGCTTTTATTACCAGTCGTTTGAAACATTTATTTGCTCTCATGTTGTTTATGCACATTTTTGTTATGTTTAACAGAAACACATTATCATGTTGCCAGAAACATTGGAACATGCAAAGAACCAAAAACAATGTTGATGAGACTATATTCTTTTCCTGTAAAACTGGGTTTACTGTTTGAGCTGAATTCGAGAGCGTTTCAACAAAAAAAGCGGTTTGAGTAAAAAATTAAAGAGATCAAGTTATGAATCAGTATTGATAATTATCCGATAACTCTCCGATAAATATCGGATAATTACTACCTAAAGAAAATAATGATCTTGTTAATTTCGAACCCCGCTAAATCGATGCAAATGCAGAATCGATGTATCGTAACGAAGACAGTTCGCAATTTAGGTACATATATTATATCAGATAGTCTAATTTAATCCTGCTTGAGTCTGTCGCCACCGGAATACATTAATACGCAGATGAAATTATCCCATCAATTCTATTACTCGCAAGATCTGGGAGAAACTGTGAATTAATATTAATGTATATACGTAGATATACGACAATAGAGGAAGCAATAAAACTGACTATGCGTACCTGGCTTGCTGTATTTTTGAACAGGCCTCATTCGGAAATATTCAGTCGAAAACCGGATGAGTGAACTTCTCTTGTATATCGAAGTAGGTACATAAATCTTTAACGTCTATACAAACAACAACAACAACAACCCATAACGTCCACTGCTGGACATAAGCCTCTCCCATGATGGGAGGAATTTGCCGTAATCTCCACGCTTGGCAGGCGGATTGGAGATCGCAGTGATGAAAGACTAACAGAAAACGCTGCTGCCCATTCTCTGGTCTACGGAGGCGCAAGGTGTTCTGCCTCAGACATTAGTCGCCTTATACGACACCCGTGAGTGTAATGGGTTGATTCTATTCTACTCTGCCGGATACCACACGGCTTTAGATACTGACACCTCTGCTTAATCCTTTGCGAATTACAGGCATGGCGTTATGTTATTGTAGGTACACTTTTTTTTTTTTTTTTTTCGGATGGGAAATCATCAAATAACCCCTCCCGCTCTGGGCGGAGCAGGAGGGAGTGTCAGACTTTTACTGACTAAAACCCATCCATGTTCCTTCATCGCCCTTTGTGTTCCGGGGCCACGGTATCTCTTTCGAATAGTCCCGCAACCCCGGATTGTAGGTACACTGCAGTAGCAAATTTGCAAGCTAGTATTAACTGTTTTATAGTGAGTAGAGCTATTATTAAATAAACACACACAATTCAAATTGATCACGTGTTTGTGGTCCTCTTCACAAACGGTGCAGTGTTTATATTGCATCTTGATGTTACACTTCAGGCCAATGTTAGTGGTAGCTGGGTGAATATAAACATTGGTATTATTGTTTGAAGTTTATTTGGTCATTTTGTTGTTTGGGCTTTCGAAATGGTTTTCCGTATAAGTATTATAGTTGGTACTAGTTAAGATGAGAATAGCGGTCATTGACCCACCTACATTTATTAAACTTCTTAACTTTGAAAATCCAAAATAAGCCTGTTCGAGTCTGGAATCGTCATCTATTCAACATTTTTTGTAATGAAAAACGATACATGGTTTATTTGTTTTGGTTCATACGAAGAGATATTAGGGAAAGGGCAATGACCGCTATTCTCATATTAAATGGCACCAATTATAGTTAAAACTGCCTCGATAGTCTAGTGGTTGCAAATGCGACTACTGAGTACGAGGTCCTGGTTTCCTTGCTTGGTTGTTTCATCATGAACTTCTCAGTAGAAGCCACGGAATTGACGCTTGACGCGATTGACGGAATGGGACGCCGTCACCTCCTTCTGCGAAGCAGTAATGCTAGAGAAGGAGGTGGCGGAACGTGAGAGGGAGAGAACCTCTCAACGTCCCGGCCGCCGCGGGAGACGCCCCGGGTGTCGGGGGCCACCACCACGTGGCCCCCGGCCACCGTAGGCGCGGGCCTGTGGACGGTGAGCTATGGGCTAGCTCGCCGTCCGTCCGTCTCATGACGACAGGCCGTGTCGACAGCGCGTTCGTGTTCCACGCGCGCCTCAAAGAGAGTCAGCAAAAAGGAAGGGGTCCGTAAGGACCGATGCCTGCCGGGGTTGCGGGACTATTCGAAAGAGATACCGTGGCCCCGGAACACAAAGGGCGATGAAGGAACATGGATGGGTTTTATTCAGTAAAAGTCTGACACTCCCTCCTGCTCCGCCCAGAGCGGGAGGGGTTATTTGATGATTTCCCATCCGAAAAAAAAAAAAAAAAAAAAAAAAAAAGCCACGGAATTTGCATCTGTTCCCAGTTGATGGCAATAGGCTCGCCCCCTATTACATGGGACTTAAACAAACTGGCATAATGTTAGGTAAACCTCTGCCTAATGATCCGGGGATTTCAGGTATGATGTTATGTTATGTATCTACACTAATATTATAAAGAGGAAAGATTTGTATTTTTGTGTGTGTATGTTTGTAGTGATTAAAGTTAAAAACTATTGCACCGATTTCAAAAATTCTTTCACCATTAGAAAGCTACATTCACCCTGAGTAACATATGCTATATTTTATCCCCATACTCCCAATTTGCTGCTTCATAATAGGGTAGATGACACCATAAAACAATAATAGGGAATATGCATGTAATTTAAATTTGGTTTAAATATTTTTATTCCGAATTTTTATTGGCAGGACATATAATCTAAACCATTATTTTAGTAATTAATGTCTTTATAATTATTTAAAATTAAAAATAAAAGTGCAAAATTTGCGAGCGAAATTCAAATTCTTAAAACGCACCACCATTGGTTGAAACGAAACGTGACGTCAAACGCTCTATAAACAAGTTCGTACTGCTTACATTTGTATGGCATTGCAGCTCTTTGATTCTAAAACTTAGTATTATCGTGAGTGTTGTGAATTAATTTATTGTTTAAGTGAAATTTTAGCATCCTATTGAGATAAGAAATCATTACGACAATGACTGAAAGTGATTTTGTAAAAGTACAATCGGATAATCTGCCGAGAATAGATGCATTCTTGCAGTCGGCTTATATTCAGTGAAATCCTACGTCCGCTGAAGTAAAAGGATTAAAAGCTGCAAGGTAATTATTTTATACCACAGTATGTTAGCTATTCTATAGATAGATACAATGTTAATAAGATAAGCAGTAAACATAACCTATAATTTTTTATTTTTGTAAAACAAACAAATGTTAAACGAAACTGCTTACAACACTGTATGTTATTGCTAAAACTAATCACATGTGATGTTAATAGCAGTCTGTCAAGTTCATTATGATATTTTCTATGTTATTTGGCAGAAAATTATATGTATAAATTATGATTGATACTTTTTGTTCAAGATCTGAATGTTAATCCTATGTAAATTCAGCAATAGGATATGTACAAGTAAAAAAAGAAACGGAGATGGGATTTGTGTGGTTAGAGCTCGAATAGCACCTGAGCAAACGTGGGACAGAAATGTTATGCTGTAACAGCTATTTGCTATGAAACTGAAGGACATATCCTGTCTGTTAACTGTGAAGATTGTTTAGCACACAGAGGTAGGTGTATCATCTCTTCTCGTTATGTGGCCGTACCATCATTCCTGCATTCCTTTTATCTGTTTAAATAATATCATCTAAATTTAGTACAATGGAAATATCAAATGATAGCAGCTGTGATTTACACACATACTTAGTACAGTTATTGTCATGTGTACTTACATCATTGATCTACACTAATTAGTCAATGCTATTTATATATATAATAATTATATTTTTTTTCTATTTAAGGAGGGTGTAAGCATGCTATTGCCTTTTTGGGGTGACTGCACGGGAGAAGTGAATACCCATCAACTACTAGCGTTGACTGCTATTGGAAGAAATCCAAACTGTCTTCAGTTGGTACAAGCCTTAAACTTATAAAGGCTAAAAGGCTTAAATTTATAAATTGAATTAAGCGTTGAGTTCTAAAGTGTTTTTTTGAAATAAAACAAAATTTAATTTGAATTTACTTTTTTAATAAATAAAACATCTTGCATTATATTAATTAATTTATAGTATTAAACCACAAACTATTATTACTTTTATATATCATTGAATTTAAATTGTGGTCTACACAAAGCATGAGGTAGCATCATGTCATACTCCCTTAACCTATAACACGTTCCACATGACATGTGGAACGGATTGTGATTACTACATCTATAATGCTCGGGGACAACTTTGAAACTGAAGGTGGTGTATAAGTGTAGGTGTATAAGTGTACATCTTTAAGCTTCAAGTAAACATGACAAATCTTTGAATCCTCTGTCTGCCATCACTGCTTGGTTAGGTAGTAAACACTCCAGATATCCAGTCTTGAACTATCATAACATCTGTAGCCCTTCCAGACATTGACATACGATCTTGGCTCCGGCAAACAATTTTTTTTTGGCAACTGATTTTATTGGTGATGTTGCAGTATTTGCTAATGCACAGCTTTATCAATAAGTAGTTTATTTCCATTCTCCAATGAATTAATTTCTTCAATATGGGAAGAACTGAACCATTTTCTCATGATAGCACCCATTCTTATAACAGGAGGTTTGGCAATGAAATATGACTGTGAGGCAGAACTCCTTTATATAATAGTAGCACATCACACATGGTCACATTTACACCTTCTTGTTTCATTATGTTGTATGTATTATACATAATTTTGTGTATCCTCATTTAGGTATCTGTAATTAAAGATAGATAGATACCTACTTTAAATTGTAAATTAAACAAAAGATGTATGTAGGTATAACTTCAAGGGATGAACGTGTCTGAAGGGATAATCTCGTTTCTGCTGTGGTATAGTTTAGGAACCGAGCTGAATAGTTGTTTTTTTTGTTTACTTAAGTACAAAACAATAGACGAAATCACACAACTTTGTAAACTGGATTTAAATACAGTTATTTAATGCTTGTGTGATTGCCTTTCAATACAAAACTTACTTCTGACCTAACTGAAATCATATTATCGAAATACCTACATCATATATATACTTACATCAAAGCATTCTTCACAAGTTCACAACAATCACTCATGCGCCCAACAGGACTTTGGAAGTGTCCTCCATAGAAACGGGCTCCGCAGTAGCGGGTCCAGGTAGGTATTGCCTCCGCCGTCAGGGGGCAAAGCCCTGAGACCGCCTGCCGCGCCACCACAAGTTGTTGCTGATATAAATTCTTCTCTTCGCATAACCTTGACCATTTCTTAGGTATTTTTGAACCTACCGGGACTCGAAAGAACACTAATTATCAGGTGTACTTTGGATATTGTCTTTATTTCAGGTACAACGCAATACATAGAAGGTTGCTTTTGAGCTTTTTTTGTGGTGAAATTAAGATAACAACGAGAACACCTGTTAGTAAACAATGGACTGGGCTGTCATGTACTCATGTCACTCACTGGATATATGACGAGCGACTGACGTCATCAACAGAGCGCGCGAAAATGGCGGCGTTTAAACAGCTCAAAATTATTCTCTATTTTAATTTTTTTTTTTTACCTATTTAACTTCATTTTTAATCAGTATTTATATTTTTTACTATGTTAAAACGTTGTAAACAGTGAATTAAAAATATAAAATAAATACATGCATAATTATACCCTATTCCAAGACACTAATCTCTAAAAAAAACACTTTATTTTGGGCCTGAAAACCCGATTTATTTTCAATTAATTGCCAAATTAGATTTTTAGTTGCTTTGAAATCAATAAATAGTTGAGTAATTGAGTTGACCAAACAGTGACGTCACAGTTTGCTATTGCCATACAAAATCTATCAGAGAACCGCATTTTGACAGCTCATTAAAAGTATCTCAATGAGGGATTTTCTTTTTACTCTTCCTTGGTCGCAGGATAGATGGCGCTGAACTTAGCCTGTCACTGCAAGGAACGGAACGTCACATCATTTCACTTGGATGTCATTTTGAGATCGTAAAACGAAACGTTCATAAATCACAGTGAGTGACATTTTGACAATAAATAGACAAGAAAAGGAAAAAAATATTTTACCAGTGTTTTTATAGGTTTTCCACGTCAGAAAGAAAATGTCCCAAGAGAAACAGAAGAGAAGTCTTTGCCTCGTAGACTTGTCTGAAAATGAAGGCATACATCTTTTTCCTAAAGATGAAAGTCGTAAAGCGCAATGGGTACAAGCCATCGTACATTTTAAACCTGGACGGACCTTAAAAAAGCTTTCGAAAATATGCTCAGCACACTTTAAACCAAATGATTTTGTAAGAACACCATTATCAGTGTTACAACCAAGTATCTTCATCAATGTTTAGTATTGTAGGTACTTTCATATGTTTAAAATTCAACAGAGATTACATTTACTCTATCTCAGATTATATTCTAATAAAAGTTTACCTATTTTTAGATGTGGCATTAAAAATATTGAAGAAAACAGCCATTCCATCCATGGAAAAATGCATCTCAACCTCCCATAACATCCAAAGATCAAGATCCATCATCATACACTGCTCCAGATCCTGATGAACATCAAGAGTCACTGGCTCTCAACTTCTCTCAAATCCAAAAGACATATCCACGCAGTAAGCATCTTTTTAGATTTACTTACTGCACCAAATTATGAAAAAAAGACATAACAATAATACCATGTAGGTACCTAACATTTCTTCTTTTTTACAGCTCCTCCAATATCATTTGTTGAAGAGCAAATTTATTTTAATACTATGCCTTGTAAGTCAAGTGAGGATCCATTAGAAAGTGATATTGAAGAAGCCGAGTTTGACAGGCAACCATATTCAGAATATGTTATCAATACTGATATAGAAATGGAAGAGTTAAATACTGCAGAAAACTTAGAGATTGCTCAAAGTAAAGAGGTAATATGTCAAGAAAGTTCATTGGATAACAGAGAATGCCATGAGAAATATGTTCAAACCCAGAATACTAAAAAACATGAAAGTTATACTCAAACAGAAGATAAAGGCAGACAGAGCATTCATTATTACAAAAACAATGATAAAGCGATTCATTTTTACACAGGCCTCGAGAATTTCAAAAAACTGTTGTTTGTTTTCCAAACCTTAGGGCAATGTGTAAATAAATTAAATTATTTTTATAAAAAGCGTCCAAAAACAGTTGATGCTTTAGAACAATTTTTTATAACTGTTTTAATCCTGCGAAGACATAAACCCTTTGAGGAAATAGCAATGATGTTTGCTATCACAATAAAAGAGGTGTATAATATTTTCATAACTTGGATTAGATTTATGTCACTTCAGTGGAAAAGCTTAGATATCTGGCTTGATAAAGATAGTGTCAGAGCGTACATGCCTTTAGACTTTCATGATAAGTTTCCATCAACGCGGGTTGTTATAGATGCAACGGAATGTCCAATAAAAAAACCAAAACTCCCTTTTGCACAACAAGTAACATTTTCTATGTACAAAAATAGAAATACCATTAAGTTTCTTATTGGGATTACTCCTAGTGGCATGATAACTTATGTGTCTCCATGTTATGGTGGATCGGCCACTGACAGGCAAATCATAGAAAGAAGTTCTATACTAGGCAAATTTGATTACAACGATGAAATAATGGTAGATAAAGGCCTAAATGTTCAAGATATTTTCATGTCGTATGGAGTTAAGGTTAATATGCCGTCGTTTTTCAAGAAAGGGAATCAAATTGGTCCGCAAACACTTTTACCAAACCGGAAAGTAGCCAGCAAAAGAGTTCATGTGGAAAGGATAATTGGCGTATTGAAAACATATAAAATACTATCTCAACCCTTAAATCAGACTGAAACAATGTTGTCCAGTGACATTGTATTCATATGTGCTATGTTAGTTAATTTCCGGTCAAGTATTGTTAGTAAAAATGCATACGCTGGCAAAAATGTGTTTTAATTTTATCAGAAATATGGTTTACTTTCAGTAATATTTACATTATTTACATACTAACTCTATAATAGAAATAAAAATATTTACAAGTATCAAAAAGGGTTACAGGGCGTCGAAAAATCGTCCACATCGCTGTCAACAGGAAAAGTGCCCAGAAGGCTGGCAGCATTGCCACGTTGGATGGCAATGCTGATTCTTTGGCCAAAAAATAGGCCCGCCCTCTGGTCACGTGAACAGTCGACCAACCAATTCCACACCTCTCGGTCAACATCTGCATGTTTGCTTCAAATTCACGCACAGCCTCATCTTCATACTTAACCCCATGTTTGATGGATGGGGTTAACACATCTGAAGTTTTAACAAGAGAAGCTGCAATTTTTTTTTCACCACCGGTTTCTTTGCAAATCCTGCCAAAATTGGAGCTATGGATCCGCGTTAGTCGCTCCTTTTTCCATAATTTGCGGTCTATTCTTGTCTTCTCTTCAAGGGCATGTCTTTCCTCCTCATTTATATTTCTTTGCTCTAAAAATTCTTCTTCTTGTGTCAGTTGAAGATAATCATGGTCTGTATATATGCTTTTCTTATCAGCTGGTTTGATGATCTGTGCTATTGGCATGACGTTACATTGATTACTCTGGCCACAGAAGTTGGCTACTGCATTTTTAAAAGTTTTGGTAAAATCATCTGGACTCTCAACAATGGGTCTTGGGTCAAAAGATATCATTCCTTTGTACTTAGTATCTTTAGCCTTTAGTGAAAGTTCTTCGGCCTTAACGGGCTCTCCAGTGTGCAGCTTTCTTGGCTGATGGAATGTCTGCAGGCTGGAAGTCACACTTCCTTTCAGTCTAATGGTTTTATTTTCATGCATGTCAATAATACCGCAAATAACTAGTAAAATGTGCTTGCATTGAGCATATGGCCCCATTCCAGCCGCACATTCACATTGTGCTTCTAGTACAACATGGTTTTTCAATTTAACAACTACATTGTACACAATGTTTTTTCTCATTTCTGATAAAACCATACCAGTCACATAGTAATCACCATGTTCTTCAGCTAATCGGCATGACAATAGGAAGTATTCATTATACATATTACGTGCAGTAGTAATACTTTCTCTCTCTGTGAGACGGCAGAACATTACCATTTCTTCCCTGTTTAAAGATGGCATTGGTGAGCTACTGGTGACATCTTGAAAATGTTGAGGTGGTGGAAGTGCAATTTTATACACTTTTTCCGGGTCGGTGATGAGGGGCCCGAACAGTTTATCATAATCCTCAAGTCTGCAACAATAAAGAAGTTAGGAGTAAGACATCAAAGTTATTAACGTCCATAATATTTACAATAAACATGAGTGATGCAGCTATCACGGTTATTGAATCTTATAACATAAAAATTAAATATAAAAGGGATAAACGCAGCACAATTAAAGTACAACACAAGTAAAGTACATACCTTTGCACGAGAACAGCTTTCTTTCCTGTCAATTTCGCGTTTCTCTTCCGAAGCTCTGATTTTAGGTCCGCTAAGGACCAAGAACTCATGCTTGAAAAATCAAAGAAAAACCGGTCCTGCCCATGGTGAAAGATCAAAAGTTATATTCGGAAGGTAGATATTGGCGCGAACAAAATTTCAAAAGTGTCAGTCAACGAGCAAGTGACGTGACGCAAAGTTTTTTTTTAAGCGTTTTGGCTTTGGCACCTATCATAGCCAGTTCAACGCCATCTTTAGAGTTCTTGGAAACTAAGTTTTTTTTTTAATATCTCAAAAGGAAAACCTCTCATTGATTGGTGTGTCACACCCCAATATTATGTTTGAAACATTCGCCTGCTCGAACACGTAAATAACGCGATAAAAGTTGTTGAGTTGTCAAATTGCAGGGAAATTCTATTGTAAGTGCGTCACGCAATTACCCCGGAAAATAAACCCTCTATGGGTTTAAGCCTATAAAAGCTTATTCTGTCTTTTGTTGTTGTTGTTATTGTCAACAAATCACAACATCTAACATGACGTTAACGCTAGATTTAATGATCAAAGACTTGATTACGGACAGGGAGTTAATCTGTCCTGACGTGTAAATTAACATAAATTAATAATATGTTGTTAATGTCAGGTTTGTGTTCATGTTTTGTTCCACCATAATGTCGAGTTACTTGTGTTTTTCTCAATGTCATCATCATCTGCCTAGCCTTTTCCCAACCATGTTGGGGTCGGCTTCCAATCTAACCAGATGTCGCAGTCTTACTAAGGGGTATCGTATTACCCAGTACTAACTGGGTTGTGGAGGTCAGATAGGCAGTCGCTCCATGTAAAATACTGGTATTCAGCTGCATCCGGTTAGACTGGAAGCCGACCCCAATAAAACTTGGGAAAAGGCTAGGCAGATGATGAATATTATTATGTTACAGCGTTAGTATTTATATATGGGATGATAATGATCGGTAAAAAGAATCGATACTAAGAAAAGGAAAAACTAAACTGGACAGCGCTATTGTTTGCCTCATTTGAGTGCTGGGGCCCTACTCTCTAACGTCCGTCCGCCCGTCCGTCTCTATCCGTCTCTCTCACTCGCACTCATCTGCAGACGTGCGCGAGAGAGACGGATGGACGACCGGACGTTAGAGAGTAGGGCCTCTGGAGCGGAGCACAAGTGGTTGTGCACGAGGTGATTTTTACTACTACAACTACTACTACTACTACAACAGCCCATAACGTCCACTGCTGGACATAAGCCTCTCCCATGATGGGAGGAATTTGCCGTAATCTCCACGCTTGGCAGGCGGATTGGAGATCGCAGTGATGAAAGACTAACAGAAAACGCTGCTGCCCATTCTCTGGTCTACGGAGGTGCAAGGTGCAAGGCGCAAGGTGGTTTTTACTACTTATTCCTTTTACTGTGCTTGCATAAATGGTAGTAAATTCTTTGCCCTGAACCAAGATGAAAAAGAGATGAGAAATCCTGAACCTAAACAGAACTGCAATATTCGTAAAAACAGATTTCAATTCCTGTTCATTTTGGCTCTAAAATGATTCAAAAATGAATTCATTAGTAAATCGAACTAACGATGTTTTGCCGCAATATAAAAAAATAAATGAAAGTTGTAGATGAAAAAAAACCGGCCAAGTGCGAGTCGGACTCGCGCACGAAGGGTTCCGTACCATTATTATCAAAAAAAGGGCAAAAAAATCACGTTTGTTGTATGGGAGCCCCCCTTAAATATTAATTTTATTCTGTTTTTAGTATTTGTTGTTATAGCGGCAACAGAAATACATCATCTGTGAAAATTTCAACTGTCTAGCTGTCACGGTTCATGAGATACAGCCTGGTGACAGACAGATGGACAGACGGACAGACAGCGAAGTCTTAGTAATAGGGTTCCGTTTTTACCCTTTGGGTACGGAACCCTAATAAAATGAAACAATAATGAACACTCGGTCTAGTGAACCGTCTGATATCGCTTTCAATACTAATGTTTTATACCAATCAACGATACCCATGTTAAAGCAAATTTCTATGAAATAAATATTTATTTGCAATCCAATATGCAGAGTACACTAACGGAGTAAAGTGCTAGCTAAAACAAATATTTACTTTAGGCGAAAATTTAAATTGTGAAGTAGCACGGGAGTTTATATAGAAAAAGTAACAATAATAATGAAAAAAAAACCAGTTGAATGTTTTTTCAAGTATCGTTGGTGTTATTTGAAACTAGCTTTTGGCTGCGGTTTTGTCCGCGTCGGGGTCGAATGTCATCCCTAGGAATTTTACTATTTTATTTTACCATGTTTTAAGCAAACACAATTTATTAGAATTATAATTTATTTATTTGTAATAATGTAGTTTTACATAGTAAGATCTTAATATTTTTTTTTTAATTCTGTACACTCTACCACAATATGTGGTGTATAAATATTAAATAATAAAATGTGATTTATAAAACTAAGTACCTACTTACAATAAATGTCAAGATTTGTGATACAATAAGTCCAGCATGAATTAATATTATTATAATTAAAGATTTAAAACCAATGTCCAAATTAAATATATGCCATCTTGGATTGTTACATGTTAAAATATTTCATATATTCGCTAATGTCATAAAAACAGTTTTCTAATAACCAATTCATGTTTTTTCTTGAACATGGGGCAGGAAGTTCCTCAAATGAATTAGGTAAGACCTGAATGGTATTTACGTACACATTTCTCCTAAAAAATTTGCAATCTAAATTGAAGTACAATTAGTTCATATTCTTCTTCATCTTACTGCTAACCTAGGTCATGGTCTATCTGTGTACTAATTTTTATTAAAATCTCTTCAGCCGTGAAAGTGTGACAAACAAACATACCTACTCACTTTCACACGTCATATCTTTTGGATTTTAGAATACCTGCTTTAACGTGGACAAAGGTTTAAACTTTAAAATTATACCTACGTACCTGTTAACTCATGTCGTTTGTCCCAAGGGTTTTAAGAGGTGCTAAAAACCACATGCTACCGCTTCACACGTCGTCTTTTTAGCTTCACACTTCTTTTGGGAAAGTGCACACACATACTCGTAATGAGCACCGAATTTTTTATGCGGCCCGAAGTAATTTAGCTTTTTTCCTAAGTTTTTTTTTTGTGCTTGGACAAAATATAGCAAAGTTTTCTTTCATAAGTATTGGATTGGAATAAACGAAATCTGGAATGACTGATAAAACGATTCTGCTATTTACGTAAAATTGTGTCATGATTTAATAATATATGAAGGAGTTGTCAGGATTTTATTTCGCTAGGCTCGAGCTTATGTGGGCAGAAGACGGGTTTGGGTCTATGAAAACACACTGGATGCGATACACTATTTTATTTCACATTGCACGGTTCGGTATGGTAGTTTCCATGGAGAAGAACCGGCAAGAAACTCCATGGTTACTCTTTTCAAACAGATACACTGAGTCTAACAAATTACTTGACATTATACTTTCACACAATAGCAATGACACTCAATAATACAGGTAACACATTAGTTCAGACAAAAGAGCAACAATATAAAGAAAAGCAGAGTAACAATAATTAAGAGTAATACAACCTGTGCACCGGGCCACGCCTGAAGTCAGAATGTCCATTCGCCGCTGTGCGGCCCCTTTTATACGATAGTTTTGGAGGTGGGGTAACGGCGTAGCGCGCTACGACGTAGCGTGCATTAACTCCGCCCCGCAGCGAGGAGGTGGGAGAACAACGTAGCATGCTACGACGCCGACGTAGCGTTCACTTAGCTCCGCCTCGAATGACGTAGCGCGCTACTGCGTGGCCTGATACACGTGTTGTTTACAATGTGATGCCGACACGGCCATTCTGACGTGCGGACGTCCTCGTTCGCTCAGCTTACAATATTACATCTGAAACACGAAAAACTGATCAAGTATCGTTTGGTCATCCTGATTTTGTTCCTGGACCGGTCTACATAGACCCTTCAGATATTTGAACACTTGGTCCAGTCAGCTATGACTCCAAGACTTACAAGATCAACCCCCTAGTCTGGCAATTCTTTTTTTGCCCTTCAGGTTTGCCCTTAACTCCGCCCCGCAGCGAGGAGGTGGGAGAACAACGTAGCATGCTACGACGCCGACGTAGCGTTCACTTAGCTCCGCCTCGAATGACGTAGCGCGCTACCGCGTGGCCTGATACACGTGTTGTTTACAATGTGACGCCGACATATACATAAATATCGATTTGTGCAAAATAGTACATTTTGATACAAGTGGAGAAAGTTTGTTATTGCATTCGAGGCGGAATTATAACACCCAAGCCGAAGGCGAGGGTGTTTTTGAGCCGAGAATTGCAATAACAAATGTCCACGTGTATCAAACGACGTTTTTCAATACACTTTTGAAGAAATAAAATAAAATAACGAATAATATTTTTGTCACGAACTATGAAACTGTGATTTAAATTTTCTTTTTTTTTCGCGCTTTGGTCTGGCCATGTTGAAGGAGAGGTAATGGTATGAAGCCGTTAAACAGCCTAATATAAAAAATAGATTTATTTTATATTTTTGAATTCAGAACACAAATAAATGTTAATTTGTGTATAAAAGTAACTATTAGTTTTAAATAATCATGTTTATCTATGATATTCTATTTATAAACACAATTTGAATATTCAAAACATATTTATTCCGTAAAGACGCGTAGTGCTTTGCAAAAATTAAAAAAAAACATTCACCTCAGACTTATAGGCATTGAACCAATTTGGACTAAGTATAGGTTTAGTTATCTGTGGCAATTTTCATTCCCACACACGTGCGGGAAAGTGGAAATAATCGCACGCGTGTGAAATACATTGCATGTTGTACCTAATCGTAGTGCGTTAAGGACCAGTTTTCGAGGAAGTGTATTGAAATAGTACATTTTGATACAAGTGGAGAAAGTTTGTTATTGCAATGGAGGCGGAATTATAACACTCGAGCCGTAGGCGAGGGTGTTTTTGAGCCGAGAATTGCAATAACAAATGTCCACGTGTATCAAACGACGTTTTTCAATACACTTTTGAAGAAATAAAATAAAATAACGAATAATATTTTTGTCACGAACTATGAAACTATGACGTAAATTTTCTTTTTTTTTTCGCGCTTTGGTCTCGCCAGGTTGAAAGAGAGGCAATGGTATGAAGCCGTTAAACAGCCTAATATAAAAAATTAGATTTATTTTATATTTTTGAATTCAGAACACAAATAAATGTTAATTTGTGTATAAAAGTAACTATTAGTTTTAAATAATGATGTTTATCTATGATATTCTATTTATTAACACAATTTGAATATTCAAAAAATATTTATGCCGTAAAGACGCGTAGTGCTTTGCAAAAAAAAAAAGCAGTTACCTCAGACTATAGGCATTGAACTAATTTGGACTAAGTATAGGTATAGCTGTTATCTGTGGCAATTTTCATTCCCGCACACGTGCGGGAAAGTGGAAAAAATCGCACGCGTGTGAAATACATGCCATGTTGTACGTAATCGTAGTGCGTTAAGGACCAGTTTTCGAGGAAGTGTATTGAAAAATAAATTTTATTTTACGCCTAAAGCAGAAACGTTTTATCAGCAATTCCAGAATTCGCTTATCCTAAAATTAACAGCAACTTACAGCAATAATATCTCAATTACAAAATCCAAAAACTAATTTCTAAATCCACACAAAAATACAGATCCTCAGTCAGATATACCCTTTGCTTAATTTGGCAAAATTCACGTTAATTATCCGAATTGCGATCCCCTCCCTCCCCTCCAGGTCCCAACGGCGCCATGAATTCGGTAATGGTTGGTTGTGAGCCGTCAAATTGACGGCGTGCATGTCATTAATTTGCGTGCAAATTTAAATTGCGAACTACTTGTGTAGTCGAGTGTACCTTGACAAGTTGTCACTTTATGTTCTTTTAAGTTTGTGTGCTTGAGTTTACGGTGTAGATTGTTGTTTATTTTTACAAAAAATTCAAACAATATTATTTTGATTACTAAAATGAGTATTGTTAAAATCTATTTTATTTAAATCAATGTCAACTGTTGGTTCTGCGACTTCAACAGTTATTTTAGTTTAGTTTCTCCGTTACTGAACTGTAATTTACCGTCTGATATACCGTCTGATATACCTACAACACATATTTAAACTGAAACCGGTATCTATATAATAGCTTAAAATGTTACCTAATTTTTAAATTCTTCAGACCTATGTTTAAATTCACGTTTAGATATATTACAGACAGTATTAAGGAAATCTGTTTTAATGCAGGTCTACATCAGTTAAAAAATAAAACTAAATCAAGTCACTGAAGCACATAAATATAATATTAAAACAAATCAGTACAATCGCGGCCAAAACGTCCCACGTAAAAAATATAATGAAAAAATAAATTACACCATTTATCCCATCATCAAACCCGTTGATAAATTAGAAAACAAATGACAGACAAAACAAAAATATTGGCTGGCAGAAAAAAAAACAATATCAATAAAAGAAAAATGTTTATTCAGTGTGGCAATAAATTCGTTTGAACAAAAAGGAGGGCAATAATGACATGTACGTCTCGATCTAAATGGGGACCAAAAGATGATATACGTCGGCTAATAAAAGCATTAAGAAAAATAGCACTTTTTTTTCTCTAGCCGTCAGATCTGTCGCGGGAAACATGCCAAGCGTAGGTCGGGAGCTGGGATGTTAAAAATGTGTTGGATTTAATAAAGTTTTTGAATATGCTCAGATTGAGTCGCTCTTCATTTTAGTTTTGCTTAGGATGTCAGGTCTTTTGAAGAGATATTTAAGTTGTCGTGTAGCGTTGCTTGATTTGATTTTTAATAAAATGTCTTTTCGTAGTTCTTGTACGCGTTGACTGCTTTATTTGTTTTGATATAGTTACATGAGTTAACGAAAGCGTGAGCTAACTAGTTTGTGGAGGTCAGATAGGCAGTCACTCCATGTAAAATACTGGTATTCAGTTGCATCCAGTTAGACTTGAAGCCGACCTCAATATAGTTGGGAAAAAGGCTAGGCAGATGATGATAGTTACATGAGTTATAATTTTAGAAAAAATACATAAAACTCATATAAGTACACACACTGATACTGGTAGCCTGCGGTATCCCACTGCTGGGCAAAGGCCTCTCCCCATGATTTCCAGTTGTTTCTATCCAGGGCCAATTTGGACCACTGGTCGCTGGTTATGTCCAGCTCGACTCGTCCCGCAATCTTCTACGAGGTCTGCCGTGACGCTTTCTAGCGAATATTCATATTTTGTTTAAAGGTATGAGTTCTATTATAAGTAGGCACGTTAAGCTGTTGGTCCCGGCTGTCATTTGTGATCTTTGACAGTCGTTACAGGTAGTCAGTGGCCCAAAAAGTCTGACAACCAGTCTTAAAAAGGGGTATCTTATTACCCAGTACTTACTGGGTTGTGGAGGTCAGATAGGCAGTCGTTCCATGTAAAATACTGGTATTTAGCTGCATCCGGTTAGACTGGAAACCGACCCCAATAAAACTTGGGAAAACTCTAGGCAGATGATGAGTCCTATTAATTATTATAATGTTTTAACTTAACATTCACTAATAAAAAGTCGTAGAGCTGATTTATTTAGATATGTACCAACTTCGAAATCACAAAAAAAAACCTACCTACATTTTTGAGTTCAACTTTTATGTTTCTAAAATTATATTAAGGACTAGCTGACGTCCCGCGGTTTCACCCGCGTAGTTCCCGTTCCCGTGGGAGTACGGGAATAAAATATAGCCTATAGCACTCACGAATAATGTAGCTTTCTACCAGTGAAACAATTTTTAAAATTGGTTCATTACTTCCGGAGATTACCCCCTACATACAAACTTACAAACAAATGTTACCTCTTTATGATATTAGTATAGATTTAAAAATAATATTTACACTACAGATTCCTTGTAATCTACAAAAAGGCACATTATTTACATAAAGAAACACTCCGGGACACTATACACTACACACTACTACACTATACACTATACTGAAAGCCTGAATATAATTTATTGTGTCCGCGTACAAAAGACATCACAGCTCAGTGCACAGCGTTCGTACGTAATCTATTCCTCTATTGACTCTTACGTAAGCCTCTTATATTAGCATAGAAATGTTTTGTCCTAGATTCAGAGCTAATTTCCCGTCTCATTGGTCTCACGGAACGCTCTAGCTGACACTGAGGTTCTAGATTTGATCCTTAGTCTATAGTAAAAGTAATTTGTTTTTTCTTATTACATGGGATTTTAAGATAATGTGCGCAATTTGAATATACTACTTAGAGGCTCAGACCAAAGATAAAAAATATAATAATAATATAATACAGAGATAAATATAATTTTATTTATTAAAACATGCGTATACATTCAACTTAAGCACGCAGGATGAAACACTTAAAATTTTGTACGTACTATCGAGGACACTCCCGCCTGACCACGACTAAGCTCATTTTTGCTTGCACTCGCAACATAGAAACGCTCTCTAGCCCTGCCCCGTTGACTTTGTGTAGAAAAAATGAATGAAAAGATACCGAATCGGCCGAGCGCACTGACGACGCACGCCAAACGAGAGTTATTGTTATTTTGCGCGCCAAAGTTGACGCTTTCCTAATAGGCCCAAACTTTAAGGGGGCGTGGCTCGGCGCCTCCGCATTTAAGCGAAAAAAAATTAAAATGGTCAGGCGGAAAAGATCCCCATAGTACATGTTTCACCAGTAAGGCGTATAAATTTATAAAATTTACAAAATAAGTAAATTATAAAATAGAAACCAAATTACTAAAATCCAAATACATAATAGTCAAATATAAACATTGATCAGTCAGTAAAATAAATTAATCATATAATGTCATAAAAATTAAGTTACAATAAAAGAGAAAATAAACAATGTCATAATGCAATAAATATTGGGGGAAAATATAATGACCACCAAAAATAACTTTGTGACCACTAACATCTATCACCTAAAATATCAATTGATCACCAAATTTAGTAAATTGAACACTAAATTTTAATGAGGTGGTTGATGACAAACTAGTTTTGCCTAGGCCAACTTGGGGCACCCCGACACGGATAGATTAGGCTAGAATGGTTATTTTTTTATAAACAATTCAGAAGTAGGAGCCCCGCGAAGCGGGGCTCCGTCGACCGGGTCTCCCTCGACTCGGATGCAAGAGCATAACAGTTCAATTTCTGGTGATCATTAACTAATTTTAACTATTTTTGGTTCTCATTTCACGCTAAAATGGGGATTAATTTTGGTGATCATTTACTATTTTTGGCAATCAAAAGTGATTTTTTTGCCGTTACATTTGACTAAATGGTGGTGGTTCGTTAAACATAAGCCATAAATATTGATGTCATTATAATATAAAATAAATGAATTATAAAATGTAACAAAAATTAAAGAAAAATAAACAATGTCATGTAGTGTCACTTAAAAACTCATTTATACTATAATAACACTTGTCCGTTAATAAATCTAGAAACTTTTTTTAAAACATATTTACCGGCAATACTTTATAAGACTGTGATATTTTATTATAAATTTTAGGAGCCATACAGAAAACGCTTTTTTCCCAATAATGCAGTCTTATGCGAACACCATTGGTTATTGTCACGTCTGTTACGAGGGAAGGTGTCTGCTAGTCGTGGAAACATAAATTGATTCACCCTAACAAATACTGCGATTTCAAAAATATACATACATGGCAGAGTTAACAGTTTGTATTTTTTAAATAATCTATACTTATAATAATATTATAAAGCGGAAAACTTTGTTTGTTTGTTTGTAATGAATAGGCTCAAAAACTACTGGACCGATTTAAAAAATTCTTTCACCATTCGAAAGCTACATTATCCACGAGTAACATAGGCTATATTTTATCCCCGTACTCCCACGGGAACGGGAACTACGCGGGTGAAACCGCGGGACGTCCGCTAGTGGCAAATAAAAAGATAAAGATGGAACTCTGCGAACAGCAAAGTAAGGCCCGTCAAATTACGTTTCGCTCTGTTTATACACGCTCACACGCACATATTTACATCAAACTACGATTAAACTATGCCTTAATAAATGCGCAACATGTTTACGAAACCGGCCTCACTTCTCTGTTCGCAGAGATCCGTCTTAACTGTATTTTTTGGTCTGAGCTTACATGTACTTTTTTTTAACGTCAGGGAAACGAGTGAAATGAAACGAGTGTATGTTATATGGATTCTTTATTTATTCGGTGTACTTACAACGGTGTTGCTTCATGTAAAATACTGGTATTTAGCTGCGTCTGGTTGGACTGGAATCTGACCCCAACATAGTTGGGAAAAGGCTAGGCTGCTGATGATTTATTTATTTTGCACTGTTTTAGACTTTCACGGTTTTTCACTACACTTCAATTTTTTCAGTAGTGCGCGTTAAAATACTAAGAAAGGGGGTAGACAGATTTGTGTGCTCATAATAAATAACTTTCATCCCACCCGCATACCTCTTCAGTATTCCCGCGATCATGATGCTTGCAACAGCGTCGAAATATCGGGAGATCATAGCAAAAGAAAATCACGGATATTACCCCGTAAGTACTTAGTGTTATTTATTTTGCTTAGCATTTTGGTTATGTTGAGAGAATTAATGAAAGGAGATTCATCATCTGCCTAGCCTTTTCCCAACTATGTTGGGGTCGGCTTCCAGTCTAACCGGATGCAGCTGGATACCAGTGTTTTACATGGAGCGACTGCCTATCTGACCTCCACAACTCAGTTAGTACCGGGTAATACGATACCCCTTGGTAAGACTGGTTGTCAGACTTTTTGGGTCTCTGACTACCTAACGACTGTCAAAGATCTACAAATGACAGCCGGGACCAACGGCTTAACGTGCTTTCCGAGGCACGGAGGAAACTCGGTATGTAATGGGTGGTCACCCATCCACAGACCAACCAATTAATGAAAGGAGATTAACAAAAGATATTTAAAAGGCAAATATAAGTGGAAACGAAGCGAAAGAACACCGTCCGGCGTTGCGGGACTGTTCGAAAGAGATACCGTGGCCCCGGAACACAAAGGGCGATGAAGGAACATCGATGGGTTTTAGTCAGTAAAAGTCTGACACTCTCCTGCTACGCCCAGAGCGGGAGGAGTCATTTGATGATTTACCAACCGAAAAAAAAGGGGAAAGAACACCGTACACCATCTGACTCTATAGTAATGTTCTTCGGCCGGAAGTTGGTACCGCAGTTCGGTCCATCATACTTTTGTGTCAGAATTTGCATGGACACACTAAATATTCACATTTGACTATGTGCATATTTTGGGCATACACGACCGGTTACCTTATTCATGAGTTGTTGACGCGTTATGACCTACTGAACTGGTGACAGCCATTACTAACTCATATTTATTCACTAGCTTAATAGAGTTTTTTAACTGTCCCACGAGATCGTATGGGATAAAAAGAAACCAATGTGTCAATCCAGGTTATAAACTATCTGTGTGCCAAATTTCATCCATATCTGGTCAGCAGTTTTGGCGTGGAAGAGTAACAAACATCCCAACTTCCATACACACAAAGTTTCGCATCTACAGGGTGTAAAAGACCTCATCACAAAGCCGTCAACCAAGCATTCTGTACATCAAACTAAGTAACTTTACGCAAAAATTATTGCTGGGAAACGACTTTTTTTTTGGGGAGAAAAATCATGTTTTGTGGTAGAACTCGATGTAACGCACTCAAAACATTGTACTGATTGATGGATTGAATAGTACGGGGGTCGTGGAGGTGTTTAAAGTAAAAATCTTGCATTAAAAAATTGTATTTAAAAAAATACTTGTCAAAAAGTTGGAACTTTGACCCCCAATATCTCCGTAACTAAAAGGTTCCCGGGTATGTATGGTGTAGAACATAAAAATGATCGCAATGACGAGGAGAACAAGTGCCTTTCGGCTTTGTTAAGAGGTGTTTTACACCGTTTATAATATTAGTAGGACTTTGCTTCCTTCTTTTTAACTGACTTCAAAAAAAGGAGGAGGTAAAGTATTCAGCGAGTACCTTTTAGCTTACTCACTATTATATATCTCAGAGCCGCTGCCAACTCTAGAGCGTAAAACAATACATTTCCTCCCAACACTTTACTACAAGAAACAGCAGTTCATCACAAATAACCTCCTTAAATAAGCATAGAAACGCTTCGTCCTAGATCACAGAGTGTAATAAATCTAGCGTAGTTGTGCCTGACACTAACTTGCAATTTGCAAAAAACATGAGATAATTTCATGTTCTAGAACCAAAAAATTTGAATGTGACATCTACCAATTTGCACTGGGCCCGCGTGGTGGATTATAGCCCATTCCCTCTCATAGAGATGAGGCCTATGTCCCAGCAGTGGGAACATTAATAGGCTGGTAATGATAATGATGATGATGATGAGAAAATTTTAATTTCGCGGGCTACCCTGGGGCTCCCACCTTAAACATTTTAAGAGCCGGCAGTAACTATCCGGCAGAGTAGAATAGAACCAACCCATTACACTCACGGGTGTCATATAAGGCGACTAAGTCTGAGGCAGAACACCTTGCGCCTCCGTAGACCAGAGAATGGGCAGCAGCGTTTTCTGTTAGTCTTTCATCACTGCGATCTCCAATCCGCCTGCCAAACGTGGAGATTACGGCAAATTCCTCGCATCATGGGAGAGGCTTATGTTGTTGTTGTTGTTGATAAATATAGGACATTAAAATTAGCAAAAAAAACTGAACAAATAGTAATTTAATTCTTTGTTGTTCTGCACTTCTTACAAAGCATAATATCAATAATATCACAAGGATAGTTAGCTAGAGGAGTACTGTTAGTACTTCTACATTTTGCCAGTATGTTTCGAGTCCCATGTGGTAGAAAGCGAGCCTTATTGCCATCAACGGGGCACAAATCTAAACTCCGTTGCTGCTATTGAGCAATTCTTTAATGAAATACCTAATAACACTTTGCTCGATCTGGGAATCGAGGACAACACTCGACAGTAGCGCTTACGACCAGTTATAAATACTGTTTTGTTTTCTTTAAAAAATCCAAAAGTTAAATGACAAAGCCGGATAAAGTCTGTACGAGGTGCCAAAAGCCGGATACGTCCGGAAAACTCCGGATGAATTGTATCCCTACGCGTAAAAAAAGCACCCGAAATACGGTTCCTCTTTAAATTTTATGATGTGCAGACAATTGCAGAGCTGAAGCAATAAAAGTAACGCAGATGTTGCTGGTTGTAAACACACACAGAATCTAGGATGTCGGTTAAATGTGTCGAAATTGGAAATTGGATTTGGATCTGGAAGTCTAATTTTTGCTTGCACTCGCAACATAGAAACGCTCTCTAGCCCCGCCTCGTCCCGAAATAATGAATGAAAGACAATACCGATCGGCCGAGCGCACTGACGACGCACGCCAAACGAGAGTTATTGTTATTTTGCGCACCAAATTGACGCTTTCCTAATAGGCCTGACTTTTAACCCCGGGCGTGGCTCGGCGCCTCCGCATAATTTTGGTAAGCAAGTGACCTTGAGAGCTGATTTGACGGTAAGCTCCTAATTTTACTAATCGAAGAATAGTATTAGACCTGATTTTACAGAAAATGGAATAATACCAAATTAACCTGCCAATCTTATACCGATCTTATCGAAGTCCGTTTAGTCTTAATTTTACAGACAATAAAACCAGATTGTTTTGGAAAGGTTCAAAAATTTGTCTAAAACATAACCTACCTTTTTTTAAATGAGTAGAATTTACGTAGAAGAAATGTTTTCGTTGCTAAGAATCGTATTCAAATTAAAAAAAAAAAAACCGTGCTTTATTTATACTGTTATAAGTGTTGTTATAATATGACTTTTTCGACCTGAAATATAAATTCAGGGATGACGATCCTATTTTCAATAAGTAGTCCAAGACACGTACCTACTACAGATTTTTCAAAATCATTTGCGTATTATATAATGATCACTTGCTTCGGTGAACGAAAACATCGTGAGGAAGCCAGCATGCCAGAGAGATATTTCTCGACGGCATGTAAAGCCAAGTCAGAGGCCCATGGGTGGCGTAAAAACTCTGACACCAGTTTAGGCACTAACCACGCAAAAAAAAGAATACTAAGTTACGGTTTGCTTTATCAACTTCCTCAAGTGTTACGTAATGAAAACAGTTCAAAGGTAAGAAACTAGAAACAATTTTCAACAAGCTCTACTATCAGTTTCCCGACCAGATGTGTCAGCTACCATGTTATAAGTTATATACTTAGTTCTAACTTGTTTAATTAGCAAGACTTCAAAATTGTTGACTAGATAATTAACGCTTGGAAATTATGTGAAACTTAAAGTTCCCCTTGAATTGCAGACATTTTTATCTGTAGTCGCAATATTCGTGTGTTTTCTGATAAAATAAAATATTACATGACTAAAAAATATTGAAATGTGTACAATAAAATATAAACCTTTTACCTTATTATTAATTAAATTATTTTCCACCACTGCTTGTCTCTGCATCACCCAAAGGTTGACTGGTAGAAAATGCCTATGGCATTAAGTCCGCCTCTGTACTTTGTGCTTGACTAAGTGTTAAATAAATAGACAAATAAATAAACCACAAAATGTTCTGAAGTAACTAACCGAAAAACCAACTAAACTAACTGAGAAATTGTATTAAATGTTTAATGAGTTTAGTTTTTCTCTTTTTTTCGTTGAATACATTTAATTATTCCAGCCAGTGTTATATTTATTTAGTGTTGTCTGTTCACAAAATTAAATGAGGTTATTTCGAATTCCGTAGTAAATTCCCAACTAGAGCTGTGCTCAACAAAATGCCCAATTTATTCACATGCGACGTAAAACAGTCATCGTTAAAGTTTACGTGTATACTTTAGCACATTTCTTATCCCTTCGAGAAACACGGTTTTTAGGGTTCCGTACCCACTGGGTACCAATAGGTTACCATAGGCACCCCGTGAAAGGCAGTCATACAGCGGAACCTTAGTAATAACTATGGTTCCGCTGTATGACTGCCTTTCACGGGGCTATCTGTTTAACCATAATGAGTAGGTAAATGAAATATGAGTGTGTATTGCTGTGACCACTAAAACAACAAAAAATTAATAAAAATAAAGGGGTACAAGAAACAATTATTTTTCGTATTTTTTTTTATAATGTAGCGCGGAACCCTTTGGGTGCGAGTCCGACTTTAACTTGACAGGTTTTTTTTTATGTTACGTCTATACGTTATTAAATACAGATTTACAGCTTTTTATTTCCATCAACATCATCTAAATACGTTTACGAGCAATAAAAGTAAAATAAAATGAAAATAAACAAAAAGACTGTCTGGCTCCCGAGCTATTCGAACATTTGTAAAAATAGTGGCGACTCGAACCAAACTCAACATCAGTTTATTGCAAGCCACAGGCGGAAAGCAACCGAGTTTCCCGCGGTGCCAAATTTGAATAGTCGGATTCGGAATTCGAAATTGTGGAGTGTTTTTTTTTTCCTTTGAAGTGTCAAGACGTGATTTTTCGCAGAAGGTTTCAAAAGATTGTTTTTTTTTGTGCATGGAGGTTTGATTCTAAATTTTTCTAATGCTAATGTGTTGAATAATAGGAATGCAAAAAATTGTGTTATAGTTGTGACAAGCTTTTAGAAGATATTATAATCCTTGTTTAAAGTTTATTATAATCGGTGAGTACGTAGTGTATTTTTTAAAACTATTCGTTTTCTCCCTATGTTTAATCTAATGGCTGGAAAATACCAAAGTCAAAAAGTACTTGATCTCTCCCCGTCATTGCGGTAATGTTTTGTTCTAGACCATACCTGGGAACCTTCTAGTAACGGAAATTGGGGGCCAAATTTACTACGTTCTCACTTGTTTCTTATTAAATATAGCTGACGTCCCGCGGTTTCACCCGCGTAGTTCCCGTTCCCGTGGGAGTACGAGAATAAAATATAGCCTATAGCACTCACGAATAATGTAGCTTTCTACCAGTGAACCAATTTTTAAAATTGGTTCATTACTTCCGGAGATTACCCCCTACATACAAACTTACAAACAAATGTTACCTCTTTATAATATTAGTATAGACAAGTTTTTTATTGAGATAACTTTAATTAAAATACCTCCACAACTCCCTGTACTATTTAACGCACCCATCAGCACATTGTTTTGAGTGCGTTACATTGAGTTCTACCATAAAACATAATTTTTCACCCTAAACAAATGGATCATCATTTTCCAGCAATAATCTTTGCGTAGAGTTACTTAGCTTGATGTACAGAATGCTTGGTTGACGGCTTCGTGAAATTTCTGTTTACATCTATACTATATAATATTATAAAGAGGTAACATTTGTTTGTAAGTTTGTATGTAGGGGGTAATCTCCGGAAGTGAACCGATTTCAAAAATTCTTTGACCATTAGAAAGCTACATTCACCCTAAGTAACATAGGCATATATATATATATATATATTTATATATATTTTATTATATATATATATATTCATATATATTTTATCCCCGTACTCCCACGGGAACGGGAACTACGCGGGTGAAACCGCGGGACGTCCGCTAGTCCCGTATAAAGTTAATATTGATACTTAGTAACTAACAAAAAGAAACCTTAATTACTTCAAATCCCTATATCCAACAATAAGCCATACAAGTTTCAATAACCAAGCCAAAGGCAAGGTATATAAGACGCTTTGATTATCTCGTTCCAAGAAATTGTTTATGCAAGCAGCATTATAAACAAGAAAATACATAATCGTACTGGTTCCGAGACGCCTTTAGTGTTGCTGTCAGGGCAGGGTTTATAGGTAATAGTCTGCGTAAACTAGGGTTATGAATATTTAATCGAGGTTTGTTGTAGAATGTTGTATTTTAGGATTTCTTTGATCATCATCTGCCTAGCCTTTTCCCAACTATGTTGGGGTCGGCTTCCAGTTTTACCGGATGCAGCTGAATACCAGTATTTTACATGGAGCGACTGCCTATCTGACCTCCACAACCCAGTTAGTACCGGGTAATACGATACCCCTTGGTAAGACTGGTTGTCAGACTTTTCGGGCCTCTGACTACCTAACGACTGTCAAAGATCTACAAATGACAGCCGGGACCAACGAGGCACGGAGGAAACTCGATATGTAATGGGCGGTCACCCATCCACAGACCAACCTAGGCAAGCACGGCTTAACCAAACGATCGACCCGAGCGGCTGTTATTATTTAGCCACGAGCTCCTCCGAGCTCCTTTAGGATTTCTTTGATGCAGCAAAATAATGTAACGTGCACCACAATATAGAGAAAGTTAGGCGTTGCTTGTGAAGAATTGACTCAGATGACGTTAAGGTTTCTTTTGTTAGATAATAGATAACATAACGCCTGTAATCACCAAAGGATTGGGCAGAGGTGTTCCTATGATCTCCGCCAGTTAAGTAAGAATTAAAATACATTCAATGCATATGTTACAGGCAATGTGTATAATCCGGCATGAATGCCTAGGCTTTATATATATTGCCTAAAACATTCAGGCAATGTATATAATACGATTCATTTCATACATTGCCTAGGTATTGTATAAAATGCCCAAAGCGCATCAGGCAATGTGTATAATGAACGACCACGGTATGTGGTATAGGATACTACTAGGACTTGGGGCACCCCGACGTTAGGTTAGTTAGGTTCCTTTAAACCCTGCAGACAGAAATAGGAGCCGATTCGACGATTGATTTCGCTTTTTAGGCGAATATAAAGGTGTTTTGAGGTTAGGTTACAAAAATTTAGTTTTTGAGCGGCTTTAAATTCAATAGAACACATGTCTTATCGCTGTCTGCTAATGGAAGTTGAAATTAGGATTAGCTCTCAAAAGATCAGTACCTATCTAACTAAATCATAGAGAAGAAAAATCGATTACATACATTGCCTGTGCTTCAACTGGCATTCTACACAATGCCTAGGTATTTTATACATTTCCTAGGTAAAGTGTAAAATAGTTTAAACATTGAACATCATTTCATACATTACCTGAACGTCCCCGGCATTCTGTACATTTCCTAGGTATTGTATAATAGAATGCCTGCATTGTACACATTGCCTATAACACATATACATTCAAATACATAATTCCGAAAACAGAAATAATGACATAAACTTGACCCGAAATTACCTTTATCGTGATCCTTGACTTTTTCTAGTAATAAAAAACGATTTATAATTTAGTGTCGAGGTACCTACCTACGCAGATAAATTAAGGAAAGAGCAATGACCTTTAATTCTAACTTATCTGGCGGAGACTATAATAGTACACTCACATTTCGCCAGTTATGTTTAAGCCCCATGTAATAGTGGTGTGCCTATTGCCGTCAACCGGGCACAAAACCATGACACCGTGGATGGACAACTAAGAAATTCCGGATAGAAAAACCCAATATCACTTTACCCGACCTGGGAATTGAACCCAGGACCTCTTGCTCAACAGATTACTTATTTAACGAGGATGAATGTGAAGGAATAATTTTTGATCAAGTATTCTCTAATCCATTTTGATCAAATAATCTCGCCAATTGAAACCCTTTTCAATTGGAAATGAAATTTTGGGAGTTCGTAATTGTCTAAACACAGTTAATACTATACACGTGTTTTCTGTCAATCAGACACAGAAGTTTTTCCTTCTCATATTATAAAACTAGCTGATGCCCGCGGCTTCGCCCGCTCGCAAATTATATACTAAAACCTTCCTCTTGAATCACTCTATGTATTAATTATTTTATTGCAAAAAAGTTTTTTTTTATTTTTCCATTTTTAGTTGTAATATCCGATACAAATATTTGCTATGCATTTATTTTACATTGTTAACAATACATGTCATGGTAATAGGCTTAACCCCAATAAATGGAACTTAACAAACGAAATTTGGATGTATTGTACACATCTGCGTACCCCTCAGAGCATACAGGCGTGATGTTACGTCATGATGTTGTATAAACAATAAACATCCAAGCGATTGCAGTAATCACGACCGATTTACCATCTAGTTTTGAAGAGTTCCATTGTATATCTCCGAAGATCAGCATCAGATCTTCACCAAATTTAAATGCGACCATCTTAATAGTATATCTTTCAAAATAAAAAAAGAATTTTGAGAATCGCTCTACAAATGGAGGAGAAATCGGTGAACATACATGAAATTATACCACACAACTGAAGTAAAAATGATCATAAAATGAAAACTACTGGGCCAAACTATGTTGTATTTGTATGGGACCAAATGGCAACTATTCCGCATCAAACTAAAGAAGAATCACGTAAATTTGATCATAACTGTCAGCGTAATCGGTATACATACATAAAAAAATAAAAAAATACTAATCGAATTGAGAACCTCCTCCTTTTGGAAGTCGGTTAAAAAAACCCGCATCAAAATCGGTTGCGTAGTTTTAAAGATGACTTTGTTTTATAATATGTAGTGATAGTGATGTAGCTACTTACTGACCGTATTCAAAATTATATAATACGTTTAAAAAAAATATACGTTTTCTCTTTCAAATTTCAAACGCCACAGGTGTCTCATAAAGGGACTCATCTCACGTTCCCTGAAAATATATTATAATTTATATTTTGAATGATGTTCTTGACATACAAATTATAATAGACTTTCTTAGAAGTTTCCACAGCATCCGGTGTTTGAGAAGTCGAGAACTTTTAATTCTCCGTATATTATTTTGAAAGAGTTTTGTGTTTGACGGCTTCATAATCTTATGAATATTTTGCGGTTATTTTGATGAAGTTTGTTTAAAATTCTAGGGGTTTTATTTGATGTTAAATTGTAAGTAATTAGTTAAGACATGACTGTGATTAGCAGGGGTTGGATGTTTGGTGGTCGGTATGATAAAGATATTTTTACAAGCTTTTATTAAGTTTTACCTGTCCCGATGTTTGTCTGTCTGTAATCAAATCTTGCAAGTTAAATTTGATCCACTTCCCGGTTATCGATTGAGCTGAAATTTAGCACGCATGTGTATATTGCGTGACAATGCAATATTATGACAACACGGAGCTGATCTGATGATGGAGCTGGAAGGTGGCCATAGGAACTCAGTAATGAAACGACACAACCCCATCGAATTTGGACTCGTTTGATTTGTCTTGATGAGTACTATTCTTTTTAGTGCATTATAAAAAGCTTCATTTTAAAAATCTTTTTTTTTCTTACACTGTTTTAAGCTTTCATGGTTTAAAACTAAACTTATACTGTCACTTACGGGATGTCGTCCGTGATTGTTCATTATTTTGAGCTCCAAACAATCACGGACGTGTGACATCATAAGTTTATCTTCTTTCTTTGTAGTGTGGTTATTGCCTAACTTGATGTCCGAGTTTTTATGCCACCGACATATTACATGACGTCGAGAAATATCTCTCAGGCATGCTTGTTTGAATGATGAAAGATATTTTATTAGTAAACATTGACATACTTACATACGCACGGGACCCGTCAATGTGGCGACACTTGGGGGAGGCCTATGTCCAGCAGTGGACGTCTTTCGGCTGAAAAGATGATGATGATTGACATACTGGTTAGGTACGTGCGCTCTTTTTCTCTGAATTATTTGGTTTCATGAAGAACTTACGGTCGTGCATTGTCCTTTTGGCTATTTACAATTGGATTTTTTCCTATATCGTGGGTACGACAGGCGTTTACAAACATTTAAACTCACATATACAAACAACCAGACCCGGAACAATTACCTGTTGACGACACTAATATTAAAAGCCGTGTGGTATCCGGCAGGGTAGAATAGAACCAACTCATTACACTCACGGGTGTCGTATAAGGCGACTAATGTCTGAGGCAGAACACCTTGCGCCTCCGTAGACCTGAGAATGGGCAGCAGTGTTTTTTGTTAGTCTTTCATCACTGCGATCTCCAATCCGCCTGCCAAGCGTGGAGATTACGGCAAATTCCTCGCATCATGGAAGAGGCTTATGTCCAGCAGTGAACGTTATGGGCTGTTATTGTTGTTGATACAAATATTTGTTCCGTGCGGGAATCGTACTTGCGACAAGCAGCGCAGCAGCTAATCGCTCAGCACAGAACCGTGTCGACGATTTTTTGATTTTGCTGCACGTTTATAATGGTTTTGTTTTAGTTCTAAAACTAAACATATTAATAAATGCATTGTAATATTTTGTGTACATACCATGGGTACCAAACAAATACTGAAACATCAGCGTCCAGTTCCTGCAGCTGGTCTGCAACTTGACCTCACCAGTTTATCTGATACTTTAAGAAAGTCCTAAGCCGCAGGTACTGTCGAGGACACTCCCGCCTGACCACCACTAAGCTCATTTTTGCTTGCACTCGCAACATAAAAACGCTCTCTAGCCCCGCCCTGTTGACTTTGTGTAGAAAAAATGAATGAAAAGATACCGAATCGGCCGAGCGCACTGACGACGCACGCCAAACGAGAGTTATTGTAATTTTGCGCGCCAAAGTTGACGCTTTCCTAATAGGCCCAAACTTTAAGGGGGCGTGGCTCGGCGCCTCCGCATGATTTAAGTGAAAAATTGTTGAAATGGTCAGGCGGAAAAGACCCCCATAGTACCTTCAATATACATACAAAAATTGCCCGCCACTTTCACGCCACTTTACCATCTCCCATAAAGTAATATCCCGGAGCTATAAGTAAATAAATACCATCAGAAGGGGTCTCGCGCAGATTAGGGTACATTTCTTAAGTGAAGATGGGGTGTTAGGAATATTTCCTCATTCCGTATGTCTCATTAGATGAAGGGCCGGTTGCAATGAAGAGCGAAGTGTTTGGGTAAGCTCGTGGCGTACTGAGTGATGGGCGATGGTTAGCGATAATGAAGCTATCAATGGTTTGTTTTTGTAGACTGTTTTTTAGGTTTCCGTACCCAAAGGGTAAAAACGGGGCTCTATTACTAAGACTTCACTGTCCGTCTGTCTGTACGTCTGTCTGTCACCAGGCTCATGAACCGTGATAGCTAGACAGTTGAAATTTTCACAAATGATGTATTTTGGTTGCCACTATAACAAAAAATACTAAAAACAGAATAAAATATTTAAGAGGATACCCATACAACAAACGTGATTTTTTTTGCCGGTTTTAGCTCGATACAACGTACCATTACATTATTTTTCCAAGATATCTGTGACTCCATCATCTGCCTAGCCTTTTCCCAACTATGTTGGGGTTGGCTTCCAGTCTTATTGGATGCAGCTGAGTACCAGTATTTTACATGGGGCGACTGCCTATCTGACCTCCACAACCCAGTTAGTACCAGGTAATACGATACCCCTTGGTAAGACTGGTTGTCAGACTTTTTTGGGCCTCTGACTACCTAACGACTGTCAAAGATCTACAAATGACAGCCAAGATATCTGTGACTGCAACACACTATATTAGATTGATCTAACTGTCTGTTATACTTACTGAGATAAAACTTTGTGACACTAGGCAGACATTAACGATGACTTTTGTCAACGTTTTTGGCAGCGTTCACATCCTCTGAATACATCTAAAAACCGATTAAAAACATTTTCAGTATTAAAAATTAGCACACACAAATAATTACCTATATCAAGGCAGGAGAATCGAATTTTAATTATCTATGGATCGTGTTCCCGATGGGAACCTCCATACAAAATTTCATCCCTTTTTTCATCGATTTTTGAAAACTCATCCCCGTAACATGTCCAGTTACGGGGATGAGTTTTCAAAAATCGTTTCGTAGTCTTCATGACGTCACGCGTCTCGAATTTTTGGCCCCATGGATGTATTTATATCTTTCAATTTTTCAGTAATAGCACTGGCCACTTTTACTACCTATACAAAAGCATGTCTTAAAAATATTTTTTTTGAGATAAGTTCGTGATTTTTTTTTTCGAGTAAAATTTGTTGTATTATGTTTTCAAAACACTATCAACTAGCATATATCCTGAAGAATATCATAATTATTTTTCTGTTTTTGTTTATTGTTGTGAATCATATGCTTTTTTGCCTAATAAAACTCGCTTGGGACAGAAAACCGTTTAAAAATACCGTACCATAATCTTTTCAATACAAGGAAACTTGAGCTTATGAAGAAAACGTCAGTCAGTGGCCACTTGGCGCGTCATATATCTATGTCGTGCATTTCATGCCCGACGTGACACGACAGCGCCACAGTACAAAGATAACCGGTAAACCAATAACGCTGTCATCATCTGCCTTGCCTTTTTCCCGAATTACGTTGGCGTTGACTCCGAGTCTGCATGTGGATGCAGTTGAATACCAGTATTCGTGGAGCGACTGACTGTCTGGCCTCCATACAACAACAACAACAACAACAACAGCCCATAACGTCCACTGCTGGACATAAGCCTCTCCCATGATGGGAGGAATTTGCCGTAATCTCCACGCTTGGCAGGCGGATTGGAGATCGCAGTGATGAAAGACTAACAGAAAACTCTGCTGCCCATTCTCTGGTCTACGGAGGCGCAAGATGTTCTGCCTCAGACATTAGTCGCCTTATACGACACCCGTGAGTGTAATGGGTTGGTTCTATTCTACTCTGCCGGATACCACACGGCCTCCATAACCCAGTAACTAATTAATATACCCTTTGGTAAGACTGGTTGTCAGACTTTCGGGCCACTGACTACTGTAACGACTGTTAAAGATCTACAAATGACCAATAGTGCGGTTGCCCCGGCACGGAAAAAACTCGGTATGTAACGGATGGTTACAAATCCACGGTTTCTGACACGAACCCGGTACACTGAACACATAAAAGGTTAAACAAAACAAACTTCTCTCGATGCGACAGCTTCAACAGATCGTGGTGGTACTTTCAAACAGGCTTTTAGGCTTGGCTTGCTCTTATAACCTACTACTCTTCATGGTGTTAGTTAGTTTCTGAACAGTCTGCTTCTCAGGGCTTACCGTATTCTTGACCCAAGCCAAGCTTTTATACTTGTATGTAAGTACTGCCACTAATCCAACTTATTGTCACTTAAAGCATGCTTAGAGTTTGAGTAAAAGGTTTGCTTGTGTGTGTCATGTGGTACATTTGTTCCTAGTTGTAATACTGTATGTAAATACTAATATGCCGACTGTGGTACTCTGTCACCGCCGACGACGCGACAGTACAAACGGTTGTCTTTTATTATGAATGGGTGCCGGGTGCGTGCAATATGAGACAGTGAAGGCCAACAAATGAGAATTAGTTATAATTGTACGTGATGCTTCTCATCTGTCGTTGGTCTAATAATGGCGCAGGTGATTTTGGTTTGAGTTATTTATTTTTGGAACAAAAAGGTAGATAGTACTCATGATCATGGCTTTTGCCACCCAATGCCAAGCTTGAGATATTTCTCGGGGGCATGTAAAGACAAGTTGCAGGGTCATGGGTGGCATAAAAACTGACAGCAAGTTAGGCACTAACTAGACGCTAAGGAAGGAGGGCCACCCAACGGGCCTGTGGACGGTGGGCTATGGGCTAGCTCGCCGTCCGTCCGTCTCATGACGACAGGCCGTGTCGACGGCGCAGGAGTGTTCCACGCGCGCCTCAAAGAGAGTCAGCAAAAAGGAAGGGGTTAGTAAGGACCGATGCCTGCCGGGGTTGCGGGACAGTTCGAAAGAGATACCGCGGCCCCGGAACACAAAGGGCGATGAAGGAACATGGAAGGGTTTTAGTCAGTAAAAGTCTGACACTCCCTCCTGCTCCACCCAGAGCGGGAGGAGTCATTTGATGATTTCCCATCCGAAAAAATAAATAAAAAAAAGGAGGGCCACCCAATGACATTTATGTATTCCAATTTTGTTGTTGTTTGTGATTTTTTGCGTTTTCTCCAAAGACAGCGTCTTTTCTTGAGGCAGTTTAATTCATGTATGAAGTCTCTAGAAGACCATAATACCTAATGACATTTACAAGATGAAAGCGCCACCGGCTTTTTTTTTAAATCTGCCGTTCCGTGCATTTTGACCGTGTAGGTATTGAACTTTTGTAGGAAATAGCTGTTTTTTTTTTTAAATTGAGGAATTTTCCACTGACTTTTGTCACAATGCTTCAGTATATATCAACAGATGGCGCTGATCAGCTTTGGGGATATTTTTTTAAGCGGCGTTCTAGTAAAAACCAAAGAATAAAGAATTCACTACGTATTATAATTATAGGTCGATGATAAAATCTTTTAGCAGGGCAAAAAAGTACTCTTCTAGACGCATGTCAAACTCATTGTATAGTAAACATTATTTTTTATTCATTGTTGTTTATAAAGTGAGAACTGTAAAGAACCTTTTTTTCTGTCAAACATTTTAAACCTAAAAAGAGTCTACTGTTCTTTTGCATCACTGAACTGAACTACAAGTTTTTGCATGGTTTTTACTATTGTTTTTCTGAGTGTTTTTGCGTTACGTCTAAACTCCTGGTGCGTTGAGTCGAGCTTAGGTTCCTCCGTACTTCAGTTAAGGCTCTGGGACATAAAAAGCACTGGAAAATGCCCCATTACCTATAAAAAATTAAATGTGGGTTAAGAATGATGTACTGATTACGTGGTAACTGTTTTTGCGTCGGTGTAAGTACCTTTCACCTTGTGTAGTTTACTAGCTGACGCCCCGCGGTTTCACCCGCGTAGTTCCCGTTCCCGTGGGAGTACGGGAATAAAATATAGTATAAAGCACTCACGAATAATGTAACTTTCTACCAGTAAACAATTTTTAAAATTGGTTCATTACTTCCGGAGATTACCCCCTACATACAAACTTACAAACAAATGTTACCTCTTTATAATATTAGTATAGATATAGATTAGACATCGGATCGGACATCGTTTTTATTCAATAAGACGTTCCCGTAGGTTAATTTCCGACATCCGCGCGAGCGAAGCAGTGGGCAAATGCTAGTAAGTAAATAAATGTATCAACAAACATGTCGCCAAAGAATGTCTTCCTGCAAAATGCGGGCCTGGGCAGGCAATCTCGACATAGATAGCGACAAATTCGCTAACTTTTGATTGCTAATTACTAACGAATAAATTGGGTTGCAATGATGATGCTTGCTAGTAACGCTAGTCTCAACGTCCAAAATGCGTTTCTTCCAAACATAATTATTGCAACCGAATTTATTCGTTAGTAATCGGCGATCGAAAGTTAGCGAATTTGTCGCTATCTATGTCGAGACTGTGCCCAGCACCCCTAGCCAAGTTGACAATCTACAATCATTAACGCTAGTAGAAAACTATTCAAATGAACGGGAATTACATCATCTCAACGTTAAATCACGTGATCAACACAAACGAACAGAACATTCGTAGACAAGTTTACATCGTTCAAAATGATAGAATAGAATGTTATCGTTTCTACAATGTTGATCGCTAAACTCTTTGGTAGGAACGCTCACCATAGACTAAAGTGTAGGTTTTTTCTACAGACATTAGAGAACGAGCGATCGACTCAGTCGTGTCAACTTGGCTATCAATTTAGCGCTTTCTGCAATCGCTTGCGCCGAGGCGTTTACGATAGTAGAAAGAGAATCGATACGAAACGTTTGTAACTTGGCTAGGGGTGCAGGTGTCACTATAGTCATAAAGTTGAGCCATAATATCGATACAATGTGCCAAACGTTCGTTAAATATTACTGTTATTGTTCTAGAACACCTCTAATTTGTGGTTCAGTCAATGTTTTGTTTTCCTTTGAACAATGGACTTAGACAAAGCATTTCGTACGTCTTTAACGAGTTTGACCAGGATCAACATGAGCTTTTTATGTAAATCTTATCCATGTTATCCCATCATTGTTATTGCTGTATAATTTCACTATATTGGTGTCGATTCTACTGTGCACAAACTAAACTTAATTTAGGCTATTGCTATCTTTTACTAAAAGGCAGTGCGAGAAAAGGACGGCTATAGCTATGAACTAAGTTAGAGATGTCAAACTAGTTTATACCGTGCGCTTCACCGTGTTTTTAGTCGACATGTTTTTACGTGCACCCTTCATTTATATGGAAATATTAGCTCCAACTAAATTTGACAGGTCTAAATTACGTCCGTCTCTTTCTCGTTTTATTAGAGAGAAAAAGATAGCAATAGCCTAAATTAAGTTTAGTTTGTGAACAACAGAATCGACACCATTATCTAGCTTCCCAGGTAGCATAAAGCAAAAACGGACGTAATGCCATAGGGTATTCTCTGCCATTTTTTAATGGTATCTCGCAGGTCAGGACATATGAAGCTGGCTTTTGTTTAACCAGATTATCTTGTGGGGGCTCCGGTCCTAGTTGTCGAAATGGGAAAGTTACGAAATGGGCCGGCCTAGCCCTCGTAACTTTCCCATTTCAACAACTAAACAAAAGACGTGCGAAACAAGTAAAAAAGTAAACTTATATTGTCACTTACGGGATATCTTCTGTGATTGGTAATTGTTTTCATGGCGCTTGCAACAGCTTCGAAATATCGGGAACTCAATACAATTACCAATCACGGAAGATATCCCGTAAGTGTCAATATAAGTTTAGTTTTAAACCGTGAAAGCTTAAAACAGTGTTTGAAGTGAAAAAGTGTGCCAACTCGTAACTATTTAAATCTTTATACTTTGAATCCCATTTCGTCAACCATAAATTTCAACTGTTTTTGTGCAGTACAGTCAGCTTCCAAAGTTACAAGGAAACCATTTGTTGATGGCTCTGGTGCCTTGAGTGCCTCCAGCCAGGGGCATAAAACTTATAAACTAGGTGACAATGTGCTAAGGGCATCCCCATGGAGTACGAGCCTCGGCTTAGGGCGTCGCTGCCGATTGCAGCAATGGGACAGGTTGGATCTGAGTGAGATAATGTCTACCAGTCAACCTTTGGGTTCAATAGGACCGCATTATGTGCTTAAAAGAAATCAACATGAGTCGCATTGTTCCTATTAGTCCTTCTTAGGTGAAACATCTTGTGCTAGAAATAGGTCAAGTCATAGTGCAACAATTATTTACGCTAGCTAGCCATTTTCAAACAATACCCAAAATCATAAAATTATAATTTACAACTACTTCAAACGCCATTACGTAATCACTGCCGGCAACCGTTCCGACAAACCCAAATATTATTCATACTGCTAAAGCTCAACGCACAGTTATTATTAAAAGCACTCTACGGGAGCAGAAGTCCTACTCCCTAACGCTTCGTCCGTAATTCGGATCTATCCGTCTCTCTCACTCGCACTTATCTGCAGACGTGCGCAAGAGAGACCGACAGATCCGAATTACGGACGAAGCGTTAGAGATTAGGGCCCCAGCATCGCCTCAACTCTAGCCGTTCGGGATGCATTCGTTCTTCTTCTTTGAAAAGTGAACAGGGGATAGAAATAATCCCGAATGGATACGGAACGGCGTATTAAATAATATTGTCAAATGAGCTGGGCCTAATCCCGCCAATTTCAGTATCAGTGGCTTTTTTAAGTCCTCGGAAATGCTCGGGCAGTTCAGTCAATCCAGCATATATGACATTGTTTGGTCAGGAGCACTGCATTCACACTGGGCGTCAGTGTGGTCTATATTAATATTAGCTACTACAAATGATGTGAGGTGACGCAGATCCGTTGCAGTGTTTCTTTAGTGAGCTGAAGATTGACCGTCGGAAAGTTACCGCTTCTGTCCATTCCTATTCTATATTGCATACAAAATTAAAAGATGTACCTACACAAAAATTACAATATACATATAGCTTATGTACAACGGCTAGCTTAACCCAGAATTGTTTTTTCTTACAGCAAACATTTACTTCTATTGCGAGCTCATTGATTCCCACGTTGCTTTATTATCCATTGGTTGCTGCAAATTCATGTATTTTGTGTACACTTTGGTGTACTGTAAGCTCTAGAGTACTAACAACACAACAAAACAATAGTACAGCGATTTGAATGGGCGCAGCTTGTAATATATTTAACCGTATTAAATGTCCGGCCGTCGGTCGTAAACTACGCGCCTGACATCATGCGCACGCGCCGTGCCAAGAGCTCAGACTGACATTTCCTTTATTGTGTTTATTTGGTTTCTTATTATATTCTGAAGTACTTTGCTCCAGTTGTACGGAGAAATTGAGATAAAAATGAAAGGTCCTGCGAACACAGAAACAGACATAGGAAACTCGGCATTTCATGAATACTCTATCTATGGATAAATTCGGGTTAGGTTGATTCGGCACAGCCGGGCGGTAGAAGCGAATGAACATAATATGTCAATAAAAGAATATGAGATATAGAAAAACCGGCCAAGTGCGAGTCGGACTCGCGCACGAAGGGTTCCGTACCATTATTATCAAAAAAAGGGCAAAAAAAATCACGTTTGTTGTATGGGAGCCCCCCTTAAATATTAATTTTATTCTGTTTTTAGTATTTGTTGTTATAGCGGCAACAGAAATACATCATCTGTGAAAATTTCAACTGTCTAGCTGTCACGGTTCATGAGATACAGCCTGGTGTCAGACAGACGGACAGTCGGACAGACGGACGGACAGACGGACAGACAGCGAAGTCTTAGTAATAGGGTTCCGCTTTTACCCTTTTTGCCGAGTTGTGCCTAGAACCAAAAATTCGAAGACATGTGACATCTATCAATCCGCACTGGGCCCGCGTGGTGGATTATTATTTATAGCCCATTCCCTCTCATTGAGAGGAGGCCTGTGTCCCAGCAGCGGGAACATTAATAGGTTGATGATGATGATGACTCGAAGATAATTTAACGACGGTGGAAGACGAAGAGAGTTTGATCGGCATGATTTGCGCAAGAGTCGATTATGAGCAGTATTGCTTCGGGTTTGCATATTTTAACAACAAGAATCTACAATGGACATGAAAAACGAAATCGTCATTATAAATACCTTCCAGACTTGTTTATGAAACATACTGCATGGGTGGTGCAGTTCTCTTTGCCAGGAATATTGTTTAATACCAATTCTTGTTAGTCATCTTTAAGAATGCTTGTATGAAAATGCGGGTGGTCTATATTATTTCTGCAGCTTCTTACTAACTGTTCCCAACTCGGTATTAATCTATTACGTATACAGAACGCGTTCGGTACCTATTGCACTTTCACATCAAGGTTTTTGAAGTTCTCCTAACCCACGACTTACTGTTCGTCAGTACTGGTCAGTACTGATGAACTGTAAGTCGTGGGTTCGAACCCAGACAGGCGCATTACATTGTGTAATTTATTTCATCACCACTGCTCTCAAAACGGTGAAGGAAAACATCGTGAGGAAACCGGCATGTCCTAGAACCAAAAAATTCCAAGACATTGTGACATCTACCAATCCGCACTGGGCCCGCGTGGTGGATTATAGCCCATTCCCTCTCATAGAGAGGAGGCATGTGCCCCAGCAGTGGGAACATTAATAGGCTGATGATGATGATGATGATGACTTTGGAACCATAATGTCTTTTGTGTCCCTCATTCATTCTCGGCAGGCTATTTCTATGGCTGGATGTCTCTTAAACAGTGTGTACCTGTTGGGTGTATGGGTGGTAATATTTAAGGGTCTGATTCGGACCATCAAACATCGCACGACTTTCTCCATGCAACCATCATCGTAATCGCGAAAAAAATATCAGCTATTCAATATACCTACAGGATGTAAAAAGACCTCATCACGTAGCCGTGAACCAAGTATTCTGTACATCAAACTGAGTAACTATGCAAAAATTATTGCTGGGTAACGACTTTTTTTTGGGGTGAAAAATCATGTTTTGTGGTAGAACTCAATGTAACACACTCAAAACATTGTGTTGATGGATGGATTGAATAGTACGGGGTTCGTGGAGGTGTTTTAAGTAAAAATCTTGCATTAAAACTTGTATTAAAAAAAAAAAAACTTGTCAAAAAGTTGGAACTTTGACCCCCAATATCTCCGTAACTAGAAGGTTCCCAGGTCTAGTGTAGAACAAAAAAATAATCGCAATGACGGGGAGAACAAGTGCCTTTCAGCTTCATTAAGAGGTGTTTTACACCCTTTATTGGGGCCGCTTACGTTTTGAAGTTTTGTATAGGACAGCTGTTTTTTTTCATAGCGTCGTACGTTGATCCTTTGTAGAAAATTGTTTATCTCGATCGCTTCTTTCCTTATTAAAATTGTTCACGACAAGTTTATAACTAACTAGCTGACGTCCCGCGGTTTCACCTGCGTAGTTCCCGTTACCATGGGAGTACAGGAATAAAATATAGTATATAGCATTCACGAATAATGTAGCTTTCTACCAGTGAAACAATTTTTAAAATTGTTTCATTACTTCCGGAGATTACCCCCTACATACAAACTTACAAACAAATGCTACCTCTGTTTACCAATAAGAACATTGTCGATGTTATTCCAGAACCAAAATATCCTGCTCCCGATTCACTAAAAAGCCCGCATCTTACTCATGGACTACTTAGGTAGGTTATATGTTTTGGGCAAAATTCTGCAAATATAGTAAAGCGATAAAAGTCAGCTTCTACAGGAAGCCAAGCTTTAGGTATGTTCCCTTCTGGCTTACACTTAATTTGATAATTTAATAAAAAAATATTTTTCCCTAAAATTTTTTGTTGCGGCCCTTGGAGAAATCCTTTGATATTATAATCTATGCTTGAAATGTTTTTTTTTTTTTTGGGAAAATGGATAGAATGAGTTTATATTGTTTTCGGGTTTGGTTAAAGAGTTATTTATGAATCTAACGACCTGCTTCTGCTTGACAAAACATCGAGATATTAGAGGAGATCGTGGCTAAATAATAACAGCCGTTCGGGGTTGATCTTTAGTTTAAGCCGTGCTTCCCTGGGTTGTTCCCTGGATGGGTGACCACCCATTACACACTGAGTTTCCCCCTTGCCTCGGAAAGCACGTTAAGGCCGTATTACCCAGTACTAACTAAGGGTTGTTGAGGTCAGATTGGTCAGCATTCAGCTGCAACCGATGAGACTGGAAGCCGATCCCACCATAGTTGGAAAAGGCTAGGCAGATGATGATATCAGTTAGATAATCTTAAACCTCATTAAAATTAGAATAACAACATGGCCCCGGAACACAAAGGGTTTTAGTCAGTAAAAGTCTGACACTCCCTCCGCCCAGAGCTGGAGGAGTCATTTGATGATAACCCATCCGAAAAAAACTGGTACAATAGGTGTACTATGGTATTTCGAATGTCAAATAATCGAATATCAAGGATTATGTATAGCTGTTGATTCTAATAGGTGAGGTTTACAAAATGATCGCTACAGTTACAGAAGATCAGTTGGGATGTCATCGTCTATTCTGATTTATTTGTGTCATTTAGTAGTCACAGTGAATAATTGATGGGGAGTATAGTAATTTATAGCATTGGATTTGCATGCCAAAAGGTTGACGATATTATACGAAATCTCTAGATATTTTGTAGAACCAGGAGGAGTTTTACAATGTAATTTTTTAGGTTAGTTTTACAATGTAATTTTTTAGGTTAGTTTTATAATGTAATTTTTTAGGTTAGTTTTACAATGTAATTCTTTAGGTTAGTTTTACAATGTAATTTTTTGGGTTAGTTTTACAATGTAATTTTTTAGGTTAGTTTTACAATGTAATTTTTTAGGTTAGTTTTATAATGTAATTTTTTAGGTTAGTTTTACAATGTAATTTTTTAGGTTAGTTTTACAATGTAATTCTTTAGGTTAGTTTTACAATGTAATTTTTTAGGTTTTATGTAAGCTAAGCTAAGTAAGGTTTCGTATTTTATTGTTTTTATTTTTAACTAGATGTTACCCGTGACCATCGTTCGCGTGAAATTATTATTAAAATATTACTTCCCTTTCCTTTTTAAGCGGATTTTGTTAACAATTTCAAGGTTGTTTTTTTTGCACGGAACCCTAATTAAAAAAAAAAAAAAATTCCTTTAAGTTAGACCTTATAACACCAGCTATATGCCAGTAAAAGTCTCGTCCAAATCAGTCTATCCGTTTAGGAGATTGGCTGGAACAAACAGACAGACAAAAATTGAAAAAAATGTGTTTTTGTTATAAGTGCCGTATACAGGCTGTTTGGTTTATGGACCGACACAATTTTTCCAGGGATTTGGGAGGTCATTAGCTAGGTTCTACCCATACACCCTATGTCCTAAATGTCATGGTTGGTTACATATGTATTTTTTTTTCAAATAAAAAAAATACCCAAAATGTTTTCTTTAATTTCAAATAACTTTTTCGTTTGTTAGTGTAATGGCACAAAATAAACATTGTTGTATTTTCCAAAGTCTTCTAAATCTAAATAAATCGTTGTTTGATAGAACTGGTTTGAAGAAAATTTCTTACGAGCTACCAAAGTTATTTTCTTTTTTAAATGTATGAAATTGTACAACTTCAAAATATATTATAAAAAAACTAAAACCCATTTTGAACTTAGCTTTATTTTAAAAAGTTCTTTAGTTGATACCCTTTCTAACGGTATGCTACATGTCACAAAGAACAATTCATTAAGTAGTCAAAATGTTAGTTAGGAGAGTCAGGATTAAGAAAAAGACTTATAAATGTTATTTTGTTTTTATAAACAAAAGTTATACATTTTGTGCCATTACACTCACAAACGAAAAAGATATTTGGAATTAAAGGAAACATTTTGGGTATATTTTTCATTTGAAACAAAAAAAAAAAACATATGTAACCAACCATGACATTTAGGACATAGGGTGTATGGGTAGAACCTAGTTAGTGACCTCCCAAATCCCTGAAAAAATTGTGTCAGTCCATAAGCCAAACACCCTGTATATCCTCATAAGCTGCATAAAGCTGTTATTTTCACATTACAAACAGACACTTCAATTTTACTCTATTTATGAGGAGTTCATCAACTCGTCTTACATGCCCAAGGCCCAGTTGGGACGAGTTGATGAAAATCAAAATAAATAATATTTTCATTCCGCAACTCGTCCCACGTTTCTTTTTGTGTAGAAATTTTAAACTTTATCAACATTACGTACAGTTATTAAGACAAGATTATAACAATATTTTTTTTAAACTTTTTTTTCAAACAAATTGATCAGTTACTTTAGAAAAAGTACTAGGCTAACGTAAATTATAGAAGGTAATTCCATCTTATTAAAAATATTATTTATTTTGATTTTCATCAGCAAAAGTACTAGGCTAACATGAACTAAAGAAGTTAATTCTATATTAATGAAAATATTATTTATTTTGATTTGCATCCACTCGTCTCAAATGGGACGTAGACATGTGGGACCAGTCGATGAATTACTCTTATTTATGAGTATTGTAGAAATATCCTTTAAAACAACGGTTCATTTTGTTAGTTTAAACAAAATCAAATGTTTAAACTAAAACTTTCGTCTTAAGTTGAATAATATTTCACTCGTTCTAACCAACCATCTTCTCTCTTTCCAGGTACAGTGCTGTGAGTGAAGTGATGAGTGACAAGTGAGTGAGTGAGTGAGTGATGGAGGCAACCCCGTTGCCCCTCGAGGTGGACGAGGAGGGACGTCCTCAGCAGGGCTCCTCCACGGGAAGTGGATCCTCATCCGGAACTGGATACTATGCGCATAAGAACGGTGAGTGGAGATTTTCTATATTTCACTTCAAATCTCAGGTTTTGGAAATACAAGCTCCATGTTGTACATGACAAAGTTCAAATTTCACCGCCACCGAATTCACTATAGACTCTTTTGTTACAAACCGATCAATGAATCGTAAACCTTTCTTAAGCTCGTAGACCTATCGTATTCACGTGCGCCTTTCGTAGACGCGTAGACCTTTCGTAGGTACGTAGGCCTTTCTTAGACTCGTAGACCATTCGTAGGGGCGTAGACCTCTCGTAGGCCTTTCGTAGACTCGTAGACCCTTCGAAGGTGTACAGAATTTTTGTAGCAGTTTTAGCCCAAAGCAGTCGCAAATGGCACTGCTTTATTATGAACTAAAATGAGTGTCTTAAGGTAGACTTACGACTTAGCGACTTTAAAATAAATCTCAGTATTTTTAACACAAAAGCAGCTACATTATGATTAAAACTGATTTATGCACAGGTAAGTAACGTTGGTAGGCGTAACATATTTAAGTATGATTATCCAAGTCATTACAACAGACTTAAGTATGATTATACCGACGAATAATTACGAAAATCAGAACATTACACGTTCAGACCGAAAACTAACATAATGACAGACTCTGTGGCGGCTGCCAACGTAAATAACTTGAAAGTCAACACAAAGTCGTGTTATCAGATTCACTTATATTTTATGAGTTCTGCGACCGAATCTAAACTGTGAAGTAAAGGCGTAGTTCTACTGCTGCGCACGATCTAAGTTATACATACACGGTGTAAACGCACACAATATTGTAACAATATTTTGATTTAAAAGAGTGTCCATGGAGTTTAAAATCAAAATCAAAGCATTTATTTCAAGTGAGCCAGTTACAGGCAGTTTTGAATTGTCGAAACAAAGATGAAAATTAAATGTTTCTTGCCCGTTCTTCTCCATAGAGATCTACGCTAGGGAATGGGCAACGCCAGTACTTTCTCAAGTTATTATGTCTTGTGACTTGGACTATAGCTTTGTTTTTTTTTTTGTATTTTTGACATTCAAAAGTGCCGTAATGGTCTAATTGAAATAAATGCTTTGAGTTTGAGCTTGGACCCTTCACGAGGCGTCTACTAAGCATTCTATACAACAAACTAGGTAACCTTCACAAAAAATATTGCTGGGAAACGACATTTTGGGGGTGAAAAATCACGTTTTACGGTAAAACGCAGATGTTCTCAAAACATTGTGCTGATGGATGCACTGAATAGTACAGGGGTCGTGGAGGTATTTAAAATAAAGTTATAATGTAAAAAACTTGTATTTAAAAACAAAACTTGTGAAAACGTTGGAACTTTGACCACCAGTATCTCCCCAGTATGGTCCAGAACAAATAAATGATCGCAATGATGGGGAGAATAAGTGCCTTTCGGCTTCGTTAACATAATGGGTGTACGGTGTAAAAGTACCCACTTTTACACCCATTATGTCAGTGGTCTTCGTCTATAATCGCGCGCGGGGTGCGCGATTATCGCGCCTAATCATCCTGCCATGGTAGTATGGTTGCAAATTCCACGCAGCAGTGGCACCGTGCCTTTATATAAGATTTCAAGATTGTAGTCGATACGGTTTTCGGGTCAAATTTTCGTCGCCAAATGTCGTTTGAGCGTAGTGCGTGGAATCGTGACAGATTTCGCTTTTGATAAATTGGTCTAATTCGCTACGGGGAAGTATGAGTACCTACTGTTGTAACACAAGGCCGTTATTATGAAGCATCGAATTTCAACAATTGGGATAAGTGGTAAGTACTTATCTGTCATCTCTTTCTGTGACTCAATGTGCGATACCTCATCAGCATTCCCCTGCAACAACAACAACAACAGCCTATAACGTCCACTGCTGGACATAAGCCTCTCCCATGATGGGAGGAATTAGCCGTAATCTCCACGCTTGGCAGGCGGATTGGAGATCGCAGTGATGAAAGACTAACAGAAAACGCTGCTGCCCATTTTCTGGTCTACGGAGGCGCAAGGTGTTCTGCCTCATACATTAGTCGCCTTATACGACACCCGTGAGTGTAATGGGTTGGTTCTATTCTACTCTGCCGGATACCACACGGCTAACATTCCCCTGGATTTCTCTATTATTATTGTCATCTCAACAAACACCGCCTTTCTTGTCATATGCTTCACACAGACCATCCATCATTTCTTGTGTGTTATAAGGTACCACCACATTACTATCATCATCATTATCATTGATAGCTTTGACTGCTGAAATTCTGAGTATAGTTTCCTCCTTATTGCAAAGCTACCACTGCCTTGATCTCAGCAGGTGTACAACCTCTATGAAAAACATCATGTAATTAAAATAAAACACCTTTGAAGTGATTTAAAATTGGAATTTCGAGATTATGTTTTCAAATAATGAAATCAAAGCTCTCAATTTGAAATTGGCAATACGTCGTTGAAGTTCTCACACCACGTCAGTCAAAAATAGTAACTTTACAGGAGATTGAAAAACTGTATAGTATAATTATACCAGGTAGTGATACAATACCATTTTATAATTTGTGTTCACTTCAAATTAGATGGAGACGTTGTTAATTTCTGTGATTGGTTGAAACAACGCGTCTTCCGATTCTCTAGGAAACGGCATCAAAAATCAAAATGTGAAATCGCCTAAAATTACTTACGTGGTGTTACAACTTCAATGACGAATAAAAATTAGCATCCGCAGACATACGTCTGCGGATGCTAATTTCGAATTTACGAAAAGGTAAACAAATGAGTAACAACGCAACGTGAGTCAGAAAACATACGTTTTCTGACTCATTTGTTTACCTTTTCGTCAAATACTTTTGGAACAGAACATGGGTAGGTATTACATGATAATATTATTATGTTCTCCCTTCGGCAAATGTAGCCGAAGTTACTCACACTCGTATATCATTACGTAGTAACGACATTATGATGACCATTGATTCGGTTAGATTAAGGTTGTAATCAAGTCTTAACACCCACCTTAGCTGTGACTTAACAAATAATTATGCTATACAACACCATCATTTTCATCAGGACACTTAAATAAATTCACGACTTTTTTGTTATTTTTCATGTGAGAAAGTAAAAACTTCAGAACACCACCTTGTACGATCCTTACATACCTTCTCCTTTTTTGTCCAAGGTTAGTCATCAGTCTATGTCCATATACGCACGCCGGTTACTAGTACTACGCATCTGACCTTTCATCAGAATAAACTACACACAATTTGTTTCGCCTAACTGTGTTGTTGAAGTCTAATAGGCTGTTGTAACCCAACGCAACATGATTAGGAAAAGCTGAATACAATAATCTAATTGATTATGTACGAATTCATCTCAAAGAAACACATTAGTACTAAGTGGTAATACCTTACCCTGTAGGTCACTAATTTCTTTGAAACCAGCCAAAATGGCCCGAAACGTTACGGCATTTTCTCTCACCTGAAAAATATGCTGCAAATAAAAAGACCTTATATGAATGGTTTCTAATTGATATGAAATTAACAAAGAGTTTAATGTACTGTGTGTTACAACACCTGGGCTTAATGGCTTTTAGATCTGCTCTCGAGTTACTTTGGTAATTTTGATAATGGAAGCTTTTGTCTATGGGGAAATCATTATTATCCAGTATAAGAATACGACTGCCGCATTTAGGTAATGATAATAGGTCTTACTACTATTTCTCTGAACCTTGAAATAACTGCTGAAGCGTACACACACACATCAAAAAAACTTTGCAATCACTAGCTTATGCTGATATCATTTTTTTAAATTGAACTTTATCAAGAACAGTGCTTTGTTGTGTGTTTTCTTTATATAGAAATACCCTGTTTGAAAAAAAAAAAAAAAAAAACTATTTTTATAAAAAAAAAAAGAAAAATATTTATTTGGGACAAGCACAGTAAATACAAAAATAATATTAAAAAATAAAGAATCTAAAACTAAACAATAAAAATAATCTAAAACTAAATCATAAAAAAAGAAAACCTGTGTGAGGCCAAAAAGGCTCCTATCTCAGCATGATGCTGCGATAAATGAAAACAAATACCGCAGCGCTGGTTTTCTGATAGGGCCCACTGTGATGTCACGGAGAAAGAAAAAACACGAAGAAAGAGATTATAAGATTTCGATTTTTCAAAGTGATCGCAAACTTTTTTTGATGTGTGTTCTTACATACATACGGGTACATAACTACATAATTATAAAACAAAGTCCTCCGCCGCGTCTGTCTGTCTGTCTATTCGCGATAAACTCAAAAACTTCTGCACCGATTTTCATGCGGTTTTCACCAATGGATAGAGTGGTTCCCGGGAAAGATTTTAGTAATTTGTCAAGTTTTTGTATACATTGGTTAAAATAAAATATAAATAATATTTGTTATAGGTGTTGAATAAAAATATGCCGTCTGGGTGCTTTACTTTTGGTCGCGATAACCGACATCCACGCGGGCAAAGCTGCGGGCATCAGCTAGTACTTTATAAAATAGCTGTTCTGTGCACTTTAACATTGTATTGCTGTATAAAACAGCTGAAATAACGTTTAAAATAACGCGGAGGTGTCTGGAGCCATTTGCTGATTTTATGGTAAAAATTTGTGAGTTGATGTCACTTTTATTCATTTTAATTACTTTATTCATAATTTTTTGATCTAATCTTTTACTCTGGATGCTCTTAGTGTGCACGTCTTTCTACACCGTTCTCACATATATGTATAATCTCAAAATTAATGATGTAACCAAGATTTTGTAACAATATTTTGATTTTAAAAGAGTGTCCATGGAGTTTTTTGCCCGTTCTTCTCCATAGAGATCTACGCTAGGGAATGGGCAACTACAGTACTTTCTCAAGTTATTATGCCTTGTGACTGGGACTGTAGCTTTGATTTTCTTTTTTGTATTTTTGACTTTCAAAAGTGCCGTAATGGTCTAATTGAAATAAATGCTTTGAGTTTGAGTTTATATATGATTTTTTTAATTATCTAGAAATTGTATGGTTTCTCGTTGTAATATTCTCTCTAAGACTATGTTGAATAAGATCTAGTTTAGCTAAAACTAATCCGTGTATAAGACAAAGTGTATCTTTATTAAAAACGTGTTTAAGAAAATCTTTTTGCGGGATTAAAAAAAAACACATTAAAAAAAACAACCATTCAATTTGATGTTAGCGTAAATTACAATTTACAGAAAAATCATTAAAAAAAAACATCACAAAAACAAATCCCGCAACATTTCTTTTAACAAAAACTTGATTCTGATTAAATCTTCAAACAGAAGTAACTATTACGTCTTCTTAACATTGAGTTAGTACAAAATACGATTTCAATGGATGTCTTTATCATTCCCATAAGTTACAATAACAAATGGGCAATAAAAATCGAAGAAATCCCAACAATTTACTGCACCCATGATATATTTTTATTGTCTTAGATAACCATGTTGAAATTTCAAGAAGGATTGATACGACGCAAGCTGAAAACTGAAAATTCAATCTTATTTTCACTGAGTCAAAGTTGAAAATCATAATTAAACTAAATATTACGAAAAAATAAAGCTACAAATTAATCCATTCGTTGAAATTTTAATCGTAAACTAGCGTGAAATAAAGTTTAATATTATTTGTAATTAGTCGAGAGATTTTTCGACTATGTGTACCCAATTAATGTGTGTTAGTTTTGAAAACTTGCTCAATCGAGTTGTCTGTTTGTCAAAGAGACTAATTAGGTACAATTACTTATGTATTTAATTAAGTTACAAATAGGATCTAAATTGCCCGTGGATTGACAAATCCCCTCCGGCCGTTTTCGCAACTACGATTTGCAACCAGTTTCGGATTAGGAATTTTTACTCTTTTTTCGCAACCAGTGGTGAATTAGGAATTTTTACTCTTTGTTCGCAACCAGTTGCGAATCAAGAAAACTTTTCCCTTAACCGCAACTATCGTTTGAAAATAACAAGTTTAAGAGGGAACAGGTCCTGCGAGGTAGGTATTTGATGAAACTCAATTGTAAAATGTCAAGAGTAGGCCCATTTTGTAATTAAAAAAAAAAAAATTGATGCGTCGCGCTGCGTTAAGACTGCCCCCGTAGTCCGATAGGAACAGCTGCAGCTGAAACAGATTCCAACACGAGGGGTGACCCAAAAGTAGTGATAATAATCGGTAATTTTCAGTGCATATAAAAATCTAAGAAAAATAAACTACTAATTTGTAAAAACAAGCTCATTCCAACAATAATTAACCTAATAAACATTGTTTTTTTTTCTGCGCTACCTATAAACGTTACCACTATTTATTAAACTGGCAAAATTTACTTGTGTTGTAAGAAATGTTGCCAGCTATAAAGTACACAGAAAAAACAAAAGAATTAAGAGGCAATATAGTAGAATAAGTACCACTGATGCGTATCCAATAATCCCCTGGGCAATGAAGGATCTTATCGACCAATAAACGTGTTTTATTTGAGCTCCAGCAGACAAAACAATTCGTCAACGAGGCAGGAATTTGTTGTAGCCCTGTTGATGATAGATTTTGTCGTTCACTATGATGGCTGGGGCTGTTCTTGCTTTTTAATAGTTGTGTTATCGAGTTGGGGTTGATCTAGTACAAAGAAGACTCATTATCATCTGCCTAGACAGCTTCCAGTCTAACCGGATGCAGCTGAATACCAATATTTTACATGGAGCGACTGCCTATCTGACTTCCACCACCCAGTTTGTAATATCCTTTGGTAAAACTGGTTGTCAGACTTTCGGGCCACTGACTACCTCATCATCATTTCAGCCGAAAGACGTCCACTGCTGGACATAGGCCTCCCCCAAGGGGGGGGTTTTGCCATAATCGCCACGCTTGGCAGGCGGGTTGGCGATCGCAGTGCGGTTGTTACAAAAGCACAGAGAGCGCTGCTGCCCATTCTCTGGCAAGTCCCTTAGCCGCCTCTTACGACACCCACGGGAAGATATGGGATGGTGCTATTCTTTACGTCCGACACCATACGGGTTCCGACACCACACACCACACTGACTACCTGTAACGACTGTCAAATATCTACAAATGACAGCCGGGACCAACGGCTTAATATGCTCTCTGAGGCACGGAGGAAACTCGGTAAATAATGGGGTGGTCACCCATCCACGGATCAACCTAGGCAAGCGCGGCTTAAACTAACCATCGACCCGAGCGGCTGTTATTGTTAATTTAACCACGAGCTCCTCAAACTCGGCAAATATCAATTAACCATAATCTATTTTATATGCTAATATTTGTGAGGATTGATTGATGTTTGTTACTCTTTCACGCAAAAAATACTGAACGGATTTGGATGAAATTTAGCACACAGATAGTTTATAACCTGGATTCACACATAGGATACTTTTTATCACGGTGACATGATCCCGTGGGTCAATAATTGAACTCCACGCGAGCGAAGCCACGGGTTTCAGCTAGTAAACCATTATATTTCTTAAAAAAAGACCGAGATCAAACAATTTTCACTCGTTTGGGAATTCGTGCGGATTGTATTCATAATTACGCCACCCCCCCTTTTATTACTCCTCCCTCTACTGAATGTGGGTCAATCACAACTCTTTAATCAGACCGGCTGGGAATCATGGCCGTCATTCATTGATAAGAATTGTATGGAGTGGCTTTTAAATTGGAATTGGAGATTTTAAAACTGATTTTCGTTTGTGAAGCTATGTTTAAAAATGAAAGAAGCTATTGAAAAAGGTATGTTTATTGCACATCATAGATTGATAGATAAAATATACTTTATTGTGTTATATACCAAAATTGATGCACAGCAATTTGATGATATTGCTCTTCGCAACATTTAAAATGGTTGTTATGTCTTAATCAATGAAAACTCGAAACTGGTAGATAAAAGTACAATGCTTCTTTGTTTAAAATTTATATCTTGCCCAACTTAGATACTATAAAGAAATTAATTATAATCGCTTTTCGTGTCTGTGTCACAGGAATATTGATACAAACCGGATTTTGATGCAGTTTTCACCATAATTTAGAGATAATTAGTTCCAAAATGGATGAGAGTCTTGTGTAAAATACAATTTAGATTTTACTTACGTATAATAGAGTATTCACCATATTTTCCTAAACCCGTGCGGTGCAAGAGCGGTTCGCTAGTAATTAATTTTAACAAAAATAACAGCTTCATTCAATCTCGTTACGGTAATTGGTCCCACGCTGGGCGCCAACACCGTACACGAGTACGACCGCAACATCCGATATTTGCGTGTTTTTGTTTGTTGTTTTAACTTTGGTATAGGAATATATATTTATGTACCATGAATAATTAAGTGGTAAATTATTAAGAACAATGAAACAGCTACTTGATTTAAAATTGTTTAGAGTCCCACATTGGGCGCCAATAGGGAATATGCATAGATTTTATTTTATTTATTTCGATACGGAATGTTAAAGTACTATAAAAATAATGACAAAAAGCGAAAAAAACCGGCCAAGTGCGAGTCGAACTCGCGCACGAAGGGTTCCGTACCATTATTATCAAAAAAAAGGGCAAAAAAATCACGTTTGTTGTATGGGAGCCCCCCTTAAATATTAATTTTATTCTGTTTTTAGTATTTGTTGTTATAGCGGCAACAGAAATACATCATCTGTGAAAATTTCAACTGTCTAGCTGTCACGGTTCATGAGATACAGCCTGGTGACAGACAGACGGACAGACGGACAGACGGACAGGCGGACAGACAGCGAAGTCTTAGTAATAGGGTTCCGTTTTTACCCTTTGGGTACGGAACCCTAAAAAAGACATAAATCGGCCGAACAACACAAAAGTTATAACCATTTAAACTTTTGTTTCTATCTCTTACTAGATAAACGGAATTTAGTATTGATTTTGTACGTCGATGCAGAGAATGACGTCATTCGCTTTAGCGGAAGTCTCTGTGTAATCAGCAGTTTCAAATGCTTATAATTTAGTATTTTTTATAGATATTAAAAAAAATAATTTCACTTTACTGTTTTTGATGTAAATACGCTTTGTTTAGAGTGATAAAAAAAAAATCATGCATATACCCTATTGTGTGCACGTGGACAGCAGTTGATCTTTACTTATGTTTTTTATGGATTACAGAGGTAACACTGTAAAATAGTAATTATCATAAGAAAAAACATTTTGCTTTTAAAAATTTCTCGAACTGAGCGGTATTGAAAACGATTGTTTAGAGCAGATTTATAGCATTCATGCCAAATCTGCATATAGTTATTTCAGTAAATTTAGATTTTTTTTCAAACGAGGTTCATTAACCCCTATACAGTCATGACTGAGTATAATTCTACCGTTTACCTTTGCAGTTTTTCATATGTATAATATCATTGTTTTATTTATGTTATTTCTTGGAATGCGTGTATACTTCCATACTCTTTTTTATAAACTAATAAATTACAATCTAACCACGTCTGAATGGTCACGCAAGCTTGTTACGTCACGAGTCACAACCGGCTATTCCTCATAGTTACCGGTCAAAGTGTAGACTAGTAGTTACTTTTATGTTTGACTTGTTTTAATTGATAATTTAATCTAGTTTAATTCGAAAATGTTTCTAATGTAAACTTATATTGTCACTTACGAGATAACTTAGCACATTTTAATAATGTATGTGTTTGTATGTTTTTTTTTTTTATATGGGTCTCGGAACTGAAATAGTACATTTTGATACAAGTGGAGAAAGTTTGTTATTGCAATCGAGGCGGAATTATAACACACGAGCCGTAGGCGAGGGTGTTTTTGAGCCGAGAATTGCAATAACAAATGTCCACGTGTATCAAACGACGTTTTTCAATACACTTTTGAAGAAATAAAATAAAATAACGAACAATATTTTTGTCACGAACTATGAAACTATGATTTAAATTTCCTTTTTTTTTCGCGCTTTGGTCTCGCCAGGTTGAAAGAGAGGCAATGGTATGAAGCCGTTAAACAGCCTAGTATAAAAAATTTTTTTTTTTTTTTTTTTGAATTCAGAACACAAATAAATGTTAATTTGTGTATAAAAGTAACTATTAGTTTTAAATAATCATGTTTATCTATGATATTCTATTTAAAAACACAATTTGAAAATTCAAAAAATATTTATGCCGTAAAGACGCGTAGTGCTTTGACAAAATAAAAAAAAAACATTCACGTCAGACTATAGACATTGAACCAATTTGGACTAAGTATAGGTATAGTTATCTGTGGCAATTTTCATTCCCGCACACGTGCAGGAAAGTGGAAAAAATCGCACGCGTGTGAAATACATTGCATGTTGTACCTAATCGTAGTGCGTTATGGACCAGTTTTCGAGAAAGTGTATTGAAAAAAAATGTTTTTTGTAAACACTGTTTTAAGCTTTCACGGTTTAAAACTAAACTTATATTGTCACTTACTTGTCAACCCGCAATTGTGGCGCTTGCAACTCAGAGTCGTAATATCGGGAACTCAAAACAATTAACAATCACGGAAGATATCCCGTAAGTGACAATATAAGTTTAAATGTTTTTTTTTTCATCAGGAATTTCTCAGAAGCCGAACATGGGACTTAGAAATAACTTGCGTAATGTAGCTGTGCTATTAGATACACCTCTGCCTATCCCTTCGCGCATTACAGACGTTATGTTATGTTATGAATTTCTCAGTAGCAGCCACGGAGTCTAGATATATTTGTGCCTGGATGATTGCAATATACTCGCCTGTACAACAGGCCGGTGTACAACAGGCGTGTTGATGATATATTATGTTTTATTTGCAACAACAAGATGCATCTTCGAATGGTGTCTAGTCATACTTAGTATTGAGAACCCTGAGAAAACAATAGATAAAAATAAAATGCACGGCAGAGTAATGAACCTTGTTTGAAAACAGCAATATAAACATTTATCGTGACTGCCTAACCAAAGACCAAGCGTGTTGCTTACAAAATTTTGAACAACCGTCCCAGCGATTTATTACCAAAAATTCGACATTTACAGCCTAATATAATTGAGCCGGTAAAAGTATAAAAAACACTATAAATGTCACATTGTTTTAGCAATGGGAACCGTTACTTCACTTTGTTATTTTGTAACAGCTGTCTCGAGTATAAATACTAGCTGTGACAAATTAATATAATTAGTTACGTTAGAAACACCGGCAGTCGCTTTAATATTGTTGTATACTGTTATTTTGTACAACAATGTATGTGACTTGTGTTACTTTTAAAAGTGATGGGTATTAATGTTGATAGATAGAGAGGGAGAGGCAAGCCAAAGAAAAGATGAATGGACTGTGTGAGGAATGATATATGAAAGAGAAAGCAGTAAACGATGCCATGACGTCTGACAGAGAGTAGAATAGAGGAAGAAAACGCATTGCGAGGACCTCAGGTATAATAAAAGATGATGAATGTATGACTTACGAAATAATAAATGATACAACGAATCAACTCAGGAATGATGTGAAAGGAAAAGAAGTTGACAGCGTAACAGCTGATACAGGAGAATGGAAAAAAGAATGTGTTGCACCGACCCAAAGTAACATGGGTCAAGGACCGGAAGATGAAGATCTGTAGTCTTTGACTTCTCTATTTGGCTTGTGATCAGCTTGGCAGCTGGTAGTTGTTAGGTCTGACTTCTCGGAATAGAAAAGAGGTACGGACGTATCGCCAATTTTATGTTACCTCTTATTACCATCACAAGGGCCCACGAAATTCTCTTACGTTTGTTTTCAATTTGCAGGTCAATGTTGAATGTGAAATATGATTTGCGGCCGTAGCAAATAATGCCTTTAGAGAATTATAATCATTGAAATCATCAATACAACCCTCTAAGCTCATTTAATCCCGTTCAAAAAATATTTCATGAAAAAGACATTTAGTGGAATTAAACGAACTTAGAGGGTGTCTCCATCAAAGTAATGCAGACAGTAGTCGTCCTCAGCACATACAATGTGGTTTTGCATTCTCCCGTGCAACGAATCGGTGCCTCAGCACCTCTCCGACAAAATTTTGGTTGCTACTATGTGGAGTAATGCAGGGTATTACGCTATGACTCACCCTAATCAACTGCTTAACCGTCAGTTTCCGTCCCAAAATCTGTTCAGGTTCGCGCGTCAAAATCCCTTCCTCGCTCTATATTTCCAAGTAAACATTTACGAGTATTTTTATTAATACACCCATAATGGTTGCGTGTTTCAACCCTGTTAACTTTTGGTGGGTAGTATGCAAAAGTGGTTGCTTGATTGATTGGTTGAACATAATGAACATTGCAGTAGTGGACATGCTGTGTTAACATAATACACATTTAGTTTAAAACGTAAGGGAATTTTGTCGTTAGGACGAAATCAATCAAGGTAGGTACTTAAAAACGAAGGTCATAATGTATTATCGATGAACGGGTATGGTTAAGTATACCGAGATGTAACTCACCGGATTAACTCAGGATGGATGAAATGGCGTAGGTCACTGGAACAACTTGCGACCACATAAGCCCCTCAAAGTAAAGGAAAAAATATGCAATTCCGTGATTAGACCTGTGATTGGAATGCTCGGCTGTAAGATAGTGGTGTGTGTGATTTGCAGACACATTAAAAGGGAATTGACTGTCTTGGTCTTGGTGGATTAAAAGAGTGATGAAAATAAACGTTAATGGATGGAGAGGAAAAGGAAGACCAAAGAAACGATGGATGGATTGTGTGAGGAAAGATATGAAAAAAATATGAGTAAATAATAACGCGACGGCAAAAAATGAGCTGATGTGTATGAAAGATGGCCTTAACCAAAGGTGGTCGTCATATAAGAATCCCAGTAGCTTCAATATCATCAGGATGATGCCAGAATTGACAGTCATAATCAAAATCAAAATCAAAGCATTAATTTCAAGTAGGCCAGTTACAGGCACTTTTGAATTGTCGAAACAAAGAAAATTAAATGTACCTACAGTCCCAGTCACAAGACATAAAAACTGTGAAAGTACTGTAGTTGCCCATTCCTTAGCGTAGATCTCTATGGAGAAGAACGGGCAAGAAACTCCATGTCTCCAGTTCATCGAGAACGTGGGCTGACGCTAGTTTCCTCCTGATATCTGTTATCAGAATACAGCTTAATTCTGTCCTCCTGCTGTCTCTTATCTTTTCACACTTTAATGGCAGAACGGATTTTGATGGGGACACAGGTAGATCATTAGCTGAGTAACAGACTCATCAGATACTTTATGATGATCCGGGAAGGTAATTTCCGACAACCACGTACGACCTATAAAAACCGGTCAAGTGCGAGTCGGACTCGCCCACGAAGGTACCATTATCTAAACAACATTAGACAAAACGGCAAAAAATCACGTATGGGAGGCCCCTTTTTTTTTTTTTTTTTTTCGGATGGGAATTCATCAAATAACTCCTCCCGCTCTGGGCGGAGCAGGAGGGAGTGTCAGACTTTTACTGACTAAAACCCATCCATGTTCCTTCATCGCCCTTTGTGTTCCGGGACCACGGTATCTCTTTCAAACAGTCCCGCAACCATGGGAGCCCCCCTTAAATATTCATTTTAATTTAATTATTTTATATTTTTAAAGTAAATATACTACTAAATATTTTATTGAGAAAAAATCACGTTTGTTGTATGGAAGCCCCACTTAAATATTTATTTAATTCTTTTTATTATTTGTTGTTATAGCGGCAACAGAAATACACATTCTGTGAAAATTTCAACTGCCTAGCTATCACGGTTCATGAGATACAGCCTGGTGACAGACAGACGGACAGACGGACAGGCGGACAGGCGGACAGACGGACAGTGAAGTCTTAGTAATAGGGTCCCGTTATTACCCTTTGAGTACGGAATCGTGAAAAGGCATAAACAAATGGCCACTCATTCATTTAGCCTTATGTCAAATATCTCAAACCACTTAATAAATTATGAAAGCCTTGAATAAAAGCAATTTATGGACTAATTGCTCCAATTACTGTCATTTGTCGCCAATCAAAGCGAGCGGAGTAATAAATTAATGCTTTTCAATGGGTTTCAATTAAACTCGAATATTAATTAATAATTCCATTATTTTGGCGTGTTCAATTAATTATAAGGGTTTGAACTTTGATTTTAGCTAGTTGTTTATGGATTGGTTTTGCTGATTTTAGCAGTTAAACAGGGGGAATGTGGGTTTGAAGCTAGTTAATTATTTTTCCAATACCTTTTTTTTTTTTTTTTTTTCGGATGGGAAATCATCAAATGACTTCTCCCGCTCTGGGCGGAGCAGGAGGGAGTGTCAGACTTTTACTGACTAAAACCCATCCATGTTCCTTCATCGCCCTTTGTGTTCCGGGGCCAGGGTATCTCTTTCGAACAGTCCCGCAACCCCGGAACAGTCCCGCAACCCCGGATTTCTGCAATACCTAACATCGGCTTCCAGTCTAAAAAGAAGCAGCTTTTTTCATAGAGATCTACGCTAGGGAATGGGTAACTACAGTACTTTCACAGTTTTTATGTTTTGTGACTGGGACTGTAGCTACACTTAATTTTCATCTTAGTTTCGACAATTCAAAGTGCTCTTACTGGCTTACTTGAAGTAAATGCTTTGATTTTGATTGATTTTGCAACTGAATACCAGTATTTTACATGGAGCGACTGCCTATCTCACCTCCACAACCCAGTTAGGACTGGGTAACACGGTACCCCTTGGTAAGATTGGTCGTCAGACTTTCAGGCCACTGATAGCCGGGACCAACGGCTTAAAGTGCTTTCCAAGGCGCGGAGAAAACTCGGTATGTGGGCGGTCACCCATCCATCGACCAACCCAGGCAAGCGTGGCTTAAACTGACCATAGACCCGAGTGGCTGTTATTTAGCCAGGAACTCCTCCTGTATTACCTTATGTGGTACCTTATTATGATGGCCACTGTTACTAATAACGCCCTATTTACGACCTTAAGCGTTACAACTTCCATAAAAACATGTGGCATGCTCTGTTAGCAATAGGCTTGTGTCCTGATAAAATGTAGGTAATTAGTCCGTCAGTTAGATTATCAAAAAATATTTGACACTTATTTTTTCTTTTGTTACGTAAACCAAAATTGACGAAGATACGACGCTTTTAAATTCTCAATACGTCACGCCGTGCTATAATTTTTAGCGCGTTTTGACGTCACTAGCCCCCACTCTCGAGTTTTGTTGCGTTTTATCTTTGTCAATATTCATTGATTTACAAAAACAAAAAAATACGTGTCCATTATTTTCCACTGACGGACTAAATAGATTTGCAATTTATTGATGGAGGAAACTAGCCTATTTCTTAAAGAAAAAAACTCACAATTGTCGCGCTCGTGGTCTGCTTTCCAGGCAGCCTGTGCACTTAATTATATAAATACTAGCTGTTGCCCGCGGCTTCGCCCGCGTTAAGTTCGGTAACTGTCCCACTGGATCATACTAAAGGGATAATAGTGTCCTCCATGTTAATCCAGGTTATAAACTATTTATGTGCCAAATTTCATAATCATCACAATTATTATCATCACAATCACCATCACTATCACAACCACCATCATTATCACAATCACCATCACTATCACAATCACCATCACAATCACAATCACCATCACAATCACCATCACAATCACCATCACAATCACCATCACAAGCACCATCACAATCACCATCACAATCACCATCACAATCACCATCACAATCACCATCACAATCACCATCACAATCATCATCACAATCATCATTACAATCACCATCACAATCATCAACACAATCACCATCACAATCACCATCACAATCACCATCACTATCGCCATCACAATCACCATCATAGTTATCACAATCATTATCATCGTAATCACAATCGATATCATCATTATCACAATCACTATCATCGTAATCACAACCATTATCATCGTAATCACAACCATTATCATCGTAATCACAATCATCATCATCACAATCTCCATCCTCGTCATCACGATCATTATCATCGTAATCACAATCACTATCACATCATGATCACAATCGCCATCACTATCACAACCACAATCATTATCACAATCACCATCATTATCACAATCAAAATCACAATCGCCATCACCATCACTATCACAATCACTACCCTCGTTATCACAATCATTATCATAGTAATCACAATCATCTTCATCATTATCACAATCACGATCACTGTTACAATCACAATCACCATCACCATCGCTATCACCATCACAATCACCGCCACTTTCACAATCACCATCAAAATCACCATCACCATCACAATCACCACCAAAATCACCATCAAAATCACCATAAAAATCACTATCACCATCATCGTTATCACAATCATTATCATCTTAATCACAATCATCATCATTACAATCTCCATCCTCGTTATCACAACCATCGCTATCACCATCACAATCACCGTCACTATCACAATCACCATCACTGTCACAATCACCATTACAATCACAATCACTATTCATATATTATCATCGTAATCACAATCATTATCGTCGTTATCACAATCATCATTATCACAATCATCATCATCGTAATCACAATCATCATCATTGTTATCACAATCATCATTGTCATAATAAATAAACAATAACCCTGTAGAAGTCGAATCCACCATCTTCTGGATCTCAAAATAAATGCCATATTCGTAATCAGCACCCCTGATAATCTCGGTATCGACACCCATATTGATTTTTAGACATTTCGACCCCATCGCACCCCAACAGGGAATGGTAGTATTTCAGGTCTGCCACATTAAATCTTAAAATCGTTGTTTTTGTAATACACCCGACCCAATTCACCATAAAAACAATACATAATGTTGAATTTCAGGCTTTGTTACCCCATTTCCCCCTTTAGGGGTTGAATTCTGAAAAAACCTGAAACACAAATGTTAACTCATTTATCGATAGGAGTACTCCTGTCGAATAAAGTAATCTAACTAATCTTATTTACCATGTAATCTTTGGACCCCCGTTTCAACCCCTTAGGGGTGAATTTTGAAAAATCCTTTCTTAATGCACCCCTAAACCTCATAAAGAAACTATGTGCAACATTTGGAACCTCTAAACTCAGCGGTTTGGGCTGTGCAGTGATTTTTATACTTTGCCGCCCCGTTTCCCCCTCTTAGGGGTTGAATTCTGAAAAAAGCTGAAACCCGTTTCAACTCATTTATCAAAAGAAGCACTCCTGTGAAGTTTTGAATAAAATAGTCTAACTAATCTTGTTTCCCCATGCAAACTTTTGAGCCCCGTTTAACCCCATTAGGGGGTGAATTTTTAAAAATCCTTTCTTAGTGCACCCCTAGACCACATAAGGAACCTAATTGCTAAATTTGGAATCTGTAGACCCAGCGGTTTGGGCTGTGCGTTGATTTTTATACTTTGTCACCCCATTTCCCCCTCTTAGGGGTTGAATTCTGAAAAAACCTGAAACCCGTTTCTACTCATTTATCAATAGGAGCACTCCTGTGAAGTTTCGAATAAAATAGTCTAACTAATCTTGTTTCCCCATACAAACTTTGGAGCCCCGTTTAACCCCCTTAGGGGGTGAATTTTGAAAAATCCTTTCTTAGTGCACCCCTAGACCACATAAGGAACCTACTTGCCAAATTTTGAATCTGTAAACCCAGCGGTTTGGGCTGTGCGTTGATAGATGAGTCAGTCAGTCAGTCAGTCAGTCAGTCAGTCAGTTTCTTCTTTTATATATTTAGACTAGCTGTTGCCCGCGGCTTCGCCCGCGTGAAGTTCGGTAACAGTCCCACTGGATCATACTAAAGGGATAATAATAGTGTCCTCCATGTTAATCCAGGTTATAAACTATCTATGTGCCACATTTCATAATCATCACAATTATTATTATCACAATCACCATCACTATCACAACCGCCATCATTATCACAATCTCCATCACTATCACTATCACAATCACAATCACCATCACAATCCCCATCACCATCACTATCACAGTATTCACAGTCACCATCATTATCACCAATTATCATCATTAACACAACCACCATAATTACCACAATCATTATCACAATCACCATCACACCCACCATAACAATCACAATCACCATCACTATCACAATCACAATCACCATCACAATCCCCATTACTGTCGCTATCACAATCACTATCACAATCACCATCACCATCACAATCACCATCAAAATAACTATCACAATCACCATCATCGTTATCACAATAATTATCATCGTAATCACAGTCATTATCACACTCACCATCACCATCACTATCTCAATCACCATCACAATCACCATTACAATCACCAGAACAATCACAATCACCGTCACTATCACAATCACAATCACTATCACAATCACCATCACCATCACAATCACCATCAAAATAACTATCACAATCACCATCATCGTTATCACAATAATTATCATCGTAATCACAGTCATTATCACACTCACCATCACTATCTCAATCACCATCACAATCACCATCACAATCACCATCACCATCACAATCACCATTACAATCACCATCACAATCACCATCACAATCACCATCACATACACCATCACAATCACCATCACAATCACCATCACAATCACCATCACAATCACCATCACAATCACAATCACCATCACAATCACCATCACAATCACCATAACAATCACCATCACAATCACCATCACAATCACCACCACAATCACCATCACAATGACCATGACAATCGCCTTCACAATCACCATCACAATTACCATCACAATCACTATTACAATCACAATCACCATCACAATCCCCATCACCATCACTATCAGTCACCATCATTATCACCAATTATCATCATTAACACAACCACCATAATTACCACAATCATTATCACAATCACCATTACAACCACCATAAGAATCACAATCACCATCACCCTCACAATCACCATCAATTTCACCATCACAATCACCATCCCAATGACCATCACAATCACCATCACAATCACCATCACAATTACCATCACAATCACCATCACAATCACCATCGCTATCACCATCACAATCACCACCACTCTCAGAATAATTATCACAATCATCATCACCATCACAATCATCATCGAAATCAGTATCACAATCACCATCATCGTTATCACAATCATTATCATCGTAATCACAATCGCTATAATCATTATCACAATCACTATCATCGTAATCACAACCATTATCATCGTATTCACAATCATCATCATCACAATCTCCATCCTCGTCATCACATTCATTATAATCGTAATCACAATCATTATCATCGTAATCCCAATCACTATCATCTTAATCACAATCATCATGATCACAATCGCCATCACTATCTCAACCACAATCATTATCACAATCACCATCATTATCACAATCACCAACACTATCACAATCAAAATCACAATCACCATCACCATCACAATCACGATCACAATCACCATCACAATCACTACCCTCGTTATCACAATCATTATCATAGTAATCACAATGATCTACATCATTATAACAATCACCATCACTGTCACAATCACAATTACCATCGCTATCACCATCACAATCACTGCCACTTTCACAATTACCATCACAATCACCATCACCATAACAATCACCATCAAAATCACTATCACAATCACCATCATCGTTATCACAATCATTATCATCGTAATCACAATCATTATCATCTTAATCACAATCATCATCATCACAATCTCCGTCGTCGTTATCACAACCATCGCTATCACCATCACAATCACCGAAACTATCACAATCACCGTCACTGTCACAATCACCATTACAATCACTATCACAATCACCATCATCGTTATCACACTTATTATCATTGTAATCACAATCATTATCATCGTTATCACAATCATCATAATCACAATCATCATCATCGTAATCACAATCATTATCATCGTAATCAAAATCATCATCATCACAATCATCGTCATCATTATCACAATCATCATCATCGTAATCACAATCATTATCATCTGGATCTCAAAATAAATGCCATTTTCGTAATCAGCACCCCTGATAATCTCGGTATCGACACCCATATTGATTTTTAGACATTTCAACCCCATCGCACCCCAACAGGGAATGGTAGTATTTCAGGTCTGCCACATTAAATCTTAAAATCATTGTTTTTGTAATACACCCGACCCAATTCACCATAAAAATAATAACTATGTTGAATTTCAGGCTTTGTTACCCCATTTCCCCGTTTAGGGGTTGAATTCTGAAAAAAAACTGAAACACAAACGTTAATTCATTTATCGATAGGAGTACTCCTGTTAAGTTTCGAATAAAGTAGTCTAACTAATCTTATTTCCCCATGTAATCTTTGGACTCCCGTTCCAACCCCTAAGGGGGTGAATTTTTGAAAAATCCTTTCTTAATGCACCCCTAAACCTCATAAAGAACCTTTGTGCCAAATTTGGAATCTCTAGACTCAGCGGTTTGGGCTGTGCATTGATTTTTATACTTTGTCACCCCATTTCCCCCTCTTAGGGGTTGAATTCTGAAAAAACCTGAAACCCGTTTCTACTCATTTATCAATAGGAGCACTCCTGTGAAGTTTCGAATAAAATAGTCTAACTAATCTTGTTTTCCCATACAAACTTTGGAGCCCCGTTTAACCCCTTTAGGGGATGAATTTTGAAAAATCCTTTCTTAGTGCACCCCTAGACCACATAAGGAACCTACTTGCCAAATTTGGAATCTGTAGACCCAGCGGTTTGGGCTGTGCGTTGATAGATGAGTCAGTCAGTCAGTCAGTCAGTCAGTCAGTCAGTCAGTCAGTCAGTCAATCAGTCAGTCAGTCAGTCAGTTTCTTCTTTTATATATTTAGATTAGTGGCGGAACAATCCATTGAAAAACAAATGAATGATCAAATGAATAAAAATATGAACGCATGAACCGAATAAATTTGAATAAACTTCCTACTAATTTAACTTTACAAAAACTCACTTAATTTGCATTCAAAATCAATTACAGTACACAAAAATTCGGTTAAAAATTGAATAACGCTGGATAACTCTTGCTTATCACCGGCCGCTTGATTATCCACCAATCACAATGCGCCATGCCTCCGACGTCATTACCCGGATAGTAAAATATTAACACAGTGTAAATATTTTCAGTAAACCAAGTAGGGTTATCTTCTGATCCGATTCAGCCTAAGCCTTTACTGTCCTACCCCTGCGACGCCCTAAGTCGAGGCTAATACAATACAGGAGGTACCCCTTTGTTGTTTAGGTTTTTAAGTTGTTATGCCCCTGGCTAGAGGCCTTACACTCAAGGCACTCATAGTCCCATTAAGCAGAGGCAGCATCCGTCTGGGGCAAATGTAGGGTTATGTCGGACTCCAACCGACTAAAAACCCACTGTTCCTACCGTATCATGAGTCGGGGGCCCGGGAGATATATCAAACTACATTCGCACCCTCGACTGGTATTCTGATGGGCCCCATCAGCAAGCGCGGCCTACCCTGCGACAGCAAGTTCTCCATGAAGTCGCACAGGAACCACTGCGTGACACTTCTTTGGGCCCGGCTGGTCAGGCGACGACCCAGCTCGCTGCCCGCAGGCCAGACGATAACCTCCTATAGACTGAACTGTTAGATGTCATTCACAAACATAAAATTAGGCTCTTGTCTGAAAACATGCGAAGTAATCAGTTGTCTCTATGCGACAGTCTTGACTCACTCAGGAGAAGCTGTTACTTAAGCTTGGTTTAGTGATAGCAAGCGCGACTACTAAGCATGAGGTCCTGGGTTTGATTCCCAGGTCTAGCCACGAATTCTGGACTTGTGCCCAGTTGATGGCATTAGGCTCTCCCCCTTTTACATGGTAACTGGCGCAATGTAACTGCAGTATTAGGTACACCTCTGCCTAACCCTTCGGGGATTACAGGCGCCATGTTATTTGTGCATGCGTGTGTGTGAGTCGTGTTCCATTTGAGTTGAAATACTGCATGGTTATATCTACCTATACTGTGACGCGTATGTGATAACACGGATGGCCGGCATTATGCAAATATGCAAGGGAAATAATTCCCCGCCCTGTTTAATTCGTATGCCAATAATTTTATTTGCTGGTCCTTGATTGCATGATAATTTTATTAGTACCTATAATATTGGTGAGTTCCTGGCTAAATAATAACAGCCACTCGAATTGATCCGCTTGCCCAGGTTGGTCTGTGGAGGGGTGACCACCCGTTACATACCGAGTTTCCTCCGTGCCTCGGAAAGCATGTTAAGCCGTTGGTCCCGGCTGCCAATTGTAGATCTTTCACAGTCGTTACAGGTAATCAGAGGCCCGAAGGTCTGACAACCAGTCTTACCAAGGGGTATCGTATTACCCAGTACTAACTGGGTTCTGGAGATCAGATTGGCAGCCGCTCCATGTAAAATACTGGTACTCAACTACATCCGGTTAGACTGGAAGCCGAATCAGATAATGAATATTGGTTAGCTCAGAGTAATTTTAAATCCGGTTTTATAACGAGAATTTCATATTAAAACCGAATTATTTCAGCGTTTGTTTGTGCTAATTATTGTTTGTGAGGTAAATTAAATAGTTTGTTTTGTGTAATGTTTGTGGGATTTGTGGGTAATTGACATTTGTGGATATGTGTGTGTGTTTTTTAATGAATACTGATCCCCGAATGTGTTCTGCCCACCATGACGTACGGTGCTGACACGTGGACGCTCTCACAGAAGGCTGTGTACAGACTCAGAGTAGCACAGAGAGCCATGGAGCGTTCCATACAACAACAACAACAACAGCCCATAACGTCCACTGCTGGACATAAGCCTCTCGCATGATGGGAGGAATTTGCCGTAATCTCCACGCTTGGCAGGCGGATTGGAGATCGCAGTGATGAAAGACTAACAGAAAACGCTGCTGCCGATTCTCTGGTCTACGGAGGCGTAAGGTGTTCTGCCTCAGACATTAGTCGCCTTATACGACACCCGTGAGTGTAATGGGTTGGTACTATTCTACTCTGCCGGATACCACACGGCTAACGTAACATAAAGTCTAAGTTATTTACAGAATATTTTAGGTAAGCCTACCATCTGCTCTTTAACTTTTTATTACTCGGCCATGTCTTAATTTCTCAAAATTAATTCTATCTAAACGACAAAATATATCATGTCACATTTTTATCGTCCTCCTTGAAAGTCTAATCCATTTTGAAATTACGCAAAACGTTCCAATTTACTCTCGCCATTTTAATTTTTACTCAAAATAATAAAACGACTTACAGCATATTCTTATTACGAATTTGTTATGCGTAGCGTAAAAATAATATAAGAAAACATTACGTATTATTTTATGCTAACGACAGCTATAAAAGGCATATTCAACGTCAAATTTACGTTGAGCTCTGTAAGTTCGAATTATTTTAGTGTGTAAAGGTCAAGTTATTCAGCCGTTTAACATTCTGTTGGGGAACGCAGTACGATGCAGATTACAGGGAAATTTTGTCTTATTTGAATATAATAAAGCGTAAGATCGACGGTTTGTAAATATTCATACAATCAGAGTGGTTTATGTTAATTTGCTTGTGTCACGACAACATTTTCAATATGGCGGCGTTTTGGCGCCAAAGTGTAGTATTATGCGGCTCGTTTGAAAATAATTCGGATGTTTGCTAAATTATTTTCTTTTGAATTTAAGTTACTCAGCGTTTACATTATGGCGAATGTAATTCCGAACAAAGTTGATGGTAGTCCGGTTTTTTATTTATTTAAGCGTTTATGAAGGAAGCCGCCATCTTTGACTGAGGTCGTTTTAATTGCATATTAAATTGTGTATTTTCATGATGATTATTGTGATGACTTTAGACAGAATCTTTATTTTTTTAAATTTCGAACAGTCGCAAACATAATAAATGTGTAAGCGTGAGAATTATTTCACATTTTCATTCTATCTAGAAAATACTATCTTTGCGAGAGTAAAAAAGTATTGACACGGAAATAATTGCAGCTAGCAACACATAAATGTGAAGTCTCTATTATTTGATTCATTTGAATTGGGAATTGGATCGAAATGAATTCATATCCAATCGCGGTTAGTTTAATGAAATAACTAACCAATTTTATTCAAAAATGTTTATATTGCTTTTACTATGATTAATTAACTACCAGGTAGTCAGTGGCCCAAAAAGTCTGACAACCAGTATTACCAAGGGGTATCGTATTACCCAGTACTAACTGGGTAATACGTTTACGGTTAGACAGGCAGTCGCTCCATGTAAAATACTGGTATTCAGCTGCATCTGGTTAGACTGGAAGCCGACCCCAATATAGTTGGGAAAAAGTTTTCGTTTTCTCGTTTTCAGGTGGTCGCAAGCGCGAATGCTGATCATAGGGTAATGGGTTCAATTCCCAGGTCGGGTAAAGTGTTATTGGGTTTTTCCATCAGGAATTTCTCAGTAGCCGCCACGAGGCCTGGCTTTGTGCCCAGTCGATGGCAAAAAAGGCTCGCTCATCTTAAACGCTTGACTTAAATATAAAAAAATACTTGAAAATTTTCCTTATCATTTAGGTCTGTAGGTATACTTAGTAAATTATCACTATCATAACTACATATTATAAAAAAGGCCTCTGCCGCGTCTGTTTTATACAAAGTAGGTTTTTTTTGTTTTTAATTATTTCCGTGTCAATACTTTTATGGCGGCTTCCCTCATAAACGCTTAAATAAATGGAAAAACTGGTCAACATTGCTCGGAATTACATTCACTATAATGTAAACGCTGAGTAGCTTAAATTCAAAAGAAAATAATTTAGCAAAACATGCGAATTATTTTCAAACGAGCCGCATAATACTCCACTTTGGCGCCAAAACGCCGCCATATTAAAAATGTTGTCCGCGATAAACTCAAAAACTACTGAACGGATTTTCATACGGTTCTCAACAATAGATAGAGTGATTCATGAGGAAGGTGTTATAAATTGTCAAGGTTTTGTGTAAATTGGTTAAAAGTATGACTAAAATTGTTAGAAGTGTACCGAACGGATTTTCATACGGTTCTCACTAAAGAAGAAGTGATTCATGAGGAAGGTTTTATAATTTGTCAAAGTTTTGTGTAAATTGGTTGAAGTATGACTAAAATTGTTAGAAGTGTACTGAACGGATTTTCATACGGTTCTCACCAATAGATAGAGTGATTCATGAGGAAGGTGTTATAAATTGTCAAGGTTTTATGTAAATTGGTTGAAGTATGACTAAAATTGTTAGAAGTGTACTGAACGGATTTTCATACGGTTCTCACCAATAGATAGAGTGATTCATGAGGAAGGTTTTATAATTTGTCAAAGTTTTGTGTAAATTGGTTGAAGTATGACTAAAATTGTTAGAAGTGTACTGAATGTATTTTCATACGGTTCTCACCAATAGATAGAGTGATTCATGAGGAAGGTTTTATATTTTGTCAAGGTTTTGTGTAAATTGGTTGAAATATGACTAAAAAGGGTCTACCCTTTATAGCAGAACTTTTTTTGTCATAATATTACTTTGCATAACAGTAGATAGCATAAACTTCATTTCGCAGAAAATCGTTTGGCAGACACTCATTTATCATACATTCAAAACTCATAATTTTGTAAGTCAGAATCATCTTTTGGCATAAATTTCATATCGATAGTCATTAAAAGGCAGAACTATCATATTGCAGAAAGTTTACAGTTAGAATCATCTTTTGGCATAGGTACATTTCATATGCATAATAATGGAAAGCCTTTTCTATCACATAATAAAAAAATCATAGTTAGAATAACTTTGTATTTCTTACCATAATAATAAAATTGATTGAACATTTTTTTTTTTCGCCACAAACATACGACGATAATGTTAATTGCTGCATATTTCTGATCAGGCAAGCATACATCACGCATGCAGTATGCAAACAAGCATGCAGTATGGAAGCATGCAAACCAGCATTCACCATGCAGCCAGCATGCAGCATGCAGCATGCAAGCAAGCATGCAGAACGCAAGCAAGCATGCAACATGCAGCAGGCATGGTTTCTGTCACGGCTCCGGCGCTGCAGGGTTCCGGCGGTCCCACGCGAGCTTATCGTCGCAGATGTATTTTACGCTCACCACCGCAGCTTCGGCTTCCTGGCCGGCTTCGCCGGCCAGCTTCAGCTACGGCGGCGAGCGTTAAAACCACCTGCTCCTCAGCTCACGGGCCGCCTCACCCCTCCGCGGCTACGCGAATTTAAATTACACTCTCGGGGTAGGGCAGACAAGACTACATGGAGTCGGTTTTGGAGCGATTCGTTTCTGTCACTAACTTTTTTTTAACGTAATATATTGTCTTTTTAAGGCAATATTTTATTTCTACGTAATTTAAGGTTAAAAATGTTATTTTATAGAAATGGCAATAATGCCAAATAAAATTATTCCAAATGGAACTCTGCCATCTTCATATTATGCCAAGTGAAATTCTACCAAATAATCGTCGCTCTAAATAAACGTTATTCTAAACGAAATTATGCGGAATTTGAACATTGCCAAAGGTAATTATGCCAAATTAAATTCTGCCATCTTAAAAGTATGCCATTGTAAATTCGGACATACAAACATTCGGCCAAACAATAACTATATTAAATATTTTTTATGCCTTAAAAAATATTCGTTTAAAGAAGATTATGCCAAGTGTGTTATGCCAAATAAATTTCGGAGCATCAATATTCTGCCAGATAGAAGGAACCCGACTAAAAATTGTTAGAAGTGTTTGAAAAAGTCAAACTGCCTGGGTGCATTCATCGAAAAAATAAAAAAAATAATGCCATAATGACATATTGGTGCAAAAATACCCATCCTCCATTCAAACAAAAATAACTTTTAACCAACCTATTTTCCAACTAAACTCATCCAGATTCCTATATTACGAACAGAAACTTGGTCTCGTTACCAGGAGCTCATGAAACAACAAGATAGACGCGAAGTGCGAACTGTATCGGAACTAGCAACTCTATAGATATCTTGTAAAAGTTCTAGAAAGTTCCACGGGTATTCATATTGATATTGTTAGTTGAGGCGAGGAAGATGTGTTTTTGAGGTTGAAAGGAGTTGCTTTTTGAGTTTTGTTTAACGTGCCCTGTTGTAGTATTCTTTGAACAAGTTGGGAACTGTTTGAATGGACTATAAATGAGATCACAGAATGAGAGAGTAAGTAGTGGGGTGGGGTTCGGCTATTTTATATACAGGATGACTTTTTTATCCCTTTAAAAAAATGGGTATAATAGATAAACGGAGTAGAAGCAAATGGCATACTCAGTTTTTTTTTCGATTTTTTTCCAAAAAAAAAATACAAAATAATTCGAAATTAAAATTATACGTGAAATCCAAAAAAAAAAATTAGAATTTTTGTTTTTTTTTTCAAAATTTCTCTTCCTTTGTATGAAAAGTTATATGAAAAGTTTACTTGAAATTTGTAGCGTTTTGGATCATTTTTTTTCTAAGCTGAGGAAAAACGCAAAAAAGAACTAGGTATGCCATAAGCTTCTACTCCGTTCACCTAATATACCGATTTTTTTTTTGGAAAGGGATAAAAAACTCACCTGTCTATGGAGCTTGGGTCTAATAATATTACAATGTGACATTTTACCTAAAACTGACACATTTCACGACGGGAAATGGAAGCAGAAAACTTCTGTCCGCCTTCAAAGTATTTTAATACGTGATTTAATCTAAATGACTGAAAAGTTGTGTGGTAATCGGTTGGCTTGGTATGGGAATTTGATGCAGAGGAATGAGGAAAAGTCGAGAGGAAGTTTTGAGTATGAATGTGGATGGGTATAAGAGTAGAGGAAGACCAAAAATGGATGGATGGACTGCGTGAAGCAGCGGTCGGCAACCTTTTGGCAGACAAGGGCCTCAGTGAAAAAATTTGATAAAGGCGGGCCGCACCTAAAATAATTTGGTACCTAATAGGTGTCGCACCGTTGTCGTTGCCGTGTGGTATCCGGCAGAGTAGAATAGAACCAACGCATTACACTCACGGGTATCGTATAAGGCGACTAATGTCTGAGGCAGAACACCTTGCGCCTTCGTAGACCAGAGAATGGGCAGCAGCGTTTTCTGTTAGTCTTTCATCACTGCGATCTCCAATCCGCCTGCCAAGCGTGGAGATTACGGCATATTCTTTCTATCATGGGAGAGGCTTATGTCCAGCAGTGGGCGTTATGGGCTGTTGTTGCTGTAATAGGTGTCTACCTAGTTATCTATTTGCTAAAGAGCAACGGAGCGTAGCATTTTAAACATGAAAGTCACCGATCGAATACGAAACACCACAATACGCTCCTAGACAGGCATCGCCGATGTTAGCGATAAATCTGCGAGGTTAAAATGAGACTGAGTGGGTTACATTTCCAATGGGGTGGCGAAGGCAAAGTAAAGGCAAGGCGAGGAAGGCCCATGGAACGCTGATTAAATGATTAAACTTTCATTAACAAAGCAGTCGCGGGCCGCAAGGAGATAGTTCTCGGGCCGTATGCGGCCCGAGACCTATCTCGATGAACGAATGACGAACGATGACATCTTTAGTTTGTATCAAAAGTGTTGATGATGCCACTTCTAACCGTAGAAGCGTCTTTGAGCTCAGTGGTTCAAAATGCCTTGACAATTCACGTGACACATATTTTAACAAATATTGACACACTTTAAGAGTGCCTGAAAAGGTTGATTCTGATCCTAATTTTGAATTCAAAATAGGTGCCAAGCTAAGTGAGGTCTGATTCTGAATAATCCGGGTCTTAAAATGGCAAAAGATCGGCTTATTGAAAACATGTCTATTGTAAGTTTTAGAGAGCGTTACCTTTCAGCCGGATAAGAATAGGATGACTTTAGATTTTTTTACATTTTGTCAGGAAAAGGTCTGACCTATAAAAAGGCTACACAGAAACATTGCTTATAACACTTGTTTTTAACTTTATCATCAACTTCTAACTGTTCTGTTTGTTTTTGTGATTTTAAATGTTCGTAAGAGCATTAGCTATAGCACCCACGATATAGAAGAAATTCATAGCAAAAAAGAACAAAACAATCATACAACCTATGTCGGGTTGGACTTGCAGTCATACCGGTTGCAGCTGAATACCAGTATTGTACATGGAGCGACTGCCTATCTGACATCCACAACCCAGTTAGTACTGGGTAATACGATACTCTTTGGTAAGAATGGGTGTCAGACTTTCGGGCCACGGACTGCCTATATTTTCTCAATTTAAATAAGCTCTATTTTTTTTGTACCCAACTTTTTTGTAGAGACTTCTAAGTTCGTCTTAAGTATTCCAAAATAAACTAAGCAGCCTAACTTGAAGCCACTTCCAACACTAGAGCCAAACGAGCAACGAAACAAATTGTTCAAAAGTTAAAGTTTGAAGTTAAAAATAATTTAATTTCCTAACCCGTCTTGAACTTGGCAGCATCTGTTTCTAACGTCAGACTGAACCTTGAATAACTTTGATTAATTCCAACACAACGACTTAGGGTCAGCGGAGACAGACTTGTGGAATCGGGCGTTACTTTGCCAAAATTCATGACCGTAAAATATTATACACTAGCTGACGTCCCGCGGTTTCACCCGTGTAGTTCCCGTTCCCGTGGGAGTACGGGAATAAAATATAGCCTATAGCACTCACGAATAATGTAGCTTTCTACCAGTTAAACAATTTTTAAAATTGGTTCATTACTTCCGGAGATTACCCCCTACATACAAACTTACAAACATATAAAATTACAAACAAATGTTACCTCTTTATAATATTAGTATAGATATCATCATGCTCGTAATCCCCGAGTGGTTAGGCAGAGGTGTATGTATGTAAAGTACACCCACATATTGATGGCATGATTCATTAATACTTCTTACTTACACTCTTACTTCTTTATCGAGGCAAATATTTGTTAGGGACTCGTGTCTAAATAATAACAGCCGCTCGGGTCGATCTTTAGGTTAAGCCGTGCTTGCATAGGTTGGTCTGTGGATGGGTGACCACCCATTACATACCGAGTTGCTTCCATGCCTCGGAAAGCACGTTAAGTCGTTGGTTCCAGCTGTCATTTGTCATCTTTGACAGTCGTTACAGGAAGTCTGACAACCAGTCTGACCAAGGGGTACCGTATTACCCAGTACTAACTGGGTTGTGGAGGTCAGATAGGCAGTCGCTCCTTGTAAAATACAGATATTCAGCTGCATCCGTTTAGCCTGGAAGCCGACCCCAACATAGTTGGGAAAAGGCTAGGCAGATGATGACGATTCATTGATACTTCGTGAACTTATGTAATGCAAAATACATTCTTTCACCACTTGACCGATATTTTTTGCGTTAAGCATCCTTTTTTTTTCCTTTTCGTCTCTACATGTCGAGGTGATCATGAAAAGAATTCTCATTTCACATTTTTTTATTTTATGAAACTCCACGACACGGATGACGCTGTGGCTAAGTGATTGGCTGCTATGTGCTGCGTGTCGCAGGATCGTTCCCCGCACGGACCAAATATTTGTATGGCATACAGGTAGTTGTTCCAGGTCTGGCTGTTTGTGTCATCATCTCTGTAAACGCATTCACGATACAGGAAACATTTCTAGTATCGGGAAATGTTTTTTGAAGTGAAAACTTCTTTAGCCGCGTTGAGCACTTTTTGGCTGAAGGAAAAATATTGAACTCATCGTCACTTGACGTAACGTGCGTTCACGCTTCGTAGCACTCGTAGACGATCCGCTATGGCATAGCACCACATAGGCATACGCGCGGCACAACCAGTGCTACGACTGGGGAGGGGCCGGTGTAATTTTTGTTTTCTATTCTATCGAGAGAAGAAAAAAAAATCGAGGCAGTCGAGGGACTGCTCCCCAAAGACTGCTTCGATTTTTTTTTGCTTAAAAAGCTACTGCTGAGAACTTCCTGAAACTCGCAGCTATGCTGCTGTCTGCGCTGACCCTTACAAGACCTATAAAATTCTAGCGTTGATTAAGAAATATTGGCAGTTGTTTTAAATTCGATTTAAATTGAAAACGTTAACAAAAGGTTTTAATTAACATTGTGCCTATTTTCAGTGGCTTATATAATGATAATTTTGGCTAATATTCTGGGAATGAAACAAAACCTTTGTGTGGGTGACATTTAAAACGATAAACTATATAGTCTGTTTCACGAAAACACGTGTCCATTGTCCATAGTGTTCCATTACGTTCTACTACCGAGTTTGATACCTGTATTACAAAGAGGTTAACTTTGTAAGTTGGTGAGGCGTAACCATCGGAAATACTGATCCGATTCCGAAAATTCTTTCGCAATTAGGAAGCTACATAACATAACATATCGTCTTGCCTCTAATTTCCGAAAAGTTAGGCAAAGGTGTATCTTATTAGATACACCTTTGCCTGACTGACTACATAAGTGGGTGTGTACTATTGTACACATCCACATTTTTGTTTAAGTCATGTAAAAGGGGACGAGCCTATTGCCATTAACTAGATACAAATCCAGACTTAGTGGCTGCTACTGAAAAATATCTGATAGAAACACCCAACCAAAATGACCAAGCAAGGAAAAGCAATACAAAAGGCTATGGCAAATTATTGTAGAGTAATTACAGTCTGGAAACTTTTCGACGGCAATAAGTGCAAATTGTATTTATGTTTGGACCAAAATTCAAAACACGAACTCCGCTCACTGAAGGTGACAAGGAGTTTTTTTATCAGGAATTTCTCAGAAGCAGCCACGAAGTTTAGATCTGTGCCTGGTTGACAGCTGCTGTCAACCAGGCACAGATCTAAACTCCGTGGCTAGGGGGCGGGCCTACTGCAGCAGTAGGCCCGCCCGCCCGTCTATAACATAAAGGGACTTAAATAACATAAAGGGACTTAAACATAATTGGCAAAATGTTGGTGTGATATTAAGAGTACTATTACACTTTTTACGCAAATTCATGATTTTTGACGCAGTAATTTTCGGCAGCAGTAACATATTATAATTATTTGCTTATGAATAACGATAGTGCCATTTTATTTCTTGTAAGTTGAAGTTACACATTTTCATTTTTCTTTTCGTGTAATTTACTATAAATATTTTACGAACTCAGTTTGCAAGAAAAACCGTCGGTGATGGAACTTTGACGCTCAAATTCACATTGTTACATTCAATTCTTATAAAAGCTAAAATTACTAAAAGATAAGTTGAATGTTTTACTTGTTTATTGGAGTTCTAGAATTTCTTTAAATTCCTTGAGTTTTCTCGGAAAAAATCGTAGAGAAAGCGTAATTTAAGCCATAAATGTCTTGATTCAGCGACCATTATATACCAAATAAACTCAAATTTATCAAATAAATTAATATGATGTAAAACTTCAATCTACAATGAATACGTTTCATTAGTTTTCGTTTGTCAATATACTACGACAAAATTACAACAAATAAAATTAAAGTACTATAATTCTGCGTCAATTCAGCTCGCTCCTCAGTCTCATGTCAGTCTCGTCTCTAATTTTCGTCAATAACAATCGACAATCGTCCGGAGATCGCTATTATTACCGACTCGTGTACGCTGATCGAAATAATTTGATCCAGGAAGTAAATATCAAAAATTTGCGAAAAAAATGTAATAGGTTGAGTCCTATTACATTTTTTTCTACTACGGTGGTTTTTTTTTTTTTAACTATGGTGTACTGAGGTACACCATAGTTCCTTCGGGGATTGCAATCCATTTCCTCAATCCCACGCCACTCAATTCGATTCTCAGCAACTCTCATCATCCAGTTGCTACCAGCCACTTTGAGAAGATCGCCGCTCCATCGAACCTGAGAGCGTCCCACCTTACGATTGCCGATTTGCGGTCTCCGCTCAAGAACACGACAGGCGTGCTAATCTGTTATTTTAAAAAATAGAACAGAAACTATAGTTCGGTTCAAACTTAATGGCGGCTCGGACGTCAGCTGCAAGTGACGGTCTGCGCATTATACAGACAAAACGATGCGTCATCTGCGCCCTGTTGATACCTAAAATTGTTGTGTGCACAGCTTTACATTAGATGTTTCGAATCGCCATAAAGTTTAAAGCGTTATTCCTGCGCAGACCGTTACTCGCAGCTAACTTCCGAGCCGCCATTAAGTTTGAACCGAACTATACCAAAGCCCGAAGCTTTAAAACTCCCAGTCATCCCGTCTAAATTACGAGCAACGTTCTACCAATATTTATTTACGTACATTGAAAGATACAATACATCAATTTGCCTCTTAATTCCGACTGCTAGTATTGGACAGAGGCCGTAAACCTTTTTATTGTCCTCCCGGGCCTCGGTTTATGCCTCGCCAGTGAGTTTGGTGTGAATAATAAAATAAAGGTTTTACAGGGGAGGTGAAGTTGGCAGTTTTTTAGGTGGGATTGGGTAAACTCTGTGCATATTGAGTAGCAGGGACATTTCGTTGCAACGTGTCTAATCGGATTTAATGCAAAGTATTGGCCCTCAAAAATTGCATTTTAGTTATGCAATCAATGGTAGGTATAATAGTGCCGAGAAAAAAGTAAGCGGGCGGGATCCATTGCATGTTTTTTATAATTTTATATTTCGAAATACCCTTGTTTTAAGGGTTCCGTACCCAAGGGTGAAAAAAGGAACCCTATTACTAAGACTTCACTGACCGTCTGTCCGTCTGTCTGTCACCAGGCTGTATCTCATAAACCGTGATAGCTAGACAGTTGAAATTTTCACAGAATGTATATAATAATTAACTTATTAACGAATAATTACTTGTTTTATTTCCAGCTTTTCAGTTAAATCATGTGAAAGACTGCTTTTTAGGGTTCCGTACCCAAAGGGTAAAAACGGAACCCTATTACTAAGACTTCGCTGTGTGTCCGTCTGTCCGTCTGTCTGTCACCAGGCTTTATCTCATGAACCGTGACAGCTAGACAGTTGAAATTTTCACAGAATGTGTATTTCTATTGCTGCTATGACAACACATACCTACTAAAAACAGAATAAAATAAATATTTAAGGGGGGCTCCCATGTGGCGGAACGTGAGAGGGAGAGAACCTCTCAACGTCCCGGCCGCCGTGGGAGACGCCCCGGGCGTCGGGGGCCACCACCACGTGGCCCCCGGCCACCGTAGGCGCGGGCCTGTGGACGGTGGGCTATGGGCTAGCTCGCCGTCCGTCCGTCTCATGACGACAGGCCGTGTCGACGGCGCGTTCGTGTTCCACGCGCGCCTCAAAGAGAGTCAGCAAAAGGGAAGGGGTCCGTAGGGACCGATGCCTGCCGGGGTTGCGGGACTGTTCGAAAGAGATACCGTGGCCCCGGAACACAAAGGGCGATGAAGGAACATGGATGGGTTTTAGTCAGTAAAAGTCTGACACTCCCTCCTGCTCCGCCCAGAGCGGGAGGAGTTATTTGATGATTTCCCATGCGAAAAAAAAAAAAAAAAATGGGGGCTCCCATACAACAAACGTGATTTTTTTCTGTTTCGTCTAAAGTTGTTTAGATAATGGTACCTACGGAACCCTTTGTGGGCGAGTACGACTCGCACTTGGCCGGTTTTTTTTCTTTTTATTCTGGTCTTTTAGTTTTTATAATTACTTGTTTTATTTCCAGCTTTTCAGTTAAATAATGTGAAAGATTGCTTTTTTCACTTATAAATGACTAGCGGACGTCCCGCGGTTTCACCCACGTAGTTCCCGTTCCCGTGGGAGTACGGGGATAAAATATAGCCTATGTTACTCAGGGTGAATGTAGCTTTCTAATGGTGAAAGAGTTTTTGAAATCGGTACATTACTTCCGGAGATTACTCCCTACATACAAACTTACAAACAAATGTTACCTCTTTATAATATAGTATAGATTTGTTATTTCGAAGTTTAAGTCATTCTATATTCTAAATAGACATCCGAAATGAAAATTGATATGAGAAACACAATTTTGTAACCATTTATTCGCAACACGCTCTAGGACATCACCCAAAAACAGTTCAGACAAATAGAAAACACCCCTTAAGACTCAAATGTCACATCCCTCACACCATTACCGTTATATCTTAACAAATGACAACATTCTCAACAAAACTAATGTTACAGCAAATTGTTTTCGTCTCACAAAAGAAATGGACATCGGGAGACATTTAATATCTTTATAGCGATAAGTTTCTCTCATAGTGCGAAATGGTTTTAGTTTGTCTAAGAGTTTAGTATTGGGGTTCTTTGTGGGTGATGATAAAACGTTTTTGGTATTAAGAAACGTCAACCTGTACTATGTTTTAGGTTCTGTATCAAAATTAAATAATAGGTTTAAGGAATAGGTGGTTACTACAACAGCCCATAACGTCCACTGCTGGATATAAGCCTCTCCCATGATGGGAGGAATTTGCCGTAATCTCCACGCTTGGCAGGCGGATTGGAGATCGCAGTGATGAAAGACTAACAGAAAACGCTGCTGCCCATTCTCTGGTCTACGGAGGCGCAAGGTGTTCTGCTTCAGACATTAGTCGCCTTATACGACACCCGTGAGTGTAATGGGTTGGTTCTATTCTACTCTGCCGGATACCACACGGCTACACGGGTTATTTGAATAGGCGGTTGGTTCTCGGATATTTAGTAAATCACGATTCATCATTATTATCAGCCTACAGCAGTCCACTGTTGGACATAGACCTCCTTAATCGCACGCCAATCAACTTGATTCTCAGCAACTCTCATTCAGTTGCTACCAGCCACCCTGCGAAGATCCTCGCTCCACGCTTCCCTGAGAGCGTCCCACCTTACGTTTGCCGATTCGCGGTCTCCTCTCAAGGACACGTCTACCCCAACAGTCATCAGTTCTACGGCTAATATGGCTGGCCCTATTGCCACTTCAGCTTACTACGACCAGTTTAATCAAGATTATTCTATGGCAATAATTATCTGCAGGCCTGGAAATAGTTGAACCTTTTTCAAACTCTCAAATTTCCATGGATCACAATCACCATGAGTAAAATCTATATTTTAGTTAGTCATTTCATTGTGATCTGCTTCTACTGCGTTCTTTTTGCGTTCGTTTGGCCCTTGTTACCCGACTGCGCCAGAAGGAGGGTTATGTTTTTCGAGTGTATGTATGTATGTGGGTATATTTCTTTGGCACGCTCTGCAGCCTAAACGGCTTGATGGATTTTAACTTGAGAGGTGTCGTTAGATTCGTCTTAAACGTGAAAGTGTCACTGGGTACATAAAATTGGCCAAGTGCGAGTCGAACTCGCGTGCAAAGGGTTCCGAACTAAATTTTTTTTTTTTAAATATCTCACATTCTATCAAGTGGGGTATCAAAATAAAGGATTTTAAAAATGGTTTACCAAAATATAAATAACTTATATGTTTCAATTTAATTTGGACTGATAAATGCTAAAAACAACAAAATATTTTAAAACAAAAACCTAAGATAATAAATATACCAATATTGCCGGGTTTTTCGTTGTTGTCCCTGTGTGTGAGCAGACAACATTTTTATATACCCTGGGCAACTGACAACAAGCGTGCGGCGTGTGCGCATGACATAAGCTGGGAGTACCTCCACGCAGTGAAGGCGGTAACTGTTTATCTGGCTAAAACTCCCATTAAGACATATCCATTTCATAATTGTACTAACTAACAATGAAATTCCCGTAAGCGATAAATTCATTCTATGCAAAAACTTTAGTTTTTGCATAGAATGAATTTATAATTGTAAAATAAAAAAAATATTTAAAAAAACAAAAAACCCGACTGCGTGAAAAAATGTGAAATAACTGAAAAGATAAAAACAAGCTAAGAAATATATATTTTTTGGTTTTTAAGCGATCGTGGTGAACAATTTTCACAAACGCAGTCGGAGGCCATCATCAAATGTTCACACCACGACAATGGTGTAGAGTTAACCACTGCTGAGTCATCGTGTACACTATGTCTGTGAATGAGTAGAAGACTGAATGGGATATAATTAGGATAAGAAGAAGAAGCTTGTGCAGCTTCTTCTTCTTATCTCAATTAAATTGTGGTAAGAATACACAAATTATGATGATAATTATATTCACAAAGAATGTACTGGTATTAAGCTAAATCCTGTTTCACTGGGAGCCGACCCCAGTAAAGTTGGGAAAAGGCTAGGAAGACGATGGATTACACTTACAAAGAAAGACATGCGGCCGATGATAGAACGTATTGTGTATATTTGATGCCTCCGATGCCACGATCGCTTAAAAACCAAAAAATATATATTTCTTAGCTTGTTTTTATCTTTTCAGTTATTTCACATTTTTTCACGCAGTCGGGTTTTTTGTTTTTTTTTAATATTTTTTTTTAATATTAAATGACTAGCTGACGTCCCGCGGTTTCACCCGCGTAGTTCCCGTTCTCGTGGGAGTACGGGAATAATAATAATAATATTTATTCACAAATTTGAGACAACCATACAGAGTAAGTAACTCAATAATAAACACAAAAAGACAGATCGTTGGATGTGAAATGGTACAATGAAAAGATGGTTTGGTTGTCTATAGTCTGATTCGCCCTATCCCCTCGTACTAGTATAAAACTGTATCACTAGCGGATAGTCTTCCTCAACCTTAGAACAACTTCACAAGGTTCTAGTTACAAGTCACATATCAGCGGTTTGATTACATACTGTATAGGTAATAAATCATGGTACAGATAGTTATATTAAGTTACAAATGATAGGAATTGTCTGTGTTTGGATATTTTATGTTAGTGTATTTATGTATATTTGTGTATATTATGTTTTTATGTATGTTCCTATAAGTGAACAGTTATGTATGCTTTATTATTTATTTGTTTATGTGCCTTGTTTATAACATCAAATATAGACAATAAAATATATAGCCTACAGCACTCACGAATAATGTAGGTTTCTACCAGTGAAACTATTTTTAAAATTGGTTCATTACTTCCGGAGATTACCCCCTACATACAAACTTACAAACATACAAACTTACAAACGAATGTTACCTCTTTATAAAATTTGTATAGATAATCAAATTAACAAAGGTTAATTTCGGTAAATTAGTGGTAAAAGTTACGTTTGTCATACTAAACTCTTTTATTTTTTCACTATTTCTTTCCTGCCTCAGCCTTCAGGAATTTAAAGCATGATGTGCTGTCATGCTATGAACCTAGATAATAGTATATTCTTAATTCTACTACATCTATCATCACCCTGCGCTTGTCTCATAATATAATTATGTTACTTGGGGTCGGCAAAACAGGTTTTTTTTCTTCCATTCCTTCTGTCAACTGTCACGCTATCATTTACTCCTTTTGCCTTCATATCATTCCTCACACAATCCATCCATCGTTTCTTTGGTCTTCCTCTTCCTCTTCATCCGTCAATATTTATATTCATCACTCTTTTAGTCACATGCTATTCGTCCTTCCTCATCATGTCGTGGTGGGCATACCACGACATTCGATTCCTTTTCAACTTCTCTGTAACTGGCGCAACTTTCATACTTCCTCTAATATAGGTACTCCTTCCTTACTATATCCATCCCTATTTGTAGCCACAGCATCAAAATAACACCTTATCAAACGCCAAACTTTATCTCAGAACACTAAACTCCTAACTCAAAATGTTTAATTATCGCCGACCAACTTTGATGTGCAATGTACGGAACACTAGTCATGTAGAACAGTCTCGAGCTTAGTTCTCGCACCGAGGATTCCCTAGTGTTGTCACGGCTAATACCGTGTGGTCCCTCTGGTAAGAAAGTTCGCTTATTCATATAATCACTAGCTTTTGCTAAGGACTTCGTATGTAATACTAAAGTTTTTTAAGTGCTTGTTTTTTTGCGCGGCTCCGATCGAGTTAAGGTTAGGACTTTTTTCATAAGAAGGTACTAACGATACCTGGATAAATAAAAATCAGCCAAGTGCGAGTGGACTCGCGTATGAAGGATTCCGTATCATCGTAGTAGGGAAGACCCCCTATTTTTTAAATGGTTTGTTGTTGTAGCGGTAACAGAAATGACCAATCTGTAAAAATTTCAACTCTCTACCTATTACGGATCATGAGACATGAGCCCGCTGACAGACAGACGGACGGACGGACAGCAGAGGCTTAGTAATAGCCCTTTGGGTACGGAACCCTAAAAAGTATCGTACGTCCTAGTCCTGTGTAGGTGTACCAAATGTCATAGAAATTCGCTCAACCGTTAAGGCTTGAAAAGGCAACAGACAGACAGATAGGCTGACAGACAGACAAACAGACGGCAGACAAAGAGATGTTTTGGCAGACAAAGAGATGTAATGGCAGACAAAGAGACGTAATGGCAGACAAAAAGATGTTATGGCAGAAAAGAGATGACGGCAGACAAAGAGATGACGGCAGACAAAGAGATGTAATGGCAGACAAAGAGAAGACGGCAGACAAATAGATGTTATGGCAGACAAACAGATGACGGCAGACAAAGAGATGTAATGGCAGACAAAGAGAAGACGGCAGACAAATAGATGTTATGGCAGACAAACAGATGACAGCAGACAAAGAGATGTAATGGCAGACAAAGAGATGTAATTGCAGACAGAGAGATGTTATGGCAGACAAAGAGATGACGGCAGACAAAGAGATGTTATGGCAGACACAGAGATGGCGGCAGACAAAGAGATGTTATGGCAGACAAAGAGATGAAATGGCAGACAAAGAGATGTCATGGCAGACAAAGAGATATAATGGCAGACAAAGAGATGACGGCAGCTAAAGAGATGTTATGATGTTATGTTTTCATTTATGAAATCTTAATACCGGTCCCTGGGTAAGAAAGTTATCCATATTCACTAGTATTTGCTGAAGACTTTGATTGAGAGGTTATAAAACTAATCATAAGTATCTAAGTATGCTTCAGTGTCCTCTGTAACTTACCTAAGTGGAGAGAGAGTGCAGTCTCTCAGTGTGATATTTATAAGTTCATGTTTCTTGGTTTTCAACTAGCTTTATCCCGCGGCTTCGCTTGCGTTTTGGTCGTAAATTATCCCTTGGGAAAATCCTCTTTTTCAGTCTAATCAAAGGGAATCGTATTACCCAGTACTAACGGTTATGGAGGTACGACAGGCTGTCACTCCATGTAAAATACTGGTATTTAGCTGCATCCGGTTAGATTGGCCGACCCCAACTTATTTGGGAAAAGGTTGTTGAGACAATAGCTCCGTTTAGTGAAACAATTTTCGAAAACGGGTTCGTAATTTCCGAAGATTATCCCCTACATTCAAACTTAAAAACATATTAGTGTGAATAATACAAAATAAAAAGAAAAATGCTTACTGTAGAAGAAACTCCATGGGTGGCGTCTTCAATACGACAATTATTATTTGGTTCTAAGATTCAACAACAGAATAACCGACGCGACTCTAAAATAACCATTTAGAATTCTGTCATAATCAATCATATAAAATGATCATAGAATAACTATCTGTGTGCCAAATTATACGTTGGCTCGTTGAGGCGTTCAGTCGTGAAATGGCGAACAAGCATAGACAAACAGAGTTTTCATGTTTAGAATAATCGTTACCAATGTAACTACACAACACTGAAACGTTGTTAGTTGATTTTAAATTAAAAACTGGTTTTATAAAATTTATTATACTTTTATTTATTATATTTATTTACCACTAATTATAGCATAATTAAAGACTTATACATAATATATATATATATATATATATATGTATAAAATTCTAACTCTACACGCCCTAACTCTATAAGGTCTAACTTCACAAACTCTGCATCTTAGTCAAAATATGTGGTTTGGCCGTTTCGTTACTACAAGAACTATTGTACGTATATAACAGAAAAGTAATGAACAGTGGATACATTTTTCACCTTACGCCCATGTGAATGTAGCGAAATGGCAAAGCCACTTATTTTGACTAAGGTGTAGAGTTTCTGAAGTTAGACCTTGTAGAGTTTTAAGCTCGGCTCTACATGAGATTTGATAACTTTTTGACAGTGCGAGTCATATGGTCTCGTCTTGGCAACATTTTACATGAAAATGTCTTTGGTGGAATCGACTATTCTGAGAAGCAACAGCTTAAACAAACTCAAGAGATCACCACGCTTGTGATAAGATTCGATGATTGACAACATTTCAGACAAAATACCTGCAAACATAGGCCGCACCCAAGTGTCGCAATATCGGTCATTGGCCTATTCCCAGGACCTTAAGGTCCACCAGGTCATAAGGTCGATTCTAATCGGTCTTCTTCTGCTTTAACGTTTGCTTAGTACCTGACCTGGTGTCAGTGTGTTTAAGCCGCTCATGGGCCTTTGACTTAGCTTATTCTAATCGGTGATCGCAGACTATTAAAGTTATTAGTTGTCCAACAGGGAAAAAAACATGCTGTTGCTTACTGTGTTTTATTCGATTTTCAATGATTTTTCTTCTTTACAATAAGCATAATCAGTCTATATCGTTTCCATTGCTAGGACACACCACGGGCTCCTCTCTATGAGAGGGAGTGGGCTATAATCCACCACGCGGGCTCAGTGCGGGTTGGTAGATGTCACGTCTTGGAATTTTTGGTTCTAGGACATGCCGGTTTCTTCACGATGATTTCCTCCACCGTTTTTGAGAGCAGTGGTGATGAGTCCGCCACCACTGGGCCACCTCTGCTCTTCTTTTCTTCTTTATAATATAAAAAATTGGTTGTATCAAGTCGTGGATGAATATTGAAGGAGCTAAACTTTTCGCACACAAAAAAGAAGGATTAAGTTTATCCAATGCAGATGTATCAGTAGAGACTGGTATCCATATGCTAAATCAGTCATCAAGCATTTCGGGCTAAAACTGTCCGACGGCCTTGCTTATCATAGTTGAACATCAAGAGCAGGTCAAGCTTGCCGATGGCAACGTTTAATCTTGTAGAGCAATCAGATTGCGCTGTTTCCAATTTGCCTCCCGCCTATTAGGTTGTAGACACACATTGGAAGTGGGGCAATTAATGTGGTGAAATGACGAACGTCATCAACATTTGCGTTAGAAGTGGTCTTTATTTGCCCCTGTGCAAAAGTTTATTTAAAGCCAGAATAACCTTCGGGACTGGGAAAGAGATACCGCGGTCCTGAAACACAAAGGACTAAGAAGGAACATGAATGGGTGTTAGTCAGTACAAGTCTGACACTCCCTTCCACTTCGCCCAGAGCAGGACGAATTGACAGACTTAAATGATAAATGATGTTTATTTTGAAGTAGGTTTTTACAAACACTTTTAACCGTCATTTTTTAAAACCGTCATTTTTTCGTACCTGACTACTCTTAAAAGAAACAGCCGAAACAAACTCAGAGATCATAGTCTCTTTAGAAGTCCAGACATAATCTTGCTAAATTCACATGAGGACTATGCAGATTATTGCCTGAGATGGTCTTTTGAAGAAAGAACCACACATATTTGAGTGGGCCTGTCCAGTCAAGTCAAGTCAAGTCAGTCGAGCTACACTTTAACTGGCAAATGCTTGCACTGATGCAAGCATTTGCCAGTTAAAGTGTAGCTCGACTCCAGGAGCTCGAACGAAACGACGATCAATACCAAAGAAAGGACATTTGGGTAGGTCGCTTATAGTGCTCAAACTGCCAGACTTCATGGCTGCCACTGTGAAATTCCTGATGCAAAAACCCAATAACAATTTGCCTGACCGGGAATCAAGCCCAGGAACTAGAGCTCCACTAGACCAACGAAGCAGTCACATGCATTTCACAGCTTAACCACGCAGACACATATCCTCATATGCGCACAGCTATTAAATTCACGTAATCTCCACCACTTATCTTTCCACCTCTCAGATCCGATGATAATCAAAGGCACAGGTGTGTTGGCACTGTTGCCGTTCCTCAGACGGGCTGGCAACGCTTCACTGGCCGTGGCTTTCTGCCAGGAGTAATAGCCCGTTAGGTAATGTAATATCAGTATAGAATCTTAAACGGCGAAGTGAGTGCCGGAATCTGAACGTGGTTTAAGGAGAAAAGTTATGTTTAGATTTCGATTTTCGATGTTGGTTTAGATTTTGCGATTTTGGAGCTTGAGAAATGTGTTTTTAGTCGTTTTGATGTTGTTTATAGCCGCATGGCTTTGTGTATTATCGAATAACTTTTGGCTGGAGCCAGTGAAATATTTAAGTTACTTTTAAAAACAAATCTTGCTTCCTACTACTATTATAAATGTGAAAGTTTGTGAGGATGAATCGATGTTTGTTACGCTTTCAGGAAAAATCTACTTAACGGATTTTGCTGAAATTTTGTCTTGAACTCCTCTTTTATCTACGAAGATAACTAAATAAATAAATATCGCTGGACATAACTTAAAGCGTCATCTAGTGCCACACTAAGCAACGAGGTTTGTGTCGTGGACACCAGATAGTTGATATACTACATATATATATTTTTTTTTTTGTTTTTAAATACATACTTATTATACATATAAACATCCATGACACTGACACAAATGTTCATGCTCATCACAGAAATATTCGAAGATTAGAGATTCGAATTAACCCGTGACCCTAAGAACGTAAGGCAGCCTCACTACCGCTGCGCCTTTCGGGTCGTCAAGATAAAAGTTATTTCACCTTTTTTCAGCACCGTACCATTCAATACATGATTACCCAAAATATAGTGGCGAAACTCGGTCAATTCACGCCCAAATAAAAAGCCAAAAAAACATTCCCATTCACGACCAAAAAGTAGGCCATTTGCAAAGAGATTGAGTTTAACACACGTTTTTGAATACTGAAAAATATCATGGTTATAATAATTCCTGTTTGGCTTTTCAGCGAATGTTTTCAGATATTTTTTCAATGTTTATTTTGATAAAAGCAATATTTTTATGTGCGAATAATTCTGATTATCCGAGTTTCATATTTTTATTTTATTATTTTATTGAAGAAAAGCTTTTCAGGTTTTAAAGTTTAGTTGCGTAGCCTATGCCCAATTATATTGGGATCAGCTTCCAGTATAATTACATGCAGTTGAATACCAGTACTTGACTTAAAGCGACTGCCTATCTGAAGACTGGTTTTCAGGCTTGTGGGCTTTTGACTACGTACTCGTAATTACTTTTTTTCTAAAGGCCATTCCACCACACTATTCCCAAACCACTACAGTAAAGCGCCGAAAAAATTATGCTCAACGAAGACCCAGAAAAACATTTAACTGTCTTGGTCTTCGAAGACATGTGACATCTATCAATCCGCACTGGGCCCGCGTGGTGGATTATAGCCCATTCCCTCTCATAGAGAGGAGGCCTGTGTCCCAGCAGTGGGAACATTAATAGGCTGATGATGATGATAATCTTAGAAAAGAATAGCGTAGGTGTAGGAGTAATGACTGTCAAAGATCTAGCAATGACAGTCGGGCCCTATAAGCATGTGCACGGAGACTCCCACTAGGTATGCAATGGATAGTCACAGGTCACCCATCCACAACCTGACCTCGGCAAGCGTCACCTTAACTTAGATGGATTCCAACCATTTATCTTGGAGTTGACTTCCAGTCTAACCTATTTAGGTCACTGGGTTGCGGAAGTCAGATATATCTGAATAGCTCAAAAGTCAAGTTATAACTGTTTCAAATAATTATTATGTTTGTCGGGGGTTTGTCAGGAATTTATTTCGCCAAGTTCGAGCTTATGTGGGCAGAACACGGGTTTCGTGCTATGAAAACACACTGGATGCGATACACTATTTTATTTCGCATTGCACGGTTCGGTATGGTAGTTTCCATGGAGAAGAACCGGCAAGAAACTCCATGGTTACTCTTTTCAAACAGATACACTGAGTCTAACAAATAACTTGACACTACACTTTCACACATTAACACTAGGCACAATGAATCGTGTACAGTTTCAAGACGTCTTCACTCCGCTGCGGTCAGACACAGACTGTCTGCCTCGCCGCGAGGTGTCAACATCAGGACTCTGTAAAAGCCGCCATGGTGGGGAGTAGCTCGCGTGATGTCACCACTGGCGCGCTTTCGATTCATTCACCCGTCCGTACTCATGACCGGATCCGACACGGCCATCCTGCTTGCACACGTCCTCGTGTGATGTTTACTCTGCAAGCAAAAAGTCCACGACAGAAATTTGTTCCACTCGGTCACTCCTGACCAAACTCATAACATCACATCTGTAATCCCCAAAGGGTTTAACAGAGGTGTACTTAATAGTACACTTACAGTTCGCTAGTTATCTCCAAGTCCCATGTAATAGGGGCGAGCCTATTGACATCAACCGGCGCAAATCCAGACACCGTGGCCGTTACTGAGAAATTTCGGATGGAAAAACTCAATAACACTTTGCCCGACCTGGGAATCGAACCCAGGACCTCGTGCTCAGCAGTCACGCTTGCCATCACTATACCAACGAGGCAGTTGATTAAATCAAACACAGTTAATTTGGAATAATCGAAAATGGGTCAACCCTTGGGCCATGTAACAGTCGTTCGAATCAACTTTTAGAACTCTACAGCATTAAAAACTACCAAGCTTACAGAAACCCTCGAGTAAAACCTCTAACGCTACGGCTCTCCAGCCGACCAGCAATCGCATTGCTTTCACATCCATTAAATGGATCTGCCATGTGCATCACCCAGTGACTACACAAATTAAATAAAACACAAAAAAATACGTAAAATAATATGAACGCGCCGTCACGGCCGTCCTGCATTATCACGCGTCCTCGTGTGTGTGAGTCTCATCTGTAAACCAAAGACATAGCGCCTTATAGTATACTCCGTTCGGTCTCCCTGACTCATCAAATGACTCTTAAAAGACACACATAACATAGGGTCCTACACACATAATATATCACATACGTCAGTCAATGCCACACAGGCTATTTGCTGCCACACAGGCTAGTCGTTGCCACACAGGCTAGTCATTGCCACACAGGCTAGTCATTGCCACACAGGCTAGTCATTGCCACACAGGCTAGTCATTGCCACACAGGCTAGTCATTGCCACACAGGCTAGTCATTGCCACACAGGCTAGTCATTGCCACACAGGCTAGTCATTGCCACACAGGCTAGTCATTGCCACACAGGCTCGTCATTGCCACACAGGCTCGTCATTGCCACACAGGCTCGTCATTGCCACACAGGCTAGTCTTTGTCACATAGATCAAAGAGTACAATTGAACGGAAATGTAGTTACTTACCATGGCCGTCATCGGCACTATCTGTAAAGAGCAAAATTACGGTAAGTAGTACACTCAAGCTCGGCCATTCTGGCCCTATTCTTTCTTTAATCAACATCACCCAAAATGGTTGTCATTCAGACATATCTAATTATCTCATAGAGGGATAGTAATATCAATGGGTTAACACAAACATTTTGTCACACATACGGTTCGTCACACAGACTGATTGTCACACAGACAAACTGATTGTCACACAGACAAACTGATTGTCACACAGACTGATTGTCACACAGACTGATTGTCACACAGACTGATTGTCACACAGACTGATTGTCACACAGACTGATTGTCACACAGACTGATTGTCACACAGACTGATTGTCACACAGACTGATTGTCACACAGACTGATTGTCACACAGACTGATTGTCACACAGACTGATTGTCACACAGACTGATTGTCACACAGACAATTTGTCACATGATAGGTTAACACTGCTATATCTACTTACTTTTGCCGTCATCGGCACTTCCAGGTACTTCCAAATTAGCATTCAATTCCAACGGAACATAGCAATCTGGCATAGCACGTACACGGTCGTGAGCATATTCACACTGGCAATTACAATTTAATAATTGCAAAGTGTATCTGATGTCAGAATAATAAACTCGTCGGAAAATTAGACTCTACACGTCACTCTACATGTCACTCTACATGTCACTCTACATGTCACTCTACATGTCACTCTACATGTCACTCTACATGTCACTCTACATGTCACTCTACATGTCACTCTACATGTCACTCTACATGTCACTCTACATGTCACTCTACATGTCACTCTACATGTCACTCTACATGTCACTCTACATGTCACTCTACATGTCACTCTACATGTCACTCTACATGTCACTCTACCTGTCACTCTACATGTCACTCTACATGTCACTCTACATGTCACTCTACATGTCACTCTACATGTCACTCTACATGTCACTCTACATGTCACTCTACATGTCACTCTACATGTCACTCTACATGTCACTCTACATGTCACTCTACATGTCACTCTACATGTCACTCTACATGTCACTCTACATGTCACTCTACATGTCACTCTACATGTCACTCTACATGTCACTCTACATGTCACTCTACATGTCACTCTACATGTCACTCTACATGTCACTCTACATGTCACTCTACATGTCACTCTACATGTCACTCTACATGTCACTCTACATGTCACTACGCGTCACTACGCGTCACTATGCGTCACTACGCGTCACTACGCGTCATTACGCGTCACTACGCGTCACTACGCGTCACTACGCGTCACTACGCGTCACTACGCGTCACTACGCGTCACTACGCGTCACTACGCGTCACTACGCGTCACTACGCGTCACTACGCGTCACTACGCGTCACTACGCGTCACTACGCGTCACTACGCGTCACTACGCGTCTCTGCGCGTCTCTGCGCGTGTCTCTACGCGTGTCTCTGCGCGTGTCTCTACGCGTGTCTCTGCGCGTGTCTCTGCGCGTGTCTCTACACTCAATTGCCAGTCCATCGGCAAGTCACAACGTAAAATGTGAACCCATCGTCAGAAGCTAACCATCTCAGCCGCGTAAGTGCTACTCCTCGCAAAGAGTATACTGCACAGAAAAAGCAGTCAACGTGCACCTCTTACATGCTCCGGCGCTTCTGATGCGGCCACAACAATACCCAGTCCATCGGGTATGCTTTCAGTCCATCGAAAGCATTGTAGTTGTAAACAGTGGATCCATTAAAATCAAAACAATTAAAATCATCATAGTTAGTTTAGTTTAGAAAATGAGATTATAAGAAAACTCTTACTATGCTGGGTACTCAAAATGTTAAGTGGACTACTTGATATTTAACTAGTCTCGTCAGCGTTATCATTTTCGTCATGGCTAGTCTCGTCATTGTCACCTACGAGCGTGTCAACTTCAGTTATTTTTCGCAGTCTGTCATAATTGGAACTTTCAACTATATTGCGCGATGCCTGCTCTCTCATTGCAGAAGGTCCGATCAACATTGGAAAAAGTCCGATCAACATTGGAAAAGGTCCGATCAAAAAGTTACAACACAGGAATTCTCAAAAACAATTTCTCAAAAGCAAACTCAACTCATAAAACTGTCATAAGCGCTCTGTGCACCAACACAGACAGAAATCGTACCAACGATTTCCTACAGACCCATCGCCACATGTTACTCATGAGGTGCGGTCCAACAGACCCATCACCACGTGTTACTCACGAGGTGCGGTCTAACTTATAACAGACCCATCACCATCATGTTACTCATGAGGTGCGGTCCAACAGATAACAGACCCATCGCCATCATGTCACTCATGAGGTGCGGTCTACCTGACCCATCGCCACATGTCACTCATGTGGTGCGGTCTAAACTTTCGAGTACGAGTGTACAAGACTTTCTTAATCAGATTTGGTCTCACTACCACTGTCATCAACTATGACATCTAATTCTCGAGGAACTTTGTGATCGGGGATCTTTCTAACACAGGCTAAAATCTTCGAATTACCATTTACCGAACCTTTAACTACACCAGTTATAGCAACGACAGGATAAATATGCTCACTCTTAGATAGATTAAACAGAATTGGCACTCTGCTCCAGAGTCATAACAAAATGAAAACGACTCACCAAAGTACTTTCATGTTCCGGCTCGATGATGCAAAGGTCGACTCACTTCTCGACCAGTACAGCAGCACTGGACCAGCGCTGGCCTGCTGCGCAGCGACTGGCGATGTGGCCCAGCGTGCCACACTTGAAGCACATCAGTGAGCTGCTGCTGGCCTACGGTCGCCGCCCAACGCCTGTAGCAGTCGGCACAGGCAACGGCTTCTTGACGGCGGTCGTCTTCGTCCGAAAATCCACTTGTTTGTCCTTGTTTGCCGCATGCGCGACACTTGATTGGTAGTTACGATAAAAATTTCTAACGTATCTTGTAACCGGCGTCAGTGCGCATATTTTTCTTTTGTTTGTTACTACTCACGTAAATGACGTACAACGTACACGAATTTGGCACTGAACAATTCTTTAAACTGGTTTCACGACATACCACAACACTATCTTGCTATTCACTGGTTAGGTTTTAAGAATTTGTAAACGATACAAAGTCTAAACGATACAAAGTCTTTGTTTTGCGTTTCAAAAAGTAACCGTCACTGATTGTCATTGTTTTTCACATGGTAAATATCACTTGTTTACAGTCTGTTTTATTTCGGCGCTGTTGATGATTACGGATAAACTAAAGTTATTGCGGGTGGGTGTTTATTAGCAAACTAATCGGTCTACCTTCTTTCTTGTCCGTTTTTTTTTTCGCGAACTTTTTCGGCACTTTTTCGGTTTTTACACAGTTGACACTGATTGTTATCGACACTGTCCCCGTTTATGATTTCATTAGCACGATTTAATCCCAATTCTGATGTCGGGGGTTTGTCAGGAATTTATTTCGCCAAGTTCGAGCTTATGTGGGCAGAACACGGGTTTCGTGCTATGAAAACACACTGGATGCGATACACTATTTTATTTCGCATTGCACGGTTCGGTATGGTAGTTTCCATGGAGAAGAACCGGCAAGAAACTCCATGGTTACTCTTTTCAAACAGATACACTGAGTCTAACAAATAACTTGACACTACACTTTCACACATTAACACTAGGCACAATGAATCGTGTACAGTTTCAAGACGTCTTCACTCCGCTGCGGTCAGACACAGACTGTCTGCCTCGCCGCGAGGTGTCAACATCAGGACTCTGTAAAAGCCGCCATGGTGGGGAGTAGCTCGCGTGATGTCACCACTGGCGCGCTTTCGATTCATTCACCCGTCCGTACTCATGACCGGATCCGACACGGCCATCCTGCTTGCACACGTCCTCGTGTGATGTTTACTCTGCAAGCAAAAAGTCCACGACAGAAATTTGTTCCACTCGGTCATGTTTTATCGTCTTGACAATTTAAATGGCTTCTTATATTTAAAGAAAATGATAACGGAACAAGTTAATTCTTATCGTCTTTGTAATCAAACTAATGACTATTCCATTAAAGTATCATGGCGACCCATCAAAAGATCATTTATCTTTGTAAAAGTTACTTCTGGGGAAACTAAATGTAATATGTATTTTGGAAATCTGACTTGACAATATTATTTCAATCGATTAATATCTTTATTGTGGATTATAGGTAGATACATCATACAGATCTCATTTTTTTTGTTTTTTTTTTTGGTTTATACAAAAAAGGTGGAGATTTTCACCGATGTACCTACATATGTTTTAGTGAAAATTTTCACGATTTGTAAGGTGAAGGTGATATTTACTTTGTCATCCAACCTTTATATACAATCATGCATCTAGCATCTATGTAGTATATAAAAAAATAATAGTTTTGTAATGTATTTCGCCTTTCTTTTTAGTTGTAATGAGTCTTTTACTGTTTTCCCAAAGAGTTGTCCCTAAAACCAAAAACAATTGCCGAAAACAATAACAATTTTTCACAAAAATACTCGACACTAACACTAAACTATATTACAAAGAGCTCTCTTTACGATTATTGTAGTTAAAATGGCTGCCAATAGTGCGTCTCCCGCCAAAATGACTTTCGCGGCAAAGCGAGCGCGACATTTGCAATTTGTTTCTGAGAACGCGTTTGTAGGTAGTTGTGACATACGGATGACATTTTTGTGTAGTAAAGGTCAAGGATGTACCTATTGTTATTCGGAGACTTAATGGAGTTTGTTACCTACAAAAAAATCTGTGTGACGACAAAAACTAGGAACATCCGATCTACGTTTGAGTTATTTAACCTTTCTAGGGTTTTTTTCTCTTTCGGGGTATAAAGAACAGGTAAAATAAATAAAAAGTCAAAGTAAATTCCATTTTCTATGGGTGTTCTGTCGAATCATTCCCCCTGCGTCGAATCCCTTTATGTCGACTTGTGATTTTTCTTGGTTTTGATGCACTGTCTTTTGTTTCGCCTCGACATAGCTGTCACAGAGTACAGTCACATTTAAAATCAAATACGGCTTTTTAATTAATACAGTTATTTTGCTCATCCGGTTATCCTTTTTTTTTAAATAATACATTGATAACCCACCAAAAAGTACTAGGCTAGCATAAGTTCAAGAAGTTGTGTATTTTTACGTTCCTGGTATCTGAGTAGGTGTAGGTAACTACTTACTGTTTAATATTGTTACAGTTAACTTGTGATTTAAATACCATCTTCAATTCCTGCTAGCCTAGTACTTTTGTTGGCTGGATCGCTGCACGAATTGCAGCAGATGCTGGATGGCCTAGTTGATTATTCAATACGCATTGGTCTCAGGGTGCAACCACGCTCTGCTACCATGTAGAAATATTGGTAGAAGTTCCACCGGCTGTCGACGACGAGTCCTAGGTACTTCAAAGTCGACTCGACACCAATGGATACCCCTTCTACCGTCAGTAAGGATCCTGGCGGTGGCGCATTCCCAGGCCCATGAAAGCACATGGCCTCGGACTTTGGCAATGCCAGAATATGTCAACCTTGGCCTAACTCTGCAGTTTGGTTAGAACAACTTGAAGAGGGAGACTAACAGAAGAATTCAGCTGCGCTGGGCAGCTGGGCATTTGGAAAACTTCTTCGGGTCTTCTCGTCACGTAGATCACCACAGAGCCTAAAGAGTAAAGTCTTAAACCAGTGCGTCCTGCCTGTTATGACTTATGGGGCCAGAATGTGAGCACTCACGGCTCGGCTGGTCCATACATTCAAGGTCGTTCGGCGAGCTATGGAACAGGCTATGCCTGGAGTCTCTCTGAGGGATCGCATTTGGAACGAGGTGATCTGTCACACAACCAGAGTTGTCGACATAGCTCACAGAATAAGTAAGCTGAAGTGGCAATAGATCGGCCATATAACCGATAAACATTGGGTTACACGTGTAGTTGAGTGAAGAACGCGAATGGGCAAGCGTATAAAGGTGGGAATGCCCTCAGGCTGGCTTGCAGGGTGGCTGGTAGCAAATGGATGAGAGTTGCTGAGAATCGAGTTGAATGCCGTGCGATTGAGGAGGCCTATGTCCAGCAGTGGACTGCTGTAGGCTGATGATGTAGTACTTTTGTTAGGGTAAAGAATTTAAGCGCAACGTGTCGCAAACAGAAAAAACTATCTTTAATACAGGGTGTAAACGGACCCTTCACGAAGCTGTCAACGAAGTATTAGTACATCAAACTTAGTAATTAGTTTGATGTACAGAATACTTCGTTGACTACGCAAAAGATATTGCGGAAACGACTTTTTTTTCCTTATACGTTTTGTACAAGATCTGTGCAGTAAACAGACAAAAAGTACTAAACTTCCATGAATTGAATTATTGAAGATGGTATTTCGATAATTAGTTTAACCTTTATTTCAATTATGTACAATATGTAGGTAGACCACAGAACATGAGGTAAACTCCCTTGAATGTATGCAAGCCTAGTACTTTGGTCGCCAAAAAGAAGATTTCAGTCAATACATATTAGATATTAATTAAATAAATTAATTTAGTAGCCTTGTTGTCTCCTAAAATATTAAATGTATAATTTGTGTAAAATAAATATAATTTTATTTGCAGATAAAAGCGTGTCACTTTTTGTTATATGTGTACTTTTCCAATCTCGTGGTCAAGCGTAAACTTTTTAAAACAGATGTCATTTGTTTCACGAGTCGACGTAAAGGGATTCGACGCAGGGGGAATGATTCGTTCTGTCTAGTGGGCTACTACTGACCGACGGGTTTGACGCAGAATGTACACAAAGCAAAATGTGCACTTGACGCAAAATGTGCACTTCGCAAAATGTGCACTTCGCAAAATGTGCATTTCGCAAAATGTGCACTTCTCAAAATGAGCACTTATCAAAATGAGCACTCCACAAAATGAACACTACAAAAATAAAAACCGTTTGCTTACTATATTTTTTTATTATTTCGCACGATTGCTAGCTTGATCCCATTTAATTGATGCAGAATTGGCATGATCATGCGAAATCGGTCAAAATAATATATTGTGTAAAAAAATATATTGTGGCCAAACGGATTTTATTTTTGTAGTGCTCTTTTTGAGATTGCTTTGTGCACATTCTGCGTCAAACCCTGCTCGCCGACAGCAGTTGTTGTCGGGTTTCTTTACTTCTTACGAATCCGAGCATCTTCCTCTGTGTGCTGTAAAAGAACGGAGACTACCCAGTTTATTCCGCCATCTCTTTCGTGGCCAGCCAAGGCTTTTTAAAAGTCATCAATTCAACTGGTATCAAAGAAAGGAAAATCTAAGTTAAAGACTTTTAAAACTTGACGGTTGATTGTATTCAAATAATTCATTGAGCTCTATAAGCCTGACAAATACAAAATATTCTCACTAGTTTTCCAATTTCATAGACAAAGTGGTGACAAAGCTATGAATCCCATCATACAGCAGAATACACAATGAAATTGCAATACAATAATCAAATGCCAGGAATTAACAGTGATCAATTAGTGAGGGAGCAAGTGCCAAACATTCTGCGAGAGTTATATCACTCAATTAATTATCTCAGCTGTTCGATATTGAACTTTATTGCTGTGTTAAACGATTGTGTATGCTGTTTCTAGCTATAATTGGAATCAGGGTCAATAAGCGGAGATATCAAAGAAATTGATATATTCTTGAACAGTGCGTAAAGAAAAGTACTGACACCACACCACCATACCAGCTACCCGAAACTGTCAAATTTCCCCAATCAATTTTTAACCTAATGTTAGTGATTAAGTTGAAAATCTAATAAAGTTTGACAGATTTTAGTAGCTTGATGTGCTTGCATCTGTACTACTTATATTGGTGTCGATTCTGTTGTGCACAAACTAAACTTAATTTAGGCTATTGCTATCTTTTTCTGTCTAACAAAACGAGAAAGAGACGGACGTAATTTAGAGGTGTCAAATTTAGTTCGAATTATTATTTCCATACAAATGAAGGGTGCACGTAAAAACATGTCGACTAAAAACACGGTGAAGCGCAAGGCATAAACTTGTTTGACATCTCTAACTTAGTTCATAGCTATAGCCGTCCTTTTCTCGCACTGCCTTTTAGTAAAAGATAGCAATAGCCTAAATTACGTTTAGTTTGTGCACAACAGAATCGACATCATTGTAGCTAAAACTAAAACGTATGCATAGATCATTGGTATTGGTTACAATAAAGCAAACGCCATAGGCTCATCGTGACGTGATAGTACGTCGTCATTGGTTGATGATGATGTGATAAAAAGGAGCGTTCATTAGCTTGGACACATTGTGAATTTAACTTTAAAATAGACTGCATAAATGGGATACCTTTTGAATACTGGATTAGCAATTCAAAGTTTTGAGTATCATTTTAGTTTTAGATGTTGGTTCAATAAATAAATACAACCATCCAAATAGATGTCGTCGGATTGAAAAACCGCTCCTTTTGTTGAATATATTTTGTCTTATAATTTAAGCATGTATAAAAAAAAACAGCGTAAGTTTACAGATTTGCATTTGATTTATTTATTTCAGTTTAATTTACTTATTAATCATTTACATTTGAAACCGCAGTCTATGAATATACTATTCAAATAAAAAAAATATAAACGGCTGTTGTATTTTCCTAAGTACATCATACAAAAGCCAATCTGAGCTTATTCCTGAAATCCCCCCTAAAAGTCAAAGTAAGCCAAAAAGTAAGGGGGAAAAGTGGAATCTAAAAAATAAAAGTCTAGAATTCCCCCTGATATTCCCCCTTAGGGAGAGAAACTGGAATCGAAAAATACTTATTACACAAATCCTGCCTGAAAGTGCCCCCGAAGGGGAAAATTGGAATGTAAAAAAAAAAGAATTCCCTCCGAAGGTCCTTAAAGCCTAAACAAATTGGTTAAGAGTGCCTCTGCCACCGGCACGCGGCGCTGGTTGACAAAAACATAAAGACCAAGAACAAGTTTTTCACAGACCATCATTGAAACGGTTGTTTTTTCGACCATTCTCCTCGTCTGTGTGTCTTCTACAAAAAAAGTCAAGTCAAAATAACTCTACTAACATACGTCTAGTGTTCAGTGAAACCGTCAGCCGTTCACATCACACTCCAGACAGTTTTATAGGATACCGTATCTCACTGTAGAGTAGTGCTTGACGGAATATGTTAGTCCTGAAGAAAATGTTACGTAAAAATATTGCAAAACAACACGTCTGTATTTCTCAGAGGATAGGCAAAAGTGTACAGTCACATTTTGCTAGATTTTTTCAGGTTTTGGTGCCAGTTAAGAAGAGAATAGCGGTCATTGCCCTTTCCCTAATATCTCTATGCACGGACCAAAACAAATAAACCATGTATCGTTTTTCATTACAAAAATTGTTGAAGATCACGATAGATGACGATTCCAGACTTGAACAGGCTTATTTTTGGTTTTCAAAGTTAAGAAGTTTAATAAATGTAGATGGGTCAATGACCGCTATTCTCATCTTAACTGGCACCAGCTATACTACCGGACATCACAAACCCAGACTCCAGACTGTTACAGATGGCTAAGAATTTCCTCATACATTCTTCATCATTACATTATCTTCATAAATCTTTATCTATCTCAACGTCATAATAATTATTAAATGCACTAGTTAGGTTGTGATGCACAATTTTATTATAGATAGAAAAAGATGTCTGTCTGACGTACGACAGTCATGAATACAGATCACCCGGCTTTCTTTCTTTCTTTTAGATAGGACATGCTATTTTTATCAAAAAGTTAAGTCAATAAACGTATTATAATGGTAAAATAAACATAAATATCACTGGACATTACACACAGCGCCATCTAGTGCCACACTAAGCAACGAGGCTGGTGTCGTGGACACCAGATAGTTGATACTACATAGATACTTTTTTGTTTGTAAATACATACTTATTATACATATAAACATCCATGACTCGGAAACAAATGTCCATGCTCATCACACAAACATTTGCTCTTATCGGATTTGAACCTGGGACCCCAAGAACGTAAGGCAGCCTCACTACCGCTGCGTCAACCTGAATCACGCCCAGCATTTAATTATCCGGTCCAACAGCGGCCGGCTGTAATTACAGCCGCTCGCGGTTTGATGAGATAAGCGTGCGGCTGAGAATACAGCCGCGAGAGGTTATGATACTCTCCAACCATCATTATTAATCGATATTGCTAAAGGTTCTTAATAAAAAACAATCGGGGCAGTCTTTGGGGACTGCCGATAGAAGTGAAAACAAAAAGTACACAGGCCCCGCCCCAGTCATAGCACTACGGTGCTACGCCATAGCGGATCCCTACGAGTGCCACGAAGCGTGACCGCACGTTACGTGACGATGAATTAAATGTTTTTCCTTCACCCAAAAAGTGCTCAACGCGCCTAAACAAGTTTTCACTTCAGAAATAAACAGCAAAATACAGGTAAACACGAACCCATAATTGATATACTCAACTCTACGTATCCCATAGGAATAAGGAGATTAATGAATATAACTCAAGCTGAAGGACCAACAGGGAAGTAAGTTACCAGGGCCTCTACTCTCTAACGTCCGTCCGTCCATCCGTCTCTATCCGTCTCTCTCACTCGCACTCATCTGCAGACGTGCGCGATAGAGACAGATAGAGAGGGACGTTAGAAAGTAGGGCTTAGGACCCCGGGGAATGGAAGATTGATTAACATTTTTACGCGAATGCATCTTAGGATGTACTTTGTGGGCCTTATAGATGTTACACACGCTACAAAATTATTAAAGGTTTCCCAAATAACCGGCCATGTGCTAGGTGGACTCGCGCACCGAGGGTTCCGTATGAACTTGTAAGTATTTTGTTATTAAACTATAAAGGGTGTAAAACATCTCTTAACGAAGCTGAAACGCACTTGTTCTCCTCGTCATTGCGATATTTTTTTTGTTCTACACCATACGAACCTTCCAGTTCCGGAGATATTGGGGGTCAAAGTTCCAACACTTAGACAATTTTTTTTTTAACCCTTAAACCCTATCCATTCTAGGAGAAACACTATTGCTACCCAGGGGTTTTAAGGACCCCAATATAGAAAAATTCATACCTACTTAAAAATTAAAAAACAATTTAATTACAATTATTATGTATTGTAATAGTCTGCTTAGTAGACAATACAAAAAAAATTGTCAATGGTTTTTGGTAACACATTCTTGACACATAGCCTCAGTACGTTCATCGCAAAGAGGTTTTTGGCTAAAACCTGGGGTGACCTTGGTTTTTCGATCCTTACCCTTTGGGCACATAGCACATCTTTTTTTAGCAGTGGGAGCAGAACTTGGTTCTTGCAATGGCCGTTTCTTCTGCAAGATTCCACCTAGGAGAACTTGAAGATTCATAGGCAAAGAGGGCCATGTTAATCGTACTTCCATTTGAGGGGTTTTTTCAAGAAATTACGTCTTTTTGTAGTTTTTTTGTGGCCATTCTAGCAGGAAAAATGAAGTTAGACCTAATATTTTTAGGAGGTGAAAAAAATTTTACATTGGCCTACTTTTTGATCTCCTATAGATACGTTGTACTTGAGGCATAGCTGATCCATCAAATCGACTCCGCATTTAGTTTTATTATAAAACTCTATCATCTCTGATACTTGAATCGTTGCATCAGGATCTGCTGCTCAAAATATTAAACTTACCCTTTGAAATATTGTATCAAAAATAACAGCATTCACCAATTATATTGACAACAAGAAATGACAAATGCTACGTTATTATTACCCTGGGGTCTGACAGACCCATAAATAGCTATAATTCCGTCTACACTGTGTAAACGTTGACGCTAGACTAGCGAAAAGATGGCCACCGACGTAATCAAAGATTAGCTCGAGTGGCACTATAGTGCGTTTCGTTTGTACAAAAATATATACAAATATTCATCCTCTGGGGTTTGCTGGACCCCCGGGTAGGGTTTAAGGGTTAAATACAAGTTTTTAATGTAAGATTTTAAACACCTCCACGACCCACGTACTATTCAATCCATCCATCAGCACAATGTTTTGAGTGCGTTACATTTAGTTCTACCACAAAACATGATTTTTCACCTCAAAAAAGAAAGTCGTTTCCCAGCAATAATTTTTGCGGTTAGTTACTTAGTTTGATGTACAGAATGCTTGGTTGACGGCTTCGTGATGAGGTCTTTTACACTGTGTATATTCCCGGTTTTTGTTTTCTTGACATGTGCTGTAAGTAATTGCTTTTTGCCAAATTTCATGATTCTAGGTCAACGGGAAGTACCGTATAGGTTTTGATTCCCTTGTGAAATCGCAATAAATGCGATATAAACGGTTATATTTTTTGATTGCGTTGACTTACAATTTTGATTTTTTCACTGTTCCAAGAGGTAGTCAACTTGAGTATTTGATATTAATTTTAGCTTTATACCTCCACGCGTTCCTAGGAAAAAGGTTCTTGACAAACAGACAGACTGACAAGCACCAAAGTAATTCTATGAGATTTCCTTTTTGTTTGAGATACGGAATCCTTAAAAGGAGCTAAATCGCTTATGATGGGCAGGTAAATATATAAAAATAAGGGATCCTGCCGTTTTTCCGAAAATATTTTGACAAAATTTCATCACCCAAACAAATTTTAGCAACCTTTTTTTATACCATTGCAATATTTCGAATGATTTTAGTACGCATATTTTTATTTGGTCAAATTTTTACTTGGTAAAATATTATCAAGTAGGTATAATGTCATTATGGCATTTGGTCTTTAATCAAATGATTTAGTACAGCAAACAATCTTCAGACAATAAACGTTTGGTGAAATGATTTGTTAAGACAAAAAATATTAAGGCAAAAATAAGATTTTTTGGGAATTATATAATTGAAAAATGCAATTTTATTTTAATATAATCATTTGTTTAATGCAAAATATTTTTACATTACAATTTTAATTTTTTTGCAATGGACATTAGCAATTATTTAGATTAGGTTAATTTATTCTTTAAACAAAATGGGTAGGTTAGGTTAGGTTAAAACTGTGACCTCCTACGCACGAGCCGAGCGAGCGAAGCGAGCGGTGCCGCGGCAGCGGCCGGCGAATGCCAGAAACGACTTGCGTTGATAGAAAAAAGAGATTGTTTTTAGTAGGTTACCCGGAACTCAACTATTTTGATTAGGTTAATTTATTTTTTAAACAAAATGGGTAGGTTAGGTTAGGTTAAAACTGTGACCTGCTACGCACTTAGCAGTTCACATTTTTGTCATTGAAGCATTTGACTGAATAGGAAAGGGTGAATTGAAAACTGACGATACTAAATATTTGGCTTATTTGATTTTGCGTAAAAACTGTTATTCCAACTGAAATATTTGACTAAATAAAAAATGTTAAAAGTACTAGTTGGTAAACAAGTTATAGTTTAAACATTCATTTCCCAAACATTAGGTTAGCGGTGCAATTTTTTGTGAATAGATTTTTTGCTAAGTATTAATTTGGCAAATGAAATTATGCGAAAAAATTTTTGGGAAAATTTGTCAAATTCCTTTCGGTCAAACAAGGGAGACCCAAAAAATAAATATAAAAATAAATATATAAAGTGTATAAATATATTTGGGGAAAAATTAAAATATCTGAAGTCATACAAATAACACCGATGCTCAAAATACCTTACACAATTTAACAGAAATTTGAAATGTCTACAAATTAATATTTCGACTGATTCAACATTCCGAAACACCGAATTTCGTAACTCTGCATATTTATTCAACATTGTTTCAATTGTTTTTGTATTGTGTTTCAATTAATTATGTATATGCAGGGTTATGAATTTATTTGCATAGCATGAAAACCCAATAAAAAGCTTTCAAAAATAATGGATTTACGAGGCAGTATAACTACACTAATATCACGCTAATATTACAATACAGTAGTGTAACTCGGCCGCATGATAGAAATAAATGCCTACAGCCGCGCGGTACGTAAACATGCGTTAGGGCTGCCCGTCTCCAGCATTTTAATTACATTTGCCTACTTTCTGTTTCTATTTAGTTTTGTGATTGTAAATATCTTTTTTTTTAACACAGATAATAAACAAATATTATTAATAATAAAATACCACGTCTTTACTTTGAATTATGCAAACTAACAAAACACACATGCACCGAAGTTTTAACACAATCGTAAGTAGGTAGGTACCTACCGTATCATGATTCATTCAGAACCGCATATAACTACCTATTTCATTCGTCTCAATAACTTTCCGTTACTCTATTCGCTTTATTTATTAATCCAAACACCTTTTTTTTCGTGAGATAAAAGGAAATACTTATCCATTAAAAAACACACATTATTTTACCTACTAGTAAGTAAAATTATTTTATAGTCTTACCTTTCAGAGTTTCCAGGTAATTTAAAAAAACTTATGTCTGGATGTGTTATTGACGAATTCATACAACCAAAAACAGCACAATATTTCCTACTCGTCATATTAACTGATTTTTAGAGAAAAAATCACGCGGTTATTGTTAAAAAAACAACACACCGTCCGTTCGACACTGCGGTACAGCCGTGACTGTCTGCGCCCCGAGCGCACCCCGAGATCGAGGCGTGTAGGTATAGCTCGCGTTTCGTCCGTTTGTATGAAGTTGGAGTACTGTATTATAATATTACCGTGCTAATATTAAAGAGAGGAAATATTTCTTTTTTTTTGTATTTTTGTGTTTGTAATGAATAAACTCAAAAACTACTGTACCGATTTCAAAAATACTTGCACCATTTGAAAGCCACGTCTTTACTGAGTAACATGTGTTCGTACTCCCACGGAAACGGGATCTATGTGGGTGAAACCGCGTGACGTCCGCTAGTTTTATTTAAAAAAAACACAAAAGATTAAAAACATCACGCCTACAATCCCCGAAGGATTAGGCAGAGGTGTATCTAATAGTACACCCACTTTTCACTACTTATGTTTAAATCCCATGAAAAAGGGGTAAAGCCTATTGCCATCAACCGGGCACAAATCCAGACTCCGTAGCTGCTACTGAGAAATTGAAATTACTAATGTTTACACGGCCTGGAGCTCTGGACCTCTCATAGAGAGGAGGCCTGCGTCCCAGCAGTGGGAACATTAATAGGCTGATGATGATGATGACACGACCTGGGAATCGAACCCAGGACCTCAAGAGCACTAGACCGACGAGGCAGACTAAAAATCGTTATCAAAATATTTTATAATCTCCACCTCCAAACATACTATAACATCAAACGTTCCACCAAAAAGAATATCTTCTAAAACTCTACCCCGTGCGTAGCTACCAAAAATTCCTGTGACCACTCAGTTCGTAAATATTTAAACAAGCCCATATTAACAACAAAGTTTCGGCTTTTGGCGAAACCACTGTTGCAATATACACTTCGTTTATAAGGGTAGGTGTAGACAGTCGGGCAAGAGACCGAGACGGATACCGAGACCGCTTTACCACATTTGAGCAAGGCTGACGGGACTGACGTGTTAATTTGCGGTTTCCGTCGCATTGGGATGGGAGTGTGTCCTACTGGTGTTTTGTGGAAGAATACTGAAAAATGCTACTACGATTTGGATTATAATTTATTTTTTTATTTTATTTATTAGGTCTACCAACAATTGTTTACACTAATTTACAAACAAAGATAAACATGCGTTTAAACTCTACACAGTGTAACAATTACTGTCTTAAAGGTAAACACCACATGGACAAAAAAGAAAACAATATAAAGTAATATTCTAAGCTACATATTGAACAAGTAAACTCAGTTAAATATACAACTATGAATCAGTAACTTAAGCATAATTTATTTGAAAAGTACACAGTTCAACAACTTTTACAACAAGTCTGATAAAAAGTTCAAAAATTTAAATTTTAAAATTTTATATAAGTATTGTCTTAGTTGAAAACTAGCGTCGGGCACTAGCTGCTTGACAGGTCTCTGAACTGGGCCTATTTAGCGTAGCCGTGAGACACACAATATTATTTCTCCTCTTTTTTTTCGTTTGATTTTAAGTTTTTTTTATTGTGTACATTTTATTCTCATTTTGTTGTGTGCACTTGCGGCTGAAGCCAAATAAATAAGTTTTCTTTCTTTCTAAAAATATTTCTACCAGTTGCTACATAATGTACATCATAATCATCTGCAAAACTTATTATCAAATATGTTGGGGTCGGCTTCCAGTCTAAACAAATGCAACTGAGTACTAACCTCACTGATAGTAATTTAGATTTTCCAAATCTGTATTCACAGTAATTCTATGAATTCTATTTGATCTTGTTTACATGAAATACCGTTTCGGTCCAGTTCAGCCTTGGACACGGATTCAACGAAACGATTTTCGTTTAATAAAACTGTGTTACTAAAAGCCGGTTGAGTACACATATCATAATATCATTTTTTTTTTTAAATGTAGTTACTTTTTGTTATAACTTGTGCATTAGTCTCAATATTGTTAATATTAAGGGAAAGAGTGAGATACCCCCAACACAGGTATTATCAGTTACCTACTGGGGATGTCTCATTTTAATTCATGTAACTGTTTGGGACAAATAAACATTTTTCCCGCCGTGTGGTACCTATCCGGCAGAGTAGAATAGAACCAACCCACTACACTCACGGGTGTCGTATAAGGCGACTAATGTCTGAGGCAGAACACCTTGCGCCTCCGTAGACCAGAGAATGGGCAGCATCGTTTTCTGTTAGTCTTTCATTACTGCGATCTCCAATCCGCCTGCCAAGCGCGGAGATTACGGCAAATTCCTCCCATCATGGGGGAGGCTTATGTCCAGCAGTGGACGTTATGGGCTGTTGTAGTAGTAGTAGTAGTAAACATTTTTCATTTTCATTTCATTTTTTCATCACGCCTGTAGTTCCTGAAGTGATAGTCAGAGGTTTAGGTACCCTAATAGTGCAGTTAGTGCACATATTTATTTCACCATTTGTGTTCAAGTTCCATGAATAGGGGGTGAGCCTATTGCCATCAATTGGGCATAAATCTTGACTTCATGCTACTATTAATAAAATCCTGGTGGAAAAACCCAATGACACTTAGCTTGACCCAGAAATCGAACCCAGGACCACTATATTGTTACGAGCTGGGTATGGGATAAATTAATTACTACCGATGAAACAACTGAATAACTTTAATAATCACAAAACACTTAAAACAAAAGCACTAGTACACCACTGATCACTATTCGCTTAGATATCGCACTTACTAGTTCACTTCGATTCGCTTCGTACTGTAGCCAAAATAAGACAGCCCGTTCCCGCAAACACGTCGACTATTAATATGACGACCGAACGTTTGAGAAAGACCCATGACTTCCTAGAATCTTCTACACAATTCATACTAGGTCACTGTCCTTCGAGAAACTTCCACAACTTTTGTACAAAGGAAAGAAATAGGTACTTTATGCCCTCGGCATACGGTCGAAATTACAATGCCAACTTCCTGATGTCTTTTATAGGTAGGTAGTTTGCGAATTTGTACCTACATCATTCGATACATACCTACTACTACCTACCTACTTAATTGTAGGTACCTATTAGAAGCTACTTATATTGTAGGTATGGGTACGACTTAACAATATCAACGAAGTCGCATGTGTAAACTCAGCCTAACGGTCTTTCCCGTTATGAGAATTTTTGTGTTTTCTTATAACAAATTATTGTTGCCAGTGTTTTAGGCTTTCACGGTTTTTCACTACACTTAAAGTACTTACGGGATAATATCCGTGATTTTCCTTTGCTCCCGATATTCGAATCGGGAGCTCATAAAAACAAAAGACTGTACTGTGTGACGGTTGACTTTCTGTTAATTTGGGTCGGGGGGCTTTCGGGACCAGGACCGCGGTCCCGGATTCCCCTTAAATATTTTTTTGTGGTATTTTGGGACCACAAGAAAACAAAACAAATTTTATGTATTGGGAAAGTACGGTCAACCAAACATATTGGATCATTCCCACTAGTTCTACTACACAGTTCTACGGTAGAACTAGTGGGATTTTTTTCCCACTAGTCCTACGATTTCAGGTAGTACTAAATCGTAGAACTAGTGGAAACAAAATGTCCCATTAGTTCCACTGTTCCTTTATACAATTTTACGGTAGAACTAATGGGAATTTGTATTCCCACTAGTCCTACGATATAAAGTGTTACAAAAACGAAAAACTAACGAGGGACCAACATTTCCCATTACTTCTACCTGTTCTATCACACTGTCACACAGTTTACGGATAGATTTTAAAGAAGCTACTGGTCGAGTAGAACTAAGATAAATATTTTTGCCCATAGTCATCATCATCATCATCATTTCAGCCGAAAGACGTCCACTGCTGGACATAGGCCTCCCCCAAGTGTCGCCACATTTACCGGTCCCGTGCGACTCGCATCCAGCGGATTCCTGCAACCTTCACCAGGTCATCGGTCCACCTAGTGGGAGGCCTTCCAACGCAACGTCTTCCGGTTCGCAGTCGCCACTCCAGAACTTTTCGGCCCCATCGGCCATCCGTTCTGCGAGCAATGTGCCCTGCCCACTGCCACTTAAGTTTGGCAATTCTTCGGGCTACGTCGGTAACGATTAACGAAGATTCGGGATTAACGAAGTAGCATGTGTAAACTCAGCCTAACGGTCTTCACAAATAATTCATAGGGTAAAAAGCCGTAAGAAACAAAGTCGAAGTACTGAATTTTACACTAGCTTTAGACATACGTCACTTTTTGAACAAACATTTTGTGGGATAGTGGAAGATTTTACGAGTTTTACACCTGAGGTTTACTGCTTTCCCGTTATGAGAATTTTTGTGTTTTCTTATAACAAATTGAATGAATGAATTGAATTGAATTGAATTATTGTTGGCACTACAAAAGACTGTACTGGTGTGACTGTTGACTTTCTGTAAATCGGAGTATTATTAGCTTAGTGTGTGGTCTAGGTATTTTCTTGATTGTGTACTTTTCGACACGTTAATTTATTTATACCAACTGGTGACGAATCGGGAACATCGATATTAAATCAAATATCATTTTTTTTCTTATGATGACGAATCGAGACATCTTGTATGAAAAAATTGGTGACTAATCGGAACAGTGACGAGTCGGGAATATTTTATACTAATCTGTTAGTCTGCTTGACTTTTTATAAGTCTTGTAAATTAATGTCTATAAACTGAGTGAAATTGGTTCTAAAACCCGTGATGTGTATCATTCAACTCTAACTTAAGCAAAGGTGTGTTAAAGGCAAAACTAAAGAAATTGTTTCTGGAGAACGACAACACATCGTCGGACTGATAGGCGGTGGGTTCTAGACTGGAGTGGCCAGCAGTGGTCACTCCGGTTTGGAATTCATTGTCTGTTGTATGTTGGTGTCGGTCTATCGTTGTCGAAAAATAAATTCACGAGACAGATGAAGCAGTAAGTTTTATATATATATTCGATTTTAAGTTAAGTTTATAATTTTAAGTTATGTATGATAAACGAGCGCTTCTCGCCATTAAGGCGGTACCCCGAGCAAAATTAGCAACTCTATTTGTGGTGGTTCAAACTTCGCTTGAAATACTGTTAGAATAAAGTTCTAATCAGCTTGCACTACGAATTGGTCGTTACGTCAGTCACTGCAGGCCGAATTGTGCGAAATGAGTGGTTTTTATTCTTTATAAAATCAAACTTACGTCTTTTGGAAAAAATAAAACGACAATTATGTTCATTATTAAATTGCCTATCCATTAATATAAGTAGCAAATCAAAAGAATGGTTACTTTACGAGGAGTAGCATTTTATAAATCATTATTTCTCATTTCTATGGTTTCGTTGTGACCCCATTTATTAAACATTAAGCAACTTAAAAAAAAATGTGAAACGACAATTTTGGAGTCAAGGACATGTAGTAATTTAATGTATTTTTTATTAGTTGGTATTTCTTTTGGATAAAGAGGAGTAGGCTCCGAAAAACTGCTCGCTCAAGGTCATTTGCTCGGGGAGCCGCCTTAAACCGTAAAGTTTGGCGAGCAAAAAACTGTAAAAAAATAACTTGTTTTTGTGTAAGAGATTTAATAAAAATAAAAATTCAAGTAATCATATGGCCCTGGCTAGCACGAACACCCGGTGTTAACGTAACGTAAATACGTCGATTTTTAATTCGAAAATAGGTACAATTATCCTACAGCATTTAAGGGTCCCTACAAGAAATTAAGTCATTTTGAACATTTTTGATCACTCCTTGTGAGAAAGGCAAGAAGAATTTGAACCTGCTTTATTTTTATTATAATAGTCAGGTTCTTATTCTTGTCGACTGCGGGAACAATTGTTTTAAATAATGTATATATTAATGGCAATCACCCATATTCAAAACCCCTTTTCCGCAAAAGTAACGAGCGAGTGATGTTTGTGGTTCTCTGAACAAAGAACTACAAAATATTCTGAATATTAAAAAATATGAATAACATCAATATATGGTCTACTCGTAACATACGGGAAAACATTATTGATTTCTATACGAAATATAGCAGAAAAAAAATGTTGAAAAAACTTAATTTATGGAAAACGTCGGGACAAAAGGGTATTTTTTTCTATACCTTAGAAACACTTTAAAGAAAATTTAAAAATTACTCATTAATCTCAAGGTAGCCCTTTATTAGAATCTGAATTTTAATTTATAAATAAACAATAACTTCATTTCGTAAATTAAATGCAAAGTGAACTATATAATCGACCGCGCAAACCCGATCCCGTCAGTAACGAAAGGGCTCTCCCAGCGTGAGCACGTATCACTTTGCTTCGCAAGTGCTCCCGAGTTATTACGTGAATATATTTCCGAGATATACGCAGACTACCACATTTCTATCCAGTATTTATATTAAAATTATTAAACTTTTTGATTGTACATATTTAGATAAGATTTTTTTTTGACGTTGGTTGTTTATTATGATTGGTAATATGTATTATATTTTTTGTTTTTTACGGATTCGTATAGAGGAGGCTCGGGAAAGGAAAAACCAGTTTTTAATAGTTGACCCACTTGTCCCCCTTCTCCCCCCTTTAGGCGGATCTCGGAAGTTGAGAGACTTGAAACATTTTTTTTTTCAGATTCATATAAAGGGGCAACGCGTTAGTCAAAATCATTTTTCAAAACTCCCCACTCTCCCCCCCTTCACCCCTCACCCCATCGTATCTCGGAAACTAGGACACGTAGCGGCTTTTTGATTTTTACTATAAATTATTAATGAGGAGCGTTTAAATTTGTAAACGGAGGGTATCCTCCCCTCCCCAACCTCCCCTAAAAATAAAAGGGCTATAACTTCGTAACGGTCAGAGATAGCCATTGGGTGCTTGAACAAATATTATAGTAGGCGTCGAAACCTGTCTGGTGGTAGGTGGGGGGGAGGTGGCGAGCGAAGCGAGCCGGCGACCTCCGCAGCGTAACGAAAGTTGAGTGGGTGAAGCGTAACTCAGGGCGACGACAAGCAAACTTTAGGGTAGTGTTTTTTTAATGGGTCTGAGTTTTTAATAAGGTTTTTTTTATAGGTGTTTTTTTTTAAATTGGTTTTTAGAATGTTTTAGGGGTTCTTAAGGGTTTTCATACTGATATAGGGGTATTTGTAACGGATTTTCCAATTATTTTAAGGATTCCTATGGATTCTCAAAATTTTATGATGGTAAGGAATACTTCTCAAGAGCACGACAAAAAGCGAGCTGCACGCAACTCGCGCACCCACGCAAATACTAGTATTAATATAATGTAGAAGTAAGTAAGTTTTGGGGTCGCTGATTATGAAAATGACATCAAAATGAAAATCCAAGATGACGTCGACGAAATTTTTTTTGATTTTCCGTCATGGGTGTCGTTTTCATGGTTTTTGGGGTTGCTGGTTACGAAAATGAGGTCAAAATGAAAATCCAAGATGGCGCCGAGGATTTTTTTTTTATTTTCTGTCATGGGTGTCGTTTTCATAGTTTTTGGGGTTGCTGATTACGAAAATGGGGTCAAAATGAAAATCCAAGAAGGCGCCAGAATTTTTTTTCGGTTTTTCCGTCATGGGTGTCGTTTTCATGGTTTTCGGGGTTGCTGGTTACGAAAATGAGGTCAAAATGAAAATCCAAGATGTCGCCGAGAGAAAATTTTGTTTTTCCGTCATGGGTGTCGATTTCATGGTTTTTGGGGTTGTTGGTTACGAAAATGAGGTCAAAATGAAAATCCAAGACGTTGCCGAGAAAAAAATTGTTTTTCCATCATGGATGTCGTTTTCATGGCTTTAGGGGTTCCTGGATACGAAAATGAGATCAAAATGAAAATCCAAGATGGTGCCGAGGAAAATTTTAGATTTTACGTTATGGGTGTACTTTTCATGGTTTTTAGGGTTGCTGATTACGAAAATGAGGTCAAAATAAAAATCCAAGTAGGCGTCCAAATAAATTTTCGGTTTTTCTGTCATGGTTTTGGGGGTTGCTGGTTACAAAAATGAGGTCGAATGCAAATCCAACATGGCGCCGTGAAAAAAGTTCGGTTTTTCCAACGTAGGTGTCATTTTCATGGTTTTTGAGGTCACTGATTATTTTAATTTTAATGCTTCCTCGGCGCCATCTTGGATTTGCATTTCGACTTCAGTTTCGTAACCAGCAACCCCAAAATCCATGAAAACGACACCCATGACGGAAAATCAAAAATTATCCTGGTCGCCATCTTGGATTTTCATTTTGACCTCATTTTCATAATCAGCGACCCCGAAAACCATAAAAATGACACCCATGATAGAAAAAACAGAAGTTTTCCTCGGCGCCATCTTGGATTTTCATTTTGATCTCATTTCGTTATCAGCGTCTCCTTAACCATGAAAATGACATCCATGACAGAAAAACCAAAAGAAAAAACCACCTTCAAGTATAAATAACAGGGGTATGTTATGTTTACTCTACAGAGTGAACCTCAGTGGCCATTAAGTCGCGCTGAAGTCCAGTCGCGCAAGTTTCCATTTGCGCAAGTGTCCTTTCGCGCAAGAGTCCATTCGCGCAAGTATCTTGGCGCGCAAATGTCCGTTCGCGCATAAATCTAATCGCGCAAAAGTCCATTCGCGCAAGTGTCCCAGCGCCCAAAAGTCCGTTCGCGCATAAGTCCAATCGCGCAAAAGTCCATGCGCGCATTTGTCTTTTCGTGCAAATGGGTTCGCGCAAGTGTCCTTCGCGCAAATGTTTTTCGCGCAAAAGTCCCAGATCCAGAAAAATTCAGTTTGTCCTTTAAACGGTTTGTACGGAACCCTCAGTACGCGAGTCCAACTCGCACTTTTATTTATCATTTTGTAAAATGTTTATATGTAGGTATCTAAATTCTTCTAATACAAAATTAAACCATTTTTATTTTGATTGTGATAAATATACAGTAGACACACATTCCAGACTTTTATTTCTAAACCGTACTGACTTTATAATTATGTATCATAAAATAATATCGTCTACAGGATCAAAATGGTTTAGGCGATCACTACGCTCGATCTGCACCCGTGTGTGCGTGTATCTGCATGAACAATGCACACTAACATAGGATCGCAACGAATTTGCCTAAACTCTAGCGACTGAATTTTTGGAAGGGGCTCTTAAGTTAAATTAATTTGCAACAAGCACAATCAGTAACATCCATATATATGAATACGGTACATTCGTAAAATTATTAAAATGTTCTCCGTGAAACGGGGTACTTATTTTTAGTCAGTAGGGTAATTTACAAATCGTATTTAAGTTATGTTAAGGGCCTATACTATCTCAAATGGCTTAGCATGATCCTCCGTTTAGCCTAAAATACTGCAGCATTAATTTTAAAACTAATATATGGTAAAGTTTAGGATAAATTTTAGGTTTTATGTTTGGCAAAAACACGATTCCATAAAATTTTCTCGATAGAAAAAAAATCCAAAGTTACCTCCAAATCGAACAATAAACCGCTGGTATTCAAATAGTACTTCAAATTAGACCATGAAACGTTGCATACTAACTGAACTAACTATAAAGCAGGTCTTTTGTTTTTTATTTTTCCCAAAAGACGAAAAATTTATTTTATAAAGATTAAAAACCACTCATTTCGCACTATTCGGCCGCCGTGACTGACGTAACAACCACTTTGTAGTGCAAGCTGATTTGAACTTTATTCTAACAATATTTCAAACGAATTTTAAACCACCACAAATAGAGTTGCTAATTTGAGGTAGGCTCTTAATATCGCGCGCTCGTGCAAGAACCTCAGGTTATTATGATAAAGTATTTATTGAAAGACATAATTCGGAAAACAGATATAATGACATAAACTGTGTCCCGAAACGACCTTTATCGTGATCCTTGACTTTTTCTAGTAATAAAAAACGATTTATAATGAATTGTCGGGGTACCTACGCAGAGAAATTAAGGAAAGAGCAATGACCTTTAATTCTTACTTATCTGGCGCAGACTATAACTGCAGTTAAACCCCCAAATGTTAATAAAAATACTGAATCGTAATCTTTATAAAATAAACATACAAGATATCATAAAATAATGATGAAAATCAATGTCATAAAAGGCACCAACGTATCATACCAAAGCCATTAAAGCAGGCACAACACAATAACTACGTACAGAATCCAATAAATCTCTCAGATAATAAAGGCCTTCCACACAACCCATCAAATGAGCATCACGGTTACAGGTGACGCGGCCCATTCAAAATACATTACTACCCCACCCGTATGAAAGGGCATAAAACATCGGGTTATGTTCATATACCTAAGAACGTACGTGAGGTGCTTACTTAGCGCTGATGTAGAGAAGAATCAGGTGTCATGGCGGTTAAGATGGCCGCCATAGGGACTGTCAAAACTGACAATTAATGACAGTTGGTAAAGTTGTGTTTATGTTTTCTTGGTAATAAAATGGTGGTGAAACTTTGCTGATTTGCCAATTAGTATTCAGTAGGGCTATTACGTATCTCTGTTGACAGCTCGAAATGATACTAACTGGGCTCAGTGTCCATCAAATAACTGTCAAAAGGTTAGTTTCGTATAATGTATGACCAGTCGCGATCAAATATGACGTCATCGGTGCCTATCGTGGCTGATAGTCACCGTAACTCATTTTGACAGACGCTTTCGTATCAATTCTTCTAATATTGCGATTATGTAAGCTAGTGTAACTGAGTTTGAAGTGGCTTTCGTGAAAGACGTTACACCGTACCCGGGCTGTTAGTCACCGTAAAGGGATATCTACTCTGTGTAATACGTAATACCAATATTTTGACATTCACGGTTGTCATAAAAGTTCGGTGTATAACCGTAGCTTGATAGTCACTGGATATCAGAAAGATACGTAATAGGCATGCAGGTCCTGGTTACGAGTTACGGGTATTTGGGTTTTCCCCAATTGGAAATTATCACCAGCAGCCTGAAATCTTCCAGACTAACCTCTCCGTCTAGATTTCCCCAACTACGGCGAAGCCAAAAGGAAGGGTTATGATCGTGATGAGGGCAGACGCTGAAAGGTCTCTCCCTCTCCCGTTCCGCCACCTCCTTCTCTAGCATTACTGCTTCGCAGAAGGAGGTGACGGCGTCCCACTCCGTCTCGCTCCGGACCATGGCTTGCACCAGGGCCGGACGCGAGAGGTCGCCGCTGCCAATCGCCGCTTCGAGGACACGGCGGTGCTCCACCCACGCGGGGCACACCACCACCGTGTGCTCCACCGTGTCCTCCGAAAAAAAAGAGGGTTATGATTTTAGCAGTAATATACTGCTAAAATCATAACCCTCTTTTATGTATGTAGGTATGTATGTTTGTATTTACGTATGGTCCTCCGTAGCGCCTGCCGGTGCGGTACTTGTGTAGTGTGCCATGACCACCATTCATCCGATTTTGATGAATAAGGTGTCAATTGATTTTTTATTATGGCCCGGGGAACATCGGCTACATTTTAACCGACTTTATAATAAGAGGAGTAGATTTTACCTTGCAAACACCGAACTTAATTTGACCATGATTTTTGAGTAGTCGGGTTTATTTGTTGTAGCATACCTTAGAAATTCTTGTTGGTAAACATGGAGCTATTTCCTGTCTGACCTCCACAACCCAGTCACTGAGTTAAGACTGGTAGTCAGACTAACGATTACTTACGTAAGTAACGATTACTTCTCATGCTTTGTACAGTTACCACTAACTGCCAAATATCTCCAAATGATTTTAAACCACAAAAAGTTGACGGATAAGTTCAAAATCAAATGAGAAAATTTGTCAGTTGGTGGTAACTTAATGCGCTGGCCAGACAACTGTCCTTATCAATCATTTAGAAACCAACTCCTTCACTAAACAGGGACAAATCTACATCAGTGTGTTTGAGACTGTGAGACAATTCGGACTGATTGATCAATATTCCATTAAATTGACAGCCTTGTATTGTACTTCAAGTCTTCAATAGAATGCCTGATTGATTAGAAGCTTGGATTATTCCTTTGTGTGGTTGACAGCAGTACCACAAAATAAATAGATAGAGAAGTTCAACACTGGTCAGTTTCCCTCACACGTTATTTTATTTATTTCGACACTTTCGTTGATTCGTCACTTTCGCTGATTGGAAAGTTGTGTAAATTCGACAGTTGCGTCAATTCGACAGTTGCCATAATTTGCCAATTCCGTTGACGTCCACAGGCCCGCGCCTACGGTGGTCGGAGGCCACCGTGTGGCCCCGCCCGGGGCGTCTCCCGCGGTGGCCGGGACATGAGATTCTCTCCCTCTCAAGTTCCGCCACCTCCTTCTCTAGCATTACTGCTTCACAGAAGGAGGTGACGGCGTCCCATTCCGTCTCGCTCCGGACCATGGGTTGCACCAGAGCCGGACGCGAGAGGTCGCTGCCGCCGATTTCCACTACGAGGACACGGCGGTGCTCCGCCCACTCGGGGTACACCTCCACCGTGTGCTCCACCGTGTCCTCCGGTCGATCCTTGCATTGGAAACACCCGGGCGTTTCCTCCCGCCCGATTCGGTGCAGGAACCTCCCGAAACAACCGTGTCCGGTGACGACCTGCGTCAGGCGGAAGGTGAGGACGCCGTGGCGTCTCTCAAGCCACTCTTCAAAGAGGGGACTTATCGCCACTATTGTGGCGTGCCCTAGATTACGGAACCCTAAAAAAATTAAAAATAATAACGAGTATTTTTATGCATTTTTTTTTGGCAATAGTCGCGTATGTAGTGAGATCTCATAATTATAGAATGCCAGTCGCTGTGCGTGAAGCTTGTCTATGTGTGCGACTGTGCGTGCGTATTAGCTCGTTGTATGGAGCCGTACTTCTGTTCCTAACTATTTAGTGGAACCTTTGTTGCTCGAGTTAATATTTTCTTGTAGATTGTCACTTGTTACAATTTATTTGAATATTCTTTTCGAAATAATCTAAACGTGTTTGATTATATGTAAAAAAAGATTTTGCATTTTTTTCGAGTTCTTTTCTTGATTTTTATCTTTTTCTCGTGTTGGCTGAGGTGAAATGTACTTCAGTAGCTAATGTTTTGGTTATAAGAGTAGTCAGTCAACTTAGACTGAGGTCGTGTATCTGAAAAAGTAGGAATCAATCTCCAATCAAAAAATACATAAAATATAAATATGTTTATTGTCCTAAAAGTTAAATATAGTGTAATTAATAAAAAAAATAAAAAAGTGAAAAAAAAAAAAAATCTCTTGCTATAATTATCAAAATAGAAATTTTTCACCAGTTATATTTAAGCCCCAATGTACCTAATAGGGGACGAGCCTGTTGCCATAAACCGAGCACAAATCCAGACTCCGTGACTGCTACTGAGAAATTCCTGATAACATTGCCCGACCTAGAAATCGAACCCAATACCTCAAAATATTTAGTTTAACTTTTCCAAATAGATCCGGACGTGTATGTCAGACGCATCATCAACCGGCATCCCGCCGGTAATATACACGACGTATGCCACATTGGGCACCCGTTTTAACGGCACCTGAGGCAATGGCACCTGAGGTATTCCATTTAGGGCATCTATCAATATTTTTCGCAGGTGCCATTAGTGGAATGATTTATTATTTAAAAAATTATTCCACAAACGGCACCTACAAATCAGTAGGTACTAGTGTCGGGACGTCAAAATTAAAAATCCGATAAAAATGAGTGGAGTTTAATAACAAAGACAAGAAATAAAATAAAGAAAAAAACCGGCCAAGTGCGAGTCGGACTCGCGCACGAAGGGTTCCGTACCATTATTTAAAAACATTAGACAAAACTGCAAAAAAATCACGTTTGTTGTATGGGAGCCCCCCTTAAATATTGATTTAATTCTGTTTTTAGTATTTGTTGTTATAGCGGCAATAGAAATACATCATCTGTGAAAATTACAACTGTCTAGCTGTCACGGTTCATGAGATACAGCCTGGTGACAGACAGACGGACAGACGGACAGACGGACAGAAGGACGGACAGACAGCGAAGTCTTAGTAATAGGGTTCCGTTTTTACCCTTTGGGTACGGAACCCTAAAAAATAAAAATAAAAATTTAATAAAAAATTTCAGGAAGTGTAGTAATTATTTAATTATTTATTAAAACTTTATGCACAAGTAAAAAACTGTGCAAAGGCGGACTTAATGCCTTAGGCATTTTCTACCAGTCTACCTTAGAGTGGTGCAGAGACAATACAGAGTAGGTGCAATAACAGAAAAAAGTACTAGAAAATATTTATAAATTTATAACTTAAACATACAAGAATAAATACATATGTACACACATAAAGGGTGTAAAACACCTCTTAACGAAGCCGAAAGGCACTTGTTCTCCCCGTCATTGCGATAATTTTTAGGGTTCCGTACCCAAAGGGTAAAAACGGAACCCTATTACTAAGACTTCGCTGTCTGTCCGTCTGTCTGTCCGTCTGTCCGTCTGTCTGTCTGTCTGTCACCAGGCTGTATCTCATGAACCGTGACAGCTAGACAGTTGAAATTTTCACAGATGATGTATTTCTGTTGCCGCTATAACAACAAATACTAAAAACAGAATAAAATTAATATTTAAGGGGGGCTCCCATACAACAAACGTGTTTATTTTTTTGCCTTTTTTTGATAATAATGGTATGGAACCCTTCGTGCGCGAGTCCGACTCGCACTTGGCCGGTTTTTTTGTTCTACACCATACCTGGGAACCTTGTAGTTACGGAGATATTGGGGGTCAAAGTTCCAACTTTTTGACAAGTTTTTTAATACAAGTTTTTAATGTAAGATTTTTACTTTAAACACCTCCACGACCCCCGTACTATTCAATCAGCCAATGTTTTGAATGCGTTACTTTGAGTTCTACCACAAAACATGATTTTTTACCCCAAAAAAAAAAGTTGTTTCCCAGCAATAATCTTTGCGTAAAGTTACTTAGTTTGATGTACAGTATGCTTGGTTGACGGCTTCGAAATGAGGTCTTTTACACCCTGTGTAATAAAAAAAAAAAGTATATTATATGTAAAGTTAAGAGAGATAAACTGGAAAAACTATAACAACTTAGTTCTGAGACGAATCTGACAATTATCATGCTACATGCAACCAAACCGGCTCATCATTCCTCATCATCATTCGTGTCCTTATCTCAACTTATTTGGGGTCGGCGCAGCATGACTACTTCTTCCATACAACAACAACAACAACAACAGCCCATAACGTCCACTGCTGGACATAAGCCTCTCACATGATGGGAGGAATTTGCCGTAATCTCCACGCTTGGCAGGCGGATTGGAGATCGCAGTGATGAAAGACTAACAGAAAACGCTGCTGCCTATACTCTGGTCAACGGAGGCGCAAGGTGTTCTGCCTCAGACATTAGTCGACTTATACGACACCCGTGAGTGTAATGGGTTGGGTCTATTCTACTCTGCCGGATACCACACGGCTTACTTCTTCCATACTTCTGTATTAAATTACTCGTCATCCCAGCAGTCATCAAACCTAAATTATACATAATATTTAATTGTTACATCGATTTTCGTAAAAAACCGCCTGATTCCATAACTTATATTCACTTCTAATGGCTCGTACTGAGTGTTTTGAAACGTGCTGGCACACAACAAGTTTATTTTAATCAGCCAAGCTGTTGCATAACGATTAAGTCACCACATGTAAGTAGCTTAAAACTCACGCTCTGAAGACTTTAGTAGACTCAACAACAAAACAGCCAAGTTAAGCTCACACTTATGCATTGCACAGAAGCAACGTAACCACACCTGAATTTAACTAGCTGATCCCACAATTGGAGGTGATGCCGTTAATGTGCTTAAAGGTGTCCGTTGCAGTATGGAGTTTCCTACAAAAATTGCGAACAAATCGCGTTGTAAACAAAGATAGAACATGTATTTATTAAGGTGAATGCTCCAACCAGTCCGCGAAATTCAAATTTTCTTACGTTTTTTTGCAATTTGCAGGCCAGTGCTAAGTTGTATGCTAATTAAAATATTATTCGCGGCTGTAAGACGTATGTAGTTACAGAATCATAATCATCAAAATCATCAATGCAAGCCTCCCAGTTTATAAAGGTGTAGGAACAAAACAAACAGACAAAGTCATTTCTACACCTATATGAACTTGGAGGGTTGTATTGATGATTTTAATTATTATAATTCTGTAACGAGAGCAGCGGTGCCCCAGTGGTGGCGGCCCCGACTTACGAACAGTAAGTTGTGGGTTCGATCCCAGACAGACGCATTACTTTATGTAATTTATTTCATCATCACTCTAAAAACGATGAAGGAAAACATTGTGAGGAAACCGGCATGTCCTAGAACCAAAAAATTCGAAGACATGTGATATCTACCAATCCGCACTGGGCCCGCGTGGTGGCCATTCCCTCTCATAGAGAGGAGGCTTGTGTCCCAGCAGTGGGAACATTAATAGTCTGATGATGATAATGATGAATTCTGTAACTACATTTGTAACTTATATACCCTAGCACTGGCCTGCAAAATGCGAAAAACGTAAAAAAAAAAATGATTTTCGCGGGCTGGTTCGAGCATTCACCTTAAGTCAGAATAAGACGCATTATATTGTTCAAGATACACACAGAAAGCACGTGAGAGTTGAGGCGAAACTGACCTTATAACTGTGCATCATCTGCCTAGCCTTTTCCCAACTACATAATAATATGTTTGGATCGGCTTCCAGTCTAACCGGATGCAGCTGAATACCAGTATTTTACATGGAGCGACTGCCTATCCGACCTCCACAACCCAGTTAGTACTGAGTAATACGATAACCCTTGGTAAGACTGGTTGTCAGACTTTCGGGCCTGACTATACTTAATGACTGTCAAAGATCTACAATGAACAGACGGGACCAACGGCTTAACGTGATTTCTGAGGCACGGAGGAAACCCGGTATAAAATGGGTGGTTACCCATCCACGGACCAACCTAGGCAAGCGCGGCTTAACCTGAAGATCGAGCCGAGTGGCTATTATTATTTGACCACGACTTCCTTACGGCCGTCTATATAAGCGTTAATTTTTATTTTGTTATCCCATGCACACACTTCTGCAAATGTTAAAACTTCATGTTTAAATACCAAAAGAATCCAAACACGCGATGAAAAACTGACCGTCAGCTTTTCAACATGAAGAGGAAAAATGCATTTTTATTGCATAACTTTTTAATCCTCTACTTGTTTTTAGGGTGCCGTACGCAAAGGGTAAAAACGGGACCCTATTACTAAGACACCACTGTCCGCTGTCCGTCTGTCTGTCTGTCCGTCTCTCCGTTTGTCCGTCTGTCTGTCACGAGGCTGTCTCATGAACCGTGATAGCTAGACAGTTGAAATTTTCAAAAATGATGTATTTCTGTTGCCGGTAATAACAACAAATACCAAAACAGAATTAAATAAATATTTAAGGGGGCTCCCATACAACAATTATTATTTTATTATTATCAGCCGTGTGGTATCTGGCAAAGTAGAATAGAACCAACCCATTACACTCACGGGTGTCGTATAAGGCGACTAATGTCTAAGGCAGAACACCTTGCGCCTCCGTAGACCAGAGAATGGGCAGCAGCGTTTTCTGTTAGTCTTTCATCACTGCGATCTCCAATCCGCCTGCCAAGCGTGGAGATTACGGCAAATTCCTCCCATCATGGGAGAGGTTTATGTCCAGCAATGGACGTTATGGGCTGTTGTTGTTGTGTATCAACCATTTGTGTCCCACTGCTGGGCAAAGGCCTCCCTTCCCTCCTTCCACTTATCCCCATCCCCATACAACAAACGTGATTTTTTTGCCGTTTTGTCTAATGTTGTATAGATAATGGTACGGAACCCTTCGTGCGCGAGTCCGACTCGCACTTGGCCGGTTTTTAAGTGTTTGCGCTCAGATTTACTCGCCTGAATATTATGTTTGGAACTACTCAGACATGCCCAAAAAAGCTTTTAAAGCATACTTTGTAAGCAATGTCTTTCAACACGATATGTTATGATATTATGTTCTGTTTCTACTTCCGTTTTGCCTACAATGTCTTAAAATTTAAAATTTTTTCATGCAAAATTGTAGTTCGTTGTGTCGGAAACTTTATTCGCTACCAGCGAATTGTCGAAATACTTTGTGAGCTCGTAAACAGGAATATGAACATTTATGTAGGTATTTCTGTTTGTGAAGATGAAATGGAAATTCATACTATCCTCGTGGGTCTTGTAGACCGTGTTCAAGACTCAGTGTGCCGTCCTATGTTCGCTTCCCAAGTTAAAACAAGTGTAAGTAAATTTTTCAGTTGCGAAATTCTCAATACTAGGCACCCCGGTCCATAAGAGTTCTCGCAGACTACAGACTTTTTATCGGCCGATAGTTAATTTGGCTCGAAACCCGGAAAATTCAGAATCAAACTCGTTAGTTCTTTTTATCCGACTGCGCCAGAAGGAGGGTTATGTTTTTCGAGAGTATGTATGTATGTATAATTGTTTGGCACGTTCTGTGGCCTGAACGGCTCGATTGATTTTAGCTTGAGAGAGAGAGGTGTCGTTAGATTCGTATTTATTGTGAGATTTACACTGTGTATATCAAAATAATAAAAAAAAACAAAATGGAGGATTTTTGGCGCCAAATTCAAATGTATGGCACGCTCTGCAGCCTGCATCGATAAAGGGCATATCATGAGGATTTTAAAATGGTATAACTAAGTAACATAAAATTGTAAAATAAAAAAAATTAAAAAAAATTAAAAACCTGATTGCGTAAAAAATAACTAATAACTTTAAATAAAAAACCGGCCAAGTGCGAGTCGGACTCGCGCACGAAGGGTTCCGTACCATTATCTATACATTAGACAAAACGGCTCTGGGCCGCTCTGGGCGGAGCAGGAGGGAGTGTCAGACTTTTACTGACTAAAACCCATCCATGTTCCTTCATCGCCCTTTGTGTTCCGAGGCCACGGTATCTCTTTTGAACAGTCCCGCAACCCCGGCAGGCATCGGTCCCTACGGACCCCTTCCCTTTTGCTGACTCTCTTTGAGGCGCGCGTGGAACACGAACGCGCCGTCGACACGGCCTGTCGTCATGAGACGGACGGACGGTGAGCTAGCCCATAGCCCACCGTCCACAGGCCCGCGCCTACGGTGGCCGGGGGCCACGTGGTGGTGGCCCCCGACTCCCGGGGCGTCTCCCACGGCGGCCGGGAGGTTGAGAGGTTCGCTCCCTCTCACGTTCCGCCACCTCCTTCTCTAGCATTACTGCTTCGCAGAAGGAGGTGACGGCGTCCCATTCCGTCTCGCTCCGGACCATGGCTTGCACCAGGGCCGGACGCGAGAGGTCGCCGCCGCCAATCGCCGCTTCGAGGACACGGCGGTGCTCCGCCCACGCGGGGCACACCTCCACCGTGTGTTCCACCGTGTCCTCCGGTCGATCCTCACAATGGAAGCACCCGGGCGTTTCCTTCCGCCCAATTCGGTGCAGGAACCTCCCGAACACTCCGTGTCCGGTGAGGACCTGCGTCAGGCGGAAGGTGAGGACGCCGTGGCGTCTCTCAAGCCACTCCTCAAAGAGGGGACTTATCGCCACTATCGTGGCGTGCCCTGCACGGGGTTGCGACAGTCGCTGTCTCCATGTCGCCATGAGATACCGCCGGAAGTCTGTCCGCTGAGCGACAATTTGTAGCGGCAGCGGAGTTTCCCCCCGGCGTAGCGCCTCCGCGCGCCATTCGTGTAGGCGCGCGAGGACTATCGCCTCCAGATCCCATGGCGGTAATCCGGCAAGGAGGCTCGCCGCCTCGCGGGCAATCGTGCGGTAGCCCCGGGCCAGCCTTACGGCTACCACCTTTTGGGGCGCGTTCAGGTAGTGGGCGGCACGCCGCCTCAAAGAACGCGCCCACACCAGGGCCCCGTAAAGGGCCATGGACCGCACGACTCCCGCGTAGAGCCTCCGGCAGGAGGCGTTCGGCCCTCCCAGGTTGGGCAGGAGCCGCCTGAAGGCAGCCCCAGTCCGTTCCAGTTTAGGGGCCAAACGTCGGAAGTGCACCACGAAGTTCCACCGGCTGTCGAGGACGAGTCCTAGGTACTTCAAAGTCGACTCGACACCGATGGATACCCGGAGGTGGCGCATTCCGAGGCCCATGAAAGCACATGGCCTCGGACTTGTACAATGCCACCTCGAGACCCAGTTGCCGGATCCTCTCAACGACTGTCGCAACCCCGCGTGTCATCGCTTCGGCCGCCGCCTCATGCGACCTCCCCTGGGCCAGCACCAGCGTGTCGTCAGCGTAGCAAACTACGCTGACACCACTAGGGAGGTCGGCGCGCAGCACCCAGTCGTAACCGATGTTCCACAAGGACGGCCCTAGGACCGATCCCTGCGGAACACCGCAGGACATCTCTCGCCGGTTCCATTCTCCGCTGCGACCGGGGTAGATGACGGCTCTGTCCGTCAGATAGTCCCCGACCACTCGACGGAGGTAGGTCGGCACCCGGTGATACCGGAGTGCCTCCCTAATGCAGCCCCAGGGCATGGAGTTGAAGGCGTTGGCGATGTCGAGAGACACCGCCAAGACAACCCCACCCCTGGACACCGCATCCCCCGTCGTGAGGGCTCTCACGCGCATGATGGCGTCCACCGTAGAGCGCCCCTTGCGGAAACCAAACTGGTGTTCCGCAAGGTCCGGCCCAGTCCCCGCAAGGTGCTCGGCGAGGCGGTTTGCAATGACTCTTTCAAAGAGCTTGCCCACCTTGTCGAGCAGCACCACGGGCCGGTATGCGGACGGAGAGTCCGCAGGGCGCCCCGGCTTCCGGATGAGGACCAGCTTCCCCGTCTTCCAATGAAGCGGGAACTGGCCTCTCCAGCATGCGCTTAGTAGGAGCCCCTCCAGTCGGGGCCCGAGAACCTCCGAGGCCAGGACCCAGGCTTTGCCAGGCAAGCCGTCGGGTCCCGGGGCGGTATTTTTGGCACTGAGCCTGCGTACCACCACTCTCAGGTCTACCCCAGTCACTTCTGGAGCGTTGTCGTCGTCGTCCTGTTGGTCCGCTTCCATGGGAGCCCCCCTTAAATATTAATTTTATTCTGTTTTTAGTATTTGTTGTTATAGCGGCAATAGAAATACATCATCTGTGAAAATTTAAAATTTATTAGTTATTTTTTACGCAGTAGGGTTTTTTTATTTATTTATTTGTTTCAATAATTAGTAATAACATTATGTTATGATGTGGCAATCATAGAATACACACACATATTATGATTCCATAAGTCTATAACAAGCTAAAACAATTTACCTACCGCATATTGCTTCTTATTTTCACAAACCATTTTTTTTTCACGACTCTCTTCCTGCCATTTACCGTAATTTGTGTAATAAAATATAACGGCACAGGTAATGACAAAAAACCGGCCAAGAGCAAGTCGGACTCACGCATCGAGGGTTCCGTACAAACTTTTTAAAGGACAAATTTGCTGTTCGATCCCTAGAAACGGCTATTGCACCAACCGCAAATAATAAGTTTGTAATATTAAAATCGCTTTTTTTGTTATTAAACTACTAACATATTTACGGTTTTCAGATTTTTTCCTTTACATGTGCTGTAAGACCTTGCTTTTTTGCCAAATTTCGTGATTCTATGTCAAGGGGAACTACCATATTATAGGACTTCGACCCAAAACTTATAGGGTACTTCCGGTTGACCTAGAATTATCAATTTTGGTTAAAAGCAAGGTCTTCACCACAAGTAAAGGGAAAATACCGAAAAATAAAAAAAGTTGAAAATTAAGGTAAATTTTGGTACTTACAAGTTTTTGCGAAAATCTAAACTTGCCCATATCTTTTTATTATGTTGATTTAGGACATTGATTTTTATACACCTAATAAAGACTGTATATTATAGACTTAGTATCTGGTATAAATTTCAACCTGCTAGGTTCACACGTTCCTGAGAAAATCGATGGTGACAGACGGACGGACAGACGGACAAGAAAGTGATCTTATAAGGGTTCCTTTTTTACATTTTGTGGCACGGCACCCTAAAACGACCTTATTTTGATGGACGGAGTGATTTACAAAATGTATCCTTAATGATGGGACTCCGTGTTATAATGTGGTTCAAATTAATTAAAATCGAGGTAATGAGGGTAACGTGTGTTTTACATGTTTTTTTTGCGAATTGAAACAATATCGATATCAACACCTGAGCTATTACTACTACGTATAGAGAAGACAGCGCGAACAAAATTTGTGCGCAGTGCGGGGGCGGCTAACTCCATGTATATAATGCTGTGCCGAGCAAGCTACTGAGTGAACTGCGGTCGGCCGACCGCAGTTGAATGGAGTACAGATTTGTAGTAAGAAAAGAAAGAAAAGAAAGAAAAGAAAGAAAAGAAAGAAAAGAAAGAAAAGAAAGAAAAGAAAGAAAAGAAAGAAAAGAAAGAAAAGAAATAAAGAAAGAAAAGAAAGAAGATAAAGAAAAAAAAGAAAAGAAAGAAAAGAAAGAAAAGAAAGAAAAGAAAGAAAAGAAAGAAAAGAAAGAAAATAAAGAAAAAGAAGTAAGAAAATGATCTTTTTTCATCGCTGGGACATGACGTGCATACAAAATTTGAAAACAGAAACAATAAACATAACACACATTCAGAGTATTACGAAACGGAACATAAACAAAAAGTAAATTAAAAAAAAAATAGTTGATAGCTATTTAACGCACTCACGATGTGCACGTGAGGGCGATAAATAGGTTACCACTCAGCAATTCAGCATGATGCTGTGCTATGAGGCGCCTACAGCACAGCGCTGGTTTTCAGTGGTCACCCGTGAAAAGAAAACCGGCCAAGTGCGAGTCGGACTCACGCACGAAGGGTTCCGTACCATTATTTAAAAACATTAGACAAAACTGCAAAAAAATCACGTTTGTTGTATGGGAGCCCCCCTTAAATATTGATTTAATTCTGTTTTTATGTTATTTTTCAACTGTCTAGCTGTCACGGTTCATGAGATACAGCCTGGTGACAGACAGACGGACAGACGGACAGACAGCGAAGTCTTAGTAATAGGGTTCCGTTTTTACCCTTTGGGTACGGAACCCTAAAAACGTACGGAAGTCAAAACAGCATATTTAAATATTTGATTAATTAGAAAAAATAAAACGAACAGTACCTAAACGTAAAACAACTTATGAAACAAAATAAACATTAGTTACAAAAAATATAAAGGTATATAAGCAGGCTAAACAAAACAAACATAAAAAACCGGCCAAGTGCGAGTCGAACTCGCGCACGAAGGGTTCCGTACCATTATTTGAAATAATTTTATTCTGTTTTTAGTATTTGTTGTTATAGCGGCAACAGAAATACATCATCTGTGAAAATTTCAACTGTCTAGCTGTCACGGTTCATGAGATACAGCCTGGTGACAGACAGACGGACAGACGGACAGACAGCGAAGTCTTAGTAATAGGGTTCCGTTTTTACCCTTTGGGTACGGAACCCTAAAAACATGGCGTATTTTTTGTCTCCCTCCCTCCCCTCCTGCGCGTCGCCGTCGCTTACGTGCGCTCGGCCGATCATACGACTCATACTCTATCTCACAGTACCAGTTGCAAGTTTGCTCATTAGCCAGTATACGACTTGCTTTACATATTCGGCACGACTTTGATGTTGGAGTTTTGGTCAGCTACTAGTGCAATAACTTCTGCAGTAAGATCTGAATAATTGTAGTTTCACGAGCTTGTAATATTATTCCCTCTCCTTTCATGGGGATTATTATTTGAGATGTACCGACTTGAATTCGATTTAGGGTTTTCACAGGGTTAGTTTTCAATGACCGGCCAAATTTTCAATGACCGGCCAAATTTTCAATGACCGGCCAAATTTTCAATGACCGGCCAAATTTTCAATGACCAGCCAAATTTTCAATGATCAGCCAAATTTTCAATGACCGGCCAAATTTTCAATGACCGGCCAAATTTTCAATGACCGGCCAAATTTTCAGAGATGAAATATGGCACGCCATGGACATGAACATTTGACGACCCGAATAGCGCAGCGGTAGTGAGGCTGCCATACGTTTTTGGGGTCCCGGGTTCGAATACCGGTAAGAGCAAATGTTTGTGTGATGCGTATGCACTTTGTTTCCGAGTCATGTATGTTCATTATGTACCTATAGAAAATGTATTTTAAGTATTTTAAGTGTGTGTTTTTGTTTTCAAACAAAAAGTATCTATGTAGTATATCAACTATCTGGTGTCCACGACACAAGCCTCGTTGCTTAATGTGGCACTAGATGGCACTGTGTGTAATGTCCAGCGATATTTATATTTATTATTCCGTTTATTTATTTACATCCTTATCTATTTACATTTTTAAGTATTTCTTAATAAAACGATACAAAAAAAAAAACACTTAAAAATATTAAAAAAATATTATTATTATTTATTATTATTATTACATTGCCAAGGCCATCTGAACTTTACAGCTACTGAAAGCAATAATCGGCTTGGTCGATTAGTCAGCCCTTTCTTAATCTACTTGTCAGCAAATCGGCTAGTTAGCCAAAGTCACAGCCAACATAGATAAGAAAAGGCTAGGCAGTTGATGATGAGTTAGGTAATGTTGCACATTTAATATTGTGCACTCACACTGCGCTAGTTACCTTGCAGTTCAATGTATTAATATTAGGAGAGGCTATTATCATCAGCAAAGTACACATTTGGATCCCGGTTTGCTTCTGACTCTTGATGAAAGACTTCAATAGCCATTTAACCGACCTAGGAATCGAACCTATGATCTCACGCTCAACTCTTGTGACGAATAAACGAAAGGTGCATTCTCAATCTACACTAATATTATAAAGAGGAAAGATTTGTATTTTTGTGTGTATGTTTGTAACGAATAAACTCAAAAACTACTGCGCTGATTTCAAAAATTCTTTCACCATTAGAAAGCTACATTCACCTTGAGTAACATAGGCTATATTTTATCCCCGTACTCTTACGGGAACGGGAACTACGTGGGTGAAACCAAGTGACGTCCGCTAGTACTTCATAAAAAAAAAACAGTTTTAAGCAATTACTTATTTCAGAACCATTTTAACTTACAAAATACCACGTTCTCGCGTGTTTATTCAAAACCTAAGCCGTACTAATGGTAGTCAAAGTTAATTGCCACCTGTTCGTAACTTAGGAGCTTAAGTTAAAGCAGCTAAGTTGAAGGGCGCTTCGCCCCAATACCCTGGTTTATAGTCCGCTGGGAGCGAGTGTAGTGTTTGGCCCAGATCTTTGAGATAACAAGGAGTTTGTAATAATTAACAAATGGATGTAGATGTAGGTAGAAAATAAAAGTATTATTAGAGATTTTTATCTCAAAACGGTGAAGGAAAAAATCGTGAGGAAACCGGCATGTCCGAGAAGCAAAAATTCGATGACTTGTGACATCTATCAATCCGCACTGCATGGGCCCGCGTCGTAGATTATAGCCCATTCCCTCTCATAGAGAGGAGGCCTGTGTCCCATGAGTGGGAACATTATAGGCCGATTATGATAATAAAATTAGAAATTTTGAAAGAAGTGAGAACTGTGAAAGAAAGCAAAGCTAAGAATTCTAACGTTTGACAGTTCTAACTTGAAGCGATTATTAAACTCATCATCTGCCTAGCTTTTTCACAACTATGTTGGGGTCGGCTTCCAGTCTAACCGGATACAGCTGAGTACCAGTATTTAACATGGAGCGACTGCCTATCTAACCTCTACAAACCAGTTCATACTGGGTAATACGATACCACTTTGGTAAGACTGGCTGTCAGACTTTTTGGGCCACTGACTACCTGTAATGACAGCCGCCGGGACCAACAGCTTAACGTGCTTTCCGAGGCACGGAGGAAATTCGGTATGTAATAGGTGGTCATCCATCCACAGGCCAACCTAGACAAGCACGGCTTAACCTAAAGATCGACCCGAGCGGCTGTTATCGTTTAGGCATGAGCTCCTTGAAGCGATTATTAAACTACAGAATATAAATCGTATCTTAAGTAATTACTTTTGCTCAAGTAATCACTTTGACCTGGTGTAGGTGTATAGAAACTTGATGGCCTTGTTGGTCGAGAGGTCGCAAGCGCGACTTCTGTGATTGAGATCCTCGGTTCGATTCCCGGGTCGGGCAAAGTGCCATGAAGTTTTCTATCAGGAATTGCTCAGTAGCAGCCATGGAGTCTATATTCGTGCCCGGTTGATGGCATTAGGCTCGCCCCATATCAAATGGGACTCAAACAAAACTGGCCAAATGTTGGTGTATTATTAGCAGTGATAGGAATAGGTAGTGCTTATTAGCCTAAACTTCGAAGAACAGAGACAAGAATCGGAGACTTCCTTAGACTATATTTTTTTCCGGGACATCACGTAAGTACATCAAAAATTAATGTTATTTGGAATAAGTAATTGGTCTATGTTTACCTAAAGTTTGCGACTAGACATAACATAACACAGTCGTTACAACCATCAAAATTTCTGAAAGTTTTCTTTTTAAGAACATTTTGGAAACGACTTCTTCATCATAAAACTATGATACGCTCTCTTAGGTACGCACTCTTAGAATTTACAAAAAAAAACTCGCCGTGGTCGCATAATAAAATATAGTCTAAGGAAGTCTCCGATTCTTTTCTCTGTTCTTCTTCGAAGTTTAGGCTAATAAGCACTACCTATTCCTATCACTGATTATTAGGTAATTAGGTACACCTCTGCCTAACCCTACAGGGATTGCAGGTGTGATGTTACGTTATGATTGGAAACTTATTTTAACTAACGAACGCACCAAAACCTTTCTATGTTCAATTTGAGCATATTCATGCGACCACCTTTGTATCTCTTACCTTCTAAGCTCAACTAAGCTTCGTAATATATTTTGATACCAAGGATAAGTTACTTAAGTGAATGCGGCTAAATTAAGGTGTTTACTTGTGCTTGATTCGAAGGGTGCCGTACCTTTGTCCGTTTAATTTACTTACTTGGGGGACAAGAAAAGGTTTTTCCTTTGTGCTTAGTGGACCCAAGTTTTGTAGTAGCTACTTATTTGCTATTCTGTTGAGGAGTGTTAATAAAGCTAAACGTAGACCGGGATAGCATGACAAGGGTTTTTTTTTTTTTAATAATGGACAATCAAACGTATTGATATAAAAATACGACATTACGTAAAGTTCTATGCTTTAAAATTTATTTATTTAAACTTCCTGTACAAGAGTGGTACATCATATCAGCCGAAAGACGTCCACTGCTGGACATAGCCCCCCCCAAGGGGAGGGGGGGGGTTGCCATAATCGCCACGCTTGGCAGGTGGGTTGGCGATCGCAGTGCGGTTGTTACAAAAGCACAGAGAACGCTGCTGCCCATTCTCTGGTTTGTCCCTTAGTCGCCTCTTACGACACCCACGGGAAGATATGGGATGGTGCTATTCTTTACGTCCGACACCATACAGACAGAGTGGTACATAGGCGGACTTAACGCCACAAGGCATTCTCTACCAGTCAACCTGATCTAAAATTATCCCGTGGCATACCGTGGCATCGAAAGGGATCGTGGCATTGAAAGACGAGCCACAGTCGTATTTCTATATCAATACGTTTGAATGTCCATTGGCAAAAATTTAAATCCCTTGCCATGCCATCCCGGTTTGCGTTTCACCTTAAGTCTTGCTTGTAAATACATTTACGTTGTGTAAACGGGAACGGTTACTTATTAGCCGTGTGGTATCCGGCAGAGTAGAATAGAACCAACCCATCACTCACGGGTGTCGTATAAGCGACTAATGTCTGAGGCAGAACACCTTGCGGTTCTGTAGACCAGAGAATGGGTAGCAGCGTTTTCTGTTAGTCTGTCATCACTGCGATCTCCAATCCGCCTGCCAAGCGTGGAGATTACGGCAAATTCCTCCCATCATGGGAGAGGCTTATGTCCAGCAGTGGACGTTATGGGCTGATGTAGTAGTATCAGACCTCCACAAACCAGTTACTCGGTGAGACGATACCTCTTGGTTAGACTGGTTGTCAGACTTTAGAGTTTCTGACAACCCATAACGACTGCGAATACGCAGGCCGAGTGAAGGAGCATGTCACAAGCCAAAACTTGGAATGAAAATTAATAAGCATCATAATCTCTTACCATAATCTTATCTGTTAATTTTATTTTATTAATTTTTTTATGTTTATTAACTACTAGCGGACGTCACGCGGTTTCACCCGCGTAGTTCCCGTTCACCGGGAGTACGGGGATAAAATATAGCCTATATTACTCAGGGTGAATGTAGCTTTCTAATGGTGAAAGAATTTTTGAAATCGGCGTAGGAGTTTTTGAGTTTATTCATTACACACATACAAAAATACAAATCTTTCCTCTCTACAATATTAGTGTAGATTTCCTATTTATCACATTCAGACAAAATTTAATTTTTTGTTGAATAAATGAAATGAAATAAAAAATATTATTATTTTTACTCAGAGTAACTTCCTCAATTATTTAAACAACAAACACAACCAAAAAACGCCAAAATTCAAGTAGGTTTTGTATGTTCATTCGTCACTTGCTTACATCCTAAACAAACATGGCCGCCGTCAAAACATAATATAGGGGTCACAATGAAAAATAACTCCCGTTTTCTTGGGTACGGTCGGCAAAAAAAAACAACAGAGCATCGTGAATTTATGTCCACACTTTGTATTTGTTGGTTTCGGGAGACTTTTTGCCGCAATTATACGAAGTCACGGTTGAGTTCTTTTTTGCAGACCGTATTTGGTGAGGCTGTATTTTATTTATTGTTTTGTTGTCCTTATATTGCTTTTAGTCTATGTTTTGATTTAGGATGTTTTAATAGAGTACGCTTGTTCATATTAATTTACGATCATTATCTGCCTAGCCTTTTCTCAAGTTCAAAATGTTTTTTTAATTTCAAGGAACTCTACTCACTCTCTCAACTCTCTCTCTCTCTTTTAAGGAACTCTTGATAACTCTTCAATATAATATACAGCAAATCTATCGTGATTGCTGCAATCGCTTGGATGTCTTGATGTTATGTAATGATGCTGTGTAAACAATAAACATCCAAGCGATTGCAGCAATCACGACTAATTGGCCGTCTATTATTGAAGATTTCCTCTGTATATCTTCGAAAATCAGCATCAGATCTTCACCAAACTTAAACGGGACCACTGCAAAATACAAAAAAAATATATAAGAAATAAAAACATTAAAATCGGTTCACAATTGGCGAAGATATTGCTGAACATACACACAAAAAAAAAACAGACGAATTGATAAAGAAGTCGGTTAAAAAATGTCGTGTAAAAGTTTGTACAAACCTATTTGCAAACTCAAACTCAAAGCATTTATTTCAATTAGACTATTACGGCACTTTTGAATGACAAAAATACAAAAAAAAGAAACAAAGCTACAGTCCCAGTCACAAGCCATAATAACTTGAGAAAGTACTGTAGGTGCCCATGCATTTAAACTTTGTACTGTAACTGTAAAATCATAATCAATGGTTCATATTTGAATCAAGGATACTAGCAAAAGGTACGATGTAGTAGTTACTACCATGTCTCAGTTATCTTACCGACAGAAAGATGGATGGTTAAAAGGCATTAGGTACAGGTCGCGGCACGAAAGTCTAGCGGTGACCGTTATTGCGCAGAAGTAAAAAATAAGAATGTCTTGGGGCGTGCGTTGCGCCGACTGGCTCTCCAGTCGTATAACATGCGCAGATATCCCCTCCACGTTTCGTTCAGCGCTACACTTACGTGCCGCGACCTGTACTGTTGCTGTGCAATCCCTCGCTCCTATATCTTTCAATTTATCAACATGACTTTGGAATCTATAGGATTTAGGAGCTAAAATTGTGGCTAAATAATAACAGTCAGCCAGCCAACAGTTAAGCATTGCCTGCCTAGGTTGGTCTGTAGATGGGTGACCACCTATTAAATATTCAGTTTCTTCCATTACTCGGAAAGCACGTTAAGCCGTTGGTCCCGGCTGTCATTTGTACAGTAACAGTCAGAAGTCGACTGCCAATCTCGCAACACAATGGCAAAGCAATATTGGTGGTACTTATGACCTTCTTCTATAAGAACGTTTGACAACACTTACACATTAGCAACTTGTTGCCCGCTTAAGATTGTTATTACAAATTTCAATGAGTTGTGTAAGTGATACGGTGGCCAAATTGGTTGTTAGCGTTGGAACATCACTCACACGGATAAATATGCGTATGTGTGTATAGGCGCCGCCGCCCGTATAGCGCAAACGATAATGTGCATTGCGGTGGAAGTGGAATTTTGACCTTTGACTGTACATGATAAATGATGTTTATTTTGCAAGTAGGTTTTTACAAACACTTTTACACGTCATTTTTTTTCAACTAGATGGGGCCAGTGTTTCGTACCTGACTACTCTGAGAAGAAACAGCCGAAACAAACTCAGAGGTCATAGTCTCTTTTGAAGTCCAGACATAATCTTGCCCAATCAATTCACATGAGGACCATGCAGATTATTGTCTGAGATGTAGATCCTTGACAGTCGTTACAGGTAGTCAGTGGCCTGAAAGTCTGACAACCAATCTTACCAAGGGGTAACGTACGTTACTCAACAATAACTGGGTTGTGGAGGTCAGATAGGCAGTCACTCCATGTATAGATTAACACAAATAGAAAGATGAATTTGTTTCCATACCAACATATTCGTATAGCAACCTTAGATTTACAAGTGAATGATTAAATTAATTCTTATTGTCCCATCATAGTTATAATAAATAATAAATATAGCTAGACCATACACACAGCGCCATCTAGTGCCACACTAAGCAACGAGGCTTGTGTCGTGGACACCAGATAGTTGATATACTACATAGATACTTTTTGTTTGTAAATACATACTTATTATACATATAAACATCCATGACTCGGAAACAAATGTCCATGGTCATCACTCAAACATTTGCTGTTACCGGGATTCGAACCCGGGACCCTAAGAAGGTAAGGCAGCCTCACTACCGCTGCGCCATTCGGGTCGTCGTATAAGATATGCAGTAGTCTCTTTTATAGAGTAAAATAAATACTATTTATCGTCAGTACCCTCATGAATCTAGATACCGTATGTTACCCATCCAAAATATATCGACGTCAAAAAGAACGGATACCCTATTCTACCCAAGTTCCAAAACTGCGTAATAAACCTAAAACTAAAACCTACTTTCGACCAACTTTTATCGATACGTCGTATCTTTTCTTGCTGGACTTAGTTCATTATTTCTTCAAGACTTTTTTTTATAGTAAAGACCATTATTTGTCGAATGAATTTGCTGACGGTACAAGTAGTTTCTTCTAGCATAAACAAGTTAATTTATTGACTGTTCCGAATTGTAGTGGCTGTCTTAGTGCTGTTTATTTTTTTTTCTGCCTTCTTGTAACTGAGAGAATGTTAGCGACACCTATGACGTAAATAAAGAACTAAAATTGTTTTAATGTTAAGAGTGTTTTCGTACTACGTCCGATCCGAGTCCGATCCGCACCCGTGAAAATACACTACAATACAAAATCGGATGACGGAAGCCGGATCTAGTGCGTAAACTGCCATAGAAATAGTTCTACGACTACTCCGGACCGATTTCGGATCGGACGTAGTGCTACTCCGCTCTGAAGCCTATAAAAGGTGGAAGGGACACCGACGCATGCGGAACCGGGTTTCGATTCCATAGTAACCCGGTTTTTCCCGGCTTTTACTATCCGGGTTTTGTATATCCTAGTTATCACGTATTCAATACATCATTCCGAACCCCGCAACATAGAAATCTACACTAATCTACACTAATATTATAAAGAGGAAAGATTTGTATTTTTATATGTGTGTATGTTTGTAGTGAATAAACTCAAAAAGTACTGCGCCGATTTCAAAAATTCTTTCACCATTAGTAAGCTACATTCACCCTGAGTAACATAGGCTATATTTTATCCCCATACTCTCACGGAAACGGGAACTACGCTGGTGAAACCGCTTGACGTCTGCTAGTATATCATAAACTAGCTGACGTCCCGCGGTTTCACCCGCGTAGTTCCCGTTCCCGTAGGAGTACGGGAATAAAATATAGTCTATAGCACTCAAGAATAATGTAGCTTTCGACCAGTGCAACAATTTTTAAAATTGGTTCATCACTTCCGGAGATTACCCCCTACATACAAACTTACAAACTTACAAACAAATGTTACCTCTTTATAATATTAGTATAGGTATATGTTTTTGAAATATTTTCATAGGTTAGGTATTTTTTTTAATCTGCTGTTTTGTGCAAAAGTGCAATAAATGTCAAACTCAAACTCAAACTCAAAGCATTTATTTCAATTAGACCATTACGGCACTTTTGAAAGTCAAAATTACAAAAAAGAAAATCAAAGCTACAGTCCCAGTCACAAGGCATAATAACTTGAGAAAGTACTGTAGTTGCCCATTCCCTAGCGTAGATCTCTATGGAGAAGAATGGGCAAGAAACTCCATGGACACTCTTTTAAAATCAAAATATTGTTACAAAATCTTGGTTACATCATTAATTTTGAGATTATACATATATGTGAGAACGATGTAGAAAGACGTGCACACTAAGAGCATCCAGAGTGAAAGATTAGATTAAAAATGTATGAATAAAGTAATTAAAATGTATAAATGTATAGACCAATCTATTTTTTTTAAATCACCGGTTGAAGCCGACCCAAACTTTTTTGGGAAAAGGCTAGGCAGATAATGATGAAACGGTTTTCTTAAATCAATCACTTTCGAAATCAACTTGTCACATTCAAGTTATACTCATTTGGCGAACAGTATGGTTACGCGGGGTGTAGATGAAATTATTATTTTCTTCGCATTTATTATAATTATTATACTTCACATAAACGTATTGTTTATTCGTCTACACTTTTATTTTATTATGTTTTTTTAATCTTATCCGTATCGGACCGTGGCATCACTTTCACTTTGGGCCCTATCAGAATACCAGCGCTGTGACGTTTTTTAATGTAACAGCACCATGCTGAGATAGGGGCCTTTTGGCCTCGTACAGAACTAGAATTATTTATTTTTGTGTTTTATTTTAATTAATTGTTATTTGTACTGATAATTTCACCATTTTTTTTTTTAATGTGTATTGTCCTGTGCGGGCTAATAAATGTTTTTTCTTTCTTCTCTTTCTTTCTACTTGATATTCTAGGGTTAGCCGAAATGCCGTAAAAGTACGAGTTGGACTCGCTTATGAAGGGTTCCGTACCATCGTTTATTTTTATTAGGTATTTGTTAATATAGCGGCAACAGAAAACACATTCTGTGAAAATTTCAACTATTGTGGAGTATGTGATACAGCCCTCTCACCGACAAAAGGATGGACGGATGCACAACGGGGGCTGAGGAATAGGGTTCCGTTGGTTACCCTTCGGATGCGGAACCCTAGAAAACACTGCTCGCATTGAAAAAATTAGAAAAATAAGAATATTTATCATCATCCATCATCATTATTTCAGCCGAAAGACGTCCACTGCTGGACATAGGCCTCCCCCAAGTGTCACCACATTGACCGGTCCCGTGCGACTCGCATCCAGCGGATTCCCGCAACCTTCACCAGGTCATCGGTCCACCTAGTGGGAGGTCTTCCAACGCAACGTCTTCCGGATCGCGGTCGCCACTCCAGAACTTTTCGGCTCCATCGGCCATCCGTTCTGCGAGCAATGTGCCCTGCTCACTGCCACTTAAGTTTGGCAATTCTTCGGGCTACGTCGGTGACCCTGGTTCTTTTGCGGATGTCTTCATTTCTAATTCGAAGAATATTTTATGCATCTCGATATTAGCTAACTTCATCTCATTTTGCTTAATAATTCACCATGTTTTATAGAGGTCAAAACTTATAAAAAATGCCGTGAAGGTCACATAGGATAATGGTTGTAAAAAATTGGCAATGCCTTCACGAAAGTTTAGGGTAAGTAACCCCATAAAATATTTTATGTGAAGCTTCGCCTCTTGTAAATAACTCTCAAAGTCAAGATAAGAAAGAAGATAAATAAATAAGAGGCTTCAATGGGGTTTTTTACCTCTGACCCTTTGGAGGACGTTGGCCAAATATATCTTGGCAAAAATAGTTTCACATGCTTTATCATTCAGAAATATCTTCAGTGTTTTTCACAGATTTTATTTAATACTGCGGACGTCACGCGGTATTACCCGCGTAATTCCCGTTCCCGTGGGAGTACGGAGATAAAATATAGCTTATGTTACCCGCTGATAATGTAGCTATCTATTGCTGAAAGAATTTTTAAAATCGGTCAAGTAGTTTTAGAGTTAAATCGTAACAAACACACAAACAAATAAAAAAATCAAATCTTTCCTCTTTATGATATTATTAGGTGGTGCTTCTTCTAGCACCAGTGACAAATCCAGACTACCTCGTCTGCCTCGTTGGTGTAGTGGTCGCAATAGCAACTACTGATCATGAGGTCCTGGGTTCAGTTCCCGGGTTGGGCAAAGTGTTAATGAGTTTTTCATCAGGATTTTAGTAGCAGCTACGGAGCCTTGATTTGTGCTCGGTTGATCGCAATAAGCTCTCCCCTTTTTTACATGGGTCTTATACGTAATTGTTGAAATGTGTATGCTCTGTCTAACCTATCGATGATTACAGGCGTGAAGTTATGTTATGTTGTAAGTACACCACTGCCTGACATTTTAAACATTAGAGACGTTATTTTGTTATACTTACTAGTTTATGCTAGCGGCTTCGCCCGCGTGGACTTCGGTAATCCCACGGGATCGTACTACCGCGATAAAAAGTAACTTAAGTGTTAATCGTGGAGTGAGCAGATCAAATCACTGGTATCTAGGGTTAGAAAATTAATTTTTGTTTTTAAAAATCTAAGGACCTCCGCCAATTTCTCTACCCTGAGAACTGTGTACTTTGCTCTAGCTCATTCCATTTTAACGTACTGTATTTCGGCTTGGGGTGGTGCTGGTAAATGTCTTCTGCTTCGGTTGGAAGGGCGCAGAGGGCTGTTCTTAAGGTCCTTCAAACCCTATCGCTTCCCTACCTGCGAACTGTACACGCTATGGAAGCTACCTACAGTAAGGCACTCTTTTGCGCTAAGTACAATGTTGCGTAAACATTCCAACTTGTCTTTTGACCAAGAGTTTAAAAAACATAAACGCCGAACGGACAGAGTTTGCCCGACACCAGCCGTTAAATTAGAAATTGTCCGCTGCCAGTTCATTTTCTTCAGTCCCGTGCTTTATAATAGAATAAATAAAGTTCTAACAATTTATCCATGTACTCTCCGGGATTGCAAAAGGAAAATTGATCAATGGCTTCATAATCTCACATACGAAGAGTTGGAGAATTTAGTTAAACCCTAAATATCTTTCTTTCTCAGACATGCACACCATATACACGTAGCGAGGAGTGTGCTCGTGGGGAGGTTCCACAAGCACACTCTACACTTACACCCCACAGACACGCACTACACTCACATACAACATTCCCGCATGCACAACTTAAACACTTACCTTTTTATTATTTTATTATTTACTACTTTAATTGTTTATTACTTACACATTTTACTATTTTATTTGTTTTCTCTGTACCTACTGGAACGCTGTGGTCTCCCTCTTGGAGGTGGGCGTTAATAGCTGCGACACAGTTTTGTAACTAATGTGGCTATTTACGTACGCAATCAATTTGTAAAATGTGTTTTTGTTCCAATAAAGATTTATTATTATTTCCTTTATTCATTTACAAACAAATTTGTTACATTTTTAAATATTAATTAAAAAATATATAAAAAACATTTAAAAATATAAAAAATTGTAGCCCACCGGTATCGGGAACAGGGTCCAAGCTACCGGCGGTCAGGGCTCCAGAGAGAGGAACCTCCTAACAATACGAGCCGTGTCCAGGAGTACCGCTTTCTGAATCAAGCCCTTGATCCAGCTGCCTAACGAGAGCCTCCTCAGGTATTGATCGAGGCTCTTGGCAATTAAGCCATGGGCTGATACGACTATCGGCACAATGATTGCTGAGTCCACTTCCCACATGTCAACAACCTCGCGAGCCAAGTCAAGATACTTGATTTGTTTATCTTTCTCGGCTTTCACGAGGTTCTCATCATGTGGGACCGTTATGTCAACAATCATTGCGCGCCGCTCTGATCGATCCACCACCACTATATCAGGCTTATTGGCTACAATAGTCCTGTCAGTGATGATGGATTGATCCCAGTACAACGTGATACAGCCATTATCGAGAACTGGGTCGGGCACATACCTATAGTAAGGCACTTCCGATTCCACAAGGTTGTATTTTAGAGCAAGTTGCTGATGGATAATCCTGGCTACAAGGTTGTGTCTATGCAGGTACTCTCCGTCCCCCTCCTCTAACTTTTGAACCATAAGTTTAGAAAATATGAAAAAAATCTGAAAAGTAGAACTTTATAAGGAATTTCTAGGAAAATCATTTTGAACTTGATGGAAACAACAGTTTTTGTACAAAAAAGACAAAAAGTTGTACAAAATAATTTCTGGACTAAGTTTGTAGTATATTCGTATATGCAAGCATTTTTACGTAATGGATACCCACCTTTAAATTCATAAGTGGGAACACTTATTGTGACGGACGGGAAACTACCTACGGAACCCCACACTGAGCGGGGCCCGACACGCTCTTGGCCGGTTTTCGATCAGTGTTATAGGCCCGCCTACAGTAAAAAAAAAATTAAAGGAAATGAAACAAAAAATATCGCGGGGTAAATTCCTGTTGGGTTGCTAGGGTTTCAATTCTCTAGAAGTAAGACGGTCGCGCGATCAGATGATTGTAATATGATGTTCTTGATCTGCTTAAAAATTACTGTCGTGGCAGGAAACACCGCTTACTGGCTGTTCCAACTTGCCGTACTGTGGCACACTCCAAGTCACCTATTCCCCGGACATTAGCCGCTATTAACGCTTTCCTGAACTCAAACACAGATCCTTGATATGTTTGCGATTGAATGGAAGGTGATACTGTGAGAATGTTTGAATTTTTGTGAGAATGCATGACTGTGTTAAATATATTTTAAGTTAAATGTTAAATAATGTAATTGGCTTCGGCAATTCTATTTAAATAAATAAATAAAAATAAATCGAAGAATATTATAAAATAATGCCTCAAACTAGTAGGATGATTTTGTACCCAATAGTATTTAGTGAATTTTGTATAACATCTTGTTTACAACTGTTCAATAACCATCGTTAATTTTGTTTACAGGTAAGTCAACATTAGAATACTTCCAACGTTCAGGTAAATTACGTCAAATGAAGTGAGTTAACATTTATAATTAATGCTAATTCCTGAACGAAGGGTTGTCAACATTTAAGGTGTTTACTGGGGAGGCTTCGATTGAAAGTTAATTTTATTTAATAAACTTTACTCCTTTATCAATAGGAGGAGCTCGTGGATAAATAAAAACAGCCGCTCGGATCGATTTTTAGGTTAAGCCGTGCTTGACTAGGTTGGTCTGTGGATGGACCTTTCCTCCGTGCCTCGGAAAGCACGTTAAGCCGTTGGTCCCGGCTGTCATTTGTAGATCTTTGACAGTAATCAGTGTCCCAAAAAGTCTGACAACCAGTCTTACCATGGGATATCGTATTGCCCAGTATTAATCGGGTTGTGGAGGCCAAATAGGCAATCGCTTCATGTAAAATACTAATATTCAGCTGCATCTGGTTAGAATGGAAGCCGACCCCAACATAGTTGGGAAAAGGCTAGGCAGATGATTATACCGCGTGCTAGCCTCTGATTTTAAATTTTTAATGTTTTTATTGACTAATCTGGGCCTGGACGTGTGTGTATTGTGTATAGCATCCGTGCAGGATAATAAATCTGAAAGCGAGAAAGGTAGTGTTGATAGGAAAAAATGTTGGAAAACAGGCGATTTGATCATGTAGACACAATAGTGTCTTCACAATAGCGATGTTTCTAAATGGTAAATCCTCTTATTCTTAGTACACAAGAGGAGTACTTTGAACGAACTTTCTTGTATTTCTTTATTTACTGCTTTTGTTGATAGTTTTAAAAGACAGCTTTGCGTTTACAGATCCTTCATAATTTTATTATTGAAAAGTCTTTTAATACTGAAATATAATGCATAAAAGTATTATTCATTGCTGTAACTGATTATGCAAACTAACATCTAGAATCTATATTAAAGTACATCCAATACTATAGGTCGTAATCACAAAAAGTTGTAAGCCATTATTTTTACATAAATATCTAATTGTTTAAACAATCAAGTCACGAACAGAAAGGCTCTACACTACTCCCATTTAAAAAGAAAACTCCTAAATAAAATAATTTACTTACCTTAAGGACTTATACACCTACCCCTGAAAACATAGCACAAAAAGCTTAAACTCATTAACGTCGTTTGACTTCTAAAGTTTCAGAGAAAAAATACATTATCATTTCGTACAAAAACACCCCATTGGGGGAACATTGTTTTCTGCAAAGTTTGGCTAAAAAATGGATTTAAAAAGTTACTTTTTGGGTTCAGTAATGAAGCAAGGGGAGCTTTCAGGAAAATATTTTGTTGGGATATTGTTTGCAAACACTGTTTCTAAGTAAGCTTTTACAGTTCATAACTATACTTAAAATGTCACTTTCGGCATATCTTCCGTGATTATTGATTATTTTTGAGCTCCCGATATTTCGACACTGTTACAAGCGCCATGATTGCGGGTTAACTCAACCAATAATAAAAATCAATATAAATCAACCAAAAAATAATCATCAAAATAATCAATAATCACGGAACATAACCCGTGACATTTTAAATATTGTTTGCAAGTTATTGGTGTTGTATGGCGTGTTAACTTAAATCACCTTAGATCTTAACTATTATACTATAGACTGGTAGTCAGACTTTCAGTGACTACCTGCAACGACTGTCAAAGATCTACAAATGACAGCCAAAAACAACGGCTTAACGAGCTTTCCGAGGCACGGAGGAAACTCGGTTTGTTATGGGTGGTCACCGATCCACAGACCAACCTAGGCAGTCACGGCTTAACCTAAAGATCAATCCAAGCGACATGCCATGACAGTGAAATTACTAAAGAAAGAAAACTGGACAAAGTAGGTAAATAACGACGGAAAGTAAAGAAGTTATTTTTAATAATTCCTTCTGCAGCTACTCAAGAAAATGTAACACGTTATTTTTATTATTTTTGGACATTAGAAACATAAAATATTCACCTACATTAATTCTTACATTATCTAACAAAACATTCGTAGATACTATGAAAATATTTACAGAATGTTCAACAAACTTTCAACAATTTATGCAAATCTGTAAATCTTGCAGAATTTACGAGTGCATAAAAAATGTAGTTTACAACGTTTTTTTTTGGCTCATTGTGAATTCTGACGACTGTCCAATGACATTGTACGAATAATGTATATAGTACTTACATACATATATATAATGTACTGAGCAATAAAACCGAAAGTACGAGTAAATTATATTTATACATTTGAAAACCATGAAGAATAGGTATACTAGATACAAGATCAGTAGGTATAGGCTGATTCAAATTTATACTGATGGAGAATCGAGAATACCAATATACTATTATAATATATTTTTTTATTCTTATATAATGACAAATCGGGACATCTTATTAGAATAGAATAGAATAATATTTATTTGCTTAAAAACATGGTATAAAAAGATGGTCAAATACAAAAGAAAACAAGAGCATACATGTTTTTGCTTAACAGTGATAAGCGTACAAAATTTTCAAGACAATTATTTAACATTTACTGTCAAAGAAGTCTTTGACTCTATAAAAACTACGACTACACAACCATTCATGCAATTTATCCTTAAATGAACTTACATTTAGCATCTTGAGGTTACTTGGTATCTTATTATATATACGCACACACATAGCTACACAACTTTTATTATATTTAGCTAGTCTTGGAAGGCTATCCAGAACTAGCTTATGGGGGTCTCGTCGGTTACGAGGATATAAATCATCTGCATTAGTAAACAATTCTTTATGCTTTCTCACAAACATACATGTTTCATATACGTAAAGAGACGGTAGCGGTAACAAGCCAAGCTTTTTAAACATCGGTCTACAGGATTCGTCAGGTCGAAGCCCGGTAATTGCTCTAATGCATTTTTTTTTAATCGGAACAGAGACGAACCGGGAATAACTCGTTTCAGACTCTGTATTACCTAGGTAGTCAGTGGCCTGAAAGTCTGACAACCACTCTAACCAAGGGGTATCATATTACCCAGTAGGTATTAACTTGGTTGTGGAGGTCAGATAGGCAGTCTACTACTACAACAGCCCATAACGTCTACTGCTGGACATAAGCTTCTCCCATGATGGGAGGAATTTGCCGTAATCTCCACGCTTGGCAGGCGGATTGGAGATCGCAGTGAGGAAAGACTAACTGAAAACGCTGCTGCCCATTCTCTGGTCTACGGAGGCGCAAGGTGTTCTGGCTCAAACATTAGTCGCCTTATACGACACCCGTGTGTGTAATGGGGTGGTTCTATTCTACTCTGCCGGATATCACACGGCATAGGATACGCAGATACGGATAGGCAGTCGCTCCATGTAAAACCCTGGTATTCAGCTGCATCCGGTTAGACTGGACTGCCGACCCGAACATAGTTGGGAAAAGGCTAGGCAGACGATGAGTCAAACTTTGTACTCTGGACAGACCAAAGTCAAAGTGTTGTCACCATGTACATTAATTAACTATGATAAAATTGATTTGCCATTCTTTTCCCGGAGTCGTATAATAGCCCCTTTTAGACTACTTCTTTGGACGTTCTTTGCGTGTTTAATAGGTTATTCATAATGTGAAATATTCTTTTATTTCACTTCTATTTCGCAAACAATTAACTCCCTCAACAATTTAAACACTTTAATGCGGAATACTTCACTGAAAATAAAAATAAAATAAAAAAACAGAAAATTAGAACAAAAAAACAGAACAGGCCTTCCCACTGAAAATTAAGCTCACGCTTGCCTTTATAAAAGCCTCGAGAGTCAAACAAAAAAAAACAGAGATGCACAGATAAAACTTTTTAATAGCAATAAACTGTCTCATTGGTCGTTGCCTAGTGTTGTACGATCCGATCCGATATTTTACAGTATCGATACAACAATAATGAGATGCTCCGATATTTTGGATCGATACAAACAAATACAATAAATGCTTGGAGTGATATAAAAGTAGCGGTACCGGAATTAATGAATTGTATCGAGTCACATTCTACTAAATTGCATTATTTGCCAATCCACACAAACACAAAGTAAAATCTTAGAATTTGATTAGACCGTTAGAGGGATTAATAAGTACGATGCAAGTATCGCACAGCCCAGAGGACGATACAATACGATCCGATATTTGGAGAATCAGATTTTGGTCCGATTCTCGAGGCATTTCAAACGATCAAATAATCGCATTGTTGCGTTCTAGAACGATTAGTCTTTATCATCATCATTCTCTTGCCTTATTCAAAGTTATTTACGGTCGGTGCAGCATATCTTCTTCTTCCATACCTCTCTATTACTCGCCATCTCAGCAGTCACCTCCTTTCTAACCATATCATCCTTCACACAGTCCATCCATCGTTTCTTTGGTCTTCCTCTACTCGAGTATTGTAAACTCGTTTCTGCAGTGCCTCCGAGATGTTCGCGCAGGCTCATACTGACGATTTCTATGCCGTCAGTTATGAGGAGGGTGCGAGGGAGTCACAACAGCATCCTGAAAACTGTAGCTGAAGATATTCGTGCACCTGTGTTGAGGCATTTCGTTCGTCTGGTGATTTCTAGGGAGGTATCTCCCTATTGCTTATCTCGACGGGGCGGGGTGTCTCAGCACAGGGTTTTTTTATTTATGTGTTTTATAATTATGTTATTATTATGATGAGTGTTGTCCTTTATAATTGTATTTAAGTACTAACAATAGTTTGATAGTAGTAGATCCAGTTGTCCCAAAATAAAAATATTTGAATTTGAAAAGTATCGATATGCGTAAATGCATGTATCGTCCATCCCTATCGCTGTCTCAAAGTTGTGCCGATCTAGAGAAATTATATTAAAGGGACAAACACTTGAATGTTAGATGGGACTGAATAATTACCGACTGTTGCTGAAATTGGGGCTTTGGGCGTATTTAGGGTTGGGACACACTGCGGGATTTGTAGTTGCGTAGTGGGACAATTGTTTGTGAGCAATTAAACATGCAGATTTTGTGTTTCATACACGTTGTTAATGTTTTGGGTTGGTGTTAATATGAAGAAAATAAAATGTTTGTTTACTACTACCATTTACTCGATTTTAATATGATCATTACCAATCTCGAAATAGTTTTTTTCATTTTCTATAATATTTACATTATTTACATACTAACTCTACTAACTATAGAAATAAAAATATTTACAAGTATCAAAAAGGGTTACAGGACATCGAAAAATTCGTCTACATCGCTGTCAACAGGAAAAGTGCCCAGATGGCTAGCAGCATTGCCACGTTGGATGGCAATGCTGATTATTTGGGCAAAAAATAGGCCTGCCCTCTGGTCACGTGAAGAGTCGACCAACTGTTTGGCGATTTATCGAAAAACTAGGTGGGCACTCGGACCCCATGGCCCTAGTGTTTCAACCCCAAACGGCTCAAACACATAATTACCAATTAAATTATTGTATTTGCGCCGTTTGAGGTTTTCAGCACCTGCAGCAGCCGCCCCAATGCAGCACACTGTGCTAGGAAGATGGGATGGCGCAAGGGTGTCGACGCAAGTTTCAAGAATTAAATCAGACCGAAAATTATTCACCCACTAATTAAATTTTAATCTCATCCTTAAAATAAGTTTTCATAACTGATACTGGTATTCTGCGTCATCCCACTACTGGGCAAAGGCCTCTCCCCATGATTTCCAGTTGTTTTGATCCAGGGCCCACGTGGGCCACTGGTCGTTTTAGTTTTGTCCAGCTCGTCTAGCCATCTTTTACGAGATATGAGATATGCCGCGACGCCTTCTGGCTGTGGTCTCCAGAAAGTGGCTATTTTGGATTATTTATTTTATTTTATTATTTTCGGAAAACTTACAGCTAGGCAGACACAATAGTTTTTTTTTATAGTAATTTCATTGGTATTGTATAATGTATAGTGCCATTTTCGTCCCACGAATGTTATAATTCAAAAAAAACAAAAAAAAAAAAATGTTATGTATGTCTGTTTATTAATCAATATAAAAATACAGATGTGTCATAGTAGTCGGTGAGCCACAAACTAAGCATTGCTTGTATCTTGTGGCTCGGGAGTGCGAATTTTACAAAAAAATGTTACATTGAAGAACAAACATGTGGACATTAAAAATATTATTAACAGGGTAAAGGTTAAAGCAAGGTAGAAAATAGAAATAAAGCAAAGTCTGCATTTGTTGGGCTTGTGTTCTGGTGTGTTTGAGTTTTTGTGAGTGTATGTAATTTATGAGAAAGTTTGTGGAGATGAATGGATGGATGGATGTTTGTTACTCTTTCACCTAAAAACTACTGAAAGAATTTGGATGAAATTTAGCACACAGATAGATTATAACCTGAATTAACACCTAGGATACTTTTTTATCACGGTAGTATGATCCCGTGGGACAATTATTATTTTAATTAATTATCGAACTGCACGCAGGCGCAGCCGCGGCCATAAGCTAGTACATAAATAAAATTGTGATCCAAGCAATTAACCTGTCATCAATTTTCTACCAGCATAATCAACATTCCGACAACGCTCCCTCTATCAACACCACATAAATTACTATGGAAATGACAATTAAATTATTCAAAACACATTTTGCGTACTACGCAGGTATTGTATCGTACTCGTAACATAATATGGCACCACCCTAAATTTGCCATTCAGCAAACGACATCGTGTTGCCGCAGTTATTTACTGTCAAAAGCCCGCGCTTTTGGGTGTTCTAAAATTGAATTAAACTGTCATTTAAGACAAAATGGCGGCGGTATAACGGTAATGGGGTCGGTTTTGGTGGGTGCAGTCTTGGGATTATGTATAGAAAACAAAAGGAAATTAATAAGCTGTCATGTCTTTTTTTTGGACAGCTGTTTTCCTGGTTGAAGCTCATTGCTCAGTCATACTTATTTTAGAGGTTGAAGATCATTTATTTTCATAAGAATTACATAATTATTCACTTACATGAGAATATTAAAACTAAACACTTAAAAAAGAGTTGGGGGTATTACAAAAATTAGACATCGATTATAAAAAATAATGTTTTGAGGGTAGATTTACAAATCATTGTGGACAAAATGTTCGTTCGATACATGTAAACAAGTATCCGTGTAACAGATATACGGTAACTGGATGTGACTCGACACTATTGTAGGGAATGTGATTTTTATTACTATAAATTGTTTAAGTAGCTTTTTAGAAGGGGTTTTTGATTTAGATTCTTTGAGGTCTCTTGGTAGCTTATTAAATATTTTAGATCCTTCGACGAATAAAAAAACATATTTTAAGCATGCTCATGCATGTTCAGCCTTTCCATAATCTTTGAATAAGTATGAAATTTGATCACCAACCCGATGGACAGATATCAAATTTGTTAGCAAGATCCCTCTCGCGGCTAATAGAGACCAATGGAAAAAGATTGCGAAGGCAGCGACCACAGTTGTGGGTGACCCCCCAAAACCACTCCATGACCACTCTGTTCTGGCAGATCGTCAGCGTTATCGGAGCCTCTCAGCCCATGATCCAAGAAAAGTGCAAAATTGTATAAAAATTACCACAAAACATAAAAAAATACTGTATCTCTTTTCACAGTGAATAATAGGCTTGTGTCCTGATAAAATCTAATTAGTCCGTTAGATTATCAAAAAATATTTGACACGTAATTTTCCTTTTGTTACGTAAACCAAAATTGACGAACATACGACGCTTTTAAAATTCTCAATACATCACGCCGTGCTATAATTTGTAGTGCGTTGTGACGTCACGAGCCACTATCGAGTTTTGATGCGTTTTATCTTTGTCAATATTCATTGATTTACAAAAACAAAAAATACGTGTCCATTATTTTCCAATACTCTAACTGACGGACCAAATAGATTTGCAATTTATTGATTGTGGAAACTAGATTATTAGGAATACAAAACAAGCTATAAACCAAATCACACAAATATCCACTTGCATTTACATAGATTGGACTTGAAGTCACCTCCGAAATATTTCAAAAGGATGGACTGACAGCAGACAAATCAACAACCGAACAAAACAACGAACAAATCAATCCGGGACGACATTCCTACATCCGAATCAACTTGAGAGCAAACACTACAAAATAACCTCAAAATAGAGCAAAAACATTCGAGCCAATTCATAAATCCTGCTAAAAGATTGATGGCGACCATTGTGTGAATGGCGGAGACAAAGTCTTGGACTCCACTGTCGTTCCATGGCTTAGGCCTTCGCCCTCGGGTCCCTTTTGGGGCTTATCGCCGTCCATGTAATATGAATGGATGGTAAGTAATAGTTTTGGGACATAGTGTTCTGTTAGGTAGGCAGCAAATTGTGATTTAGGAGTTTGTGAACGGAGGTGTATCGAAAGAGCTAGACAAAGAGACATTGTGCCAGTGACAACAATTATGGTAAAGTTAAAAATCTCTAACGTAGTAGAATCGTCTGGCAAAACAAGTGAATTTCAATTGGTACCAAAAGTTCGCAATTATAAATAACATTTATCACTATCCACCCGTACTAACTATCGCTACAGTAAGTAAGTAAAGTATATCTCACGCGTGTCACAGGACCTGTGTATTACGATAGCAATCGAAAACCTTGCCATCCTGCTAAAAATGAGTTTAGAGAAATACGAAACACTTCAGAAGTGTTTGTCAATTGCTTAGACTAGTCAGGAATATTTTAGTCATTTATTAATTAATCTACAGATATTTTTTTGTAGTTTGGAATTTCCATAAAACGGTTCAAAAGAGACAGCAGAATATATTCATTTATATTTCAAAAACTTAACTCCTATGTATAAAGGCTTTACCTACCGGGAAAACATCGAATTCAACTGAAACATCTATTTTAATTATATTCATGTGTCTCCGTGAGCTTCACGAACAGAAAAAATAAAACATTTCAAACTATTTTCCCAAATTCTCGTCGCTTAGTTCCTCGAAAAATCAAACATTTATTTCTGCAGAAACCGCAGGAAAATCCCAAAAAATAAAACCCTCAACCATAATGTTTATCCGATTCAATAATATTTTCACAATTTATCTCGACATTCTTATTTTTTCATTACATTGTTCGACGAATTATGTGGCAGTGTGTATCGTTACCGCTGTTCTGAGCTCACAAATTTCAACCTTGTGTTTTAAGTGATAGAGTTTGGTTTCTCTTGATGGAGAAACAAAATGTTATTCGTGAAAGACATTCGTTTTTATTTACTTTAGTTTCAGGGGTAATCTAGTTGGTGATCATTTTGTTTGCCTCTGTACGATTGTTTCTATCGGTTAGAACTATTTGTTAGATATTTTGTGATTCTGTGTGGTACTGTCAAGTGATTCTTTCTTTTTTTGTCCCCTGCGTTGTGTTTTCGGATTTTCTGTCTTTCAAGGTTATTTTTGGAGCAAGTTTAATGAAAGATTAGTAAGATTAAGTTAGTAATTAATACGTATTGAAGAGCAATAATAATATTCTAGCTAATTTTGTTGAAATAAAAGGAAATCTTCAGTGGAACTCAACCCAAGAAACAGTTTTAATCTCCTTACAGTATAAGGAAAAGTCGTAAGTTTACCCAGTCTATAACATTCCCACAGTTCGGGCAAAGCACCTCTCTGTGTGTGGAAAAGATGTCATTTTTACATACTCGATGAGAGCGGTGTAAAAGTGAGTTTGTCAGTTCTACGGTTTTATAGTCGCTTCTTTGTGTTTATTGGCCTAGCTTTGTTCCATCAACAGCTTGATATGAAAGGAAGTGGGAATTATGTTTTTCTTACTCCGCTGCAGCTATTCTGTTTTGCTTGATTTCGTTGCGGGATGCAAACCAAATTTCGGGACTCATCGAGTTTAATTTCCTTGGAGCTTTTCTGGTGGTCTCCACTATTTGTTCTGGCATGTAGGACTTACAGCGGCTAGGAGAAGTGTAGCTTGCTAATCTAAAAAAAATTGGTTGCCTGTAAAGTCGGTATACGGGCGAAAGTTTTACGTGACAACGACTTTGAGTAGTAAAATAAACATTTTATGTCTGTCTCTCTCGCTCTTAGGCGGGCTCTCACTCGCTCTCATTGTGAGCGCATAACGTGAGCGGAGCGTAACGCAGTTTCTTGAAGTGTCACCCGGCAAACCAATTTATAAGACGTTGTCACGTCAAAAAAAACTATTACAAGCAAAGCCGGGATGCGGAGGAATGTGGAAAATGTCGTGAGGAAAGTTTTGAGTATGAATGTGGATAGTAGTAGTAGTAGTGAGTAGGCTAATAAGAGTAGAGCAGAGGTTCCCAAACTTATTTTGTCTACTGCCCACTTTGAGAATAAATTATTTTTTAGCGCCCTTATTTTTTCACCTACTTAAAAACCACTATAACTTCAAATTAAATTAATTATTGTGGGCTATATTAGCGGAGAATAAAATTTCATTCTAAAGGAGACTTTTACTATAACCCGCAAAAGTTAACTTGAGACTTGAGCGCAGTAGGTAGTACACAACGGCGCTCAGGTCTCAAGTTAACTCTACGACACCTGCCAATGAGAATGATTATTGAAACGCAACTTTATAGTATTCAGACAGAGTATCTTTAATTCAAAATAAAACAAACAATCGATTCTTCTCTCGATCTCTAAATTAATATTAGTTTATGTTCACAAGTTGTAGTCGAGAGCTAGAGCAGTCGGTGTTTAAGAGTCCTCCTAAATGAAATTACAAATCGTTCCCTAAGCCTCTACACAACGCCTCCATTTTTTTTGTGGGTCTCTCGCCCCTTTTGGGAAAGGCTAAATTAATATTAGTTTATGTTCACAAGTTGTAGTCGAGTGCTAGAGCAGTCGGTGTCTAAGAGTCCTCCTAAATGAAATTATAAATCGTTCCCTAAGCCTCTACACAACGCCTCCATTTTTTTTCTGGGTCTCTCGCCCCTTTTGGGAATGCTGGAGTAGATGAAGGCCTAAGAAACGATGGATGGACTGTGTGAAGGACGATATATCGGTTATAAAGGAGGTGTCGGAGGTGTCTCATGAGGCGATGAGTAAAAGAGAAGTATGGAAGAAAACATGCTGCGCCGACCCCAAAATGAATTAGGATAAGGGCAAGATAATGATATTACAAGCAAAGTAAAGCCGTGTGGTATCCAGCAGAGTAGAATAGAACCAACCCATTACACTCACGGGTGTCGTATAAGGCGACTAATGTCTGAGCCAGAACACCTAGCGCCTCCGTAGACCAGAGAATGGGCAGCAGCGTTTTCTGTTAGTCTTTCATTACTGCGGTCTCCAATCCGCCTGCCAAGCGTGGAGATTACGGCAAATTCCTCCCATCATGGGAGAGGCTTATGTCCAGCAGTGGACGTTATGGGCTGTTGGCTGAAGCAAAGACATAGGACATAACTAGTATCCTAAAACAACAAAGACAACACATACAAGATAAGTTACAACTCAATATCTTTAATTTTATCTTTCGACTCAATGAATAGGTATTGTGTAGGCGTCCAAGAGGCTTTGTTTGTATTAAGGGCTAAAACAATAGTAATAACGTTTGCGAGGGTTGAAACTGTATTAGTTATAATAACTAAACTAATAATAACTTGTATAATTCTTACTGTAATAATGTTAGAATAAGTTCAAATTAGGTTTGAAAGTTGTAATACAGGCATTAAGCTTAAAACATGCAGGCTCAAGACGAAAGTCTATGACCAGTGTGTGTTGCCAGTGATTACATACGGTACCGAAAAGTGGTCGCCCACAACAGAAGGCTTAAAGTCACCCAAAGTGCCTTTTGGGCCTATATTGCCATATAGAGGGCTGTGCTCGGAGTTTCCTTGCGTGATCAAATCAGAAATGAAGACATCCGCAAGAGAACCAAGGTCACCGACGTAGCCCGAAGAATTGCCAAACTTAAGTGGCAGTGGGCAGGGCACATTGTTCGCAGAACGGATGGCCGATGGGGCCAAAAAGTTCTGGAGTGGCGACCACGGACCGGAAGACGTTGCGTTAGAAGACCTCCCTGGTGAAGGTTGCGGGAATTCGTTGGATGCGAGTCGCACGAGACCGGTCAATGTGGTGACTTTTGGGTGAGAACTATGTCCAGCAGTGGACGTCTTTTGGCTGAAATGATGATGATGATGAAATCCCGTAAGTTACGCTCCTCAGAACCCGGAAACGAAGTTAAATCTTCCTTCTTATTTTACCAAAACTATAATATCTAAAAATCTCTTACCTATCGACTTAATTACATAGGTACCTACATAGTTTGAAACTAAATCTCAGGTTCTGCCCGGTAGTACCAACCGCATGGCTATCAATTTTCTCGACGCCCCGAGCTCTAAAGTTCGTGGTACACTTGCTTTTACCGTAAATATAGACGTTAACTAACAATAGAGGGGCTTCGTGATTGGTTGTGAAGGTTATATTAATTTTATGACACTGTAGTGTATGTAGATATCAATACATATCGCACTACAAACCGATAATAGTATTGTGACGTTTCCTCGGGCGCGCACGTCGCTCGGTTATAAGTACCGATCCGAGTGAGTCAGTCGTTGTCAGACTGTCGGACTGAGCGGTGGTGCGTTGGCGAGTCAACCAGTGTTGTTAAATGTGCATATTTTACAGACACTTTATTAAGAACTAGCTGACGTCCCGCGGTTTCACCCGCGTAGTTCCCGTCCCCGTGGGAGTACGGGAATAAAATATAGCCTATAGCACTCACGAATAATGTAGCTTTCTACCAGTAAAACAATTTTTCAAATTGGTTCATTACTTCCGGAGATTACCCCCTACATACAAACTTACAAACATACAAACTTACAAACATACAAACTTACAAACATACAAACTTACAAACATACAAACTTACAAACAAATGTTACCTCTTTATAATATTATAGTATAGATATGGATGAACCTTAGTAAATGGTGCCCAGTCAACTACCTACCCAGATACCGATCGATTGTTGAATTTCAGCTGTTTTAGGGATATATTTTAATTGATCCTCTGATGATGGCCGCTTTTTTACAAAATGTTTTTTCTATCAGTAGTCATTATGATGGAAAAGTAAAATATGGTAAATTATGCTAAATGCTGCTTCATTTCTTATAGTCAAACATTTATTTTAAAGAACTAATTACTGTCGTTACAAAGACGCGCAGTGTTTATCGTAAGATATGCATTTCTCATCATATTGCAGAATAATTGACCTTTCGCCGTTTGACATGAGTTGTCCGTGCTTTTATTAATCGATTCACAGCACTGGAGAACTGGACACAATCACGGGTCACAATAATCAAAAAAACACAATCACTATAAATCTTGCGATCCATTTGGTCTCCTTGAATCAGCTCCGTTTCTCGATTTTCGCGCCGCTTTCTCATTACCGGGCGTTCCGTCAAGTTGACAGCTGTCTTATCGTTCCACATTTAACTTCGTTATTAGTGTGAAGTATGGAAGTGCCGAAAGTTAAAATATATTTGTCGAACAGTCGTTGTAGGTCTAATCTAGCCTTTCTCAACTACGTTGGGGTCGGCTTCCAGGCTAACCGGATGCAGCTGAATACCAGTATTTTACATGGAGCGACTGCCTATCTGACCACACACTATCATCATCACCATCAACAACCCAGTTAGTAATACGTCTACGTAATACGGTCTGGGTAATACGGTCTACGCCCTATCCATAAGCATTAACGACTGGACGACTGGACTCTATGGGTCGAAAGGTTGGAATCGCGCCACAACTTTAAGTCTTTCGTGATACGAGTTCCAACCCAACATCTACAGACCTGCATGAAGGAGGACTTTTGGCCGAAAGGTGTCGTATATCGACGTTTCCGAGGACGGTTACGCGACACCACGCAGCGAAACACGACGCCGACAATGTTGCATGTATAGTTTTAGTCTTTAAAGTTTAAAATATGTATTAGTATATTATTGTTGTTAAATATTATTTTGTGTATTTTATATATGGGCCTTAGTTGCCTGATAATAAAATGATTATTATTATTTATTATTATTAAATCAGGCGTCAATATTTTGGTTTTACTAAAAGTAAGCCGTTTTTCTCCTTATCAAAAAGGCTTTCTCTCCACCACATGTTGCCTCCAACATAATATACTTTCTGGGCTCGTTCTCGCTAAGTGCACTCCCCGCAATTTTAACACAATGTAAGCTTAATGAAGTAGTAGGTGGCATTAACTAGGATTTTATTTTGTAATACTCTTCTTTATTGTAAAGCTCTTAGTATTAAGCTCTTTTAGAGGGTCTTGAATTTAAACTGCGTTCAACAAGTATCTAGACTATTGGATAAACAACTTTCACACCAACACATAAAGTTCAACTTTTCACTACATTTTTTTTTTTCAAGAACAACGCCATTCATTCTGAAATCGACATAATTTTCACCCGTCTAAAGTTGATATTCCTTTAAGTGGAAATTGGGGACAAAGAATTCTGTACACTTTAAGAGTTGGTATTGGATTAAGGCTCTAATCTTCCCACATAATGGCCGACCAAAGATGGCAAACATCGGAAAATATCGTGAAGAAACTGACATTTGCATTCATCATCACCTGCCTAGCCTTTTCCCAACTATGTTGGGGTCGGCTTCCAGTTTTACCGGATGCAGCTAAATACCAGTATTTTCAATGAAGCGACTGCCTATCTGACCTCCACAACCCAGTTAGTACCGGGTAATACGATACCCCTTGGTAAGACTGGTTGTCAGACTTTTTGGGCCTCTGGCTACCTAACGACTGTCAAAGCCGTTGACGCCGGCTGTTATTTGTATCTACAAATAACAGCCGGGACACGTAACGTGCTTTCCGAGGCACGGAGGAAACTCGGTATGTAATGGGTGGTCACCCATCCAGAGACCAACCTAGGCAAGCACGGCTTTACCTAACGATCCAACCGAGCGACTGTTATTATTTAGCCACGAGCTCCTCAAACTGACATTTGTACTATAATCAAAAATTTAAACACTACTGTGACACACGTACAGGACCAATTTAGTTTAATGTAAGTCTTAATTTTGTTTTGTCCTGTGCCAGTCTATAATAAACACTTTTTCTTTTAATTCTTTCTTTGATATACACCTACCTGCATTTAGCTTTCTTGGTGGGTTATGGGCTGCTCCTTCTCATAGGAAGGTGACCCGTGGTCCAACAGTGGGAATTTTAAAGGCTCATTAAGCTAAATTTGGAACGTCCTATTAGAGCGCCTCAGCTCTTTAATTCATGCTTTTGAACCCAATTTCTTCCTAACGCTATATGTACCCTTTACGTTATATGTATTTCACCCATCAGCCACGGAAAATTAGAGATAGCCAATGTTTTTCACCCGAATTGTCCCGTGCTCTTGAAACGGTACCCACCCTAAATGTGATACAAGCGTAAAGCCCACATTAATCCCATACAAATTGAGCCCTGTTTAAAAATAGCACCCTTGAGTCCCACGACAGAATAGATAGAAGTCCCACAGTGATCCGACTCACAAAATATGTCAAATTATTTGCATCGATATGTCAAACTTGGTACATTTATTTTAGTTCTGTTTTCACAGATAGAAATAGAAATCAGTAATTTGCCAATAATGTAGGTATACAGATATGATGGTATTTTCCATGAGAGTCCCGATACATTTTGCCATACGGCATGCAAAATTTATTTAACATAAAACATTCAGTAAACAGAAAAATAAACATCAAAGAAAATGTCAATAACTTAAACTCCAAATGGATGTCAATCAATTGAATTAAAAATAGCAGAAAATTAAGCTACAAATGTCAATAAATTAAATTTAAAAAATAAACTAAAAAACGAAAATAAAAACTAAATCTCAATCTCAATTAATTAAACTACAAAATGTCAACAAATTAATTTTAAGATGTCAGAAAATTCTATTACTAAATTCAGTTACAAATGTCAATAAAAAGTAAGTAAGTAAGTTGGTTGAAGTGTATGCAGATCAAATGAAGTGTCTGACTGTCAGACACTTTATTTGACTGCCAGTGTCAGACTCTGACACATCAACATCATTCATCATGACAGTGATAAGTTGTCAGTGTTTGAAACATCGGTCTGTATTCGTTAATAATAATTGCTGTTTTAAGATAAAAGGTACAGAATTACAGATTGATAATTAAATTTGTTTTGCATGAGTTATGGTGCGGGCCTTAGTGTTTGATACCTGAGTGAGCTGGTGAGTGTCTAATACCTGACAAATGGCTAAGGCAAAGTAAATGTCGGATGGCGCCACCATAGTTGGTCTCAATCTAATAACTGGGTGGTTGATGGCATCTACTACGGTTCTTATAGCCCTCGAGGCAGATGCTTGCGAGATATAGGTTCTTGCATTCTCACATAATATTTTTTGTAAACTCCCACTAGCTAAAAACGCGAGAGTGCTTATAACCTGGAATGAGAGTAAGTATTAGATATTTTTCCACTATATGGTGATTTATTTTATATTGATTTAGTAGTAATACCTTGGTTCGGTTGCAAATTCCTCCTCGACGTTTCGCCTTTGCTAGGAATGGTGAAATATCTTCTTCCAATTGTTTAATTAGCTCTTAAGGCAACCTGAATACCTTAATATAGGCTGTATCAGTAGTAAGAAGATCCATATATTTCGTATCACATGTGCCTGATGTTTTTTTTTATCTAAATTATCTCGACGCTTAGCTTCTTTCAACAAAAAAATCATACAAGAAAGACGAACTGCCATCTAAAGCATTAAAAATAGGCATAAACATTTCGGGAATTAAAGTACGGAAAACAAAACAATACTACAGCATTATATTAAAAAAATAACTTGTTTTACTCACATTTTAATTATTATTCAATGTACTCTGTGTCTATAACCAAGGAAACATTTACAATTTACAAGCTTTACGGTTTGACAGATAAAATAAATAATAAATAATAATAAATAAATATTGCTGGACATTACACACAGCGCCATCTAGTGCCACACTAAGCAACGAGGCTTGTGTCGTGGACACCAGATAGTTGATATACTACATAGATACTTTTTGTTTGTAAATACATACTTATTATACATATAAACATCCATGACTCGGAAACATAATTATGTCCATGCTCATCACACAAACATTTGCTCCGACCGGGATTCGAACCCGGGACCCTAAGAACGTAAGGCAGCCTCACTACCGCTGCGCCATTCGGGTCGTAAAAATCGAAGACGAAGGCACCGTTGTCGTTGTAGGCGAGGATGATTTGTGTTTCTGAATACCGTTTTTCATACATTCGGAACCATATTTTAGTTTTATGTCGCGCCGTCGACATCATTGTGGCGCTGCGATCGCGCAGTTTTAACTAGAGAATACCGTTATGTTTTCATCAGATGTTGCAACGATGATTTCTTGGTTGTAAAAATGTTTTGCCTTAGTGAATCGCACTCCTGACCAATGAGGTTAAGCTATTTTGAAATATAACATGACATTACCACATTTTCAACCAATGACGATGTTTGAGTACCAACTATGCTAGCGCCATTAGTTCCACAGTTAGCCTCCTCATTGTAGTGGTTTGACACATTACCACGACACTGTGGGCAGAAAGATTAGGCCTCGTTTACGAACTCAGCTGATGCGACTTTCCACGATATTTCACATTTTTTGTCCCATGAGTACCTAGTAGCTGCACAAGTCGCGTCGCGGTGACTGATGGTATGCTCTAAAAAATTCTCCATAGGCGATGGCGATGGTGGGTTAGAACTCGTACCACGAATGACTTGAAGTTGATGTTGTGGCGCGATTCCAACCTTTCGACCCTCAGAGTCCAGTTGGTCTTCACTTTCAAAAACTGCACCACTTCCTCAGTTGTCGTGGAGTGATGCAGACGTGAAACGTACAGCTGCGTCGTAGGCACAGCAGGACGTAGCAGCATGTTGGGTCCACTCGGTGCGGAACCGCACAAGTTACGAGAACAGGGCTTCTTCTTCTTCCTCCTTTCCACTTTGGTGAAGCCCTCCTCATCAACTTGGCTCGTAAACAATACGTTTCTGAAACTTCTGCGTTTCCCTGTATCGTACACTGATCCCCAAAAAGTAATTACGTCAGCAAATTACGCGGGTTCCGTATAATTTCATTTATTTTGTTGGTCCGTCTGCCGGTGCTTATTATAACATTTCGTTGTGGCTTCATTTCGGGATTAACGGATGTGCAGCTTGATTTACGATGGATGTTTGGATGTGGCAATTTTGTTTTGTTGATCATTTTACAACGAAACAAATTATATTGAGATACTGGATTTTTTTCTGCGGTTTTGCACGCGTGGAGCTCGGAAATTATCTCACGAGAAGGTATCTACAGGATGTAAACAACCTAAGTCGTCAACCAAGCATTCTGTACATCAAACTAAGTGACTTTACGCAAAAAATATTGCTGGGAAACGATTTTTTTTGGGATGAAAAATCATGTTTTGTGGTAGAACTCAATTTAACGCACTCAAAACATTGTGCTGATGGATGGCTTTAATAGTACGGGGGTCGTGAAGGTGTTTAAAGTAAAAATCTAACAATAAAAACTTGTATTAAAAAAAAAGCTTGACAAAATGTTGGAACTTTGACCCCCAATATCTCCGTAACTAGGTTGCCAGGTATGGTGAAGAACAAAAATTAATTGCAATGACGGGGAGAACAAGTGCCCTTCGGCTTTGTTAAGAGGTTATTTACACCCTTTATTATCGGGGTAAAAAGTATCCTACGTTCTAATGCTGATCATAATCATAATCAGATATCCCTATCAGCGACAAGACCGCCGTTTTACCCACAAAATTAGCAGTATTATAAAATAGCTGTGTTTCAATATTTGTCTACACTAATATTATAAAGAGGAAAGATTTGTATTTTTGTGTGTATGTTTGTAATGAATAAACTCAAAAACTACTGCACCAATTTAAAAAAAAAATTCACGATTAGAAAGCTACATTCACCTTGAGTAACATAATGCTATATTTTACCCCCGTACTCCCACGGGAACGGGAACTACGCGGGTGAAACTGCGTGATGTCCGCTAGTGTACAATACAGTATGGTGATAGCATATATCCTCTTGGGGAATTAAGGTAACATGAAGTACCCTATCCAAAACTTTCAAAATGAATTAAAGATTCAATCCATGTTTTTACGACCCATATCACATTGTCCGATTGTTTATTGGACTAATTAATAAATGGGTTTCATATTAAATTCACTACGACCCATTTTGAGCACAGAGAGAGAAAAATTGAAGGTCCAATTAAAAAAAAAAAGTATAAATATAATATATAAAAGTATAATATAAGAATTGTTGGCTTCTGAATTTTTTTGACGGAAATCTGATTATTTCATCATCTGCCTAGCCTTTTCCCAACTTTTATTGGGGTCGGCTTCCAGTTTTACCGGATGCAGCTGAATACCAGTATTTTACATGGAGCGACTGCCTATCTGACCTCCACAACCCAGTTAGTACTGGGTAGTCCGATATCCCTTTGGTAACTGGTTGTTACCACTGACTACTTGTAACGACTGTCAAAGATCACAAATGACAGCCGGGACCAACTGCTTAACGTGTTTTCCGAGGCACGGAGGAAACTCGGTGTGTAATTGGTGGTCACCCATCCACAGACCAACCTAGGCAAGCACGGCTTAACCAATAGATCGACCCGAGTGGCTGTTATTATTTAGCCACGAGCTCCTCTGAAATCTGATTATTTACGACCATTAAAATTGATTTCGTTTTTCTCTTGGTTTAATTCTATTGTTGTATCAGTCAAATTCCTGATAAATTATTTAATGTAATTTCATACACAAGATCAAACAAAATTAGACATCAAAACTCTGCGATATGATAAGTAAACAGAATAACAATATCTAAACACTGTAATTTGAATATTTTACTTTTATTCATGGAAAAGTTCAAGGCAACGACTAGAAAGTTGAATATGTCGTTTTTTTAGTTCCAAATTTCCGGCGGTTTTTTTTAGGGGCTCTGAGGATCTAGCACGAGGAAGGGGTCCACAAGGACCGATGCCTTCCGGGGTTGCGGGACTGTTCGAAAGAGATACCGTGGGCCCGGTTCACAAAGGGCGATGAAGGAACATGGATGGGTTTTAGTCAGTAAAAATCTGACACTCCCTCCTGCTCCGCCTAGAGCAGGAGGAGTAATTTGATGATTTCCAATCCGAAAAAAAAGGTCCTAGCACGAGCGCGTGGTGTAGACATAACAGTAAGACTTCTACGGTTACACGAGGGGTCGTTCGACTACTTATGTTGCCAGTGTTAAACTTATAAGACATGTTTGTAGTGCATGTGAAGAGAAATGCGATGCTTTGGGCATTTGTTTGCGATTTTTCCAAGCCATTTGATTGCGTTCTTCATGAAACGTTAATCAGGAAACTCCGCTACTACGTAATCCGAAACAACGCTCTGGATCCTCTTACCTCTACAATACCTCTCTCTCTGAGTAATAGGATCCAGACAGTAGACGTTAACGGAAAAAGATCTGCTGGAACTTAATAACAATGGGAGTACCGCAGGGCTTAATTTTTGGTCCTCTCTTGTTTCTTATTTATATTAATGACTTGCTTTATCTCATACAAGATAACAACGATAATTATAATGTTGTTTGCAGATGACACTTCGCTTTTGTTTAAACTTAAACGTCAGCAGCTAGTTACTGACGATGTAAATAGCGAGATTAATACAAATAAATATGTCAATCTCCAATCTAAAACCAATTCAAATTCAAACTATTTATGTTATAATTGACGTGCGTGAAGTGACTATCAATCCACTAAAATAAAGTAATATTACGCAACTAATTGCTACCTAAATATGCCTTAATAACACCGCCACGGTTTGATAACGATCTAAGGTGACTGAATTTATAAATAAATATATACTTTAATATTAAAAGAATTAAGGTTGACCTTTCAGTGACGACGTCTTAGCTGTGAAAGTAGTTTCAGGGAAGTTTCATTACGTAAGAAGTTACGAAGTTAGGCAATATACTTAGTATAGTAGTTATATATAATTATGTATTTTATAGGTAAGTTAAAGATTTGAGTCGTTAGATAAGCCCTACCACGTCAAAAGATCACGTTTTATTGAAAACTAGCGGACGTCACGTGGTTTCACCCGCGTAGTTCCCGTTCCTGTGGGAGTACGGGGATAAAATATAGCCTATGTTACTCAGGGTGAATATAGCTTTCTAATGGTGAAAGCATTTTTGAAATCAGTTCGTTACTTCCGGAGATTACCCCCTACAAACAAACTTACAAACATACAAACTTACAAACAAATGTTACCTCTTTATAATATTATAGTATAGATGACATTTACACACACACGCATGGACGCACGTACACAGTTGTACCAGTGATGAATGATGATAGATAATAATAAATTGTAATACTTACCTCGGCGCCTCACCGCACTTGTAATATGGCTACTCAAACACGTTGGTGACGGAAATAACTGACCATATTAGCACAGGAATCTTCCTAGTTTAAGCCAATTTGCACAAATTTTGAATCACGCCACTTACACTTAAGGCCAATTTTAAGGTACAATTTATTATAAATTGTAAAATAGTTTAAGTTCTTGAACCCAAAAAATATTGCTTATTATTAGCTGAATAAGCTCTCTCTCACTCATACTAAAAATCGTGAAATGTGTGAGCTTCACTCTACTCAGTGTGAAAAGTCATTCGTTTGTGAGGGCAAATCAAACGAATTAAATCTTTGATCTCATACAAGTGCTGAGTTTCTTATAGTTGAAATTCAGAGGAGATTTTCCCCGAAAAAATGTGGCACTCATTAACTTGTAGGTAATATTGAAAAAGAGGAGAAGCGAATATTTTGTAATTTCCTGGAAAAGAAATCCATTTAAGTAGGGACTTTAACAGTTCTGCTTCATTTATTGACCTGGACAGTTCTGTTGTTTTCCTCATTTAAGTCCTGGAGGGAGTAATTAGTTGGGCACGAAGGCAAGGTTACCGACGTAGCCCGAAGAATTGCCAACTTAAGTGGCAGTGGGCAGGGCACATTGCTCGCAGAACGGATGGCCGATGGAGCCGAAAAGTTCTGGAGTGGCGACCGCGAACTGGAAGACGTTGCGTTGGAAAGCCTCCCACTAGGTAAACCGATGACCTGTTGAAGGTTGCGGGAATCCGCTGGATGCGAGGCGCACGGGACCGGTCAATGTGGCAACACTTGGGGGAGGCCTATGCCCACAGTGGACGTCTTGATGATGAAGGCAAGAGAAAAAGTGTAGCATATCCTGTGCGTGTGTTGTGTGTGTTCTTGTATTGTCACAGTGACCATCTAAAACATCCCAAACATTTGTAACATTCGAACTAGTGCGTCTTCAAAACCAGCGTATTGCCGAACATTCAGTAAACAGTGTGGTCGCAAAAGTAGTGTATTCCTTTGTCCTTAAACGCCCATAGCACTAGGCTTACAAATAGGTAGATTCAGAATGTCACTGTCTGTGTGTTATTTGTATGCAACACGGGTAGTTTCACGTGCGGTCACTAGGTGCAGCTTAACGGTTAGCTGTGCATAGCTTCTGTGCAAAAGTAAGGGTTCACACTTCTCATTAAACTGAAGAATGAAGGTAACTACATCCTTGGTTCTTATCCGGTGGTACCTATTAACGAAAACGGTTGTTATTATGAAGAAAATCAACGACAGATTAGGAATGCTGGCTAATCCTGGTGGTGGTTCTGCTGGTTTTCATGTCAATGACAACATTTTATTGGCCCAGAAAATAGGGACAAGTATTAACATTAACATCCTGAGAACAGTAGCGGAGAGCTTTCCAAATGTAAAACATTTTGTACAGAGGGTATAAAATAAGTGATTTTAAAACTGAGTTATTAGCACTATGAATTTTTGTTAATGAAATAAAATTAATTTTTAATACACTTCCTTGAAAACTGGTCCATAACGCACTACGATTGGGTACAACATGCAATGTATTTCACACGTGTGCGATTTTTTCCATTTTCCAACACGTGTGCGGGAATGAAAATTGCCACAGATAACTATACCTATACTTAGTCCAAATTGGTTCAATGCCTATAGTCTGAGGTAAATCTTTTTTTAATTTCGGCAAAGCACTACGCGTCTTTACGGCATAAATATTTTTTTAATATTCAAATTGTGTTTATAAATAGAATATCATAGATAAACATGATTATTAAAAACTAATAGTTACTTTTATACACAAATTAACATTTATTTGTGTTCTTAATTCAAAAATATAAAATAAATCTATTTTTTATATTAGGCTGTTTAACGGCTTCATACCTTTGCCTCTCCTTCAACCTGGCGAAACCAAAGCGCGAAAAAAAAAAAAAGAAAATTAAAATCATAGTTTCATAGTTCGTGACAAAAATACTTTTCGTTATTTTATTTTATTTCTTCAAAAGTGTATTGAAAAACGTCGTTTGATACACGTGGACATTTGTTATTGCAATTCTCGGCTCAAAAACATATAATTCCGCCTCGAATGCAATAACAAACTTTCTCCACTTGTATCAAAATGTACTATTATTGCATTCAGTTAATCATTAAACGTAGAGACAATAAACAAACAGACTAAGATTATAAGCACGTCCTGTAATGCCCCTGGTATGTTTTTTTTTTTTTGCAAAATACATTTAATTTAAAACTGAACAAAAATAAATTGACCCCCAACTAAATGTGTGTGAACAAGATATTATCTATGCAAATCAACCGTACACGCCACCCCTAGTGAGGTGGTACAGTGACCTGAATTTACTGAATTACGTATTCTGGCTACGCGGTCAGGCTAGTACGAACTGTCAATGAAATTCCGAGAGACCGGTTCGTACCGGTTTTTTTAGAATGGGCAGTTGGTGGTTCATAGAATGAGAGTAGGTATACCGTTTGTTACAATGCAATAGACACATGGATTTGTAATTTGAGCGGGCGAAATTGAACGCAATTTTCAGGAGGTTATAGGTGAAATTGCAATAAGAGTTGTGGTGCGATGTAGCAGTGACAGCTTAGTGATGTGACCGTCGGACTGCCAAGTCATAGGTCTCGAGTTGGAACCCCTAACATCTGATTTTCGGAATACATGTGCGTATTCTAGGTTCGGTGAAGGAAAACATCGTAAGGAAACCAGCATGCCTGAGAGATATATTTTTTCAACAGTATGTAAATCCAAGTTAGAATATTTTTTGATAATCTAACGGACTAATTTGATTTTTTCAGTACACATGCCTTATTCTTTTGTCTTAACATGAATCTTAATAAGTTCACTAATAGTTTACTTTTCTTTTGTTACAGGTATGTGGGTGGTAATTTTTCGACGAACACCATTATTAAAATAAACAATTTGTTTAACTTAAAAAAGTAACCATGGGTAAGTAATACAATTTTTTTCTTAATTTATTTATTTGCTCTCATGCAAATCACACATTTTACAATATTACTCTCGGTTTTTGTACATGTATCCTGTCAGGGCACTGCAAAGCACAATGCTGGTTTGCTGTTGAGTTTTTGAATTTTCCATTAATATTAAAAAAAAAATGAGTCAAAACTTAGCAAAAACACAATAGATTACATTTCATTTGGGCCTATTTGGCGCAGCCGTGAGACACACAATGTGATTTCTCTTATTTCTCTGTTTAGTTTTAAGTTTTTTTTAATTTTTTATTGTGTAGTTTTAAAGTTTCTTATTTTTTATTGTATGCTTATTTTGTTGTGTGTACTTGCGGCTAAAGCCAAATAAATACGTTTTCTTTCTTTCTTTATTTAAAAATATGTCTAAAAGTTGTTATGATGTCCAGTTAGCAGTAATAAACACTATACAATAATACACGTAAGATCATAAATATAAGTCAGATTGAATGGAATAAAATGGGCAAGTAATATATGATATAATTACAAAATCTCTAATATTTACAAGACATTACAACTGAATCTATAATTTTATTCGATTTAGCGATCAGTTAATATAAAAAACGATTGATATAATTTAAAAGTTACTAATTTTTAAAAGCATAACGTACATTGAATATAAAATCGATTAATATACCACTCAAAGACATAAAACTTATTTAGTATAATATCATACAATGCGTGGTTTTTATTTATGTGTAAAAATATGCAAACAAGCATACACCATGCATGCAGTAGGCATGGAAACAAGCATACACCATACATGCAGCATGCAAGCAAGCATGCAGCAAGCAAGCAAGCTTGCAGCATGCAATCAAGCACACAGCATGCAAGCAAGCATGCAGCAAGCAAGCAAGCAACATGCAGCAGGCATGGTTTCTGTCACGGCTCCGGCACTGCGGGGCTCCGGCGGTCCCATGCGAGCTTATCATCGCAGATGTGGTTCACGCTCACCACCGCGGCTTCGGCTTGCTGGCCGGCTTGCCCCTCCGCGCCTAAGCAATTTTAAATAACACTCTAGCGGTAGGGCAAACGATAGGCCTAATGATTTTCGATTAAATAAACGTTATATCCTATAACGTTATATGAAATAAGTTTTAGAGTATACAAATGTTATATCTAAAGAAATTATATCAACAGTTGGTATAACTCACGTTTATTATATCTTGTGAACGTTATTGAAATGAAAATATACCAAATAACTTTATATGTTAAGAGACGCACCCGAATAAAATAATAACAATAATAAGGAATAAGGAATAGGTCTTCCTTACGTGTCGATTTGTCGATTCACACTTAAAAAAGACAAAAGTACTACCAGTTTGTAGCCATCTGCACAGATCCCATTGATTTCGTTTAAATCCTGGAAATTCGAATAGGTACATCGCTATCAATCGGTGTCGAATAAAAAATCAACAAAATAAACATCTCTACCCTTTCAAACTCTCATTTGCACGTCCATTACAAAGCTATTACACCTCATATTCCTGTTACGCCCTCTTCTATTGATTGAATCTTGTTGGAAATTTCCAATTTTCCTCACATTATGTTACGAAACTTAATTTCCTTGCCGCCATCACGAAATGCTTCGATTATTGCACAATTTTAAATTGAAACTGTCGTACAATAGAAATGGTGGTACCTTTAGTGCTATGGTGGGCCATAGAACCAGCTGTTCTACGTACTTTTACGTGAATAATAATTATGATGTAGTTGGATTTTTTCGTCGACTATAGTGATGTTATTATAAGTTGCCCAGGAAGACCAATCCTTAGTGTCTCATGGAGAAAATAATAAAAAAAAAACAACTGATTTAGGAAAAACTGAGATAATTTAAACAAAAATAAATTATTGAAAATTAATTATTGTTAAACTTATATTGTCACTTACGGGATATCTTCCGTGATAATAAATTGTTTTGAGCTCCCGATATTTCGACGCTGTTGCAAGCGCCATGACCACCACCATCCACCACCACCATTCATCCATCCACCATCCACCCGCATTCTCCAGTCAACCCGCGATCATGGCGCTTGCAACAGCGTCGAAATATCGGGAGCTCAAAACAATTTATTATCACGGAAGATATCCCGTAAGTGACAATATAAGTTTAGTTTTAAACCGTGAAAGCTTAAAACAGTGTTTAATTATTGTTGTCTAGTCATTAGTTACCACTGTAACAAAACGAGGTTTTTAACATGATATTCCCGAATATGTGACTGCAATTCCATCTAGCAAAAATAAAGTCGGGAAGAACATCGATGTAACCACCTCAATAAAATAACAAACACCAACTAAATAATTTGGCATTATGTACTTTGAAATTTTTTTATTGACCTACGCTTTCAGAAACTTTGAAAAAGTTACAAAATATGTACTTAACTTATTGTTTTGGGTTCCAAATACATTAAAAAGTCAAGGTTTCGAGTAAAAAAACTTTTAAGAAACAAATACCGCATTCCATTTATCTCATAAGTCATAAACTTTTAATCGTTTGTGTCATTTAAAATAGCTTTTGTTCAAAACAAACTCTTCTAAGATAAATAGTCTTTACTAAATAAACATAAGAAAATATCTGTCTGACTCTAAGCATGTTCCAGTTTATTTGAACATTTTATTTCTGTCAAGAATTTGGATATAAATCATACTCTTTTTAAATATTTTACTAAGGGCAGTGACATAAAAAATTGTTTGGGTTTTTGCCAAAAAAATGTTCTCACAGAATACATAGAATGTCATTATAGAACGTTATTATTTATGTACAGACAAGGATTCTAAGACATTGTATTATTTTTTATTATTTACACTGGCAACCCACACACAACATTTTTCATTAAATTAAATAAAAGAAAACTTAAATGTTATTAATAAATGTCTCTAAATGTTTTTGGGATAATAAAGAAATTATCGGTTGTTAGAAAAGTGGTAAAATGAGTTTTTTTCTGTAGTTATAATAGTTAAGATGGCGTAAAATGAAAGATGGTGCGACCTACGTCATTACAGATGTTTAAGATATTTTTATGACTACTCTGGAATTTAAATAAAATCCTGCACGGCAAGAGCGTGTTAAGACTAGAATGCTAATAATAGAAAATAGAGTATTTGAATGAAGCTCTTTCTGGAGGAGAGGAAAACAAAACATTTTCTTGTCCTGTATTTAATAACATATTTTTTTCCCATTCAGAGAAAAATATGCTTTTATTTTAACAAAAATATGGATCTCTGTTGTAACACAAACGCTGTATTTCAATGAACTAAAACTACACTCCGGAACTCTACAAAAACTTACTTTCAACAATACCATGATTTAAAAACTCTAAGCCCTACCTCCATCAACGTACAATATTTCCTACTCGACACGATAACGTGAAACTTTACAAATAAATCCGCTGCTTTTATGGCCCCACAGCAAGCTGGACGTGCTGTTATTATTTGCTATTTTTCAAGCTATTGCGATGATTGGTGTTCGTGAACTGCTTACTGAACAGCATTTGGCCGACTTCGAAGAGAAATATTGTGTGTTTAGCACATTTCTGGATGTTATTTTCGCTGATGTAGGGAATGTAATTGGAATGGATGAAGTGAGTGTGAAAATGCTGACTCAGACTAGAACAATGTAATAACAGAAATATTATTTTCTGTAGTTTGTCTATTGTTTCTGCTATTACAGTGTGGCTGTGTTTTAGTTTGAAAGGTGTGAATAACATACTAAGTGAATAATTCTAATATCACGTTTGAGCTAATAAAATATCTTATTCTTATCACACATGTGATATTAGGCGACCACAGTAGCTAAATTAGCAACTTTATTTGTGGTGGATCAAACTTCGTTTGAAATAATGTTAGAATAAAGTTCCAATGAGCTTGCACTAAAAAGTGGTTGTTACGTCAGTCACTGCGGGCCGATATTAGTAGTTTTTTTTGCGATTTACAAAAAATCTATTGATTGGACTAAAAAAATAAACACTATCATGCTAATATGTTGCTTGTAGAATTATTTACCAAAAAATCAGAATGATCGCATGTATTTTAGTATAGTTTTTACTTGTTAAAAGAAATATTTAGAGATAAGTTCGTGATTTTTTTTATCGCGTAAAATTAGTTGTATTATGATAAATGATAAATGATGTTTATTTTGCTAGTAGGTTTTTACAAACACTTTTACACGTCACTTTTTTAAACTAGATGGGGCCGGTGTTTCGTACCTGACTACTCTGAGAAGAAACAGCCGAAACAAACTCAGAGATCATAGTCTCTTTTAAAGTCCAGACAATTTTGCTCAATTCACATGAGGACTATGCAGATTAGTGTCTGAGATGGTCTTTTGAAGAAAGAACCATACAGATTTGAGTGGACCTGTCCAGTCAGTGCAAGCATTTGTCAGTTAACGTGTAGCTCGACTTATAACTCAAGGAGCTCAACGAAACGACGAACAATACCAAAGAAAGGATATTTGGGTAGGTCGCTTAGAGTACTCAAACTGTCAGACAGTTGTGGGAAAAAATAAACAAAAAATATAAATGTGACCCACATGGTCCCCACATTCACAATAATCATATAAAATTCATAACAAGTTCTATTCAAAAAGAATGTAAATAAAAATCACAAAAATCATTAAAAGGCACAATGATGATAAAAAAAGTAAAATACTTAACAAAATAAGTGTTCATGTCAAATCAGTAAATGTCAATTAAAATAATAAAAAAATAATAAAGTAAAAAATAATAAAATACATGTCAAAACATTAAATGTCAGAGTGTATAAAAAATAATAAAATAATATGTTTTCAATACACTATCATACTAGCATATATCCTGAAGGATATCACATAGTTTTCTGGTTTTGTTTATTGTAGTGAATCATATGCTTTTTTGCGTTTAGCTCCTATGTAGTCCCCTTAAGAATTATTCATAATGTCCAAAAGTCACCGTAAACATTTCCAATGAGTTTTGGGGTCTGTAATCTTCAAAATGAAATATCTGGGCCATATACATTTTTGATTTTCAAAAGATGATTTTGTAAATTGAGACAGGATTTTACGATAAATCATTATTTAAAGCGACAGTGATAAATATTTCTCATCAGCGAGTAGGTATTGTAAAACTTTTCGATTTTAGTTTGAAAGGTGATTAATATTTTAGTTTGAGCAAAGTTATGAATATTGATGAGTAATGACTCTACATTAAAATTATAACCTATCACTCGATTAATCAGTGGATGTCGTAAAAGGTGATTAAAAGGATATTATTTATAACCAGAAGTTTCTTTATGTCTGCTAATAACAATGATATATAAACTATAGATACGTTGTCCGCACTCTAAAATGACAACATGAAATGAAGCCAATTGGCCACATCGCGCTTAGTTACGCACCAACCTGTCGCGCGACGCTACGTTTGTTTATAATTTAATAAATCCTGTGACGTGACTGAAGATGTATATTTATCTCCCTCTCGCAACAGGCATCCCGCCGTTCGGTGTCATATTTTCTTTCTCTTTCTTCACGCTTATAAGTAGTTCTAGTATTTTCGCCGTTTTTAAGCGCCGCGATGTTGGTTCATGACGTGTCTATATATAATACGTCATTGGCTAATAATATCAAACTGTAATGACCAATCAGTAGCAACCACGGAGTCTGGATTCGTGCCCAATTGATGGCAATAAACTTACCCCCTATTAAACGGGACTTAAACATAACTGGAGAAATGTGGACATAAGTGATGATAAGATGTCATCATCATCATCATTTCAGCCGAAAAACGTCCACTGCTGGACATAGGCCTCCCCCAAGTGTCGCCACATTGACCGGTCCCGTGCGACTTGCATCCAGCGGATTCCCGCAACCTTCACCAGGTCATCGGTCCACCTAGTGGGAGGCCTTCCAATGCAACGTCTTCCGGTTCGCGGACGCCACTCCAGAACTTTTCGGCCCCATTGGCCATCCGTTCTGCGAGCAAGAAGATGTATTGACCAATATATCCGCCAAGAGCGATAATTTTAAGGAATTGCTCACGAATTCCATTTGCATGTGTCATCAATTTTTTTCTTTATTCTGTAAACATTCAACTTTCATTTTACTTCAGTTACGAATAAGACCTTTTCAATTCTAAGCACACATACGCGCGGGCGCTTTTTGTACGCGACTTTTCTTTATCGCGCGATTTTCAACAGCAGCCGGTCTATTACGTATCTCTGTTGACAGCTCGAAATGATAGTAGCTGGGCTCAGTGTCCATCAATTAACTGTTAAAAGGTTATTTTCGTGTTATGTGTTGACTTGATTATTCGCGATCAAATATGACGTCATTGGTTGTCATCGTGGCTGATAGTCACCGTCACTCATTTTGACAGACGCTTTCGTATCGATACTTACATTATTTCGATTACGTAAGCATAGTGGACAACAAATTGATGACAACTGAGTTTGAAGTGGCTTTCGTAAAAGACGTTACACCGTACCCGGACTGTTAGTCACCGTAAAGTGATATCCACTCAGTGCGATACGTAATACCAATATTATGACATTCTCGGTTGTCATCAAAGTTCGGTGTACAACCGAAGCTTGATAGTCACTGTATATCAGAAAGATACGTAATAGGCCTACTGGTTTAGTATCGAGAGTTGAAAGTCCATTTACTGACGCAAAGTCAAAGTAATTTATTTCAAAACAATATACATTGTGTAGAAATTTTGTAAAATAAAACTACAAACTAACACAACAATCGCAGCCAAAAAAAAATAAAAAAATTACAAATTCAAAACGATAAATAATCTATGTTTAATTTAAAATAATTAATAATACAATAAAACAAATGGTCAAATATTGGAAAAACGAAAATTAAATAAAATTAGTATTTAGTTTTAGTTAGTTTTTTAGTATTTTGACTTTGACTTTGACCCTCTCCATCCATCAACATTCATGTCCATCACTTACGTCACGCACTAAAGAACATCGTTGCGATAAAAAAGCGTCCGTGCATACGCGGGGTATTACATTTACAGTCTACAAAACATATTTTTCATACAAATTGCTTGTCTCGCGTCGGTCAGTTCTAAAACTATTTATTCACATAGATAGAGTTGTAAAGTTCTCCGTATTTTCGCATTTCCAGCTTCCCACTGGCCATTTGCTTGTGCAATTTGAAACGAGTGTAAAACGAGTGCAACATGAGTGCATTTGTTATTTCGTCGTGACAAGGAGTGATCTCTTGCGCTCTCGCTACAAATGTGGCGATATTGTGTGAGCTACGGCAGTGGTCACTGGTGGACTGTATTGCGTACTCTGTGGCGCTGAAGTTCGCGGGTTTGAAGCGGTATAATGCCAGGGCATGCAGTCTCGACATAAATAGCCACAAATTCGCTAACTTTTGTTTGCTAATTACTAACGCCAAAATTTGATTGCATTAGTGATGATTGCGAGTAACGCAAGTCTCTACATCCAAGACGCGTTTCTCGCAAGCATCATCATTGCAACCGAATTTATTCGATATCTATGTCGAGACTGCCTGCCCAGTCTCGACAGAGATAACGACAAAATCGCTAACTTTCGATCGCCGATTACTAACGAATATATTCGGTTGCAATAATTATGTTTGGAAGAAACGCATCTTGGACGTTGAGACTAGCGTTACTAGCAAGCATCATCATTGCAACCCAATTTATTCGTTAGTAATTAGCAATCAAAACTTAGCGAATTTGTCGCTATCTATGTCGAGACTGCCTGCCCTGCATAGGTCTGTAGTATTGAAAAAACTAATTAAACTTTCAAATAACTGTTTTTTATTTGCTGTTTAAGAGAAAGTCTGATTACTAACACTACACGCCCCACAGTATATGTCCCACAATGCGTCCTAAATTTCTATTTTTTCCGTTTAAATACAGAAATGTTTTTTTATTTGAAATCCTATTTATAAAACACCGGGGGTACTTTGAGCGCATGATAAATAAATTGTTGGAAACCCTCCTATGCTACGCTGTTGGTTAACATAATAATTATGTGAAATTGTCAAGAAAAAAAAGTTGGTGTCGTTAGTTCCGAGTATAGACGAGCGTCAAAAATCATGCAGCACTATACACTTATACAGGGTGAAATCCCACACCAGCACACACGGTTATCAAGTATTTAGTACAGTACGATTCACGAAAGATCACTGCGCCGAAGGCATATTTTTTTTTTTCCCTTATGAGGTGCGGGGTGAGGCGTGGGCGGAATGCGTCAAGACCGGAGCGACGCCATTGGTGCTAACATTAAAATATTATTTGTCTTGAGTCTTTTCTTCATGAGTATACAGGCGCAGACGGCTGCCATTTGTGGTCATCTTTCGTGAATCGTACTGTACATCATTCTGACACCACATAGAAAATTTTCATTGTTTTTTTTTTTTTTTAATCAAATTTTTTTAATCAACCGCTCTTTTTAATTTGGACTAAATAGAACGGTCGAAACAAAACACTTTCAACTAGTAGAAAGCGTCTCGTATTTAATAAAACGTTCCTATTATAATATCTAGTCTATACATAAAAAAAACGTAACCATCAACACGCAAAATATAGAAATCGCTATCGCTACCTCCCCTGCTCATTTCCAAGCCCCACACGACAGCTGCTAACTATCTAGTTTTCTGTTTTGTTTCACCGAAGACACTTGAAGTTTACCAACTGTTGTTTTTGTTATCTGTGGCACTTGTGTGTAAGGAGGAACTTGTCTATGGTACGAGAGCGTGCATGTCACTAATTGAGCACATTTATAGCATTCGCAAGTGTGTGGTATTATTTACTGGGTTATTTTTGCTGGGAATTTTGTAAGAGGATTAAAATAAATGTATTGGTAGAGATTGTTCTACAGGAGCTCGTGTATTTAGTAAAAGTCTGACACTCCCTCCTGCTCCACCCTGAGTGGGAGTAGTAATTTGTAATTTCCCATCCAAAAAAAAGAAGCGGGTCGATTTTTAAGGTTAAGCCGCGCTTGCTCCTTTATTCCCGTCTGCCACCAGCGGTCCGCCACCACTGGTGGCAGTTGCAACTGTTTGTCGCATGTACCACCACTGGTGGGGGTTGCGTCGGTGGAGTCGCATTTGCCCCGAATTCTGCCACCACTGGTGGCAGATGATACTTAAATTAGTGGAATCCTAGCCGTCTGACACCATCAAGTATTTCATGTGGATGGGCGACCACTCATCCGAGTTTCCTCTGTGCCTCAGAAAGTACGTTAAGCCGTTGGTCCCGGCCTGCCTTTTCCCAACTGTGTTGGGGTCGGCTTCCAGTCCAACCAGATGCAGCTGAATACCAGTATTTTATATGGAGCGACTGCCTATCTCTGATCTCTACAACCCAGTTAGTACTGGGTAATACGATACTCTTTGGTAGGACTGGTTGTCAGACTCTCGGGTGACTACCTGTAACGACTGTTAAAAATCTACCTAGAACATAAATAGGTTAAGTCGCACTTGCCTAGGCTACTCCGTGGATGGGTGAACATACACTACATACAAAGTTCCAACCGCGTGCCTCGGAAAGCACATTAGCTGTTTGTTCCGGCTATCATTTGATACGTATCAACCCGTATCTGTTATTTTTTGGCCACACTCACACTTAAGTCCTTATTAACGTTCAAAAGGTGTGACGTTTAAAAATGTTAATTTGAATCAATGACATTTGATTTTGATTTCTCGTGATGTTTTTCTGTAGCTTTATGCGAAAAAGAATAGAATAGAGAATTTAGATAAAAGCCTTACTCCAGAGATAAACAGTTTTTTTTTTGAATGATGGATGATAGATAGAGTATAATTAAAATTTCAATTTAGATTTATTTTTAAGATAAACTTTGATTTTCTTCGAACTTTTTAAAGAAAAACTGGCTAATTTTATTAGTTCTTTTCGTAATCTTAATACTTTAATACTGAAAGTTTGATAGGTAATTAGAGATCTTATTTTTTGATAAATCTTAAGTTAATATTCATTATAATGTTAACTTATGATGGATTAGCAACCCGCCCACGGATTTTACGATTTGATGAAACAATTTCTGATTAATTTGCAAGGTGGATGAACTAAAACCTTCCATAATTAATTTCCGTAATGATGTTGAGACCTACAACAAAATCCATTGTACAGTTAAACTGTAGGTATGTAAGAAGAATGCGGACACACGAAAATAGACTCTACTTTTTAAAATGTAGAGTTGGATATAGAAAGCACACATTGAACGCAATACATAAAGTAACAGATGTTTGAATAATAAAAGAAAGTAATTTTACTAAACAGTTGTATTCCAAATCACTAGAAGATTTAATCTGACTTCAAAAATAGACGTCAATTTGATCGTTATCATTAATGTAAAATCATAACACTGCCCAAACCGAGATAACAATCAGTAACTTTACCTGTCCCTTGTAATCGTTTAAAAAGAGTCGTAGAGGGAGGGGGTACAGTCGGTTACATAAGTAGTAGTTATATCTATTTTTAAATTTTCAGAATTAATTTATTTAGTTATACAACGGAGACTTGGTGTTTGCCATTAAAATAATGAACCATGCCGATTGAATTTGCAATGATACATCTAGAACCTGAGCAAACTGAGTTTATTATTTATTTAACACTTCAAGCACAAAGTACAGAGGCGGACTTAATGCACGCTTAATCACCTGGAAGACACTGATGAATTTCTTAGAAATAAGTTCTTATTTTTGTTGTTGTTCGCGATGGAAAGTCAAAATTAATTCTTTTTCCTTCAAATATTTTGGAATATAATAATTATTGTAGCAGTTTATTGTTCCATATTAAATAAAAACAAAAAAATATAAAACTAGATTTAGCAATAAACCACGGCCTACTCCCATCTCACGGAGAAAAGAAGCCTGTGTCCCATCAGTGGGAATTTTATAGACTAAAGAATCGTCATCTGCCTAGCCTTTTCCCAACTATGTTGGGGTCGGCTTCCAGTCTAACCGGATGCAGCCGAATACCTGTATTTTACATGGAGCGACTGCCTATTTGACCTCCACAATCCAGTTAGTACTGGGTAATACGAAAAAAAAAATGAAAAAACGGTATACCCCTTGGTAAGACTGGTTTTTAGACTTTTTGGGCCACTGATTACCTATAACGACTATCAAAGATCTGCAAATGACAGCCAGGATCAACGGCTTAACGTGCTTTCCGAGGCACGGAGGAAACCCGTTATGTAATGGGTGGTCACCCATCCACAGACCAACCTAGGCAAGCACGGCTTAACCTAAAGATCGACCCGAGTGGCTGTTATTATTTAGCAACGGGCTCCTAAGCTAGACTAAAGAATGTTGAACTTTAATTTACAGCACAAGTTTCATAAAGCAATTTCCACTTTCTATTACAACGTACCTACAGCTATTTATTTTAATACATCAAGTGACTTATGTTGCTGCCAGTACCAAAGACCATTAATTCAGTTTTATCCACAGGAAGTACGAAGCACAGGTGCGGCCATCTTGGCTGTACAATAAATGTCAAACGCATTATGTAGGCGCCTTAGGCATTATGTCCCATCGCTGGTGATTAGCGAGAAGCGAGTCGAGTAAGAGCAGCGGTGGCCCAGTGGTAGCGGCCCCGACTAGAGCAGCGGTGGCCCAGTATTGGCGGCCCCGACTTACGAACAGTAAGTCGTGGGTTCGAACCCAGACAGGCGCATTACTTTGTGTAATTTATTTCATGACCACTGCTCTCAAAACAGTGAAGGAAAACATCGTGAGGAAACCGGAATGTCCTAGAACCAAAAAATTCGAAGACATGTGACATCTACCAATCCGCACTGGGCCCGCGTGGTGGATTATAGCCCATTTCCGCTCATAGAGAGGAGGCCTGTGTCCCAGTAGTGGGAACATTAATAGGCTGATGATGATGATGATGATGAGTAGAGTAAGCAACTGAGAGCATAATCAGCCTTTAGTATTCCCACTGCTGGTACACAGGCCTCCTCTTTTAGACGGGGAGTGGGCTCTAATCCACCACGCTGGCCAAGCAGGTTGCTAGGTGTCATACATCTGCGAATTTTTGGTTCTAGAACAGTTTTCTTTCACCGTTTTGAAAGCAGTTTTGTTTTTTTCAATAATAATTATATTTTACTACGAAACGACTTCTGTTTTGGAGTACTGAAAACATTTTGCCGATGAATGCATTGAATAGTACAGGGGTCATGGATGTATTTAAAGTAATTAACATAAAAAACCTTGCATTTCTATAATGAAAGTTAAAAATTTGACCAAAAATTTGAAATATCTATGTAACTAAAAGAAAAGGTTCCCATGTATGGTACAAAACAAAAAAAACATATCGCGGTCTCTTTACACCCAATATGTATGAAAATGGTCGCTTCCTTGTCGACCGAGGGGCAGGTGCCTTACGTCGGTATCGCCTTACAGACAATTAATATTGTAAGGAGCTGGCTCTAATGGAACTTGGGACGGTAATGACAGTTTGGCTGATGAAATGAGGATTTAGCTGTGGATCTTTTTAAATAATAAGTAATTTATTATTCTGTCATAGTTTTTACAACAACATTCTAAATTCTGTATGACGGGTTGATGTTAATAAGCTCGCCGTTTATTACGAGAAAAATCAAAATCAAAGCATTTATTTCAAGTACCTAAGCCAGTTACAGGCACTTTTGAACTGCCGAAACAAAGATGAAAATTAAATGTAGATACAAAGTGCTGAAAGTACTGTAGTTGCCCATTCCCTAGCGTAGATCTCTATGGAGAAGAACGGGCAAGAAACTCCATAGACACTCTTTTAAATCAGAATATTGTTTCAAAATCTTGGTTGCATCATTCATGTTGAGATGGTATATTATGTGAGAACAATGTAGCAAGATGTGCACGTTAAGTGTCCTCAGTAAAAACACACAAAAAAAATACAATTCAAAATAATTCATTCAAATAAGCCATGGCAACTAAGAGATGACCAGTCACAACTGACAGAACTGCCTACGGAACTTAAACGTAACTGGAAAAAATAGTGTTTTGTATGTTCTATGAGTCATATTCTTTGGAGATCTTCTAACTTCATACCCTACTGCGACGAAGTCCAAAGGGAGGTTTCTGTGTTTGACCTGTATGTATGTTCGTTCCATCGTTCCCACGTAACTCCTAGATGGATTAATCGATTTGGATAAATCATACGTCGTTATATTCATTTTAGGTAACAGTAAATTAAAAAAAAGAAAACAATGTAGGTAAATGTCTATTCTAAGATAAAATATTAAAGATGACAAAACTCTAAGGGTTCGTTGTTTAAATACGAAAACATAAAAACACATTGACGAACCGAATGGCGCAGCGGTTTTGAGGCTGCCTATGTTCCCGGGTTTGAATCCCGGTAGCAACAAATGTTTGTGTGATGAGCGTGCACATTTGTTTCCAAGTCATGGATGTTTATAATTATGTATAATAAGGTATGCATTTACAAACAAAAAGTATCTATGTGATATATCAAATATCTGGTGTCCACGACACAAGCCTCGTTGCTTAGTGTGGCACTATGTATGAGCGATGTGATGGCGCTGTGTATAATGTCCAGCTATATTTATTTATTTATCTACCTATATTTTACGCAAATTTTACATTTTCAACGTGGACGCACTCGTCACTTTAGCTGGTTATAAATCAAGACATAAGAAAAGAATGCAATTGATTAATTAGAGCTATTCATTTTCCTTGTTTTTCTCGGCTGAAACCAAAAGAGATTATTTCTATTCTTTACGTACCTAACAAAAATTTGAAATTCACTCACTGACAGACTGGGTTTTATAAATATGCTCGTATTACAAAAAATAACTCTTTTTTGACATAATACTAGCTTATACCCGCGGCTTCACCCGCGTGGAGTTCGATAATTATCCTACGGGACCATACTACCGTGATAAAAAGTATCCTATGTGTTAATCAAGGTCATAAACTATCTGTGTGCTAAATTTCATCCAAATCCGTTCAGTAGTTTTGCGTTATGATCCCCATAAAATGACGTATTTCCATACTTTTCCTTATTTAACCCCTATTTTGTCATTTTAACCGATAATTAATCCTATCGGTCACTCCTTTCTCGGCTTTCCTTTCGATAACATATTATATTATGAAATATAGTTTCATAAAATACCCGGTGTTTTCTTCTACAATTTTCTTCCGAGCTCCAGGAAGTCGGATATAATAGAAATGACAAAATTAATAGTATCACTACTAGGGCAGAATGAAAATATGTTTGCCAAGACACCGGCAAGCTATCCTGGAAGAAAGCAGGAAATTATACAGAAGATGAATAATATTTACGTTCAGATGTGAGAAAAAATTACAACACATTTGCAATACTCATTTTAACGAGATTGTCTCTCTGTGCAGTTTCCATATTTTTCAAATATAAATTAGGTTGACTTAAACTAATATCTCTTTGTGCAGTTTCCATTTTTCAAATTTAAATTATGTTGACTTAAGCCAATTCGACTGCATCGTAGCAATAGTAAGCCGTGTGGTATCCGGCAGAGTAGAATAGAACCAACCCATTACGCTCACGGGTGTCGTATAAGGCGACTAATGTCTGAGGCAGAACACCTTGCGCCTCCGTAGACCAGAGAATGGGCAGCAGCGTTTTCTGTTAGTCTTTCATCACTGCAATATCCAATCCGCCTGCCAAGCGTGGAGATTACGGCAAATTCCTCCCATCATGGGAGAGGCTTATGTCCTGCAGTGGACGTTTTGGGCTGTTGTTGTAGCAATACTGCAGAGCTAGAACCCAGGACCTCATTTCATGTTCCTGGGTTTAATGCCCATGACGGGTAAAGTGTTATTGGGTTATTTCTTCAGAAATGTTTTCAGTAGCTGGCTTGAATCAGAATGTGTGCCTGTGGCTGTGGCTGATGGTTTTCCCGGATATAAATCCACACTGTTATATTAAGCGCATTTTGTGAAAACCTGATCAAATCTCATCAGCACCTGTTGGCTATTAGCCTTATCAGTTTGAAAATTATCACAACAACCATTCCAACTATCTCACGTGACTTAATCAAAATTTAAAATGTTTTGGCTTTTATAAATTACAAATTAATAAGATACTTACTAATTTTTCCCTTACCTTAACATCTCTTACTACCATTTATCTCTATTAGGCGTCTCCTGGTGGCCGTTTGAGCAAAAACAATTATCGTTTCTTTGTGTGTCGGTCTGTCATTTCCTTCTTTTTGTGTATTACATAAACTGATAATTATTATACAAAATATAATATTATACTACTACTACTACAACAGCCCATAACGTCCACTGCTGGACATAAGCCTCTCCCATGATGGGAGGAATTCGCCGTAATCTCCACGCTTGGCAGGCGGATTGGATCGCAGTGATGAAAGACTAACAGAAAACGCTGCTGCCCATTCTCTGGTCTACGGAGGCGCAAGATATTCTGGCTCAGACATTAGTCGCCTTATACGACACCCGTGAGTGAGTGTAATGGGTTGGTTCTATTTTACTTTGCCGGATACCACACGGCTACACTACTACTACTATTACACACTACTACTATTATACAAAAATCTTAAAATACACTATTATACAAAAAAAGTGAGCCGTCACGGGACGCCTGGCATATTATTATGTGAAACATCGAAATTATTTTGTACAAGCAATATGCTTAAAAAAAGTCAATATGAAAAACTCACACATAAAATAAAATAAAAACAAACCGAATCGATTCACAAAAAGAAATTCCTTTTGCTGGGATCGAACTCGAAGTCACGAGATTATAACCCAGCGCTGTGCCCCAAGACCAGCTGGCTCGTTGAAAACCGTGGCGAATATGTAAATTTTATGCTGCTTCAACAGGTCGGTAATGTTCTGGATTGTTCGGGCCGGTTTGACAACTTGACAGCTTACCCGCGACTATAGATTTTCACATCGAAATTTCCCTTTACTTTACAACATCTATGTGTCCAAACCCTATTACACCACTTCCAAAAACCCACCTGCAACCTCAACTCATAAGTGAAACGCTCGTAAAAGCAATGCATACAAATAACAATATTTCAGGCACCTGCACTTCTGCTCACCCCTCTCCGATTTCGCAGGTGAAGTCTCTCTGTATAAATATTTCCAGGCTACTAAATTATTCATGGTGCCTGCAGCGCCATCTCGCGGATGCAAATATCGAGAGTCCGATGCTTGCATCCGTATGCTTGGGTGTTGTGGGCTGAGTGATAAGTTGAAGCGTTTTAAAACTAGGTTGAGGGCCCATTTTCCTACTGTAACTGAATACGGTCATCTTAAGCGTGTCTAAATTTCCTACTCCTCCGCTATTCGGAATCTAAGATAGTTAAATTGTTTCTCTGGGACTTCGTTGAGTTTCATTGTCTCGGCGCTTTTCTGGTGGTCGCCATTGTTGATTTTGGCTTTCAGGAGTTGTAGTGGTTTGGGAATAGTCCGCGGGCTTATCCCAATAAAAAAAACCGTGTTAAAGAGCAGTCAGTGTCATTATTGTTGTAAAATATTGACCATGACAGTGTGATATAGGTACTGATTTCATTCAGTTTCATTAGTAAAACTTGAAAAATCAGTTTTACATTTATTTGAATGTGAAACAACTCTTACCAGAAATCAAACATACCTGTGCTATATTAACTTACATCAGTAACTGCTAATTGATGTTCATACGGGGCAGTCTGTCAGACATTTTTAGATAAGTTTTCTACTAACTATTATGTCGAAATGCAGCAGTACCAGTAATTTTAAAATATTCACAGTCTGCTTTATGCCTTAATCTGTCAAAAATTTAATAGCATTGTGACAGAAATCTGTGTGGATTGAATTATTTCCGTTAAACCAGTTGCAGTTGGCCTTCAGAAAATAAGCCCTAATTTAAATTAACAGAAAACCCTGCTCAAATGGTTAATACTTATAAAACATTTGGTCTTAGTAAGTCATCATCTTTTCACTTGCACCACACCCAACCCGTAAAATAAGTACCGGTTTATTTACACTCGGCTCAAGACGTTCCTGAAATTTATGTTGAGCATTAATTTGAACATTATTGCGACGTAGGCTTATCTTAGCAAATTAGTAATGACTGCGCGTACCTTAAATTGCTGATTTTACTGATAATTTTAACTTGGGGAATCTTGAAGTAGTGTGGTTTTCATACATGGGATTTAACTAAGAAAAGTTATATTCTATTGATTCTAGTTTAAGGTAGCAAACTGTGATTCGTCCCACATGAAACGAAGGTCTGAGTAGCAGGATTGCTATTGGCTGATTGGTTAGGTATGCTGCGATCACCAATTCTGTTTGTTAATGTTTTATGAACCTTTCAACAATGATCGATCACGTCCAGAGCAGACTATAAGGGCTGAAATGAATAAATGAAAGGAAACAGAGAACTGGCATTTTGTACGGCATTCGTCATCAGCTGGCTTGCAGTATTTTTTAGATTAATTATGTAGTCTATTTAAATTACTATGGCAGAATGAAAAGGGAAAAGCTCCTTTTGATACTTCTCGAAAAATATCTCTTTTCAGCACAAAAATATTACAATATTTGATTACTTTTATTTCGTGAGCTGAAGAAATATAAACACACGTATACCAGTTTGGCATAGCGACAGAGTGATGTTACAAGGGAAAACTTTGTGACAAAATTTAGTACCCAATGTTACTTTTTTACAAAGCGTTCATCATCACCAGCCTATTAATATTCCCACTGCTGGGACACAGGCCACCTCTCTATGAGAGAGAATGGGCTATAATCTACCACGTGGGCCCAGTGCGGATTGGTAGATGTCTTCGAATTTTTTGGTTCGGACATCTGACATCGGTTTCCTCACGATGTTTTCCTTCACCGTTTTGAGAGAAGTGGTGATGAAATAAATTACACAAAGTAATGCGCCTGTCTGGGTTCGAACCCACAACTTACTGTTCGTAAGTCGGGGCCGCTACTTTTCGATTATTTTGCCGAAAGGTTTTTTCACGTTGAATGCCAGCGGTAAGAGTGGTCTGACCTGTTAGCTGTAGGCCGAGGGTGCAAACCTAAGCAGGCGCTTTCTTTAGGCAGTTAATTTCATTACCTCTGCTCACACAACCTTTATGCTTGTAATAAGCTTCTAGGCCACCTACAGCAGATACCCTACAACCTTGTCAACGGTGTTCTGACATGTCCGCTTTGAGCTCGGAGTTTTTCGGCCAAAGTTGGATATACTAGCCATTTGAGAGCACATGAAAGAGCAGCACACCAAAGCTCTTGATAACCACACTAGAAAGCCATCGAATGCAGTCGCTGTGGCCGAAATCGGTTAGATGGCATCATCATCATCATAATCATACTTCTTGATAGGATTGAGCTCCTGGTGGCTTTGGTCTATTGGCTTTTGATTGTTGCAAGTGTAGACTGTCGTAGACTGAATAGAAGATGAAGGGAGAAAGTGCTGGAGTGGACACCATGGACGGAATGGAGGAATGGTGGAGACAACCGACTAGGTGGACAGACGATCTCATGAAAGCGGCCAGAAGAATCTGAATTGCTATGACACAAAACCGTCAAAAGTGGAGAGATTGGAGTGACTACCTACACTCAGCATTAGGTATGTGGTCATTAGGGAAGAAGAAGCAAATTGTTTCTAATAGATCATCACCAACAGACTTCTAATGGTTGCAAATAAATACAATTTGAACTCGAGGGTGCTACAGTTTGGCCGCTGAGAGAATGCGTTCCTGACGTCTGTCAATTGGTACATAAATTTATCGCAAAATTATAACATTTATTTTACGTATCGTTTTTAATGATATATTTTGTTGATAATAGGTAAAGCTATAAGTTATATAACACCATCAACTCGCGACCTATCAGGAACGCATTCAGTCAGCGGCCACGCACATGAATCCGAAAAATTTGAGATGCGTGTCTCGGGTTTTGTGAAGAAAAACATCGGGAGGAAATCAGCACGCCTGAGAGATATTTCTTGATGGCATGTAAAGCCATGTGAGAGGCCCATGGGCGGCGTAAAAACTCTGACACCCCAGGTTAGGTACTAACAACATGATAAAAAAAACCGGCCAAGTGCGAGTCGGACTCGCGCACGAAGGGTTCCGTACCATTATTATCAAAAAAAGGGCAAAAAAATCACGTTTGTTGTATGGGAGCCCCCCTTAAATATTATTTTTATTCTGTTTTTAGTATTTGTTGTTATAGCGGCAACAGAAATACATCATCTGTGAAAATTTCAACTGTCTAGCTGTCACGGTTCATGAGATACAGCCTGGTGACAGACAGACGGACAGACGGACAGACAGCGAAGTCTTAGTAATAGGGTTCCGTTTTTACCCTTTGGGTACGGAACCCTAAAAAGGAAGACCAGACCTTTTATTTTTAGTTAGTATTTATTGTCCCACTCCTGAGCAAAGGCCGGTCCCTCATTCCTTCCACTTCTCTCGTTGGTGCACTTCTTCGCGCCAATTCGCAAGGAATGGCTTCTTCGCGAATTGACGTCCCGCTATCTTCTACTTAGTCTAGTTTTCTCAGGGCTCCGGTCTTGCGATATTCGGACCTACAGCGAACGGTGCAGGCATACGGCAAACATTTCCTGCCTAGTCACATTTTAATCTCGCAGCTGTTTAAGCTACATCGGCAATTTGCTTTGGTGTTTCTTTTTTGCCAGATTTTTAAGGTTACAAATTAATAAACAACTCGAGGTTGCTGGTTAGTCACAGACCTTGAAGTACCTACTAATATTTAGCTGACCCTTACATTTTATATTCCCAGTCGTAAATAACCTATAAAATAAACAAATTCTGGCATTACCCACAAAACCCTTAACTTTTAACAGCGTAACATAAAAAAGAGAATCAGCCTTTTCAAGTTACATCTTAATTTGTGGCTCAAATTATCTTTTTTTTTGTCCGTAAACAAACCTCCTTTACGGTACTTTAAAATTTATGCTCGCGAAAACCTCCCAGAATGTTGTTTGGTGTAAAATATTGAGTTCATTAATATTATGCTTAAGCAAGGGGAACCCTTTAGGTAAGTGGGGGTAGGTAGGATGGCAGGCACTTTCTTAAATACCCTGTTTATCATGAATTAATTGGTAGTGCAGTTGTGCATTTAGGGAGAAGAATAAAGTAAGTAAAAGTATAGTTATGAACCGTGAAAGCTTAAAACAGTGTTAGAAGAATATAATATAAGATATGCCATAAAGAAATGTTTAAAGTGCCCAGAAAATTATAAATCAGCGTGCATCACAATTTTGTAAAACTTAACGATTGTTCATCATCTGCCTAGCCTTTTCCAAACTATGATGGGGTGCCGACCCCATCATAGTTTGGAAAAGGCTCCAGTCTAACCGGATGTAGCTGAATACCTGTATTTTACATGGAGCGACTGCCCTGACCTCCACAACCCAGTTAGTACTGGGTAATACGATACCCCTTGCACGCAGAGAAATTGGTGACAAACAGAACTACTGAATCGAATAGTTAAATTAGGTTACAACATTTCTAGTTTGAAATACTTGGTCCTTGTTATCTCTACGACTAATTAGTCACTCCTACTAATCGTATGTTTCATTATACTATTTGATTAGTGTAGCTCACAAAAAAATATTATTGAAATAAAACATCAATAATTATTGTATCTTAAACAATAATTATATTAATATGTACATAATGGATTGTATGTATTATGAAACAGGGATTCGCAGTTACTAAATGTTCTAGTTCCGGTTAATGATTTACAATGTTATAGGTGGATTATGAGTGTGTCTGTAATTAAAACAATATTCTTTTTATTACAACTACATTATTGTGTGCTGTACATATTGTTCCAAGTGTCGTATAATATTCGTTTAGTTTGGTTTACTTTTTACGTAGTGTTAAGGCTTAACAAGAATATTATAGTAAAAACCACCCTGGAAACAGTAAACGGTACAATGTATGTATTAAAATCGCCACGAGTTAGTTACAACTTGCCAACTAGATGGCGTTGTATATTTACGTCACGATTCTGAATCGCGGTGTTAAGATTTTCCGCCGTTGAATGACGCTCGCGTTGTACTGTAGGGAACTCATTAGACCATAGAGAAAACCGTGATGTACTAGGCGGTTCTCCTAGGGTGACTGCCGAGATGAGAGGTCTTTCCAGTTATACCATTGCACTGCGGTAGTGCGGGGGATAGGTTAACTCTTGCGATTATCCCCAATGTGGGATAACTCGAATCAGGTGTGTAATTTTTGATAGTTGGGATGGGGGTGCGGACCTGGCATACGCGCAGTCTTTCTGTAGTATTCGAATATACAAACATAACTTATGTTACACAATATTCATTAGTAGATACAGCAAAGTATTTAGTAAACCCAAAAAAAAAGGGTTTGTGTTTACCAGATTGCATAGTTGTCATTAATAGTTAACTAGCGAGTCTTGCTGTCACGGTTGCAAACAGAAGTTCTAGTTACAGTAGCGTTTTTTCTCGTATAGGTAGCCAGATATTTCTCTGCGTGTGGACAGACTGATTGTCAGACTTTCAAGCCACTGACTACCTGTACTGGCTGTCAAAGATCTGCAAATGACAGCCGGGACCAACGACTTAACATGCATTCCGAGGCACGGAGGAAACCCAGTATGTAATGGGTGAACCTAAAGATCGACCCGAGTGGCTGTTTTTATTTACCCACGAGCTCCTCGTGAAACTTAACGATTGTTAATATTAGCCATTAATTTGTGTCCCACTGCAGGGCAAAAGCTTCTTTTCCATGTCTTTTATTAGCCAATCCTTATGGATAGAGTGGAGTTCGCCCCGCAATCTCCTTCTGGGCCTGCCGCCTTGCCGTTTGCTGCGGTTTCGGACACATTGTGTGGTTACTTTAGCCCACAGCTCCTTTGGCATGTGACGTTTGTTTTAGATGTGGCCAGCCCAGTTCCATTTGATCTTGGCAGCTGTAAGGCCAACATACTGTAATCGTACCTCAGAAGGGAACCATAGAATTGAAACAACGAATAAATCAACATATTTATTATAAATTATTCTGCCTGGTTCAGTACATATTATAACACATTATTTTACTAACCTAAGGACATCTCACTCCTGTGCCTTGTTCAAGACTGATTCGTGTCGGCGACTTGTTAAACTGTCAATTCACTTCAATGTCAAAATAATTTTATAACTGACAGTGACACTGACACTTTGGAGCGATTTAAAATGACACAACGCAACTCAACTCAAGCTTATTCACGAACTGAATAGAAAAGTATTTTTACAAAATATACTTTAAATAGATTAATTGAAATGAAAACATTAAGTTAAGTAACAAATCAATCATCATTACATCAACAGACCAATAGGAGATGCATTACGTTATAATTCAGTTTCGCTTAATACGCCCTGTGGTAGTACCTAAGTGTCAATATTCAAACAACATGATTAATGACATTTCAACCAATATTATCTAGGTATAGCTGATTAAGCGAGACAAATCGCTTGTTACAACCCAATCAAATATCAACCTTACCATCAACAACCAAGCTTCAAAATCCATTGCAACGTTCTCATTATTCCAGATCAAATACACGATTGATAAGCCTAATCAATTTTGAACTTAGTTCGATTACGAATAAGGTTCGATTTCGTCTGCTGTGTGGTTATGCAACTGTAATGAGAAGTTTCAATTAGACCGCTCTGTTTAGATCATTAGGGGTTCTATAATTTATGGGCAATTGTAAATTGAGTATTACGTCATCGTGTTAGTTCGTTATGTCATCAGATAGGATTGAATTTGAGAGACTGAAATTATATATTATAGGAAAATCTAGTAGATAAGAAGAATGAGAAGCTCGTGGCTAAATAATAACAGCCTATCTTCAGGGTAAAACCGCGCTTGCCTAGGTCGGTCTGTGAATGGGTGACCATCACAACATACCGGGTTTCCTCCGTGCCTCGAAAAGTCCATTAAGCAGTAGTCACGGCTGTCATTTGTAGATCTTTGACAGTCGTTACACGTAGTCCGTGTCCCGAAAGTCTGATAACCAGTCTTTCCAAGATGTACCGTATTATCGAGTACTAACTGGGAGTGGAGGTCAGATAGGCAGTCGCTCCGTGTAAAATACTGGTATTCAGCGGCATCCGGTTAGACTGGAACCCGACAAGCCCACATACACGACTCCGCTCCCACCTGGTAAAAAGAATATAATTCAAATATAGGCTTTAAGTATTGCTGTTTAGATATACTTTACATTGGTAACATAAATTAGCAGATAGCTCGCTGTCAGCGAGGTTACCGCCGCCAGACTGCTCGGTATTTGACGCCTCGCTTACCACGCGTTGCAAAAAAGCGGTCTGCGGGGTGTCAGCGCGCTGACATCTACACTAATATTATAAAGAGGAAAGATTTGTATTTTTGTGTGTGTGTATGTTGGTAATGAATAAACTCAAAAACTTTTGCGCCGATTTCAAAAATTCTTTCACCATTAGAAAGCTACATTCACCCTGAGTAAACTAGGCTATATTTTATCCCCGTACTCCTATACGGGAATAGAAACTACGCGGTTGAAACCGCGTGACGTCCGCTAGTTAGTTATAATTTAAAAATGTACTCTGTGGCGTAGACTACTGGGTGCCTGATAGCTGTCACCGCGTAGACCGCACACGACGCACATCTTCGATCATTCTATTCTAGTGCAGATTGCATACTAAAAGTGTGCGCCATCTGCGTTCGCGTTGCAGCAAACGTTCTATTTTTTTCGCGTACTTTTGTGGGGCGCGGCGCGGCGTGATCTGCTAGAATGACACGGATTTTTTGACTGCCGAACTTTTTGCGCGTCGTATGCGTTTCTGCATATAATTGCTTAGGTTCTATTATCACAGACTAAAAAGTGCGTCACGGATAGTCTGTCTTCTGCGCAGGCCCTTAAGAGAGCAGAAATCTTATTTGTTCGTCTTTTGTTTTATTTCCTGCATCAAACACAACTCGACAAACATTCAAACCAAGAACATACATTGTAAGCACAAAGTAACAGGCGACGCAACAATTCATATCTCACACATCGTACACAAATGCCTTGCCGAAATGTTTGCGAGTTTATATCTGGCGCTTCCGTCTCACTGGGCTGCTAAATAACGGCTTACATGTGTAAGGAATTGTGTGAAGTGGGCCGATGTAACATTGTATTTGATGATACTACAGTTTTTAAGAGGGGATTTCTGAGAGTCACGACTGCTGCCATGAGCATGATGTTCACCTGGGTTCGATTCCCGCGTCGGGAAAATTATTATTAGGTTTTTCTATCAGGAATTTCTCAGTAGCAGACACGGAGTCTAGATTTGTCCAGTTGATCGCAATAGCTGTGTGGTATCCGGCAGAGTAGAATAGAACCACCCCCGGGTGTCGTATAAGGCGAATAATGTCTGAAGCAGAACACCTTGCGCCTCCGTAGACCAGAGAATGGGCAGCAGTGTTTTCTGCTAGTCTTTCATCACTGCGATCTCCAATCCGCCTGCCAAGCGTGGAGATTACGGCAAATTCCTCCCATCATAAGAGAGGCTTATGTCCAGCAGTGGACGTTATGTTATGGGCTGTTGATGTTGTTATTGATCGCAATAGGCTTGCCCCTATTACATGGGATTAAAACACAACTGGTGAAATATGGGTGTACTATTAAGTACAACTCTGCCTAACCCTTCGCGGATTAGCAGGCTTGATGTTATACTAAAATGCAAGGATAGGTCACCCGTCAAGGTTTGCCGTCTCTTAACGGTTTTATCTTTACTTTTTAACTGACTTTAAAAAACAAAGAGGTTATATGTTCGTGTGTCTTTTTTTTATGTATCTTACCCGATTTCTCCCCCATTTGTGGACCGATTCTCAAAATTCTTTTTTTATTTGTAATAATATACTCCTGAGGTGGTCCCATTTAAATTTGGTAAAGATCAGATGCTGATCTTCGGAGCTCTTCAAAAATAGACGGCAAATCTGTCGCGTCATTGCTGCAATCGCTTGGATGCTTATTGTTCATACAACATCATGACGTTACATCACGCCTGTATGCTCTGAGGGGGTACGCAGATGTGTACATATATACACCCAGATTTCAAAAGTTAAGTATGTTTGCAGATGGATGAACAAAGATTTTATTGGCAAGTCAGAAGTATTGTCAGAGGAATTTATGAATGTGTGAACCTTTACTTTCTTATTTTGTATATTTTAATTTTATGTTATCTCTTACTATTTTAGTTCTAGTTTTAGTTACAATACTTGGTTTAAATACAACCGTTGTAATCTATATAATTAATTTTAAGTTAATTGTTAAGTTTTATTTAAGCATAATACCATAACGTGTGTTGTTAATAATCAGTGATAGGAATAGGTAGTGATTATTAGCCTAAACTTCGAAGAAGAACAGAGAAAAGAATCTGAGACTTCCTTAGACTATATTATGCGACCACGGCGAGTTTTTTTTGTAAATTCTAAGAGTGCGTACCTAAGAGAGCGTATCATAGTTTTATGATGAAGAAGTCGTTTCCAAAATGTTCTTAAAAAGAAAACTTTCAGAAATTTTGATGGTTGTAACGACTGTTGAGAAGCACAGCCATTTGAAACTTAATTTGTTTAAATTATTTAAATAACATCGTAGTTTTAAGATTACCTAGCTTGAATAGATACCCTATGACCTAGGTCATCTCAGAATAATAGGATAATAACATTATGTAAAACAGCAATAACATATAATAACTATTTGTAGGTAGTTAAGTATGTATAAACTCAGGTCAGCTGATTGGCTAAAGGAGCCCCCTTAGTATTTTATATCTAGCCAATCAAAGTTAAGTAGGTCACAGGGGTGAGGAAAGGGGAGTCGAGGGACGGGAAATGCCGGCTTCCACGCTACTGATAGGAAAATAGATAAATACCAAGTATTAGGTCAGCCACTACTTGAGCTAATAAAAATGTGAATAAAATAGGCGACTTTTTTGAGCATAGGCAGTCTTCAGTCAGCAGTCCTCAGTGTTTCTTATAACTTACTAGTGTAAAAGTCGTCGTAAATTCTGTGCAAATTGGGTAAAAGTATTGAACTATATTAACTGTGTACTCTCTATAAACTGTATTTTCTATGTGATTGCAAACTTTTATTGATAATTGTGTGTTTCTGTGTCTTTATAAAAACTATTTCGTATCAGTGTAAAATCAGTTGTAAAATCAGTGTAATTAATCAAGTAAATCAATATACAGTGTTTAAATCAGTTCATCTTCTGTGGTTTTTCTCTTGTAATCAACCCGTGCGGCCTGAGATCCTTTACAACGACTGTGTTATGTTATGTCTAGTCGCAAACTTTAGGTAAACATAGACCAATTACTTATTCCAAATAACATTAATTTTTGATGTACTTACGTGATGTCCCGGAAAAAAATATAGTCTAAGGAAGTCTCCGATTCTTGTCTCTGTTCTTCGAAGTTTAGGCTAATAAGCACTACCTATTCCTATCACTGTTAATAATGTAAAATAGATTCATGGCGACTTGTTTGGGAACAGTGTGTCAAAATGTCACTTACGGGAAATCTTCCGTGATTAGTATTAATTTTGAGCTCTTGATATTTCGACGCTGTTGCAAGTGCCATGATCGCGGGTTGACTGGAGAATGCGGGTGGATGGAAAAGTGTTTAAGCGTAATTAACCCATGGTGTACTCTATAAGACACAATATGCTGTATCCTCTCAATGCGAGGGACTGGACTGTAATCCACCACACGGGTCCATTGCGAGTTGGTAGATGTCCCACGTCTTCGAATTTTTGTTTCTAGGACATCGACGGACATCGACGGGTCGCTAAATAATGGCTTAATATGTAACTGCAAGGTATTATGTAATAACGGGTGAAGTGGGACGATGCAAGGATAGAGTTTTTTGTTGATGATATTGTTGGATTTAGAGTTTTTGTGAGAGATTTCTGATGACATGCAAGGACTCTTTTCTGATTAATTTCGTTGCAGGATCCAAGATATTTAAATTGTTTCTCTAGGACTACGTCGAACTTTATTCTCTCAGCGCTTTTCTGGTGGTTCCCACTGTTGATTATGGCTTTCAGAAGTTGCTGTGGTTTGCAGCGGTTGCCCAGTGATGGAGAGCAGCGGTGGCCTAGTAGTGGCGGCCCCGACTTACGAACAGTAAGTCGTGGGTTCGAACCCAGACAGGCGCATTACTTTGTTTAATTTATTTCATTACCACTGCTCTCAAAATGGTGAAGGAAAACATCGTGAGGAAACCGGCATGTCCTAGAACAAAAAAAATCGAAGACATGTGACATCTACCAATCCGCACTGGGCCCGCTTGGTGGATTATAGCCCATTACCTCTCATATAGAGGAGGCCTGTGTCCCAGCAGTGGGAACAGTACAGGCTGATGATGACGATGATGAAGTCAAACATAAAATGCACGTCCTTCACCAACTCACAATAAAGATTTCTACAACATAAATCCCAATCTATTTAGATTTACAAGCATTACCCGACATTTAAGCCAGATTTTCCACAATTTTAACCGTAACACTAAACTGTAAGTTAGTCGTAAATAACGTTAAACTGCGGTTAGCTAATAAATTGTAACCGTCATGTTTAATGTCTCTGGATCGTTTAGGACGAGGTTCAGATAAATATCTGACAAATTGTAACTCGGCTATTAATTTTGATGTTATACTTGTGTTTTCTTATTAGTTGTCGGTTTACACGTTTTCTGTTATGTAGTGTCTTTAATTATCTTCTTCTTCTTCATATTCTTTATTGCACACAAAAAAAAAACAAATTTACATCTAAATTGCAATTACTGATGGATCGTGATCGAATCGTGCGAATGACAATGTTTTGTTATGTTAGTATTATTTAATGATTCCTTTGGTTTTTTTTTTACCTTGTAATAATACTTCTTTCTTTATTTTTAACAATGTTATAATAATTTTATTTTTATTAATAGTTCTGATCTCATTTTTATCTATTCTAACACTACTAATCATATCTTGTCTTTTTTTTAATTTTAATTAGTTAGTAAAATTACATCATACGTTTTTCTTTTCTTTGTATTGCTTCGTAAGCTAGATAATCTCTTAATTGTAGGGTCTACTATTGTATTTCATTTCTTTAGCCACTCATTTTCTCATTTTAATTTTAATCTCTCACATGCTAACACTTATAGAGGAGCTCGTGGCTAAATAATAACAGCCGCTCGGGTTGATCGTTAGGTTAAGCCGTGCTTGCCTAGGTTGGTCTGTGGATGGGTGACCACCCAATACATACCGAGTTTCCTCCGTGCCTCGGAAAGCACGTTAATCCGTTGGTCCCGGCTGTCATTTGTAGATCTTTGACAGTCGTTACAGGTAGTCAGTGGCCCAAAAAGTCTGACAACCAGTCTTACCAAGGGGTATCGTATTACCCAGTACTAACTGGGTTGTGGAGGTCAGATAGGCAGTCGCTCCATGTAAAATACTGGTATTCAGCTGAATCCGGTAAAACTGGAAGCCGACCCCAACATAGTTGGGAAAAGGCTAGGCAGATGATGACATGCTAACACTTATTTTTGTGAATGCTGGTTAACCTGTAATTGGCAACTGTGTTAGTCCAAGACTGTAAAACCAATGTACTTATACCTAAATGTTATACACAGAAGCTGTTGGTGAACCTTTACTAATAAATAAATAGATAAATGACCAATACTTATGGATATGTAATGTGATTGTTTAGTAACCAGCATTCGCCCGTTTAAAATACTTAGCATTCAGACACCTGAATCCAACAAGAAGGTGATTCTTGTATAATCATCATCATATCAGCCCGGAATCACCCACTGCTGGGTATAGGCCTCCCCTTTCTTCCGCCACACTTCCCGGTCCTGTGCGTTTCTGATCCAGGTGTTTCCTGCGACCCTGACGATATCATCAACCCAACGATTTTTAGGACGGCCCTGGTTTCTTTGGCAAAACCTTGCCCACTACTCGGTCAAAGCCTTGCTCCATCGGCCATCTGCACGTCTAGCCAGATGTCCTGCCCAGGTCCACTTGAGGCGCACCGCCCGGTTACCGACGTCGTAGACTTTCGTCCGACGGCGGATTTCAGTGTTACGTAGTCTTGTATAGTAATTTGTATTTTTTTTCACGAATATTAGTTTTAGAGTAGAAGTTGTTTGGTATACTTCTATTCAAACTTTATGGCAGATCCGTGGTTGCTACTGAGAAATTCGTAATAGAAAAATCCAACAACACTTTGCCCAACCTGGGAATCGAAACCAGGACCTCATGCTTAGTTGTCCTGCATGCAACCACTACACCAACGAGGCAGTCTTCATTTGAATCATGGCATAATGCCTGATAAGCCTTTTATTCATACTTATGAATAGGAACGTAGGAGGTACGTACCTCCTATATCCTATCAAATAAAGAGGAGCTCGTGGCTAAATAATAACAGCCGCTCGGGTCGATCTTTAGGTTAAGCCGTGCTTGCCTAGGTTGGTCTGTGGATGAGTGACCACCCATTACATACCGAGTTTCCTCCGTGCCTCGAAAAACACGTTAAGCGGTTGGTCCTGGCTGTCATTTGTGATCTTTGACAGTCGTTACAGGTAGTCAGTAGCCCAAAGAGTCTGACAACCAGTCTTACCAAGGGGTATCGTATTACGCAGTACTAACTGGGTTGTGGAGGTCAGATAGTCCATGTAAAATACTGGTATTCAGCTGCATCCGGTTAGACTGGAAGCCGACCCCAATAAAACTTGGGACAAGACTATATGGGCAGATGATGACCTCTTATATCCTATCATTTTATATTGTTTCCAATCCAAAATCAAATACACCAATCAAAAACGTTGTGTGATCAAAATACATCATGTCCCATGTTTGACACATTTGAAACGCAATATGTTAGATTTTTTGACTGACGCCGGAATATAAATTGTTCATATTTGTATGCATAGAACAGTGTTTTTTTAACAGCATGCGACAATTTTACTGTTACAATTTTTAGGAATATTCTACCGTGATTTTATAACTATATTTGCATGGTCGATCTCGTGATTATTTTACCTACCTACTACTTTAGACTACTTCATCATTATCTGCGTCATCAATTCTGAATCGCGCTATTAAGGCCCTTCTAACCCTAAAATTAGCAAGTCAATTTGTGTTGTTTCAAACTTCGTTTGAAATACTGTTAGAATAAAGTTCTAATCAGCTTGCACTACAAAGCGGTAACGTCAGTCACTGCGGCCGAATAGTGCGAAATGAGTGGTTTTTTGCGATTTACAAATAATCTATTGATTGGACTAAAAAAAATAAAACACATAAGACCTGCTTTATAGTTAGTTCAGTTAGTATGCAAAGTTTCATGATCTAATTTGAAGTACTTTTTGAATACCAGCAGTTTATTGTTCGATTTGGAGGTAACTTTGGATTTTTTTTCTATCGAGAAAAGTTTATGGAATCGTGTTTTCGTTACACATAGTACTTAGCATTAATCCTCAACTTTACCATATATTTACTTCAAAATTAATGCTGCAGTATTTTAGGCGTAACGGAAGATCATGCTAAGCCATTTGAGGGATATTTAGCCCTTAAAGTTATCGATTATATCTTGTTTTTATAATCAGGTAAATTGTGTCATTTAGTTGTACTTCTGTGTGTTGTGCTATGTCTTTTGTGTGCACTAAATAAATGGTTTATCAATCAATCTATCTATCTATCGGCGACTTGCTCTATGTGGAAAACCATTGACACAACACCCGTCTGGTCGAAGAATCCTCCTTTTTCTATGGGAGATAAAGAGCTTTAGAACGAAGGCCGCCATTGTTTTTTTTTTTTGTTTCAATTTCCACTGATAATTCACAAATCTTTAGATTGACAATTAACCGTCAACAGCACCACAAATGGGGAAGTATGGTCAAAGCTGATTGTAGATGGCGCGTCCATAGCTTAGACCCAATCTGACCAATGAGGTCAAACTATTTTGAAATATAAAATGACATTGACACATTTTCAACCAATGACGATGTTTGGTTCAAGCGATGCTAGCGCCATTAGTTCCACAGTTGCCATCCCCATTGAAACCGCAGTAGGATGAAAACTATCTTAAATGCCTGGTCATTTTATATTGTCGAAACTGAAATTAAACTTAAGGGTTATAATAAATCAATGCGGGATTGCGGTATTGTTCGAAAGAGATACCGTGGCCCCGGAACACAAAGGGCGATGAAGGAACATGGATGGGTTTTAGTCAGTAAAAATCTGACACTCCCTCCTGCTGTCATTTGATGATTTCCCATCCGAAAAAAAAAACAATCAAATCAACGCGGGCTGAGCGGGTGAGCTATGGGCTAGCTCGCCGTCCGTCCGTCTCATGACAACAGGCCGTGTCGACGGCGCAAGAGTGTTCCACGCGCGCCTCAAAGAGAGTCAGCAAAAGGAAGGGATCCGCAAGGACCGATGCCAGCCGGGGTTGCGGAAAAAAAAGGGTTATAAATCAATACTATGGCGGAAGTTGACTATACGTTTGGACTGTGTAAAAGCGTTATTGAACTATGAAAAAAATAACTGAAACTTTATTCCGATAGTTTTTGTTGAAAGTTTCCATTGTTTAAAAAAGGTTTTTGAATACACAATATACAATCAGAATAGTTTCCTACTATGCCCTGCGGTTTCCGCATGCATGGAAAAGTTTTATTTGTCCATGGTGAAATAGTAAGCAAAATATTGTCAAAAATGTAAAAAATTTGAATAGATTCTTTGTTGTTAACTATAACAAAACCTTTATTGAAAGGTTTTGTTATAGTTAACAACAAAGAATCTATTCAAATTTTTTTCATTTTTTTTTTTTGCAGTTCTGTTTTAGTCAGTTATAGCCATTGGGCTATAACTGCGGGTCTAAAATGGCTGCTTTAGCAGAATCTACGCAGAATCTTAGCATGAATCACGTTAAAAAATTAAAATTCTTAAAATGGACTTTATTTATGATCATAAAGTACATTTTAAGATTTTTAAATGTTTAACGTGATTCATATTACGATTCTGTTAAAGCGGCCATTTTAGACCCCCTGACTAAAACAGAACTGCCGAAATATAATATATTGCTAAACCTCTGCATAACCCGTCGGAAATTACAGGCGTGATGATATTTATGTAAAAAATTTAATCCCAACTAACTCTGTGAAGCTCATAAAGCTAATATTATAAAGAGGTAACATTTGTTTGTAAGTTTGTATGTACCTAGGGGGTAATCTCCGGAAGTAATGAACCGATTTCAAAAACTCTTTCACCATTAGAAAGCTACATTCCCCTGAGTAACATAGGCTATATTTTATCCTCGTACTCCCACGGGATCGGGAACTACGCGGGTGAAACCGCGTGACGTCCGCTAGTATTAAATGAAAGTTTACAAAAGTCTTAAATAACAATGACCCACAAAACCGTTTTCACGGTTTGTCTGTGGGAACGGAACACGATATCGGAACGGAATAACTACTTTAACTACACTAAATATATATAAATCTATTATAATAACTACCAACTTAACTACCTATTTGCTCTCACTCAACAATATGTAAACCACTTTCCTAAGAAGATGGTTTACTGACTTTCGATAAAGAACTGCTTAAGTAATTTGGCGAATTTGCCTTTTATTTTCTGAGTTCCTATGTCAACATGCTTTATGCTTTTATCTGTTTGTTGCAGTTTCAACGACTAAAATACCTATCGAACAGATGATATGTATAAAATCGGAAAGGGAGTCAAAATAGTACATTGTTCACCGAGAGGAGAAAGTGACCGATTACCGTCGAGGGTGTCGTTTGAAGCCCGAGCCGTAGGCGAGAGCTTTAAAACACCCGAGATCGGGAATCGCAGTTTCTCTCGAGTATACATAGTGCTTTATACTACACCTACGAGGAAAATAAAAAACGAAATCTTTATTTTACTTTCTACGAAAACTGAATCCTCAAAAAACACACAAATTGGAAATGGCGCCAATGGCGTCTGCAATTTTCACATGTTCTTTTTTCAAATTGTTTATCCTGCCGCCGCAGGGTCGCACTGCCAGCCCGACACCATCCAACACACAGCTAGTGGCCAGTGTCATTTTGCGAACTTGGAGATAAAAACTCACTGTAAAAACTTTTTGGCTTTTTATATTTAGGTTACCGGCGCATAGTCTTACCCAAAATTAAAAAACCGGCCAAGTGCGAGTTGGACTCGCGCACAAAGGGTTCCGTGCCATTATTATCAAAAAATCACGTTTGTTGTATGGGAGCCCCCCTTAAATCTTAATTTTATTCTGTTTTTAGTATTTGTTGTTATAGCGGCAACAAAAATACACCATCTGTGAAAATTTCAACTGTCTAGCTGTCACGGTTCATGAGATACAGCCTGGTGACAGACAGACGGACAGACGGACAGACGGACAGACGGACAGACGGACAGATGGACAGACGGACAGACGGACAGACAGCGAAGTCTTAGTAATAGGGTTCCGTTTTTACCCTTTGGGTACGGAACCCTAAAAAGAAAAACGACGTAAGAAATGGATTTTCATACAGTTTTCTCTCCCGCTCAGATGCGTTTTCTCCCCGCATATTTGTTCGATATGCAATGACGTACGTTCTACCGTAAATTTGATAAAGTATCAGTACTTTCCAAGCAGGTGTAGTATAAAACAGTTTTGTAAGATTTTGTAAAGGACATACTCAGAGGTTATAATCGCTTTCATAACATAACATCATGCCTGTAATCCCCGAAGGGTTAGGTAGAGGTGATAAGTAGTACTCTCCCAAATAGGGTGCGAGCCTATTGTCATCAACCGGGCACAAACCCTAAACTCCGTGGCTGCTACTGAAAAACCCAATAACACTTTGCCAGACCCGGGAATTGAACCCAGCACCCCTAGCCAAGTTGACAATCTACAATCGTTAACGCTAGTAGAAAACTATTCAAATGAATGGGAATGACATCATCTCAAAGTTAAATCACGTGATCAACACAAACGAATAGAAAATTCGTAGACAAGTTTACATCTTTCAAAATGATAGAATAGAATGTTATCGTTTCTACAATGTTGATCGCTAAACTGTAGTTTTTTTCTACAGATATTAGAGAACGAGCGATCGACTCAGTCGTGTCAACTTGGCTAACAATTTAGCGCTTTCTACAATTGCTTACGCGAGGCGTTTACGATTGTAGAAAGGGAATCGATATGAAACGTTTGTAACTTGGCTAGGGCTGCAGGGCCTCATGCTCGAGACGTACTTGCTATCAACGAAGCACTCAGTCGCTTTCATTTGTTGGTAATAAAATAACACACAGGCAGAGTCACATTTTTTTTGACGACCTGATTGGCGCAGCGGTAGTGAGGCTGCCTTACGTTCTTAGGGTCCCGGTTCGAATCCCGGTCGGAGCAAATGTTTGTGTGATGAGCATGGACATTTGTTTCCGAGTCATGGATGTTTATATGTATAATAAGTATGTATTTACAAACAAAAAGTATCTATGTAGTATATCAACTATCTGGTGTCCACGACACAAGCCTCGTTGCTTAGTGTGGCACTAGGATGGCGCTGTGTGTAATGTCCAGCAATATTTATTTATTTACATTTATATCTAGTGTTTTTAAAAGTCGCTTCAAACTGGTATTTACGAATGCGACAAAAAAAAGCCTTTGTGTTTTCAGTTCTCTTTTAAACGGTGTCTCGCCTCTTAAGAAATAATACGGCATAACTCAAGTACCTAAACCGTGATTGTGTTTTTGATAATCTTTTCGTGAACGAAAACGGTGATATCTTTGGAACTTGGGAGGGTATCTTTCTCATAATGTGCGTTTTATCGCCCGTTTTGCACGTAAGTTTTTTTGTGATAGGGTCTAAAAAGCTGAAAGTATTTGATAGTAAAATGGAATAATAGTAGACTTGCGAAAATATTGGGTTATCGATCCTAGGTTTTAAAAAGAGTTGAATGTTGTATCGGAAGATATATTTGGTCAAAACCTGTCGAGATTTATCCAGAGGGCACAAATAATTATTGAAAAAGGTGTTCAACTATGAACATAGTGTCGTGTTCAATTATAATAATGAAGATAATAATATTATTTAATTTTATTGGGTAATTGTGTGTTTTTCTATTTTATGTGTTGTTATTGTATGTTTTCTATATTGTACGTAAGTATTATAGCATCGTATTGGACAAATCTGTAATGGTGCTATAATTAGTGGTAAATAAATAAATAAATAATAAATTCTTACTTTAAAATCTTGAAATATGTTGCGTTTGAAGTTACATCTGTAATGTATAATACCTATGTATATTTAAACTAATTTTATAAACAGATAAAGTTTGTAGAGGATCGACCCAAATCTATGGGGGATGAAGGACTTTACACCAATGATATATAAACTATAGATACGTTGTCCGCACTCTAAAATGACAACATGAAATGAAGCCAAGTGGCCACATCGCGCTTAGTTACGCACCACCCTGTCGCGCGACGCTACGTTTGTTTATAATTTAATAAATCCTGTGACGTGACTGAACATGTATATTTATCTCCCTCTCGCAACAGGCATCCCGCCGTTCGGTGTCATATTTTCTTTCTCTTTCTTCACGCTTATAAGTAGTTCTAGTATTTTCGCCGTTTTTAAGCGCCGCGATGTTGGTCATGACGTGTCTATATATAATACGTCATTGCTGTACACCCTATTCTTCACCCCTATAGATAGTCTATGATTGGTTGCGTTGTGTACTAACAGCCGTAGGAATCTAGGCGTAACGACATTTTGGCTACTCATTAGTAATGGGGTAGATGACACACCAATCAATGGGGGCTATCGCGCATGAATTTGCCGCTAGAGGCGCTTGTGTAGACTAAGGTCCTCCAAAATGTCAGATGTCATACAGTGTTCGCGCGTTGCGTGCTTTTTTATCACTTATTTATACTAATACTCGCGATTGTGTTCTAGACTGAGCCATTACTGATTAATTATGACTTGAAGATTTTAAGTAGCAACTTAGGATCTTATTTATTAGTACTAGGAGGTAGAATGATTTTTAAATGTTTCATGCTTGCTAATTTTAGAGAGAACTAGCTGACGTCCCGCGGTTTCACCCGCGTAGTTCCCGTTCCCGTGGGAGTACGGAAATAAAATATAACCTATAGCACTCACGAATAATGTAGCTTTCTACCAGTGAAACAATTTTTAAAATTGGTTCATTACTTCCGGAGATTACCCCCTACATACAAACTTACAAACAAATGTTACCTCTTTATAATATTAGTATAGATATAGATTATTGACAAGACGTTACTCGACAGTGGCGCCATCTGGTGAGCTCAAAAACGATAGCCCCCATTGAGATACTTTTTAAGAGCTGTCAAAACGCGGTTCTCTCATAGGCTTTGTATGGCAATAGCCAACTGTGACGTCACTGTTTATTCAACTTAATGACTCAACTATTTGTTGATTTCAAAGCAACTTAAAATCGAATTTGGCAATTAATTGAAAATAAATCGGGTTTTTAGGTCCAAAATAATATTATTGTTTTATGGAGTAATCTACCCTATTTAAGTTTTTAGCACGGCTTGAGTAGCGTCGTAAAAATAGGCCTCAAAGTTATTGATTTCAATACTGAACCATTTTTGTCACACAACCTTCTTTCAAAAACACAATTTAAAAAAATACCAATAACAATTCACAAACAAAATTCAGACCAGACCACAGCATAAAATAAAGCAATATATTAAGGAAAATCTGGAAAGGAACCATACCACCCGCGGCTTGCATCGGAAACTATAAAATTTAATATTGCAAGCCTGGCTTGCTTTTGTTTTTATTTTTGCTTGCTCACTCGTGTGGTTTCGCTGCAATTTTAGGGTTCCCTACTTAAAGGGAACCTAGACTTAGCCTAGCCGTCGCTGAGGTATTTCTTTAGTTAGACTGTTAGACTAAAGTTTGAACTTTCCAAAGTCAAAATAATCTCGTTCTTATTAGCCATAATAAGAACGAGAATATTTTGACTTACTTTTACTTTTATAATGTGCCATGATAGTTGCCAAACTATCATGGCACATTATAAAAGTAAAAGTCCAAATTAAAAAGGGCCCAAAACAAGTGCGTTTTATTGACATTTTATTTATTTATTTATGTACACACAAAATACTTAACAGGACATTACATTAAGATAGAAGAGGTACAAAGGTACTGCTTATTTCATAAGAAATCTCTTCCAGCAGACCTGCGAGAAGAAAGTTGGATTAGAAATGAAGACACAGTGTGTAGAAAAGACAAAACAGGAAATGTAAGAGAGAAAAGGAAAAGAAAAGGGAAAAGAAGGAAATGTATGAGTTTTTACTCATTTTATAAAAACGAGTACCTAGGTAGCTGATCAAACGCCATTGTGTATCTCATAAAAAAAAACTTAGAAATCGGTTAAGCCGTTTCCGTGGATAAAAAACATATGTTCGCACAAGCGACAAACTTCATGCACATTTTTTAAATCCAAAATATTATTCTTGTTGGAAGAGTACAATATTTCAGCCCATTCTACTTGTAGTCGGCGCAAGACTTTTTCTTCGGGGTGTCAGACATCATTTTATACTTTCTATTTCATATAATTTCACAAAACGACAAACATTTTTTATAGAGAAGTTTTTCTATAAAATAAATAAAATATCTTTATTTCAGACCTATAACAGTCCATACGTTGTTAGTGGTTAGTAACAGATTGTGCTTATATGCTATGTTAGTATTATCAGTAGTCCTTAATTCAATTTAACATAAACCTATACTTATTTTGACCCAATGTCTTTGGATGGGACAGTCCACTCTGCCAACAATCATTTTTAGGATGCTGTTCCCAGTGCTACGCAAGCGTTGCAGTAAGGAAGCCGCTTTCTTACGCATGATGGCGTGAAAGCTATCCGTATGAGCTGCAGCAAACATTCCTGATGCACTGCAACGTCGCGGCAACCGCAACAGCATCCTAAAAGCGTTGTTGTATTGTACGCGCAGGACGTTGTAGGCTCGGCTAGTATATGACACCCACAGGCCGCTCGTGTAGAAGGACTGACAGAACGCCTTAAATAAACTAACTTTGACGTCTGCCGTGCAGCGAGCAAACCTACGGGCGAGCATATTGCTCCTCACCGCCAACGCCCTGCGCTCACGCTCTATGTCGCCATCATCGCGTAGGTCACTGGTGACAACATGCCCAAGGTATTTAAAACTATTCACCACATTGAGTACTACGCCGTTATATTACCGTAGTATTACGCAGTATATCTTTACTGGAGGTACACGACGGGGCTGTTGTTTAGGTGCCGTAAACACCAACACCTCACTCTTTTTTGAGTTGTATTTAAGGCCGTGCACCTCCGCATATGTCTCGCATATCGTGAGTAGCGTCCTCAGTCCGCTCATAGATGGACTGAGCAACACCATGTCGTCTGCGTAACGTATGTTATTAACACATATACCGTCTTGACAGCCGACATGTGTGCTGCTCAGCCGCTCTATAAGTTCATTTATATATAAATTAAATAACAAGGGCGAGCTTAACCCCCCCTGCCTCACACCACATTCCATTTGATACTCATCCGACAGAGTACCACCTCACCCGATTTTTCTGGTGAGCATACCAGTATCGGAGAAGGGCTGTGTACTCCGCCGGCACACCCGTGCCCCTCAACTTGTCCCACAGCACATTATAGGAGACAAGATCGAAAGCTTTCGACAAATCCAGGAAACACGCGTATCGCGCGTCCTCCTCGTGGTGTAGTACTTGACGGTGTGCTTCAGGCTGAGTATGGCACTCTCCGTAGACACGCCCGCCTTAAATCCGAACTGGGCGTCGTGCACTTTAACATATTCCGAGAGGCAGCCTTTCATCAGACCATCAAGCACCTTGGCCATGGTGGTGGCTAGCGAGATGGGTCGATAGTTGTTCATGTCGGATGTGTCACCAGTTTTGTTTTTAACAATGGGGACTACTATCGTCCGCATAAGTGGTTCCGGTAAATATGAATGACCAAGACAAAGAGTGAAAAATAGCGACAAAACTCTAGGCAGATGGACTCCCGCATGTTTAAAATGTTCGATGCTGAGGCCATCGTGACCCGGCGACTTCCCACGTTGCATTCTGGAAATAATTGCAGCCACAATCTTGGCTGGTACTTTCGTGTTCCGCTCGGTCTCAGTGGTCTCAGCACCGCTTGCTCCCTGAGAGTCTAAGAGTGACTGCACCGAAAAGTGGTCTCTAAAAGCATCAGCAATATTCTTGTGGTCAGTAATACCACCGACACTCACCGGGAGACTCGGCCGCACATTCATTTTATTTGTATGTTTCCAAAAATGCCTAAAGTCTTTGTTAGCGTGGTTGAAAGCAAGGAGATTAATTTTAAGCTGATCTTGCCTGTTCTGACACCACTTGAGTTTAGCTTTAAAATGTCTCCTCGCCTCCGCCATATCACGAAATATATATCTATCTAAATATATATCTATACCGGATGACTTTTTTTTCACTTTCCAAAAAACTAGGTCTATTAGGTGAACGGAGTAGAAGCCTAGGGCATACCTAGTTTTTTTTTCTTTTTTCCACAACTTAGAAAAAAAAATATCTATCATCAAAAAACGTTACAAATTTCAAGTAAACTTTTCATATTAGAACAAAGCAAGAGAAATTTTGAAAAAAAAAAAAAAAAAAACATCGAAATTTTTTACGTGTATGATTTGAATTTCGAATTTTTTTGAATATTTTTTTCGCAAAAAAAAAAAAAACTGGTATGCCATTTGCTTCTACTACCGTCACCTATTATACCCATTTTTTTGGAAAGTGATAAAAAAGCCAACCTGTATTACTACTTGTGGTAAATAAAGAATCGTCACTGCATGAGTTCGACTCGCACTTGGCCAGTTTTTTGCCAATATTTTATACATACCTACCTGAGATTGAAGAAAAACATCGCTTGAGAAATGGCGGAGGCTGCAGGTGTTAAATTCTGATAAGGGTGAATGACGTATGTATCCTTCGATGAAAATATTGCTGTATGGAAATTACTCAGCGATATTTTGTACGGAAATGATCAATTTATCTCCCGGGAAGATTCTGTTTTTGTTTTTTATGATACGGGATTGGTTTTGCAATGCTTAAAAAAGTTTTTTTTTTTAATTCAGCAAAAATTATGAATATTTTTGGTATAGTAATTATTCACACTAAGTTAATGCGGCATGCCGTAAGCAAGTCAGACGAAACTTTTTGTCAATGAATTAACGAAAAGACGTCGAATCTTTTACTCTGAGAAAATGTGTTTCTAAAGTGAGAAAAAAATGTTCATTTGTGGAGAGTTGATACCGCAATTTAATATCTAAAGAAAACCAAAACATTTCACAAAAATAGCCCCACACATAATAAAAACAATTCTACATAAATTAAATCTCAATAATCACTTTCGCCGCTAATCTTTGAAATCCCCGCCTCCATCAACTAATAGGTCAAACTAATAAATTCTATAAAATTTTCAACAACAACCAACACTGGAGCTATTACACTCACTGAATACAAACTCCGAAATAGCCGGGCAATTTGGATAATGTCCAAGTGAGCAAGTGCATATTTGATTTAATGCAACTGTACGTATATTCTCTGGAAGGAGGACTTAAGCTTAATTTACGACTTCCAAAGATAATATTGAAATATCTAGTAGGTATCCGGGTTGCAATACAAATCAAAGACAAAACATCCATTCATTGAAGAATTTTCCACTGACGTTTGTCACAACGCTTCAGTATATATCAATAGATGGCGCTGATCAGCTTTGGGAATATTTTTTTAGCCGGCGTTCTAGTATCCAATGAAAAAAGAATTTACTACGTATTCTAATATAGGTCTTTAAAATCTTTTAGCAGGGTAAAAAAACTCTCCTAGACACGTGTCATTTCTTTATTATCCATTGTTGTAAAGTGAGAACTGTAAAGAACCTTTTTTCTGTCAAACATTTTTAACCTTAAAAGTCTACTGTTCTTTTGCATCACTGACCTGAACTACAAGTTTTTGCATGGGTTTTTGCTTTTGTTCTTCTGAGTGTTTTTGCGTTACGTCTAAACTCGTGGTGCGTGGAGTCAAGCTTATGTTCCTCCGTACTTCAGTTAAGGCTTTGTGGACATAAAAATGAGCCATTTTATTATTCCCAAGGTTGATCAGCGCCATCTAGTTTGTTCATAAAAAGCACTGGAAAATTCCCCATTACAATGTAACATCGAGAATTCGAGACTCCTTCATACTTCTTAAAGCACGTTAATCCGTTGGTACTGGCTGTCATTTGTAGATCTTTTTACAGGTAGTCAGTGGCCGGAAAGTCTGACAACCGGTCTTACCAATATCATATTACCCAGTACTAACTGGGTTGTGGAGGTCAGATAGACAGTCGCTCCATGTAAAATACTGGTATTCAGCTGCATCCGGTTAGACTAGTAAACCACTCCAACGTAGGTGCAGATGCAGATGATGAGACGGGAAATCACGAACAAAATTGTAAAAGAGCCAACTGGTGGTTGTCATTACAAGTGTAACGCTAATTTTGCTTTAAGGAGTCACTTAGAATTTTTCTGTGAAATTTCTTCCGATCTTTAGGAGAAGGAGCTCGTGGCTAAATAATAACAGCCGCTCGGGTCGATCGTTAGGTTAAGCCGCGCTTGCCTAGGTTGGTCTGTGGATGGGTGACCACCCGTTACATACCTACCTAGTTTCCTCCGTGCCTCGGAAAGCACGTTAAGGCGTTGGTCCCGTCTGTCATTTGTAGATCTTTGACAGTCGTTAGGTAGTCAGAGGTCCAAAAAGTCTGACAACCGGTCTTACCAAGAGGTATCGTATTACCCTGTACTAACTGGATTGTGGAGGTTAGATAGGCAGTCGTTCCATGTAAAATACTGGTATTTAGCTGCATCCGGTAAAACTGGAAGCCGACCCCAACATAATTGAGAAAAGACTAGGCTGATGATTTCTTCTGATCTTTCTTTCTGTTTTGTGTGGTTAGTGCCTAAACTGGGGTCACAGTTTTTATGACGCCCATGCACCTTTTGTATTGGCTTTACATGCCGTCGAGAAACATCCCTCAGGCATGCTGGTTTAGTTTCCTCACGATGTTTTTCCTTCACCGAAGCAAGCATATTATACAATACGCATATAAATCCTAAAATTCAGAGGTGCGTGTTTAGGGTTCGAACTCGAGACCTATGTCTTGTCAGTCCAACGGTCACACCATCACTAGGCTATCACTGCGTTACTGGTGCGTTGAAAAAAAAGACAAGAAGAAGAAGAAGAAATACAAGCAACGCAACGTATGCTCGGAGTTTTCTTGCACGATCGAATCAGAAATGGAGACATCCGCAAGAGAACCAAGGTTAACGACGTAGCCCGAAGAATTGCCAAACTTAAGTGGCAGTGGGCAGGGCACATTGCTCGCAGAACAGATGGCCGATGGGGCCGAAAAGTTCTGGAGTGGCGACCGCGAACCGGAAGACTTTGCGTTGGAAGGCCTCCCACTAGGTGGACCGATAACCTCGTGAAGGTTGCGGGAATACGCTGGATGCGAGTCGCACGGGACCGGTCAATGTGCTGACACTTGGGGGAGGCCTATGTTCAGCAGTGGAGGTCTTTCGGCTGAAATGATGATGATGATATATAATTAAGAACTCACTCCTTTTTCCTATGTATGTACATAGGTAGGCAGAAATTGAAACTACCAGCTACAATTTGACCTACTTCTTTTGCTTGGTCCACGTTCATGACAGAGCCTCTAGTATCATAAACCTCTTTGATAAAAAGATAAAGAAAATGTCTAGTATCAGATGTTTTCTATCTAGTGAGATTTATGTCCAGACTCTGTCCGCCATTATTTTTATATTGGCTGCGGTTCCATTTGTTGGAATTTTTATTTTATTGCTACCATTTTTCCTTTGTGACGGTGAAATAATTGTGCTCGGAACAAGCGCTGCTGTATTTCAAAATTACTCTAAATAATTGATTGAATAGTTATTTTTGACGTTTTATGTTCATGAGATGATAGTCACATGCCGATGGCATAACGCGATAACTTGGTTTGAACGTACATATTGTTACGTCGTACCCATACCTACAATACAAGTAGCTTCTAAAAGTAGGTACCTACAACTAAGTAGGTAGGTAGTAGTAGGTATGTATCGAATGATGTAGGTACAAATTCGCAAACTACCTATAAAATACATCAGGAAGTTGTCATTGTAATTTCGACCGTACGCCCAGGGCATAAAGTACCTATCGTTCCTTTGTACAAAAGTTGTGGAAGATTCTCGAAGGACAGTGACCTAGTATGAATTGTCTAGAAGATTCTAGGAAGTGATGGGTCTTTCTCATATGTTCGGTCGTCATATAAATAGTCGACGTGTTTGCGGGAGCGGGCAGTATTATTTTGGCTACAGTACGGAGCGAATCAAAGTGATCTAGTAAGTGCGATATCTAAGTGAATAGTGATCAGTGGTGTACTTGTGATTGAGTTTGAAGTGTTTTGTAATTATTAAAGTTATTCAGCTGTTTCGTCGGTAGTAATTAATTTATCCCGTACCCAGCTCGTAACAATATTGACGTTCAAGTAATTGTTTATTTTCTATAATCATCATCATCTGCCTAGCCTTTTCCCAACTATGTTGGGGTCGGCTTCCAGTTTCACCGGATGCAGCTGAATACCAGTATTTTACATGGAGCGACTGCCAATCTGACCTCCACAACCCAGTAAGTACCGGGTAATACGATACCCCTTGGTAAGACTGGTTGTCAGACTTTTTTGGCCTCTGTTTATTTTCTATAATATTTACATTATTTACATAATAACTCTATAATAAAAATAAAAATAATTAAGTAACTCTTGATTCGTGTTTTGACGTTGAAACAAAGTCAAGTAGAGTTCATTTGGAACGTTAGTATGAGTTGTAGCAAAATCGAATTTAAAAAGGGCATAAAGAAACAACTTAATACAGTATCCATAAAATGTGAAAAAGCTAATTATTTTAAATTCATTTTCATAGTTTTTTGAGAAAAAGTGAGAACGGAACCGAAGTATAATTATACTGGACGGCAAAAAAATACAAATGAAAACATATTAAATGAAATCCATCGGGGCGGCTTCTTGCAATGCAGCTTCACAAACAGATTTCATCGGCGATCACGACCAGGGTTCTAGGAATAAGATACAAAATCTCTAGATTCCTTTTTTATTTTATTTTAATTCAAACTCATCAAGGTTCTTCCATGTCGTTTCCTATAACTATATAATAATAATGCCATCTGCACTATTATCTAAGTCTGTTGTGTTTATTGACTAAACGCTGGCGCAAGTTGATGCGTGCGCGTGAAAGCCGGAGTGCGAACTTGAGTCGCACAGTATAAACGGTTTTGTGGTGCAAACATAAGCGGTAGCGGGTGGAAGCCTTGGTTTTTGTTGCTGCTCGGATCTTTTCTATCACTTATTACCTAGGTAAGTATCACTAGGTACATATTATAAAACTAAGTCCCCCGCCGCGTCAGTCTGTCCGTATGTATGCTTAGATCTTTAAAACTACGCAACGGATTTTGATGCGGGTTTTTTTAATATATAGAGGAAAGTTCAAAAGGAAAGTCTTAATAAATTATTTGTCCAGCGGGCGAAGCCGTGGGTATCAGCTAGTATTCGATAAAGCAAGGTCCTCGTTTACGAAGATTCACATTATAGTTATTTGTGGTGGATGGAGGACACTCAGAAGAGAACATAGGCCTCCCCGAAGTGTCACCACATTGACCAGTCATCAGTCCACTTGGTGGGAGGTCGTCCAACGCAACGTCTCCCGGTTCGTGGTCGCCACACCAGAACTTTTCGGCCCCATCGGCCATCCGTTCTGCGAGCAATGTGCCCTGTCCACTGCCACTTAAGTTTGGCAATTCTTCAGGCAACGTCGGTAACCTTGGTTCTCTTGCGCATGATTGCAGATGAAAGCAAAATAAATCTATACTAATATTATAAAGAGGTAACATTTGTTTGTATGTTTGTAAGTTTGTATGTAGGGGTAATCTCCGGAAGTAATGAACCAATTGTAAAAATTGTTTCACTGGTAGAAAGCTACATTATTCGTGAGTGCTATAGGCTATATTTTATTCCCGTACTCCCACGGGAACGGGACCTACGCGGGTGAAACCGCGGGACGTCAGCTAGTGAAAAATATAATATAACATCACGCCTGTAATCCCCGAAGGGTTGGGCAGAGGCAGTTCCTAATAGTAGACCCACATTTCGCCAGTTATGTTTAAGTCCCATGTAATAAGGGGCGAGCCTATTGCCATCAACCGAGCAAAAATCCATACTCTATGGTGGCTACTGAGAAATTCCTAATAGAAGAACCCGATAACACTGCAGGACCTGATAATCGAACCAGACCTCAAGCTCTCCAGTTGCGCTTGCGACTAATATACCGACGAGGCAGTTAGGTTCGTATATTTAATGCATTTGGTCTAATAAAAAAACTGAGGAGCTCGTGGCTAAATAATAACAGCCGCTCGGGTCGATCGTTAGGTTTAGCCGTTCTTGCCTAGGTTGGTCTGTGGATGGGTGACCACCCATTACATACCGAGTTTCCTCCGTGCCTCGGAAAGCACGTTAAGCCGTTGGTCCCGGCTGTCATTTGTAGATCTATGATAGTCGTTAAGTAGTCAGAGGCCCAAACATTCTAGCATCCAGTCTTATGAAGGGGTATCGTATTACCCGGTACTAACTGGGTTGTGGAGGTTAGATAGGCAGTCGCTCCATGTAAAATACTGGTATTTAGCTGCATCCGGTAAAACTGGAAGCCGACCCCAACATAGTTGGGAAAAGGCTAGGCAGATGATAATGATGTCTTAATGTGTCACTGCAGGGATCTAGCAGAATATCAGCGTCGGGTGCACGCCTGACACATGCTGAGCTGGACTTCCATTTGGTGCAACCTTGAGACGCACACCGCACCTTGTAGTATACTTGTTATTTCATTTTTATTTAAAGATGTTTTTCTTTTTGTATAATTGGCACCTTGTTTTTATAATCATGTAAATTGTGCGGTGTAGCACATTTACTGCTGGTGTAGTGAGGAGTAAAACCACTGATGAACTTCTTTCTTCTTTATTGGGAAGAGTGTTTCCTTATTGCTATCTTGCCGACTACTGTGTCGGTCGAACAAAATGGCCCTATTTTTATACATATTTTTTTAAGTAAATGACCAATCAGAATCGATAACAAATTTCCAAAAAGCGCGGGAAAAACTAAAAACCAATGAAAACATAACAAAAAAGCGGGAAAACATTGTGCAAATTACCTTAAGTACTACGAAACTTGACTGTAACGAGAACCGCGTGACAATATTCGCGTTTTTTACCAACTTTTTATATATAAACCTATATAAAACCATATGTTATCGAGGTCTATATATCAAAAACTATCATACAAAAATATAAAATCAACAAAACATATAACATAATAAACTTATATACTCCTAACGCTAAGTCTACTATGTATACGAACAAAAATGCAAGAATCTTATTAAAATAGACGTTTATATACTATTCTTTATGTGCCTATTTACTATCCTATAGGTCCCTATGTACCCTTATACACTTATATATACCACTATACACTATCGTTATTGTCCTGCACACAAACACTAAACAATCAGTTTATTTTCCACTATAATATCACTTTATGTACTGTTTGTGCAATGTCTATGTATCACTATAACTTTTCACTATATATTTTCACTGTCCCGCACATAAATTGAACTTTTGTGTATTGTGCTATGTCTTTTGTGTGCACCAAATAAATAGTTTATCTACGTATCTCTCTAATAAAAAATCTATTAATCAAAATCGCTACCTCTTCTACCTCACACCCGTACATACGTAAACCTTCAACTGCCACGCTTGGCTGCGATGCTAAGAGATGTCTTTGAAGTTTTACAATTTATAAGACCATGTCTGTGCAGCCGGCAGCCAGCGGGAAGCGCTCACTATTATAATTATTCTGAACGGGTGGGCCATGCTGGACCATTTTGGTCCATTTTTATTTGTTTTGTTGGGGTTTAGGAATGCAATATTCTTCTTTATTGTTGTTTGACTGCCTCGTTGGTCGAGTGGTTGTTCGGTCAAGCGCGGCTGCGGAGCATGAGGGTTCGATTCCCGGGTCGGAAAAAGGGTGTTTTGGGTTTTTCCATATGGAATTTCCCAGGCTGCTATTACTTACGACTTAAAACATAAGTGGCTAAATTTTGGTGTACTTACTATTGCATAATAGTGCATCTCTGCTTATATGTACGCTTATTCTTAGGTCGTTCTGGAACCGAAACCCATAAACTCGATCATTGAACTCGGAACGATTGGAACAGTTTTTTTTTAATAACAAAAAAAAAACCAGTTTCGTATTTTTTCCAACAGCGTGCGGTGGTCATTACAGCCAGGCGCGGTCTATTGAGTGACATTAGTGGCTGTCATTTAATTCAAGCGCGGTTCAGAGATTAATTGTTATTTAAAAAAAAAAACAGTCTCAATCGTTCATTAAATTTGCCATAAGTAGAACTAAATCAACACCATCTATGTAATATATAAACATAATATTGGATAATTGATAAAACCTTTTTTTGCCAAAACGCCATTAGGGAGCTATTATGGTCACGCATTCGTAATGACCAGTGAACTTTAAAAAGAACCTTAACATAAAACCAGAAAAGCTTCAACAAACTCACACACAAATAAAAATATTTCATTAAAACTTTAACGCTCACTGGAAACAAACTCTGTCACACTCTAAAAAGAACGAATGAATGAATGAACGAACAGGCGGAACAAGTGAACGTAAGCGTTTGTGAGCAACGCGACGCACCGCTCGTTAGCCAAATGAACGAACGCGTCCCACTAGTGAATGAATGAACGCAAATAATTATCAAAGGAGACATTGTTTTCGTACGCTTTTGTAACTAAATGAACGTGAATGGTACACAAGTGAATGTTTTGTGCTAAACTAACGTCATACAAAAGATTTTGTGAACAAAAGAATGAATGGCGGAATAAGATGAAGTATAGTCTTGAGGATATAGTACAATGACCCTTCACAATAACGCGCCTATTAAAGCTTTGTTTGTTTCCGTAATAAAAGAGCCTTCTTTAGTGAACTTAGTAAGAGTTTGTACTGGACAGACAGTCTGCGTCCTAACCAAAGCGACCGTAGCGGGAACACGCGGTTTCGTGGTAATTTTGTTTGCCTGACTGCCTCTTTGGTCCAGTGGTCGAATCCGAACTACTGAGCATGAGGTTCGATTCTCGGGTCGTGCAAATTGTTATTGGGATTTTTCATCAGGAATTTCTCAATAGCAGCCATGGAGTCTGGATTTGTGCCCGATTGATGGCAATAGGCTCGCGACCTATTACGTGGGACTTAAGGCAAATATAGGATCTAAATTAGCAACTCTATTTGTGGTGGTTCAAACTTCGTTTGAAACCCTGTTAGAATAAAGTTCTAATCAGTTTGCACTACAAAGTGGTTGTTACGTCAGTCACTGCGGGCCGAATAGTGCGAAATGAGTGGTCTTTTGCGATTTACAAAAAATCTATTGATTGGACTTAAAAAAATAAAACATAAGACCTGCTTTGTAGTTAGTTCGGTTAGTATGCAAAGTTTTGTTGTCTAATTTGAAGTAATTTTTGAATACCAGCGGTTTATTGTCCGATTTGTAGGTAACTTTGGATTTCTTTTCTAACGAGAAAAGTTTATGGAATCGTGTTTTCGTCACACATAGTACTTATAGCATTAATCCTCAACTTTACCATATATTTATTTCAAAATTAATGCTGCAGTGTTTTAGGCGTAACGGAGGATCATGCTAAGCCATTTGAGGTAGTATAGGCCCTTAATCAAAATGTGGTTGCGTGATATTATGTTATGTTCAAAAGACAGTAACGTCAGCCGATTTATTAATTTAGTTTGGGACATGCTGGTTTTCACTCCATTTACCGTTTCATCGACGCGACGCGACGATCACGTATTCACTTAACTTTAAATTGTATTCTAGAGTGGGAAAGAGATGGCGCTAGACGACCTCTATGGCCCAGCGCACACCGCTGAACGCACATCGGAGCGCATTTGAAGACAACAATTTAATATAAACCTCCAGTCACGCGCATGCTCTTGTAGTAGGTTGAGGGCGCTTCGAGTACCGCGTGCGAATTTATTCTTATATTGACCGTAAATCAAGGTAGTTAAGGTTTATATTAAATTGTTGTCTTCAAATGCGCTCCGCTGCGCCTCTAGCGGTGTGTGCTAGGCCTATAGCTCCGTCTTTTTCCCTCACTGGAATAAGATTAAAACAATCCTGTTTTAAGACGTCATGGTAGGCCACCTGGTCACTTTGGTCAGAGCTATTGCACTCCGTGTGTAGGCATGAGATAATTACCTACCGCTTCGCGCATATTGAATATGCAAGCTCTCTAGGGCTGTCGTGCTCCAGCCGTGCGTAACTGCGTACGTAAGCCGCGTTAATTTTTCGCGCTCTTTGCCCTTGCGTCGCGTACCTACCTACTCCTACTTCGTGTTTGTTAACTGACTGATTTATTGATCATTAATCATTACTAGTGAAAATGACAAGCCGGATAAACTGTTGCTATTAATAAATGTAGAAAAAAATTGTCTTTTTTATATAAATTTCACTGCTCCATGTCCATGCTTCTCATCAGAGTTTATTTTTAAATTACCTTTGTTAGATTTCGCATTTATGCTGCTATTCAATTTAATAAGTAATCGTAATTTTAAAGAAGGCAAGATATTAAGAGACATTATAATAGAGTAAAACAATTGTAATTATAAAAGTTTTAATTAACATTTAAATAATACCTAATACATTAAAGTACAAAAATGTTGGTAGTATTTTATTTTGAGTACTTGAGGCAACCCTACCGACTGACCATTAAGCAGTGAGACGCCGAATAAAATACGCTAACGCGTGGCGTCAAGGCACAATTTTGATTGAGCGGGCTCAGTTTAGGTATTTATAATGTCGGCTTTCTTCAAGATCAAAGGAGTGCAACTTCTGTACGCTAGTACTATTATCTATTCTGTGGTTATGGCAGAGCTATTGCACTCCGTGTGTAGGAATGAGATAATTACCTACCGCTTCGCGCATATTGAATATGCAAACTCTCTAGGGCTGTCGCGCTCCAGCCGTACGTAACTGCGTACCTACGTATGCCGCATTAATTTTTGCGTTCTTTTGACCTTGCGTCGCGTACCTACCTACTCGTACTTCGTGTTTGTTATCTGACTGATTTATTGATAATTAATCATTACTAGTGAAAATGACAAGCAGGATAAACTGTTGCTGTTAGTAAATGTGAAAAAAAATGTCTTTTTTATATAAATTTCACTGCTCCATGTCCATGCTTCCCATCAGAGTTTATTTTAAAATTACCTATTTGTTAGATTTGGCATTTATGCTGGCACTATTAAATTTAATAAGTAATCGTAATTTTAGAGAAGGCAAGATATATATGAGACATTATAATAAAGTAAAACAATTTTAATTATAAAGTTTTAATTAACATTTAAATAATAATACATTAAAATACAAAAATGTTGGTAGTATTTTTTTTGAGTACTTGAGGCAACCCTACCGACTGACCATTAAGCAGTGAGACGCCGTATAAAATACGCTAACGCGTGGCGTCAAGGCACAATTTAGATCGAGCGGGCCCAGTTTAGGTATTTATAATGTCGGCTTTCTTTAAGATCAAAGGAGTGCAACTTCTGTACGCTAGTACTATTATCTATTCTGTGCTTTGGTTAGGGAGCGGGGTCACCTACGCTACATAACTCCTAAATGTCTTATCTTTTAACCAAGGCTTGAGCTATAATAGTTTCACTTGAATAAACGGCATTGTTCTGTCGCATTATATGAAGTTGTTGTGGCAATAATGAAAAGATTAGTGGAATAGGTCAGTTTGACCATTCATTGTTTAGAGTTTAATAAGCATTTTCAGAATGTTTTTATTTTTATTTTATTTATTAGGGACAACAAACAATAACACACTATAAATGGTTAAAAAATAATTGGTACGAGACTGCATCAGTGTCCAACTACGTTATCCACATCTTATAAAAAGGAATGATAATCATATTGATAACTAAATGATAATTAACTACGTTATCCACATCTTATAAAAAGGAATGATAATCATATTGATAACTAAATGATAATTAACTACGTTATCCACATCTTATAAAAAGGAATGACAATCATATTGATAACTAAATGATAATTAACTACGTTATCCACATCTTATAAAAAGTAATGATAATCATATTGATAACTAAATGATAATTAACTACGTTATCCCCATCTTATAAAAAGGAATGATAATTATATTGATAACTAAATAATAACTAACTACGTTATCCACATCTTATAAAAAGGAATGATAATCATATTGATAACTAAATGATAACTAACTACGTTATTCACATCTTTAAAAAAAGGAATGATAATCATATTTATTTACCAAAAGAGAATAGTTCAGTTAGTTTGCCTGAGAGATATTTCTCGACGGCATGTAAAACCTAGTCAGAAGCCCATGGGTGATGATGGGTGGCATAAATACTCTGACACCAGGTTAGACAATAACCACACGATGAAGAAGTAGAACTTCAAATGTAATGCTATAAGTGGTTTCGTAAAAAATAACCTAAAAAAGATTTACTAATATGTGAATATTATGGATTGTAGTCTCTATTCAACAGCAATTATGCACAAAGTACTTAAAAGACCATTAACAGCTAAAACAGCAAAAAAAAAAAAGAGCAAATCGATAAAAAAAAAACTGGCCAAGAGCGAGTCGGACTCGCGCACCAAGGGTTCCGTGCAAACTTATTAAAGGACAAACTTAACTTTGGTGTTCGATCCCTAGAAACAGCTATTGCACCAACCGCAAGTAATAAGTTTGTAATAGGAAAATCGCTTTTTTTTGTTATTAAACTACATATTTAGGGTTTTCAGATATTTATTTCCCTTTACATGTGCTGTAAGACATTGCTTCTCGCCAAATTTCGTAATTCTAGGTCAACGGGAACTACCATATAGGTTTTCGACCCAAAACCTATAGGGTACTTCCAGTTGACCTAGAATTGTCAATTTTGGTTAAAAGCAAGATCTTACAGTAAAGGGAAAATTTCGAAAAAAAAGGGTTATGGTACTTACAAATTTTCGCGAAAATCTAAATTTGCCCTTATCTTTTTATCGTCTTGATTCAGGACTTTGATTTTTATAAACTAATAGGGATTATAGATTTCAGCATCTGGTATAAATTTCAACTTGCTAGGTCCACCCGTTCCTGAGAAAATCGGTGGTAACAGACGGACGAGAAAGTGATCTTAAAAAGGTTCCTCTTTTTACCTTTTGAGGTACGGAACCCTGAAAAACAGAGCGCCAAACTAAATAATTCCATAAAAAAATCACACGGAATCTTGTGACGGCTGCGGAACTAACTTTTATTGACCGGCGCGGTCCGTATCCGACCCCGTACAGTTACGTCCAATGGTGTCCGAATGCGTCCGGTTTGCACCGACGCTAACTCGATTGAACCAGTTGGAACTAGTTAGGTCCGGAACAATATGGCCGGCGGAAGTTCCGGCCCGTTTTATGGTAACAGGTATCATGTGAGGTTGGCTTTGGTGTGGGAACTGAGGACTAGCTTTTTAATTGAAAGTCTAGTTGGGGAAGTTTTTAAAAGCTTTTTTGCGTATGGTTAATTTTTACATGAAATAATGTTACCACTGACCACACCCGCGTCGCCCCACTCGCCTCGCTACCAGTGTGTATGACCTTTGGTCATAATTATGCAGAACTTAAAGAGATACCTAGAGTACATTTTGCAGTATTGTAATTTGTCTTTTTCGTTTTTTTGAATGTACATTGTTACAGAAAAGGGCTAGGGTAGGTTGGTAAACTATGGTCCAGGGCCGCTTGCGAGAAACGGAAGTCTATACATCCAAGATGCGTTTCTCGCAAGCATCGTTATTGCGATCGAAAGTTTGCGAAAGCGTCGGTATCTAGGTCGAGACTGCCGGCCCAGTAATGACAGAGTGGCATCTATCACAACTTGCAATAAAATTGTTCTCGTAATAGAACGGTGACTTGTTTTCGCAGTACACATAATTATGGCGTTTTTTTTCAATTACAGAGGAAGATAATTAAAGTAGCATTTTTAGTATGGTTATCATACGCGGATAAACCCTATATTCTTTGTATTTTATTTATTTAAGGACAACCAACAAAGCATACACCAAAAATACATGTTTAAGAACTCATGTTGAAAATGCAGTCACAAAACAGATCTTACCCGTTCAGATCTATCTAAATAAGCTAAATCCGCTTTGCGCTGCCTTGTCTGCCTGTTTCTGTATTTATGAACTGTATTTATACACCAATTATTGGTATATAAATACAGCCAATTGTAACATAAATCTGACATACAAATATATAAGAAAAACTTACATGATTAATTTTTGTTAGACGTTGTGCCAACCAGAAAAAAGAAAAACAAAAAATAAAAATATTATTTTGCCTGATACGTTCATACAGTAATGGTATGATATGGTGTAGTGGGCAGAATCCTTAACACTACTTAATACCTACCTACTTGTATCATTTATAGAAGAGCAGCGGTGGCGCAGTGGTGGCGGCCCCGACTTACGAACAGTAAGTCGTGGGTTCGAACCCAGACAGGCGCATTACTTTGTGTAATTTATTTCATCACCGCTGCTCTCAAAACGGTGAAGGAAAATATCGTGAGGAAACCGGCATGTCCTAGAACCAAAAAATTCGAAGACATGTGACGTCTACCTATATCCGCACTGGGCCCGCGTGTGGATTATAGCCCATTCCCTCTCATAGAGAGGAGGCCTGTGTCCCAGCTGTGGGAACATTAAAAGGCTGATGATGATGATCATTTACAGCGTATCCTATCTTTGCATTTGAGATTTCTACGTAAACAAAACTCACAACTTACCCAAACTTCTGGACAATATGCAGCCAAACTACACTTCCAGTTGCAATGTTCCACTAAAACCACAGTGTATTCAAACTAACAATTTAATTGTTGTGACACTCAATTTAAACACAATGTACGCGGTGTAACGTTGCGCTTCTGTGGTCTTGTAATGGTAGGCAGGGTTCCAAGTGGCTTTGAAGATGGGGATTGTTTTACTTTAATGACGGTAAATGGTCTTAAAGGAGGTTTGTCTCCCTTGTTGATCTAGTGGTTGCAAGCACGACTGCTGAGCATGAAGGCCTGGGTTCGATTCCCGGGTCGTGCAAATTGTTATTTGGTTTTTTCAGTAGGATTTCTCAGTAGCAGCCACGGAGTCTGAATTTGTGATCGGTTGATGGCAATAGGCTTGTGTCCTGAAAAAAACTAATTAGTCCGTCAGTTAGATTATCAAAAAATATTTGACACGTATTTTTTTCTTTTGTTGCGTAAACCAAAATTGACGAAAATACGACGTTTTTAAAATTCTCAATACGTCACGCCGTGCTATAATTTTTAGTGCGTTGTGATGTCACGATCCCCCCCCCACTCTCGAGTTTTGATGCGTTTTATCTTTGACAACATTCATTGATTTACAAAAAAAAATACGTGTCCATTATTTTCCAATACTCTAACTGACGGAATAAATAGAGTTGCAATTTATTGATGGTGGAAACTAGCCTAATGTCCCACCCCTGTTACGTAGAACTTGAATATAAACGGTGAAATGTTGGTCTACTATATTAGGTACATCTCTATCTATCCCTTCAGGAATTACAGGCGTAATGTTATGTTATGTCATTCCCAATAAAATTGACTTTAAATCCCAACCACGCGTTTTCATAATAATTTTGACTCAAAACTCACACTATCCGATTACCCAAATGTTTCAGTTTCAATATACTCTGTAAAAGTTTAAAGTAAAGTAAAAAGCCAGTATTTATCAATGCAACAGATAGTGAACCCACCCTCATCCCTGAGATATTATCTTCTGAAACTCCCACATAATTTAAAAAGGATGATTACATAGAGTAGTGATAAATGGAGCCCTAATACGTCATATATCTTGGCATAATCTAACTTTGGGACATGTTATAAGCTAACATTGTAAATCCCAACGGGGCCACGCGTCGCGTCGCCCACTTGCTTAAGTGTCCAAAAGTGTTCCTACTCTTGCATTTTAGAAGACTTATTAAACGCTATTGACGCTGCGATTAACAAAGCCACCTACTTATCCCAAAGTAACTTGATAATACCTATGTATCGTCGATACAATAGAAGATATAAGAAATGTAGGCTTTTATTTATAAAACAAAAGTTCTCGATAATCAGAAATATTCTAAATATATCAACGTGAATGCCCTAATGGATGAATGGAATAATGGAATGGCTACAATTCTGTTCCTGCCGGGGCTGCGGGACTGTTTCAAAGAGATACCACAGCCCTGCAACACAAAGGGCTAAGAAGGAATATGTATGGGTTTTAGTCAGTAAAAGTCTGACAATCCTTTCCACTCAGCCCAGAACGGGAGGGGTCATTTGATGATTACCCATCCAAAAAAGGGCTACACTTCCGCTACCATCATCGAAACTGGTAAGTAATTAGATCTGTTTAGTTTTAATAAATCCTTTTATCTTATCTCAGGTAAAAATATTTAAAAATCAAAACTAAAAAGTCACAACGTAATAAACAGTCTTAATAACCACCTAATCACCATCTGACGCTACAAAAACATTTTAAAATATCAAAACAAAAAAGTCACAACGTGGTAAACAGTGTCACTAACCTACAAAACTTCACTTCATTAGCCCTCCATCCACTCCATACTGGGTGGCTCATCTAAAACTTCCGGGGCCTCCGTATCAGTTGGCGCTGACCCAACGCCCGTAGCTGCCCGAAACACCACTTCCTCTCGTTCGACACCATTCCGGACGATCATTCCAACAATTGCAGCTCAACTTCTATATATTTTTGGTTGGTTATCTTAACTAATTGTCTCAGTTGTTACAACTTGTTTAGAGATTTAAGTTATATTTGATAGTCTGGAATTTTCATAATTTTCCTGTCATTTATTCAGTTTTATTCCGTTCCCCATTTCAACCGGCTCACTATCATTTACTCTGACTTTTTTCATATAATTTATCACAAAATCGATATCTTTAATCGCTGATATCTAAAACTGTAAAGTATTTGTGAAAATAAAACTAAATTAATTCTTCAAAACTATGAGACTTAATATTTGGGCAGTCGTTTACTTATAGCTGAATAGCTTATTGATAAGATTTTATACATGTTGAATTCTGATTCAGATTCAGATTTTTTTTCTTCGTGAAATAATCTAAAGCAATCCTGTGCTGTGTGTTCAGGCATCACTTCTTAATATTTAAAATATCCTTGCTCTACTTACACAAAACTTTTTTACTTTAATGAAAGCCAAGCTCCTCACGCCTAAAGTTTTCACATTAATCAAAATAGATTCCTCCACTTTCTAGTTCTAACCAAAACTAGGACAGTTGAGCGACGAAAATCTCCACTTTCATCGAACTAGTCTTCATTGTCACGAACCGGATTGAACCGGTTTAAGGCGGCGCGCACCGGATAAGTCCGCCATCGATGTGACGTTAGGGATTTGTCACGCTTTCTGTTATCGAAGCTATTTGGAAATATCGACGATGAAGATCAGTTTAAGGATGTATTTTTATCTTAAACTTCTTATAAGCTACAAAAGCCTGCTGCGTTGGTTTTGTGGTCGCAAGCGTGACTTCTGAGCATGGGGTACTGGATTAGATTCCCAGGTCGGGCAAAGTGTTATTGGGTTTTTCCGTCACAAATTTCTCAGTAGCACGGAGTTAAGAGCTGTGCCTCGGTGATAGCAATAGGCTCGCCCCCAATTGATGGGACTTCAAAATAGCTGGTGAAATGTGGGTGTTCTAATAGGTTCACGTCTGCCTTACCCTTCGGGAGTTACAGGCGTAATGTTATTATGATAGATCAACATACTCATATCCACTAAAATTTGATGCTACAAATATCATGAAGCGGAACAAGACACAAACAAACATTCAAAACTATAAACTCAAAATCACCCCGTACATTTTTAAACACACACCACTAATTTTAAAATCAATTACAACTCCAACCAGGGCCAGGAACTAGTGTTAGTACATAGTTAGTCTAGATTTGTAGATTGACCCAATCGCCGGAGTTGTCAAGTCAAACAACCGCGGGGTAATATAGACCAGGGGTTGGTTTGTTTAGTGCAGGGCTCTAGTTAGCGCGGTCGGGGGTTGGGTCAGATCTGCTCTTGTTTGAGTTGCTAACTGGACATTGAATTTAGATGGTAGTTAGTCCAAGACTTGGGGTTGGGACTGTACTTGTTTGTTGGTATGTGGTGAACGATCATTTAGAAAGACAAAAGGAAATTTGATGTGATTTTCATGTCAAAATGGTAAGTTATGTACAATTCTTCGTTTTTATAGCTTTCTATAGTTTATAATCATTCGGATCATCAGTGGCTTGTAGCAGAGTTAAGAACTATAACAAAATCTTAGATTATTGATCGAAGAACAAAATACATTTATTTTAGACACAGACAATCTGTTCATTATCTAACCCTTATAGACCTTGTTGAAATAAATAATTATTTGATTAGATTTTTTATTGTTATAGTCCTTCGAGCCGGATACTACAACATCTTGATACTACTAACCGGATCTTTATTTTATTAATTTATTTGAATGATATTATAATATTCAGGTTTACCATTAAAAGATTTATTATCGTTATAAAAGTCTACAATTTCCCCTACTTCATTTAGTTAAATTATTTCGAAATACAATAGCCACAAATTCAAACAAAATACCTCCGCTGCAACTGACAACCCATCCACATGATCTACTTTAAAACTTGGAACTAATCCATCAACCTAAACTAGACTCTATCACACAGCAAACACCGGTGGTTTTCCCAAACTGTTTGCTTTTGAAGTTTGACAGCCATTGGACGTCGGATTAGGTATGAGGCATATAGAATTAGAGATTCTAAGCTTGAAGCAATGGTTTGTGAATAGTTTCGTTGTTTCTGAATTTGATTGTATGGTAGCTGATGTTTTGGTTATTTGATTAACTTGGGCATACTGAATTTTGTGTTGTGCCCAGTAGAAGCGCACCTAATATGGATAAAAGCGTTTATGCTATAGTTTCTTCTAATGATATAGCATTTTCTGGCATTTTGCTTCTTTTAGCTCGTGGTTCTTTATCGTGTGGTTAGTGCCTAACCTGGTGTCAGAGTTTTTAAGCCACCCATGGGCCTCTAACTTGGCTTAACATGCCGTCAAGAAATATCCCTCAGGCATGCTGGTTTCCTCACGATGTTTTCCTTCACCAAAGCAAGTGATAATTATACAATACGCACATGGATCCGAAAAATCAGAGGTGCGTGCCTTGGGTTCGAACTCGAGACCTATGACTTGGCAGTCGGCGGTTACACCACTAGGGTATCACTGCAATTCGCTGCAGCTCGTGGTTAAATTGTAACAGCCATACGGGTCGATCAAGGTTAAGTCGCGCTTGCCAAGGTCAGTCTGTAAATAAGTTTGCGTCCATTACATACCAAGTTTCCTCCGTTCCTCGGAAAGCACGGTCGTGGTCCCGGTTGGCATTTGTAAATCTTTGACAGTCGTTACAGGTAGTCAGTGGCCAAAAAACTGAGAATCACTCGTACCAAGGGATATCGTACTACCCAGTACTAAATTAGGTTGTGGAGATCAGATAAGCAGTAGCTCCAAGTAAAATACTGGTATTCAGCTGCATCCGGTTAGACTGGAAGCCGACCCCAATAAAGTTAGGAAAAGGCCAGGCATGTGATGATCTAGCATTTTGCTGAACTGGACCAAGGGGTATCGTATTTAAATTATAAAATTGATCATAATATTATGTTCTGTGGTTAGGTCACATTTTATAACATACCATATTTATTTTATGCCGGTGTATTCCTATGATGACTTTCTACATCCACGCAAGTGAAACCGTAGGCGTAATCTAAATAAAATAAAAAAAGCCTCCTCCATACTTTAAAACCAGAAACATCAAAAAGCCATTTAAAAATCATCAGCTAACGCCACATTCCTTCTAAACCGGCCAATTTAATAACGTTAATGCATAATTCAAATTAATTTAAATACATTGTAAGCCGAAATAAGTTTATTCACTACATTTAAAAGTCAATTCTTGACACAGTTCTTTGAAATTCACTTCCGAGGGTTGCTCTGCATTTGACGCGGAAAATATTTCATCTACCCGCATATTCGAATCTACATTTTGAGTGCCGGCCGCCATGTTGAAGTGGCAATTAGCATGTTTAAAAAAAAATGATATGGTTGTGCGTGAAAAAGTTTTTTGGAATCATTGTATTATGTAAATGTGATGATTGCTTTATTTACTGTTCACTTAATCATTGTTAATATGAACGTGGTACAAGTGGCGCCAGTGACTGAAAAGTTGTGAGGTAATCGGTTGACTTGATATAGGCATTTGATTCGGAGGAATGAGGAAAATCGAAGTCGTGAGTAGAGAAAGACCAATGAAATGATGGATGGACTGCTTGATGATGGATGATACGACAAGATAGGTGTTTGATGAGATGAAGGTTAATAGCGAAGTACAAAAGAAGAAGAAGAAATAATGCGCCGACCACAAATAAATTAGGATTAAGGCAGAAGAAAGATAATTTTAATTTATTTACAACAAGCATTTTTGTTATTCGTTTATGAGAATAATTTCAATCATGTAATCATGACGCTAATCATTTGGGGGGGTTACGTTGCGTTGGAAGGCCTCCCACTAGGTGGACCGATGACCTGGTGAAGGTTGCGGGAATCAGCGGAATGCGAGTCGCATGGGACCGGTCAATTTGGCGACACATGGGGAGGCCTATGTCCAGCAGTGGACGTCTTTCGGCTGAAATGAATGAATTAATCATGACGAGAAGTTTTTAGTATTCTATTGACGGTTTACAACACATCTCCTCTCCTCTCGTCTTGTCTCTGCTTCAGTGGAGTCCGGACCTTTTTTTTCGGATGGGAAATCATCAAATAACTCCCACTCTGGGTGAAGTGGAAGGGAGTATCAGATTTTTAGTGACTAAAACCCATCCATGTTTCTTCTTAGCTCCTTATGTTCCAAGGCCACGGTATCTCTTTCGAACAGTCCCGCAGCCCCGGCTGGCATCGGCCCTTGCGTTGACCCCTTCCTTTTCGCTGACATCTCTTTGTGGCGCGCGTGGAACACGAACGCGCCGTCGACATGGCCTGTCGTCATAAGACGAACGGACGGTGAGCTAGCCCATTGCTCACTGTCCAGAGGCCCGCGCCTACTACGGTGGCCGGGGGCTACCACGTGGCCCCCGACGCCCGGTGCGTCTCCCGCAGCGGATGGGACGTGAGGCTGCATAGTGTCACGTATTTCTACAATGACTGAACGACAGCACTGAATTTTATATCGCTCTTGTCACCAAAGTCCCCAAATTGCATTTACATTTATTGCAAAATCGATTCACATACAATTTACCAAAAGCAAGGATATAAAGCCATATACACAACGGTCATTAGCAGACTATCTGCTTGCATTAGCGCTAAGCGGTTCGTTCATTAGTGGACCCGATATCTTATGTACCCGCCTTTAGATGCGTTTTTACCTACATTGGAATAATGATCAGAGGCGGTAACTGTACTTTAGGGGTGGTATTGGTCTGTTATTGCAGAATAATAAGTTAACATCAGGCCTGTAATCCCAGAAGCGTAAAGCAGAGATGTACACCTACACCCACATTTCACCAGCTATGTTTTAAGTCCCATGTAAAAGGGGGCAAGCCTTTTGCCGTCAACCGGAACCAAATCCAGACACCGTGGCTGCTACTGAGAAGTTCCTAATGGAAAAACCTGATAACACTTTGCCCGACCCGGGAATCAAACCTAAGACCTCATGCTCAGTAGCCGCTTGTGACAACTAGACCAAAGAGGCAGTCGTTTGACCTTAGAGCCTTAGACCTTAGAGCACACGGCGTATTTTAAACGTGTAGTTAACGCGCGTTTTAGGAACGCGCGTTTTCTACGCGGTAAGAAAAGAAAGAAAGAATAAATATTTATTTGCCGCAGGCACACGACATGCAAAACATAGGTACAAAGCTTATAAGACGTTTAACATAATAATATAACAACAGAACGGAACAGAAACAAGCAAAAAAAGAAAGAAGTAGAGAGAGAGAGAGAGAGTAGTCGGTGATGCCGAATTTTGCGTTTTAAAACGTTCTTTTTAAATGCGATACAAACGCGCTTGTGAAGCGCGTTTGAAACACGTTTGAATCGCGTACAAATGGTCAAAGCCAGCGTAAGCAGTGAGTACTCGAGCAGTCTCTGACCAAAACGCGCTAGCTACGAGCGACTACAGCGCGTCTGTATCGCTGTATCTGTGCGTATACGCGAAGTAGTCTCGCGTTTCACAATCGCCCCGTGTGCTTAGGTTACAAGGTTGCGTTCAAATTTCGTTTGAAGCGCGTATATAGGCGCGTCATCTGGCCGTCGTCTGCGCGTTTAAAATACGCCGTGTCCTTTTAAGCCCTTATACTTTTTTGGCTTCTTGTATACCTAGTTACTATCTTGTTTCCATACGAAGTGCAATCCACGTATCGGGAAATCAAAAAGTTTTGATGAAGCTCCTGTGACAGATTTTTAAAAGCCAAAGTACCAAACTATAGGGCCCGGTCACTCCTAAATCTTAACAAAATACTTTATTTAACGTTTCCAAGCTTCTCTAGATCTCCATCAGAAACCGGAAATCCTCTTCCATTTTCCCGGAAGCGTTAAGTATTATTGATTCATGCGTTGGCAACACTAGCGTCCGGCTCGGAAGGTAGGTAAAGTTGCAGCGCTCAAGTCCCTCCGGTATAGAGGATGTATGCTTGTTCTAAGTTGCTGTAGCTTGAAATGTTGCTTACTTAACTGTAGGAGAGACGAAGGATGTGTTTTCTTTTTCCACTTTGTGTATACTAATATTGCAAAGAGGTAAGTATAAAGGGTGTAAAACACCTCTTAACGAAACCGAAAGGCACTTGTTCTCCCCGTCATTGCGATCATTTTGTGTTCTACATCATACCTTCTAGTTACGGAGATATTGGGGGTGAAAGTTCCAACTTTTTACAAGTTTTTTTTTGTAAATACAAGTTTCAATGTAAGATTTTTACTTTAAACACCTCCACGATCCCCGTACTATTCAATCCATCCATCAGCACAATATTTTGAGTGCGTTACATTGAGTCCTACCACAAAACATGATTTTTCACCCCAAAAAAAAAACGTTGTTTCCCAGCAATATTATTTGCGTAAAGTAATACTTAGTTTGATGTTTAGAATGCTTGGTTGACGGCTTCGTGATGAGGTCTTTTACACCCTGTATAAGCTTGTAGGTTTCTAAAATTTGGATGTTATAGGGGGTATTCTAATCAACTACTCAGCCGATACCAAAAATTCTTTCACTAATGACTAAGCTGAATTAGCCATAGTAAAGTTTCTTTGCCCTTTGACAATGATCAGGATAGTAATCCTCGAGTGCCAGTCATCATCATTCACAGCGGAATTCAGCCAATAGGGCTTTATTTTTTAATCCTATCGTGGTGTTTGGTTCCTGTGTCAGCCTCATCTGGGTTTATTCACAAATTCCGTATTTCATCATCAGCCTATTAATGTTCCCACTGCTGGGACGCAGGCGTCCTCTCTATGAGAGGGAATGGGCTATAATCCACCACGCGGGCCCAGTGCGGATTAGTAGATGTCAAATGTCTTTGAATTTTTTTGTTCTAGGACATGCCGGTTTCCTCACGATGTTTTCCTTCACCGTTTTGAGTGCAGTGGTTATGAAATAAATAACACAAAGTAATGCGCCTGTCTGGGTTCGAACCACGACTTACTGTTCGTAAGTCGGGGCCGCCACCACTCAACACACCACTAGCGGTACACCACTGTATTTAGGAAGGCAATAAATATCCTCTTTTTAGGGTTCCGTACCCAAAGGGTAAAAACGGAACCCTATTACTAAGACTTCGCTGTCTGTCTGTCCGTCTGTCCGTCTGTCCGTCTGTCCGTCTGTCTGTCACCAGGCTGTATCTCATGAACCGTGACAGCTAGACAGTAGAAATTTTCACAGATGATGTATTTCTGTTGCCGCTATAACAGCAAATACTAAAAACAGAATAAAATTAATATTTAAGGGGGCTCCCATACAACAAACGTGATTTTTTTGCCATTTTTTGATAATAATGGTACGGAACCCTTCGTGCGCGAGTCCGACTCGCACTTGGCCGGTTTTTTTCTCTTGTGATAAACTATGTAGGAAGTTAATTGCCAGCTCTTTGATAAGGTCACGTCCTATCTGCCATCACGTCTGACACCGGACTACCCACATGCGTTGGATACCTTCAATTTAGGCAAATGTCAAGGATCTCAGGGTAAAGGGTCAACCGAAACAACCACGAAGATATACAGCCTTCATTACTTATTTATGTATCAGGGTTACCACATTTAAATAAAATATTTCAATGGGGAATTTTCCAGTGTTTTTTATGAACGAACTAGATGACGCTGATCAACCTTGGGAATAATAAAATGACTCGTTTTTATGTCCACAATGCCATTACTGAAGTACGGAGGAACCTAAGCTCGACTCGACGCACCACGAGTTTAGACGTAACGCAAAAACACTCAGAAGAACAATAGCAAAGACCATGCAAAAACTTGTAGTTCAGTTCAGTGATGCAAAAGAACAGTAGACTTTTTAGGTTAATAATGTTTGACGGAAAAAAGTTCTTTACAGTTCTCACTTCATATACAACAATTAACAATAAAGAAATTTGACTATACAATGAGTTTGACATGTGTATTTAGGAGGGTTTTTTTTGCCCTGCTAAAAGATTTTACCATTGACCTATAATTATAATACGTAGTAAATTATTTTATCATTGGATTTTACAAGAACGCCGCTTAAAAAAATATCCCCAAAGCTGATCAGCGCCATCTATTTATAATATACTGAAGCGTTGTGACAAACGTCAGTGGAAAATTCCTCATAATTATGTCGTGAGGAATGTTTTGACTGCTTCGTTTGTCTAGTGGTCTCAAGTGCGCCTGCTAAACAAGAGGTCCTGGGTTCAATTCCCGGGTCGGGCAAAGCGTTATTGGGTTTTTTATCAGGAATTTCTCAGTTACAGCCACGGAGTTCAATATCTGTGTTGATGGAAGAAGGCTTGCCTCCTATTGTATGAGACTTAAACATAACAGTCAAAACGTGGATGGTCTATTAGGTGCTATTGAGGACACTCCCGCCTGACCACCACTAAGCTCATTTTTGCTTGCACTCGCAACATAAAAACGATCTCTAGCCCCGCCCCGTTGACTTTGTGTAGAAAAAATGAATGAAAAGATACCGAATCGGCCGAGCGCATTGACGACGCACGCCAAACGAGAATTATTGTAATTTTGCGCGCCAAAGTTGACGCTTTCCTAATAGGCCCAAACTTTAAGGGGGCGTGGCTGCGCCTCCGCATGATTCAAGCGAAAAAAAATTAAAATGGTCATGGGTCTTTTCCGCCTGACCATTTTATTTTTTTTTTCTCTTAAAACATGCGGAGGCGCCGCAAAATAACAATAACTCTCGTTTGGCGTGCGTCGTCAGTGCGCTCAGCCGATTCGGTATCTTTTCATTCATTATTTCTATACAAAGTCAACGGGGCGGGGCTAGAGAGCGTTTCTATGTTGCGAGTGCAAGCAAAAATAAGCTTAGTGGTGATCAGGCGGGAGTGTCTTCGATAGTACACCTCTGCCTTACCCTTCGGGCTTTACAGGCGTGTAGTTATGCTATAAAAGAGATACCAAAGAAACGATGGATAGACTGTGTGACTGATTATAGCAAGAAAGGATGAATCATGAAATGACGACTTATAGAGATGTATGGAAGAAGGATTGATTATCTGTATGGTGTCGGACGTGAAGAATAGCACCATCCCATACCTTCCCGTGGGTGTCGTAAGAGGCGACTAAGGGACTTACCAGAGAATGGGCAGCAGCGTTCTCTGTGCTTTTGTAACAACCGTACTGCGATCGCCGACCCGCCTGCCAAGCGTGGCGATTATGGCAAAACCCCCCCATTCTTGGGGGAGGCCTATGTCCAGCAGTGGACGTCGATGATGGAATAATAAGTCCTGCTGCACCGACCACAAATAAATTGTTATAAGGGAAGTAGAATGATGTGATTTCAACGCCCTTAATAGTCTAGTTTCCACCATCAATAAAATTGCAAATCTATTTAGTCCGTCAGTTAGAGTATTAGAAAATAATGGACACGTATTTTTTGTGTTTGTAAATCAATGAATATTCACAAAGATAAAACGCATCAAAACTGACGGGAGTGGGGGCTCGTGACGTCACAACGCACTAAAAATTATAGCACGGCGTGACGTATTGAGAATTTTAAAAGCGTCGTATTTTCGTCAATTTTGGTATACGTAACAAAAGAAAAAATCCGTGTTAAATATTTTTTGATAATCTAACTGACGGACTAATTAGATTTTTTCAGGACACAAGCCTATTATTAGACCCTTCTTAAGAGATAATTACGGCTTGAAACTGACAGTTTTCTTGTTTTCTGATGATTTTATGTGGCTTTTGGTGAAATACTAAGCTCGTGTTAATCTAGGAAAAATACGATTTTCTTTCATCGCTATCTTCAAGCTGCCATAACTCTAATTTCAATCTATTCCTATTTCAAACGACTAATGACATAACCACGAATACAAAAAAAGAACTCCAAGCGTAAAAAAAAAATCATAAAAAAAATACCAGTGCAATGGTCAACCTCGTAATAGAAATAATTATTTAAAATAAGAACATTACTAAACCTTAGCTATGAATTAAATATTATTGTAAAAAGCACGCAAGCGTAATCTTAACTTTGCAGAAATACACGTTTATTGCCAACTTAAAAAAGCTAGTAAAATGTCTAGAAATAAAAATAACTATTTTAATTTATTTCTGCAAGTGAACTTCAAGTTGACATTTTTATTAAGGGCCTATACTACCTCAAATGGCTTAATAAGATCCTCCGTTACGCCTAAAATTCTGCAGAATTAATTTTGAAATAAATATATGGTAAAGTTGAGGGTTAATGTGAAGTCCTATGTTTGGCGAAAACACGATTCCATAAAATTTTCTCGATAGAAAAAAAATCCAAAGTTACCTCCAAATCGAACAATAAACCGCTGGTATTCAAAAACAAAAAGTACTTCAAATTAGATCATGAAACTTTGCATACTAACTGAACTATAAAACCGGTCTTATGTTTTTTATTTTTTCCAAAAGACGATAATATGATTTTATAAAGAATAAAAACCACTCATTTCGCACTATTCGGCCGCAGTGACTGACGTAACAACCACTTTGTAGTGCAAGCTGATTAGAACGTTATTCTAACAGTATTTCAGACGCAGTTTGAACCACCACAAATAGAGTTGCTAATTTGAGGTAGTATAGGCTCTTAAACTTGATGAAGGAACACTGGCAGTACTTACGAATTATCACCGTGGCTCGTTAGTGAAACAACTTTTACGTCATTGCGTAAGTGAAGAAAATATATATTTTTTTTTATTGTTTTTACTCGTAGTGATAAATCTATGAAGAAAACATGGCCGGTCATCTTCTACCCTTAATACATGTTACTTGTGGTCGGCGCAACACGTTTTTTTCTACCATTCTCCTGTCAACCGTAACGCTATCATTTCTCCCATTTAATTCCTCACACAATCCATACATCGTTTTCTTGGTCTTCCTCTCCCTCTCCATCAAACAGCGTCGGCAGCAAAAAAAGAAGTTAAGAGCACGAGATACCACAACGCAACTTGGGCCATAGGTCGTCATCGGACGTAGCGTGATATTACAATAGTAGTTAGTTTCTAATGACACTACTTCAACATCAATAGGGCCATTTTATAAAATTTTCAAATGTATAAATAACAACACAAATAACAAAATCCCAAATAATCCCATCCACGTCAAAATTAATAATTTATGTTTCCACAGCCATGCTTCTAGTTTTGACACGGGATTATGTTGCCATGTGAAAAATAAACGGTCAAAGGTCGAATTGGCGGGCAAAATGACAGGTGTCAAATGTGGATTAGATATAGGAGACGTGGGTTCAATAGAACGACAGAAGCAGAGAGGTACCATGTCAATACTGTTTTAAATAAAAATACTTCAAAACCCGGCCAAGTGCGAGTTGAACTCGCGTGGAGAGGGTTCCTTACAATGCCAAAGTCTTATAATGAGTTTACCACTTTATTTTCAACTAGCGGACGTCACGCGGTTTCACCCGCGTAGTTCCCGTTTCCGCGGGAGTACGGGGATAAAATATATATATATATATATATAAATATATTTATACCTAATACTTAGGGTGAATGTAGCTTTTTAATGGTGAATGAATTTTTGAAATCGGCGCAGTAGTTTGCGAGTTTAATCATTACAAACATACAAAAATACAATTTTTTCATCTCTAAAATATTAGTATATATAGTGTACATTGATAGAATTATTTTTAGATTTTCCTGTAAGTAAACTACAAGCAATGAACTATATTTTGTTTTTTTTTAGGCTCAGTAGTTTCGGAGATAAGGCCCGAATGGTCAATTAATTTTTGTCTTCTTTCATGAATAAAAATATTTTACAATAATAACAAAATTTATTTGAGATCCTCTTATCGAGCATTTGATATTTATTATTTATTTATTTTCATTTGATATTTTATGAAAAAAAAAAGTTTTGCAAACCTTTTTTTTTCTAATTTCCAAATTGTCCCCCTTAAATGACCCATATAATTAAAAAACTAAAATATTTTCAATACACTTCCTCGAAAACTGGTCCATAACGCACTACGATTACGTACAACATGCAATGTATTTCACACGCGTGCGATTTTTTCCACTTTCCCACGTGTGCGGGAATGAAAATTGCCACAGATAACTAAACCTATACTTAGTCCAAATTGGTACAATGCCTATATGTGAGGTGACTTTTTTTTTAATTTTTGCAAAGCACTACGCGTCTTAACGGCATAAATATTTTTTGAATATGCAAATTGTGTTTATAAATAGAATATCAAAGATAAACATGATTATTAAAAACTAATAGTTACTTTTATACACAAATTAACATTTATTTGTGTTCCGAATTCAAAAATATAAAATAAATCTATTTTTTATATAAGGCTGTTTAACGGCTTCATACCTTTGCCTCTCCTTCAACCTGGCGAAAGCAAAGCGTGAAAAAAAAAAGAAAATTTAAATCATAGTTTCTTAGTTCGTGACAAAAATATTTTTCGTTATTTTATTTTATTTCTTCAAAAGTGTATTGAAAAACGTCATTTGATACACGTGGACATTTGTTATTGCAATTCTCGGCTCAAAAACACCCTCGCCTACGGCTCGGGTGTTATAATTCCGCCTCGATTGCAATAACAAACTTTTTCCACTTGTATCAAAATGTACTATTACTTTGCACTCTGTGTTAAGTAACATCGTTTCAGTTCTATTTTTTTACACTGTAACCCGATTATTTTTTAGATAAATGACACAAAGTTTGATCGACAGGGTATTTATTGATACGGCAATTTATAGTTTAGTAAACGTTTGGATTTAGTGCGAAATATTCGAAATGTCAAAATATTGTAGTCGTGAATAATTGGACCTATTGCTGAAATAGTACAGATAACATTTATTTGATGGAATGTTTGTCTATTGGTGTTCCGCCATGTTTATTTATTGGATTAGTCCAATAAATCCAGAAGTCTATTGGCAGAGTGACGGGTGGAAGCTAATATTTATGTAGCCTAGATAAATGTTTTCTGTCTGGGTGTCTGAGCATTAATTGAATTTATTCATTATTAGCTGACCCGCGCAACTTCGTTTGCGTCAAATGAGAGAGAGAGAGAGGGTTAGAGAGAGTGTGACTCAACCTTAAAAGATAGATATAATTATGCCATCGCGGTATTTTTTTTTTACTTTTTAAGAGGAACAATTGTTGTTATTGTTGCGTAACTTTAACTGTTTATGCAGTGCTGGCAGCGGAAGCTCTCAAAAGAAATAATTTTCCCCTTTTTTTGCAACATTTATTACTGATGCTTTGCTCCTTTTAGTAGTAGCGTGATGTTAGATAATCTATAGCTTTCCTCGATAAATTGACTATCCAACACTAAAAGTTTTTTTTTAATTCGAACCAGTAGTACCACCAAACAAACAAACTCTTGAGCTTTATAATAATTTATGTATAGATGTATAGATTCAAGTTGGTAACAATTTAATTTCTCCGATATTGTCTACAGTTTTTCAAATAAGGGCTTAGCCTCTACCTACAGCCTTACGTCTTCATCCTTACCTACTCTCGATGACAGTCATACTCCAGCTAGGTCAAAAGTTCTCATCAAAGGTGCAGGAAGTTAGCCCAAACACGATTTTTCAATTATAAATCGGACCGTCGTTGAGATATACCTACGTTTTTCACAAAAAAAGGACATGTAAATCGGACTTCTCTGTAAAAAGTTATGCGTGGTCATACTGGTCATACATAAAAAATATACGCGTCGAATTGAGAACTTCCTTCTTTTTGTAACGTCGGTTAAAAAACCAATCTTCAGGCAACTGACACGGGCGAGGGTCATTTGATTCAGAAAATGGAGTGAAATGAACAACGCCATCTATCGACCAAGATGTTAAGAGGACGCATTGGAAATCTTGGAGTCAATGATTTCAATTTTTTTCAGTAATTACAAAACAAATGAAAGTATAAGTTAGTGACCTGATAATTCATGATAAAAACCTTATTTTGTTAGTTTTCAATACATGATTAAGTAACTTTTGTAACAGAGAAAAAAATATCAAACATACCTCTTTTTAAAAAGAGATTCACATGTTATGGGCAAACGGGACCAATTTAAGCCTCTTAACTTTCTTTGTAGATGACGCTATACATACTCTTTAAAATTGTAGAAGGATTTTTTAAAATTATCGTTTCCAACTGAATTAAATAAAAAAAACCATTTTGTCGTTTACGTCCTTTATGTTATAAGCTAGCAATCCTCGCCCCGCTCAGGCGCCCAGTCCCCCGTTCAGTCCCGAAGCGCGCGTGCCCGGTTTTAGAACGATGCGTCGCCTTAAACTGCTAAAATATAATGCACGGAAATCACGATGTAAATTTTCAAAACAGCGTCATGTAGACTAATTTAGAGTACCTTATGCTATAATAACTTTTATAAAGTCGGGCAGACAATTTAAAAGTTATCTGGTGAGCACATTTTTAAGCATTAGTACCATTTTAGTGCAATAGATGTCGTTGCATCTTACTTTTGATGATTAGTTCTTCTTGAATACTTTAAATTCATTTATCTTTTCAAAGATCTTTTGATAGAATTAACCGATTACAAAGAAACAAAAACTAAATAATACCTCAAGATATGCACAATTTTCATGTATAAAAGTTATCTATATTGGTTTCGTATATTTTGCGTGATGCTTGATCATCGAAACAGACAAACAGACAAAAATTCCAAAAATGCTGGAAATGAGTTCTGTTGGATATCTTTTAACACCCTGGCAATTTTTATTCAAAATATATTCGACGTACAAAAACGACTTTTGTACAGATTTATTATATGTATAGATAGATAGATATAGACTAGCGGACGTCACGCGGTTTCACCCACGTAGTTCCCGTTCACGTGGGAGTACGGAGATAAAATATAGCCTATGTTACTCAGGGTGAATGTAGCTTTCTAATGGTGAAAGAATTTTTGAAATCGGCGCAGTAGGTTTTGAGTTTATTCATTACAAACATACACACAAACAAAAATACAAATCTTTCCTCTTTATAATATTAGTGTAGATGGAATAACATCACGCCTGTAATCCCTGAGGGAATAGGCAGGGCTCCTAATAGTACACCCATATTTCGCCAGATAAGTGAAAGTGCGATGTATGTAATTGGGGACGACCCTATTACCATTAACCGGGCACTAATCTAGGCTCCGTATTTCCTACTGAAAAATCCTGACACTTGGCCTGACCAGAGTATTGAACTCAGGACTCAGCAGTAGTAGTTGTGAGTTTATAATAGGCGAGGCAATCTAAAATAATAGTTTAATGAACATAACAGAAGCTAGTACTACTTCCTGTCAAGATTTAAAACAACAGTAAATAATATTTAGGCATTCATTTGAACTGTACTGTATGGTGTCGGACGTAAAGAATAGCATCATCCCATATCTTCCCGTAGGTGTCGTAAGAGGCGACTAAGGGACTTACCAGAGAATGGGCAGCAGCGTTCTCTGTGCTTTTGTAACAACCATACTTCTTGTCAAGATTGAACAGTGAATAATATTTAGGCATTCATTTGAACTGTACTGAATGGTGTCGGCCGTAAAGAATAGCACCATCCCATATCTTCCCGTGGGTGTCGTAAGAGGTGACTAAGGGACTTACCAGAGAATGGGCAGCAGCGTTCTCTGTGCTTTTGTAACAACCGTACTGCGATCGCCAAACCACCTGCCAAGTGTGGCGATTATGGCAAACCCCCCCTTTCGGGGAGGCCTTTGTCCAGCAGTGGACGTCTTTTGGCTGAAATGATGACGATGATGATGCTGGCATCCTCCTGGATGCCAGCGTCATACCTATATTACGTAAAGATTTAAACGTCATTTTATACCATTTTTCAGCCCAAGCATCAATCTTTGTCGCGTGATTATAGTCAGGAATGACGTTATGGCATCCAGGAGGTTAAGATGACAAAAAATCTAATTAGTCCATCAGATAGATTTCCTAAAAATATTGGATACTTACCTACATATTTTTTCTTTTTTCACATAAACAAAAAATGAAGACGATACAGTGCGTCGAAGACGCCTGTGACGTCACATTGAAGTACATTTTTTACTCAAATGTGGCGTCACAATCCCCTACTCATGACCTTTGACGCGTTTTATCTTGGTAATTTTTTATTTTTTGATAAAACAAAAAACACGTATCCAATATTATTCGATAATCTTTCTGACGGACTAATCAGAATCATATTTTTTTTAGTCAGTCATCATCCCTATTGTCGCTTTGTGTTAGTGAAGCTGATCAAATAAACTCCCTGTTACACCTATCCATGTCAGCACACTAAACGATTTCACTCGACGATAAAAATTGGCGGGCAGAATGACAGCTGTCAAAAGCGAATTAAATATGGCGGAACGGCTGTGAATAGTCGATTGGAATAAAATAAAATTCTTTTATTTGATACAATTTGATATCGATTGTTGCAAATTGATTGTTAATAGAGCTTTTTTATTTTAAATTGACACTTTAATGATATCATCAATACGATTGTTTGAAATTTGAATGACTGGAAACATTTGTGTAGTAGGTACTTAATGTCTTGATGAGTCGAAAGAATAAGATGACAAATTTGGTTTCGTTCATTGAGCTATTACTACTACGTTTAAAGAAGACAGCGCGAACAAACTCTGTGCTCCGTTCAACTGCTGTCAGCCGGCTGCAGTTCATTCAATCGCTTGCTCACCACGGCATTATACAGTGTCATGTTAAAGTAGTCGCATGCCATAGCTTAGGGGTGAGTTCAGTATCGATAAAGAAACCCGTAAAAATAAAAATAAAATACCTTTAATTTCTTTTTAAATCTATAATTAGGGTATATTAGGGTGTTAGTGTGAACACCGTTTTCCTTGAAACCAGTGGTTTGGTTTCATTAGTCTAGTAGAACCTAAAACCATTGAAAAAATCAACCTCATTTAATTCTAAACGATTGCTATTTTAAGTAGACCGTACTAAATTAGGTTGATCTTGAAATATTTTTTTTGATTATTTTTTTTTATTTAATTATTTTATTTTTTTGGATTTTATTTTTTATTTTTCCTGGGTTCCTTTAACGATACTGAACCTACCCCTAAGCTATGGCACGTGACTTCTCTAACACCCTGTATATACGGGGTTATCCGCCCCCCGTGCGCCCCGCACTGCGCACTGATTTTGTTCGCGCTGTCTTCTATACGTAGTAGTAATAGCTCAATGGTTTGGTTTCAGATTTTGACCACACGCCTAATGATCCTTGCACAACTACAAGTACTTCGACAGATTTTATGTAATATTTCAGTGTACCACAATCCTTTCAATTCTACAGCCATTGAACAAGATTTATCCATTATACTTGGGGAGTAGGTAAGCTTAGTAGTCGGTCTTACAACCACTAAACCAACGAGCCATACTTCCACTTTTAAAACATTATTAATAATGAAAAACGTACCACCTTGTCATTCTCCTGCCCTGCATCAAAATTTACTTGTATTCCATATTTATATGGAATACAGTTATCTTTTAGGTACTCGTCATGTCAGCACTCACCTCCTTTCTAGCGATAATCATCACTAAAGGCTGCTTTACACCGGGGCAACACAATGCGGCATTGCAGCGTGCTACATAAGGCGGCGTACGTCATCTTGTGGTATGCTACAAATAACCAACATATACAACAACAACAGCCCATAACGTCCACTGCTGGACATAAGCCTCTCCCACGATGGGAGGAATTTGCCGTAATCTCCACGCTTGGCAGGCGGATTGGAGATCGCAGTGATGAAAGACTAACAGAAAACGCTGCTGCCCATTCTCTGGTCTACGGAGGCGCAAGGTGTTCTGCCTCAGACATTAGTCGCCTTATACGACACCCGTGAGTGTAATGGGTTGGTTCTATTCTACTCTGCTGGATACCACACGGCTAAAATCCACCAAACCAACATATGCGGCAGCCTATTTTACGCCGAGGCAACATCGTGCCTAGATAATTTTCAAAGCATCGTAAAACATAACCTATAAACTGTAGACGCACCAAAAATGTGGCATGGTATCCGTTGTGTTTGGATAGAAGCTGCGACTGGCTGCGACAGTCTGCCATATGACGCAAGTAGTTGCCATGCCGCACAATTCTTGCCACAATGTGCAATATTTTCAATTATTGTAGATGCGGCCTTGTGGCATGCTGCGATGCCGCACAGTGTTGCCCCGGTGTAAAGCAGCGTTAACACAGTCCATTCATCATTTATTTGGTCTTCCTCTACTTTTAGCATCAACATTAATACTCAAAATTTTCCTCACGACGACGTTTTCCTCATTCCTCCGTATCACATTCTAATACCAACCAATGAGGGATTTTCTTTTTAGCTCTTCCCTAGTCGCTGGATAGATGGCGCTAGGAGTAAGTATGATAATGCAAGGAACGGAACCTAAAAAAACTGATTTTAACAAAGCACGAGAAATGTAGGTTATATTCGGAAAGTTAAGCAAATGAAAGTGTCAGTCAACGAGAGTATGTGACGTGACACAATGTTTTTTTTTTTCAAGCGTTTTGGCTTTGGCACCAACTATCATAGTAAGTTCAACGCCATCTATAGAGTTCTTGGAAACTAAGTTTTTTTTTTAAACCTCAAAAGGAAAACCTCTCATTACCATACAATCCTGTTATCAGTCACCGGCGCCACATGTAGACTTCCTCTTATGTAATCATCTGTTATTTTATACATTAATTACTTGCTAACTTGTTAAAATAAAAAGTTTAATCAACCATGCTTTGAGAGTAATGAAGCCGCACAGTTCAAAAGGGAGGCATTAAAAATAATTAAAAGCGATGTATTTCATGCATTGCATTACAAATTCTCTTTATTTTAACGAAATCAAGCGTTAATGCGGTTTTCTCTGAGGATAAAATAATTGTTGAAATACGTAATTAATTTACTGATTAAATTGTAGGTGTATTTTACCTCATTTGTGGTTAAAATCTTTGTTTCCGTATGTATTCATTCATCAGCATCAATGAATTTTCCTGTAATATTTTATGAATAGTTTGATTTTTTGTTTATGTTACGGAAATCAGTCACAAATTATATTTCAACGAAGTTTCCTTTATTAACTCATTGATAATTTGTGTTTTCGCTGTTTGAGGTAAACGTGCATTAAGGAAAATGATTGAAATTAAAGTGTTTATTCAATGTAAATATGGTGCCGGACATCGCAGCAGCGTTCAATAACGACCATTTTCAATAACTTACTAACCGGTGTCGGTAGGTTGCTACTTGTGTCTGTTTGACATTTAGCTTACGGACGTATAGAAACAAAACGTCACAAAAAGTTTTTTTTATTTTTCTATGAATCAAGTGACAGGTAGGTGACGGGGATAGGATATTTCAAGCTAACTTTTTTTTATAGAAACACTCATAGCTACGAGTCGTAGGCATATTTACTGACAGTTATACGTAACTACTTTAATACGTTATGCCCGTGCCACACTGTTGTAAAAAAACCCTCGTCACACCTCCACATCGGTCTCATTCTCCACCGGCGGTTTACAACAGTGCGTCAACAATGCGTGCTGTTGTAAATTGCTGGTGGAGACCAATGTGAAGGTGTGTGGAGGACTTGTTTACAACAATCTGGCCCACACTTTAAACATAACTTACTTAGTTATAGAAAACGGCATTAAATCGTAGTAGTTCGTAAGTCGTTTCAGGTAACCAAGGGGTATTGTATTACCCAGCAGAGCCGAAGACACCTAAAAACCCGATTCTTGCCGGCGTCCCTTCAGAAACAAAGCACTCTACGTAGTGTATAGTAGAGGTCAGATAGGCAGTCGTGCCATGATAAAATATTGGTATTCAACTGCATCCAGATAGACTGGAAGCCGACCTCAACATAGTTGGGAAAAGGTTAGATGATAAACAGTGTAGATGACAAAAAAAAAAACTAATTAGTCCGTCAGATAGATTTAAAAAAAAATATTGGACAAATAATTTTTCTTTTTTCACGTAAACAAAAAATGAAGACGATAGAGTGCGTCGAAAACTCGTGTGACGTCACATTTGAGTACATTTTTACTCAAATGTGACGTCACAAGCCCCCACTCATGATCTTTGATACGTTCTATCTTCTTCAGTTTTTATTAATTTGATAAAACAAAAAACACGTCAGTATTTTTCGATAATCTAACTGACAGACTAAACATCATCATATTTTTTTAGTCAGTCATCATAACTAAGGTATGAGAAAGGTGGTGTAAAATTCCTCATACTCCATAGAAGAGGAAGGATCCTCCGTCCAGAGAGGTGTTATGCTTGGTGGGTACTGGCCGAGATTTGGAATTCCGGGTTTTTGCAAAATAATAGTACATTGTTCACCGAGAGGAGAAAGTGACCGATTACCGTCGAGGGTGTCGTTTGAAGCCCGAGCCGTAGGCGAGGGCTTTAAAACACCTGAGATCGGGAATCGCACTTTCTCTCGAGTGATACATAGTGCTTTATACTACACCTACGAGGAAAATAAAAAACTCAAACAACACACAAATTGGAAATGGCGCCAATGGCGCCTGCAATTTTCACATGTTCTTTTTTCAAATTGTTTATCCTGCCGCCGCAGGGTCGCACTGCCAGCCCGACACCATCCAACACACAGCTAGTGGCCAGTGTCATTTTGCGAACTTGGAGATAAAAACTCACTGTAAAAACTTTTTGGCTTTTGATATTTAGGTTACCGGCGCATAGTCTTACCCAAAATTAAAAAAGAAAAACCACGTAAGAAATGGATTTTCATACACTTTTCTCTCCCGCTCAGATGCGTTTTCTCCCCGCATATTTGTTCGATATGCAATGACGTACTTTCTACCGTATATTTGATAAAGTATCAAGGTACTTTCCAAGCAGGTGTAGTATAAATTATCCTTATCTTACAATTGATTGTTCGATGTAGGACTTTTAGTTCCCTTGTAGCAAGATAGATGGCACTAGGCGCAATGCTTAAACATTTACAAGGCTTTGAAAATTAACGTACTGGAACGTTATAATAAGTAGTGATATAATTATGCATTATACAATAAAAATTTAGTACTTAATTACCGTAAATTACCGTACAGGTTGCAAACATTAATTATACGAAATGTTTTCGGCAATGTTCTTTACGAACATTTATGCGTTGACAGTTGCATTTAAAAATTACCATGCCTTATTCGTAGTATTATATTATCTGTGCCTTAAGATTGTGAAACACATCTCTATGAACTGTAATGCAGAATATCTCGACCTACAAAAGACGAAGGGCTTAACACCCAGCGCCCTTACAACTAAAACAACACAAGTGACTTTGTTTGTTCACAAACTAATTTCAAACTACCCGCGTTCAGAGAATAACGCTAAACCCACGAAACATTAAGTATTTTCACTATTTGTGTTGTATAGTATTTGCAATTTGAAAAGTTTTTGAAGTTAGCTTCGACCTTAAAACCAGGAGTTTTGTTGGCTTGGTTAAATAGCCTGGAGCGTAACCACAGTTCAATTTAAAGCTGTGATTTTAGCTGAAGAATAAAATCTGGGGCAAAATTATTCACAAACTTGACATTGTCTTGTGTTGTTGTCTTATTGTTGTTGTCTTGTTGTTGTTGTGTTGTTTGTGTTGTATTGTGTTGTTATTGGTATTGTCTTGGTTAAGGAAAACTGTTTCATACGAATAATCAATATTAGTCGTAAAATAATTGTTATTATTAAAGCATTTATTTCGGGCTGCGCCAATAGTGTTGGTAGACATACTCGTACATGTTTTATTCAGTGTGGAGTCATAACTAATGTCGCAGTATTGGAGACTCCCATCTATCTGCGAATAAACTTAATCCCTCAAATGGCTTAGCATGATCCTCCGTTACACCTAAAATACTCCAGCATTAATTTTGAAAGTTGAGGATTAATACTAGGTACTATGTGTGACAAAAACACGATTCCATGAACTTTTCTCGATAGAAAAAAAAACCAAAGTTACCTCCAAATCGAACAACAAACTTAAGTAAACTCAAAAAGTACTTCAAATTAGATCATGAAACTTTCCATACTAACTGAAATAACTAAAAAGCAGGTCTTATGTGTTTTATTTTTTTAGTCCAATTAATAGATTTTTTGTAAATCGCAAAAAAACACTCATTTCGCACTATTCGGCTTCACTGACGTAACAACCGCTTTGTAGTGCAAGCTGATTAGAACTTTATTCTAACAGTATTTCAAACGAAGTTTGAACCACCACAAATAGAGTTGCTAATTTTAGGGTTAGAAGGGCCTTAAGATATTGTTGGTACTGCCAACAAGACGACCAAGCAAGGAAACGCTTCTTTTACGTATGATGGCCGAAAACCATCTATGTATATGCTTTTCTGCAAACATCTTTGACGCGCTACATCGCCATGACAGCCTCAACAGTATCCTGAGTACGTTATTATACTGGACACGTAGATCGTGATATGCACGTAAAATTATAATTCTCATTCGCTCATAGCAATGTGAACCTTACCCACATGAGAATAAGGATCGTTGAACCGCTAACTCATCAAAATACTATGAATAATGCCCCAAATTTCTGGATACTTTGAGGCTTTCAAAGCATTCGTATTTTCACAATGACTTTTAATAAGATTGACTTATTACGCCATTTAGTTGCATATCTCGGAATCAAATTGTAAAACTTGTTAGATTGTAATCTATCTTTTGACGGTTTCACTTCGACAGATTATAATCTAGCGAAAAATACTGCGTCATATTGTAAGCAGTATGCTCAGTTGACAATATTGCGACAGTTTACAATCTCGCTAGACAGATTACAACCTCGCTAGACAGATTACAATCTAACGGTTTTTACAATATGACGCTGACACATACACATACTTACACTGACACTGATACATACATACTGATTGTAATCTGTCTTTTGACGGTTTCACTTCGACAGATTATAATCTACCGAAAAATAATGCGTCACATTTATTGAAAGCAGTATGTTCAGTTGACAATATTTCGACAGTTTACATTCTCGCTAAACAGATTACATTTTTATAATGTGACGCTGACACAATATACTTCAACCAACTTATCTGTGCACACCGAAACACCGAACTATACTAAATGTACCAAGTTTGACATAACGATGCACTTTTTCTTGACAAGCAGCGCCACCTTGCAAACATGAAGCCATGCTGCATGTCTATACAAGACGTCGACGTCGACGACATTTTGGACGTTTTCGCTAACTTTGTAAGTCCTTTGGGGTTTTACTTTTTTAACACCACTTACACTTATTTTACACCACTTTTTTACCCTTTATTATTAAATTAAATTGTGTGTAACATGGCTATTTTATTTACAAAATACCCATACGTCATCATTTCGAAAAAGTGAGCAAAATAAATCAGAACGTGATGGGAAACAATTATAAACTTTTTTCGAAACCTTATAAGTACGAACTCTCGCAACGTTGGGTTATTTAAAAATGTTCGTATGGAAAAGTTTTTTTTTATGAAGCCAAAAAAAATATCAGACTAAAAAAATATCCACTTTTGCTGGTGAATTTCGAAATCTTTAGCTTCTATAAAATTAACTTATTATACATTCTTCCACCATGTTTCACAATATCTCACGTTTTCACGTTTTTAAGAAGCCGTTAAAACTTCGGAAGTTTCTTATTTCTTTACGCAAAAACTGTTGTCACCAAAACATATAAAATAGGGAGTTCCATTTGAAATGCTCAGTCATCGATCAGCAGTCTCTAAGATTGGTGGTCGTCGTGTATACCCGAGCTCTTGGTTGCTACCCAGAAAAAACGAAGGAACCAGCCGTCTGGTTGCTTACTGGGCGACGTTTCTTCAATATTAATCAAGACAATTATCAAGCAAATTGTCAAAAAGTGAACCAATATATTATCAAGAAGAGACGCTGAAAACTCTTGCAATTACAAAAGCGTTTATATTTTTATCATCCTTCTTATTCAATTCACCTTGGCCGGAGGGAGGATCTGTTAGATCTCAACATCGTGTACAATGAATTTTGGTTTAAATCCTCGTGGTATAACCAACGACTCGCCTCAAAATTCCATTAGCATCAGTGGAAATTTACCCACGAGTACGGTTCAGGCATGTGTGCCGAGAAGCACTCTGCAGGCATGTCTACCTAGAAGTACAATTCAGCCAATTCTGCCTACAAGCACGCTGCAAGCAATTCTGCCGAGAAGCACTCTGCCGACATGTCTGCCTAGGAGTACGGTTCAGGCAATTCTGCCGAGAAGCAACCTGCAGGCAGGTCTTCCAAGAAGCACGCTACCAACATGTTTACCTTGGAATACTTCTCAGATATTTTCCCAACCCAATGTGGATGTTTGGGAATGCCAAGATTACTATTGGTTCAACATTTCAAAACTTAACCAAAAGCTAATCCCAAAACTGCCTCATCGTTTGGTGAATTTTCCTCAAAATCGTCTGAGACATGTAGCAGCGCCAGTGAGGATATATCCAAACGAGAATAACTGCCCCTTGTGTAGGTATCCTAGTGCCTTACCCACTATGAAAATTTTGAATGTCATCGACCATTGAATTTTAAAACTTCGGCGCAGATCTAAACGTTGCATATCCAACAACCCTCTCAAAGTCTCCTAGGACATTTGAAATTTCCTCCATCAAAACTATTGATATTAAGTTCTTAATATTAAAGTTTTCTTTCTCCCTCTGTCCCTAGGTGAATGGCGAGGAGAGAGAAGGATGCTGGACATCACTCGAGACAAGCCTGTCAAAGTCTGCGTGCGAGTCGTCGTGCCTGTTCGAGATCACCCAAAAGTAAGTACTTATATAGAAGCTGTTTGTTATTTAAAAAAAGCGAAATGTGAACTGTGGCCATCAATATAAATTTAGCTGTTCTTACGTTAAAACTGTGTAAAAATTCGGTTCTACCACCCAGATTGTTTAATTTTTTGTCGTCTAGGTTTGAAAACCGTGCTCAGTTCGTTGTCTGTTTTTGTACCGTGTAAATCCTAGTGTTCTCCGTAAAATAGACGCTGCAGTTAAAGAACCTTTGCCATATTTTTACTTAGTTATAACTTTACTTTTAATATCTCCACGACCCCCGTACTATTCAATGCAAAGTGGTTTTCCAGCAATAATTTTAGCGTTGAGTTACTTAGTTTGATGTACAGAATGCTTGGTTGACGGCTTCGTGGAATGGACCGTTTAAATGGACCCTCCGTTTACACCTTGTATTGTTCATAATGTCAATGTATTACGACTAGATTGTTCTCTAATCTTTTCCACTTTTATGCGAAAGTATCATAATACTTAAAAGCCTTCTAACCTCCCATACATGTATATCTAATTCAAAATTCACACAGACCATACCCTAGGCTGGTGGATTACTCATACATTATAAATTAGGAAGTCCCCACACTAGCCGTGCCTACAAAGTAACAGTTGGCAACTTTCGTTTGATGTGGTTAATAGTAAATGGTGACCGGCCTTGTGTAGCAAACTAGACGAAACACTGTTTTTTTACTGAAAAATCTCGCATAGCGTAGTTTTTATGCACCGATTGCTTTCAAACTTGGCCAAAAAATCGAAAGTGTCTAACTAAATATTTTTTTTAAAGCTTTAGTTTACTGTACAACTTTTAATTTAAAAGTTTTTTTTTCCATGCTAAACTATTATGGGAGGATTCAAGGGGTTGAAAAAAATATGGGTTGATGAACCAAAGACATTCAAATATTTACGAGCGGTAGACGGGACAAGACGATGAAAATCGTAATCTAAAAACTTATTGCTACTTAGTAACAAATAGGCGAGACGACAAAAAAAATCTAATTAGTCCGTCAGATAGATTTCCAAAAAATGAATGAACACGTATTTTTTTCTTTTGTTACGTAAACCAAAATTGACGAAGATATGACGCTTTTAAAATTCTTAATACGTCAATCAATCAATAGTCTTTATTTGTAAACACAGGTAATAACAGTGTGCAGGATGGTACAATACATATTTAAGTTTCTCCATGTTTTGCCATTTGGTGTACAAATTTTGCCAATTAAATAGTAAATCAATCTATAGGTAATAATATTATAAAGAAGTAAAAGTTTAAATTAGCAGTATCAATATCAATTTTAATAAAATGCATAGGTAATGTCAGGCAATGACAATATTAAATTAAATACGATAATGTCAATAATTAAAAATAGTCATGATGGCATTAAGTTACTGTTACGAAAAATGTTTAAAATTGATATTGTCTAGAACTGTTAGAGTCGTCGTGCTTTTATTGTCATGTTACAAGTATACAAAATATCATTATGTCAAAGAGCTGTCATCAAAGTAGTCGTTTAGACAATAGTAACATTTCTGTATTAATATAGTACGTAATTTACGCTTGAAATTGACCACATTTAGATTTTTTATTGAGCAAGGTAACTTGTTAAATATTCTTTGGGCCATACAAAAAAAGCTTTCACGTCACGCCTGTCACCATGACGCCATGTCACGCCTAGGTATAATTTTTACCTAGTTCTGACGTCACGAGCCCCCACTCCCGAGTTTTGATGCGTTTTATCTTTGTCAATATTCATTGATTTACAAAAACAAAAAATATGTGCCCATTATTTTCCAATACTCTAACTGACGGATATAAATAGATTTGCAATTTTTTGATACTGTCGTCAGCGGGCGTATGACACTAGACAGAACAATAGGCATATTGTTCTGTCTAGTGTCATACGCCCGCTTGTCAAGTAGCAATCGTGTGTCAAAATCGAAAATGTTTGGGATCAGAATTTTTGTATGACACATGAACATGAACATGAATTATTAAAATTTAATCTAACAATACATGGTAAACATTTGTGAGAGACTGGTGCCCGAAATAGGTATACAATACCTGTGTTACGGGTCACCAGGCCCCCAAGACTTAAAGGTATAAAACTAATTTAGACTTTACAACTAATGCGTGACGATTTAACTTAGATACGTATAGAATATTTAAAAATTAAAAATAAGAAAACATATAATTACTCTAGTGGGACATACTGTATGTGTGATTTATGTGTATGAAATAGTGTGTGTTTGTGTTGTAGATAGATGTTTAGCGGATTGGAATCAATAAACTTTCAGTTGTATGATAGTCTAGATTTTTTAACCATTTACAGACAGCTAACTTACAGACAGGTCTCCGTAGCGGGTAAATTGAAAGTGTTGTGTTGATTTTATTATACAAATATCCTCCAAGAAAACAGAAAAATCTTTGGGAGAGAATAGTGCGAAAATAGTTTGTAGGACAGACATTACCTTTCTTACGCTTATCTTTGTTAAGATTCGGGTCATATTCTAATTGTTTATGTTTTTTGTAAACTATGGAAAATATGAAGCTCTGCCTGACTGTGAGAACATCCCAACGTTTATAAAGGTCACCCATTGGGTATCGGAAAGGAAGTCCAGCTCCTACCTTGAGAACAGCTCTTTGTGCTCTTTCAACCTCCAGAAGGTGAACTTTGCCTGCTCCTCCCCAAAAGGTAATGCAATAATTTACTATTGATTGACAGAGTGTTGAGTAGACCATTTTGGTATTCCTACGATCAGCAACATGTCTTAATGTCTTAAAAATGTAGATCAGCTTACGAATCCGAGTAACAAGAATGTCGATGTGAGGCTTAAAGGTTAGTGTTTGATCGATATACACTCCAAGATATCTAATAACCTCCGTATTTTGAAGAGGTGAACAAAGGCATGAGGTATTGGACAAAGAACAAGTGTGAGCCATGATCCTAAGAGTTGGAGGTGGAAGAAGATTTCTCCTGGGCGCAAAAGAAACGTATTTCGTTTTTGATAAGTTTTTATGTCAAAACATTATGTTTAAGCCATTGACAAACCTCATTGAAACCATGTTGAGCACTTTGGAAAACTTCTTCCCAATTTCTACCACTAAAAAATAGCGCAGTATCATCGGCAACATCGACATTGTTCCCAATGTCCGCTCTATGCCTAATTCTTTTAAAATTTCTTTGGGTGGAACCTTCTTCGAAATCTACCTCCTCCTGCGACTTGCTAAAGGGATTTTTTGCTTATGAAATACTAACTGTTACTCGCAACCATCATCCGCGTGAAATTATAACATCAGCGGTTTGCCAGTAAAAGTCCCATCAAAATCGTTTCAAATGTTTGCCACGGAGTCTGAATTTGTGCCCGGATAATGGCAATAGGCAGCTAGTAGTGGATAGTGGCAGTGGGCAGGGCACATTGCTCGCAGAAAGGATGGCCGATGGGGCCGAAAAGTTCTGGAGTGGCGACCGCAAACCGGAAGACGTTGCGTTGGAAGGCCTCCCACTAGGTGGACCGATGACCTGGTGAAGGTTGCGGGAATCCGCTGAATGCGAGTCGCACGGGACCGGTCAATGTGGCGACACTTGGGGGAGGCCTATGTCCAGCAGTGGACGTTTATCGGTTGAAATGATGATAATAATAATAATAAATAAACATTTTATTTCTCTTCCACAAAGGCGCCTTAAAAACATGTATTTATACTAAATCAGATAAATCCTTTGTGGGAGACTGGTATCTGCACTAGGAAAACCCTGTCACACAGATTACCAGGTCCCCCCCAAAACAGTGTATTAGTATTAAATCTTATGATAACAAATTTTTGTAGCCTTAAACTAAGAACTTAGTTGACAAACTAAAGACAAAACAAAAATTTACAAAATTAAAATTATTATTTCTAAAGAACTTGTAAAGTATATTAAAGTGTAGTGTGGTGTGGTGTGGAATGGTGTGGTGTGATGCGGTGTGGTGTGGTGTGGTGTGGTGTGGTGTGGTGTGGTGTGGAGTGGTGTGGTGTGGTGTGATTTGGTGTAATGTGACGTGATGGGTCTGATGCGAGGTGTAAAAGGGTGTATGATGATGATGAATGGCAATAGGCTCGCCCCTATTACATGGGACTTGTGTGTACTACTCGATACACCTCTGCCTCTGCCTTTGGGGATTACAGGCGTGATGATATATTATGTAGTTCTAAGAAACAATAAAAATCTAACCAATCCCTTACCCTACCACCAACAAAAATTGTTTGTTCCTGAACATAATAAATAGCGGTATTTTCGCTTTCATAAATAAGGGTAGTCTCCCAGTCACGTTTGCCAGATGAATTGAAATCGTTTCGACGTAAAAATATCGTTTCGTTGGAGTAGCACGTGCGTTAATACACGAACACGGAACGCAAAACGTTTAGGGTTCCGTAATTGGTCATTTGGATTAGTGAAATTGGTGGAATGGTGACGTTGCACGGTGGTTTTATTTTGGGTATGTAGTAGGGTCTTAGTAAAGCAATTCGATTTGGGTATCGAAAACATTTCTATTGTGATATGTTATAAACATCAATTTTTTTTTTATTGTAGTCACAAAATTTTACATTGTAACTTTATTTTGATTCAGTATGTAAATTATTTACAATTTACAAATCTATTATAATAAACTAAACTAACTAACTTAAACGAAAATCTTAAAAAATGGCGTCAAAAAACTCCTCCTCAACACTGTCAACTGGTAATGTCCCCAAGAGACTGGCGGCGTTACCACGCTGTATGGCAAAGCCTTGGGCCAATGTAAAAGCCAGCTCTCTCTCTTTTATAACTAGAAGTTAGTAAGGACCATCATGTCATCATAGGCCAAGAACAAAAAAAAAAAAACTACTGAACCGTTTTTGATTTTTAGGGGACCAAACGAAAAATATATAAATTCACATAAAAAATGATTTTTTTAAACCGAAAAAAAAAAAAAAATCTTTTTATAAATGGCGAAGTTATGAGGTAACAAACATTGTTTAAAAAAAAATACAATCGAATTGAGAACCACCGCGTTTTTTGAAGTCGGTGAAAAATACGTAGGTAGTAGGTAGTAGTATCCAGTTATGTTTAAGTCCCATGAACCAGGAACAAATTCCGGATTCTGGGCTCCTACTCAGAAATAAATTGTAGAAAAACACTATCGCGTATTGCCCGACCTGCGAATCGAACTTAGGACCTCGGCTTAACAGCGCTTGCAACTGGGTCGTGGAGATCAAGTAAGCAATAGTTTCATGAGTATACTGGTGTTCAGTTGGATCGAGTTAGACTTGAAGCTGACCCTTTTTTTATTTCATTTTTTTGGATTTGAAATCATCAAATGACTGCTGCAGCTCTGGGCGGAGCAGGAGGGAGTGTCACACTTTTACTGACAAAAACCCATCCATGTTCCTTCATCGCCCTTTGTGTTCCGGGGCCACGGTATCTCTTTCGAACAGTCCCACAACCCCGGCAGGCATCGGTCCTTGCGGACTCCTTCCTTTTGCTGACTGTCTTTGAGGCGCGCGTGGATTGAACCTGACCTAACGTAGCATTTGTGAAAAGGCTTTTTACCCGAGAAAGCATTATGGTTTTAGTAGTCTATGTAAGTATGTTCGAGTATGTATGTATTTACGTATGCTCCTCCGTACTGCCCTAAACTATTCATCCGATTTTGATAAATAAGGTGTCAATCGATTTTTTATTATGGCCCGGATAACATGCTATAGGCAATTATTTTCAAAAGCTGACATCAAAAATAGGTAGAGCCAATTTTACCTTGTAAACCCCGAATTTAATTAGAGTGAATTTTTCCGTAGTCGGGGTTTTTAATTGCAGTACCGTAATTCTTTTACTTAAAATGTCACTTACCCTCTCCAACGCGATTTGTCACACTCATGACAATCCTGCACCTCGCTTGACCGCTATCTGTCACACTTGTTGCAGCGCGCACCCGCCTCCAAAAAACTGCATTAAAAATCGTCTAAAACTGTCTACTCCACAGTTTATTACTCTGTGTTCAATTTGTTACTAAATTCCTCAATAATAAAATCGAACATAGCAACACTATTTCATTGACAACTTGCCGAAAAAAAAAAGAAACTTTCATTTGACATTAAACGACTGACGGTGAACACTCGAATTTACCTGCGCAGCAAATGTCGTGAGTACTCTGGTATTTTTAATGGTAGCTGATACTATTATATATCAAAATTATCCTTGTGAACCGTGCTTCATTATTTTGTCAACGTAAATTCGTTTTGGAATCTCAAAGTTGCAATATTTCGCCCGTGAAAAAGTAGTTATTTCCGTTGTGAACGATGGCGGCGTAACTAATTTTTAGCTATACATTATGAGTTGGAGTATATAATTAAAGTATTACATTTTGATTTCTAAATATGTAGATTCCTTATCTAATCAGCTTGACAACAGTATTTTTGAAATTGCTCTAGGACTTGTAGTTTTTGAGCTACAGGTGTTTTTATCGGAACGGGCAGAAAATGTTTTGAAAACTAGCCACAATTGTTGCATGTGCGCGGTTGGGGACTTGCAATCCCGCGCATCGCACGGTTGAGAGGGGTGATATCTTCCGTGATGAATGATGATTGTTTATTTTTGAGCTTCCGATATTTCAACGCTGTTGCAAGCGCCATGATCGCGAGTTAACTCATTTTAAGTATAGCTATGAAAGCTTAAAACAATAATTCTTGTGTTGACAAGACATGACATTGAGGTGAAAACAAAACCGATTTTAAAAGCTACCAATATCATTTTACACTACAACATTTCTGAATACAAAAACCAAAAAATCACTTTATTAAACAAACAGTATCACATTTCCAACTTTATCTCTGACAAAAACAAAATGTTTGCACTCGCGCCATATTTCTCTCTCTCGCAATCTTAGGAAACTTGAATGAAAACATTATGGAGGCCTACGGAACCCGTTCCTGTTTGCTTCAACGCTCAATTTTGCTCGAATGAGCGAGTACCCCCGTCATTCCATCGCTCTGCGTGTGATAAATAAAGCATCACTCTTGCTGTTGAACGTTGAGTAGGCAGGGAATGGAGTGAAAACGTGAGAGGCGTAGATGGCTCAATCAAGATTTCTGTGGTTCTCTTTCTGACGCTCTAGTGACTAGCTTGTGATGTCTCTTCATCCAAGCATTTGTCTATTGTTGTCATGTTGGGTTTAGAAATCGATTATTTAGAATAACATTTGATTTGTTAAGTTTAATTTAATTTTGATTGTTTTGAATATGGTTCTTTTGACAATAGCATTTTTCCAGCGATTTGGTCCGTCCAAGAAAATCGTAAACAGAACATCCTAAACATCCTTTTGTTAAATGTGTCCTTACCTTATTGACAACATAGAGAAGGCTTTTGTGCTCTGTGTTTCTAGATTCAAAGCTTTGGCCTTAGCGTTGGGTTATTGAGACAGAACTTTTTTACCCACTTTAATTACTCTGCATGACAAACTTGCTTAGCCCAGTTTTTAATCTATACAAACGGGCATCACTTCGGAAAACGAAAAAACATCGTCGAAATTTCATTTTCGATTAATAGACACAATTAATACGTGTGAACAATCCATTGACTGACTACTCCCTGGCACCAAAAGTACCCCACGTACGAATATGGTTGGCTATCTAGTATTACCTCGCTCTAACACGTTGAAAAATTACAAGAATTTGCTTTGCAGGCTTAAGCAGGGGTTGTATTGATAAATTTTCACAAATTTGTTTCCTGACAGAAAAAAGTTAAATTAAATTAGATGTTATGTTATGTGCACAATATATTTTGATATTTTCCTATATTATTTTCCAGCCTTGTATTAATGAAAACTGCCATAAGAGTCCATACTATGAAAAGACATAGTTAGTAACATCGATATTTTTCGGCAGAATTTAACCCTCAATAACAAGACGAGCCTTTCGTCCTCAATAATGGAAAGGAAACCCTCAAAAAACCGTATCCGCATAGCAATCAATAAGGATTAAAACCCCATGGCTATAAAAAGCCTACAAAGATAAATCAAATCGTTCCCTCAAGGCGATAAAATCCACAAAAAGTACCATTAGCGATAACACAGTGAAATTGATTGAACCATAGGTACTTGTAGTATGATAAATGTGGAGGTCCATTTGTGTAGGGAAGTGTACATAGCTTAAATAAATATAAACTGGCGACTTATGAACAAAAAACAATTGATTCCAAATATTTGAATTAACATAATTTAATGTTGCCTGTGTCAGTTTAATGTGTTTTAGTTTAGCGACTAGAACAATATGAAACCAATAAAATAAAGAGACATTTATTTATTTATTTAACATTTCAAGCACAAAGTACAGAGGCGGACTTAATGCCATAGGCATTTTCTACCAGTCAACCTTTGGGTGATGCAGAGACAAGCAGTGGTAGGTGTACATCTGAAAATAATGTAATTAATAATAAGGTAAAATAGGATATATAAAATACAATATATAATAATACATATCGATACCTTTGGGTAGAAAGGTCGTATAAACCAAAACCCGACTTTTCAGGAGAGCAGAAAAACTTTTTTTTTTACATAAAAATTTATAACTTTTTTTGTTTTTAAAGTTATAAAAAAATATTTATGAGAAAGGTTCTTACAATTTACAAATGAAAAAGGTTAAATCATCAAAACTTATCTATCTTCTTTAGTTTTAAAGTTAGCTTGGATTTACGTCTTAGAAAAAATGAATTCTTGGTTAATACACCCCATGAAAATGTACTTAAAAAAAACTGTATAGGTCGTATATCCGTTTTTGGTAAGCTTATGGTCACATTTACTGTCTTAAAAACCCATATGTGTAGTTTTTTTTGTATTAAAAACCATTTATAATCATAGATCAATTGAATTTTGACTAATAAACAATCCTGTTACACTCAAAATTACTAAGAACTTAATTATTATTATTCTAATACCCAATAATGATCGATTCAAATAAAATAAAACTACCTGAAATACGAAATCAACATTTATTAAGTATTATAATACCTTCTAATCAACATTTACTATTATTTCAATAATGGTACAACATACTTATCAGGTTTAACATTTTTAAATTGAAAAATAATTATAACAACTTAAACTGAAAGGTGAAATAAAAAAATCTACTTAGTCTTTTTCGAACTTCTTCTAAAAACAAAATTTATTCAAACTTCTAAATTAAAGTAATCAGGCATTTTAATCATTTATAAAATTATGACTTGATAGTTTTTTTTTTGTACATATTTAAATGTACTTAATTCAATAAATTATTGAATTAAGCCTTTGTACTAAGGCTTACTTACTAATTAGTAATTTATTGAATTGCAACTAAATACAAAAAAAATAAATAAAAAACGATCAAGAACTAAACGTAACTAACTTATGTAACAAAAAGTAACTTATTTATGATATTTTGTATTCTTAATTAGTTTAAAATTATTTATGAATTGTTACTATAAATTATTTTAATTATTATTATAAATTATTTTAACACGAATTATGAATTGAGAAACACATTTTCAAAAAAACAAAGGTGACAAAGAATACAATCATTTAAATAGTCTTGTTTTTTTACTAAATAATATTTTACTAACGAACGAAATGTGAAATTACGTAAATACCAAAAGTTATTATTCTTTTTTAATAATTCTATTATATAATAAATTGTATTATTCAATTAGCTCTTCCTCGTATTCTTCGTCGGTTAGCGTAAGAGAGTTAGCCAGATTTCCATGGGGCAAGTTAAGATAATCATGGTGGTACCTTTTTGGTATAATGCTATTATCACATAGACGTTTTAAATCTCTATATTTTACATCCGATATTTGCAATTTGTTTTTATAAAGTGCAGTTGGGGACATAATCATCACCTTTTCATGTGTATCATTGCTTACACCTTGTTCGGGTAATACCGCACGGCTTATTTCACTTTTCAGTTTAAGTTGTTATAATTATTATTCAATTAAAAAATGTTAAACCTGTTAAGTATGTTGTACCATTATTGAAATAATAGTAAATGTTGATTAGAAGGTATTATAATACTTAATAAATGTTGATTTTGTATTTCAGGTAGTTTTATTTTATTTGAATCGATCATTATTGGGTATTAGAATAATAATAATTAAGTTCCTACTAATTCTAAGAGTAACAGGATTGTTTATTAGTCAAAATTCAATTGATCTATGATTATAAATGGTTTTTAATACAAACAAAAACTACATATATGGGTTTTTACGACAGTAAATGTGACCATAAGCTTACCAAAAATGGATATACGACCTATACAGTTTTTTAAAGTACATTTTCATGGGGTGTATTAACCAAGAATTGATTTTTTCTAAGACGTAAATCCAAGCTAACTTTAAAACTAAAGAAGATAGATAGGTTTTGATGATTTAACCTTTTTCATTTGCAAATTGTAAGTACCTTTCTCATAAATCATTTTTTTATAACTTCAAAAACAAAAAAGTTATAATTTTTTATGTAAAAACAAAGTTTTTCTACTCTCCTGAAAAGTCGGGTTTTGGTTTATACGACCTTTCTACCCAAAGGTATCGAAATGCACCGGCCGGTATCAGCTGTCTATCCCGCTCGCTATTCTGCTTGTCGCTGCGCGCCAAATGCGAGCCTTGTGTGTTCGTCGTAAAGTGCTTCTTGCAATGAACCTGGTTTATACACCAACGTCGCGAACTGCCTTTGGATTTACGACGTCAAATTTAAACTATGTTTAGGTAATGCATTTAACACGTTAGGGCGTATAAACCATTTACAACTAATGACTATTTTTACGCCCTGAGTTAATATAAATTATGGTCATTACATCATAACAAAATTACAAAAAAAAAACATTCGGCTTTTACATTGAAAATTTACCTTTTTTATGAGGCTATGACCGAAAATTTCTGGGCCGTATTAACCATTTTTGTGCGAATTTCTGCATTGCGTATATACAGATCGATAGAGAAAAAAAAGCTGAGAAAAATGGTATATATAACTCAATTTGGCCAAAATGGTTTATACGACCTTTCTACCCAAAGGTATCGATATATATAATATATATCAAACTATATATTATTGTAAATAGATATTCACGGATTAAAATAAAAAGACAAACAATAGTGAAAACATTACCGCTGTGATGAAACTGCCAGCTTCTTGCGAATGTACTCTCGTACTTTAATTTTGAAAGCTAAGCTAAATTTAATAGTCCTATTACATTTTTACGCAAATTCATGATTTTTGACGCAGTAATTTTCAGCATCAGTTAGATATTTTAATTATTACCTTATGAATAACAATAGTGCCATTCTCTTTCTTGTAAGTTGGAGTTACACATTTTCATTTTTCTTTTCGTGTAATTTACTATAAATATTTTGCAAAACTCAGTTTGCAATAAAAACCGTCGGTGATGGAACTTTGACGCTCAAATTCACATTGTTACATTCAATTCTTATAAAAGCTAAAACTACTAAAAGATAAGTTGAATGTTTTACTTGTTTATTGGAGTTCTAGAATTTCTTTAAATTCCTTGAGTTTTCACGGAAAAAAACGTAAAGAAAGCGTAATTTAAGCCACAAGTGTCTTGATTCAGCGTCCATTATATTCCAAATAAATTCAATTTTATCAAATAAATTAATATGACATAAAATTTCGATCTACAATGAATACGTTTCATTAGTTTTCGTTAGTTAATATAATAAGACAAAATTACAATAAATAAAATTAAAGTACTATAATTCTGCGTCAATCCAGCTCGCTCCTCAGTTTCATAACAGTCTGGTCTCTAATTTTCGTCAATAACAATCGAAAATCGTCCGGAGATCGCTATGATTATCAACTCATGTACGCCGATCGAAATGATCCAGGAAGTAAAAATAAAAAAATGCGAATAAAATGTAATAGGACTCTTAAGTATTTTTAGCGTTCCGTACCTTAGTCGCCAACAAGGGAACCCTTATTTTTTGGATCATTTTGCTGTCCACCTGTCTGTCCGTCTGTCAAGAACGCGCCCTTTTCTCACGAACGCGTAGGTATCAAGTTGAAATAAATATCAAATACTCAAGTCTGCTACCCCTTGAAGCAGTGAAAAAAACAAACTTGTAAGTCAACGCGATCAAAAGATATGACCGTTTATATCGCATTTTTGCGATTTCACAAGGGGATCAAAACCTATCGTATACTTTCCGTTGACCTAGAATCATGAAATTTGCCAAGAAGCAATGTCTTACAGCACATGTAAAGGAAAAAAATCTGGAAACCGTAAATACGTAGTTAAATAACAAAATACCTACTTAATACGGAGCCCTCGGTGCGCGTTCTCGCACTTGGCGGTTTTTTTATTGCAATATAAAGGGTGTAAAACACCTCTTAACGAAGCCGAAAGGCACTTGTTCTCCTCATCATTGCGATCATTTTTTGTTCTACACCATACCTGGGAACCTTCTAGTTGCGTAGATATTGGGGGTCAAATTTCCATCTTTTTGACAAGTTTTTTTTTTTAATACAAGTTTTTAATGTAAGATTTTTACTTTAAACACCTCCACGTCAACCGTGCTATTCAATTCATCCATCAGCACAATGTTTTGAGTGCGTTACATTGAGTTCTACCACAAAACATGATTTTTGATCCCAAAAAAAAAGTCGTTTCCCAGCAATAATTTTTGCGTAAAGTTACTTAGTTTGATGTACAGAATGCTTGGTTGATGGCTTCGTGATGAGGTCTTTTACACCTTGTAGATACTCTCTGTGTGATTTTTTCCGGCCAATCTTTAACAAACACGTCTAAACCGTCACATCAGCGTTTTCTAGACCTCCCTCGGCGACGACGCCCGGCTTCTGCCATCCATCATCATCATCATCATCATTTCAGCCGAAAGACGTCCACTGCTGGACATAGGCCTCCCCCAAGTGTCGCCACATTGAACGGTCCCGTGCGACTCGCATCCAGCGGATTCCCGCAACCTTCACCAGGTCATCGGTCCACCTAGTGGGAGGCCTTCCAACGCAACGTCTTCCGGTTCGCGGTCGCCACTCCAGAACTTTTCGGCCCCATCGGCCATCCGTTCTGCGAGCAATGTGCCCTGCCCACTGCCACTTAAGTTTGGCAATTCTTCGGGCTACGTCGGTAACCTTGGTTCTCTTGCGGATGTCTTCATTTCTGATTCGATCACGCAAGGAAACTCCGAGCATAGCCCTCTCCATTGCCCTTTGGGTGACTTTAAGCCTTCTGATGAGGCCCATTGTTATCGACCACGTTTCGGTCCCGTATGTAATCACTGGCAACACACACTGGTCATAGACTTTCGTCTTGAGACACTGCGGTAGGTTGGACGAGAAGATACCGCGCAACTTCTCGCACGCTGCCGAGCCGAGTCGGATTCGACGATTGACCTCTTTCTCGAAGTTAGACCTACCTAACTGCCATCCACTGCGTGACAACTCTAGCCCATCGGTCCAGATGCATTCTACGGACGTGGCCCATCCAATCCCACTTCTACGTGGCTTTTCATGTCTTAAAATACATTTTCCTGAAAAAAATACAAAAAACTATTTCACAAAAATCTGCCAAAGATCAAAAGGGCTTTTCTTGTTAAAGCTCCCTCACACCTACGACTAACAAACTCGTCACGAGTCGCATTACCATCCAATGTACCTTCGTCTTTAAGATGGTGTTCCACAGCGGCCCACTGCTAAGCTATGAAAGCTAGCTTATGTCCTCACTTTATGGCCTAGCTTGTGTCGCGTTGACGTCGTTAAAACTATTAAAATTATCCCACAGAATCGTACTTTCAGGATAAAAGCATCCTATCTTCCAACCCAGGTCTATTCGAATTCCAAATTTCATGGAAATCCTCACAGCCGTTAAGGTGTGAAGTCGTGTCAAACAAATTATAAACAAATTCACTTTCACATTAACAATATTAGTGAGGTTGTAGATGCGAGTGTCCATTACAACTCACAACCATGCTATGCACGGATGCGTAGCTGGTAAATAAGTTAACTGCATTGGTAACGTGGCAAACTGTCTCCGTGTAACATCTGATGCCAAGGGATGCAACTTGTGTTAAGCGCGAGGGTCAGTGGATCCTTTCAATGGGTACCGTCACGTCGCCGTCGTAAGACGCATATAACTTGTGTGTGGCTCTTTGCTCAGCCGTTGATAAGCCATAGACGTCATTACAGCCCTCGCCTAAAGCAACTTTTTGTAATGATGCAAACGCAAACTGACCGCGATGCACTACCCTCGGTTCTCCAATCTTCGGTTCCCCGATGTCATCAGAAACAGTCGCACATTAGCATCGAATACACTTCTCAAAAACGGTGAAGGAAAACATAGTTAGGAAACCGGCATGTCCTAGAACGAAGAACTTCGAAGACATGTGACATCTAGCAATCCGCACTGGGCCCGCGTGATGGATTATAGCCCATTCCCTCTCATAGAGAGGAGGCCTGTGTCCCAGCAGTGGGAACATTAATAGGCTGATGATGATGATGACTTGCATCGATACAGTGGCGATACTGATGCGCGTGCCGATGCCAGCGAATTCAATTTTTTATACTAATTTATATAGAATAATTTTATCAATATATCATTTTTTTTATATAAATAATATAAAATTATATTCAATTTTATTATAATAAAATTATTTATAGTAAATTAAAAAAAAAAAAACAATATTTTTTAAATATTTTATAAATAGTATTTATTTTTATAAATTGGTACTAGAAAACACTTTAACTCGACACGTCATGTTATGTTTTAAAACCAGATGTGGCTGGTGTTTCGTGCCTGACTACTCTGAGAAGAAACAGCCAAAACAAACTCAGAGGTCACTGACTCTTTTAAAGTCCAGACATTAATCAAGTCATATGAGGACTATGGAGATTAGTGTCTGATGAGAAGCGCAGAAGTGCGTTCACTAAACACGCCACAACATCGCTACAAAAACTCGCCGTGGACGTAGGCCCTTACCCTGCGTATTACCCTCCAATCTGCCCTCGCTCCAACATCTCGCATTACAAACAAACCAGTCTACATATAACAGACGCTCCATAGCCAATTTCCCTTTCATTCCTCTGTCATTGTTAACAGAAAAAAAAATCGCGCCAATTTCGTGTAACCTGATGTTGTGAATTCGGGAAATGTTTTTGATGGATGTGTGTGTTGAAGGGTGGGGTACACAGGTAATTGAGTAGTTTTAGGGGATGTATGCAGTGGAGCACTTGGGACTTTTTTGACGTGTTACATGTGGTAAGTTAAGTAGAGCATGTGCAAAAAAAAAACTTGAGCTATGAATAAGAAAAAAAGAAAGAAATGAAATATATTTATTTTTCTCGCACAGGACATAACAAAAACTGCATAATGGTAGGGGTTCAGTGAAATAAGTACCGGATAGATTGCGGACTGGACTTTTACAGGCACTTCAGTACATTATCTATCAAAAGCTGAAGTCCAGAGTCCAGTCCGCAGGCCGTTCCGTTAGTTTTGATTAAACCTAAAGTTTCGTAGCACTTACGTAGCGCTTGCTACGAATACAACCGAGTTCGTAGCAAGAGCTACGACTGCTACGAGAGTTGTATACCTTTATAGAAGGTATTAAGAAATACAGAGGTCTCGGTGTGAAATGGATGGTCACTCATCCGCGGATCGACCGCAGTAATTACCGAACCATGCAGTTATTGATAGCCACGAGCCCCTCAAAATAAACGAGAAGACCTTTTTCCTTTGAACCACGCGTCTCTTACATACTTATAACTTAATCATTATATTTTAGTCCCTAACTACGGTACTCTACATCCTAAGTATACAAATATAAAATCTCTATCACGTAGAGAGAGCAGACGATATCCCGGGGCTACAAATAGAGAGCTAATAGGCCACCGTGGAGTCATTACTAGGGTTGTCACGAGGCCCGCGATTTTGAGCACGGTCCGGGATTTTATGATGTAATGTTTTGGTTACGAATCCCGGATTTTATATGCTTGTTTGAAGTAGTGTTGGATATTACCGAAAATTTAATTGATTATAATGACAGTAGCCATAATACAAGGTGAATTTTTGAAGTGGGCGTGGATGATCAAATCCGAAACTATGAGGAATATCGGAAAATGTCCAAAGGAGTGTCGATCCCGATTTGATGTAAACTAAAACTACATCATTGGATTTTTGGAAAATCAATATTCCTAGCCAGGAATCGAAACTGGTTTTGAGAAAAAAAAGCTTTAAGAATATATTCTGGGAAGTAATTTTTCAGGGGTATATTCATTCCTCTGAATTCAATAAATCATCTCACTGCAATGTTTATTCTCACAGCCCCGTTTTCAAAATTATGCATTTCTTGCCCCTATGCTCTTGGAAATACCCGCTTATAGAACCTTAAGGGCTATATATCCCTCAAATGGCTTAGCATGATCCTTCGTCACTCCTAAAATACTGCAGCATTAATTTTGAAATAAATATAATTATGCTAAAGTTGAGGATTAATGCTAGGTACTTGTGTGACGAAAACACGATTCCATAACTTTTTCTCGATGGAAAAAAATCCAAAGTTACCTCCAAATCGAACAATAAACCGCTGGTATTCAAAAAGTACTTCAAATTAGATATGAAACTTTGCATACTAACTGAACTAACTGTAAAGCAGGTTTAATGTGTTTTATTTTTTTTGTTCAATCAATAGATTTTTTGTAAATCGCAAAAATCACTCATTTCGCACTATTCGGCCGCAGTGGCTGACGTAACAACCGCTTTGTAGTGCAAGCTGATTAGAACTTTATTCTAACAATATTTCAAACGAAGTTTGAACCACCACGAATAGAGTTGCTAATTTTAGGGTTAGAAAGGCCTTAAGGCTTCAAAGCAAGATTTCCTCATGCACAATTATTCTGTTTAACTCTGTTTATATTTAGGACTACCTAATTAGTGAAACACACCGTCATAACAAAATATATATGGACTCATCATCATCTGCCTCGCCTTTTCCCAACTATGTAGGGGTCGGCTTCCAGTCTAACTGGATGCAGCTGAATACCAGTATTTTAAATGGAACGACTGCATCTGACCTCCACAAACAATCTTAGTACTGGGTAATACGATACCCCTTGGTAAGTCTGGTTGTCAGACTTTCGGGCCAATGAGAACGTGTACCTGTAACGACTGTCAAAAATCTACAAATAACAGCCTGAAAAAAGGTAAGTAATGGGTGGTCACCCATCCACGGACTAACCTAAGCAAGCGCGGCTTATCCTGAAGATCGACCCAAGCAGCTTTTATTACTTATCATCGAGCTCCTCAAAATATACAGGATGACTTTTTTAGCCAAATGGCATACTTAGTTTTTTTTTTTCGAAAAAAAAAAAAGTAAAAAAAAAAAAATTAAACCCAAATCATACCGTGTATTGCGCATGATTTAAAATTCGATAGTTTTTTTTTTTAATTTCTCGTTCTTTGTCCTAATCTGAAAAGTTTACTTGAAATTTAAAGCGTTTTTTGATGATAGATCAATTTTTTTCTAAGCTGTGGAAAAAAGAAAAAAACTATTTATGCCATAAGTTTCTACTCCGTTCACCTAATATACCCATTTTTTTGGAAAGTAATAAAAAAGTCATCCGGTATAAGGAAAGGAACCAATCCCGGATTATTGACCGCCCAATCCCGGGTTTGGCCATCACTAGTCGTTCAGAATACGGCCTCTAACCAATCACATTAGGTACTTTATTGTAACTATAATGGCCTGATATAAGGCCGTAAATGACAATTAGGAGACCACTTTATATCAGCGTTGTTACGATCGGGTTTGGTGCAAAGATAAGTCGAAAGCGAGAGATTGTGTTGTTTGCTTTTGTCAATGTAATAGAATTGTGTCCTGAAAAATCTAATTAGTCCGTCAGTTAGATTATCAAAAAATATTTGACACGTATTTTTTCTTTTGTTACGTAAACAAAAATTGACAAAGATACGACGCTTTTAAAATTCTCAATACGTCACGCCGTGCTATAATTTTTAGTGCGTTGTGACGTCACGAGCCCCACTCCCGAGTTTTGATGCATTTTATCTTTGTCAATATTCATTGATTTACAAAAACAAAAAATACGTGTCCATTATTTTCCAATACTCTAACTGACGGACTAAATAGATTTGCAATTTATTGATGGTGAAAACTAGCCTATTCCTGAATGGTTAGGCAGAAGTCTATCTAATAGTACACCCACATTTCGCGAGTTCTGTCTTCTTCTTCATCATTCCCTCACTGCTGAAGATCGAGACCTCATATGACACGTCTCCAAGCCATGCTGTCTGAACCTGCTGTGTGAACAGTGGTTCGCACAGCAGGTTCAGACAACACCAGCAGCAGCAGCAGGTGCAGGCGGGAGTGTCCTCGATGGTACTGAGTGCAGTACCATCGAGGACACTCCCGCCTGATCACCACTAAGCTAATTTTTGCTTGCACTTACAACAAAGAAACGCTCTCTAGCCCCGCCCCGTTGACTTTGTATAGAAATAATGGATATGAAAAGATACCGATTGGCCGAGCGCACTGACAAAGCACGACAAACGAGAGTTATTGTTATTTTGCGCGCCAAAGTGGACACTTCCCTAATAGGCCTAAACTTTAAGGGGACGTGGCTCGGCGCCTCCGCATGATATAAGCGAAATTTTTAACTGATCAGGCGGAAAAGACCTCGACTGTACATGCTGCTTCCAACAGCCTTCTTGTCGGGTCTGACCATCTTACCGGTGCTCGGCCTTGATCGCGTTTACTTTCTGCCCGGCCCAGTACCATAACAATTTGCCCTACCCGGGAATCGATTCTAGGACCTCATGCTCAGAAATCGCGCTTGCGACCCACTAGGCCAACAGCAATGAAAAATCTGATCCTTATGAATCTAATGAACTTTTGTCCTCAGCATCAATATCCAATTTATTACCGGAAAGACTCAGTTCAGTTCATTGTTCTCCCATTAAAATGGTCGCTACTTGAGGATGTGAAGTCATCATCATCATTTTAACCGAAAGACGTCCACTGCTGGACATAGGCCTCCCCCAAGTGTCGCCACATTGACCGATCCTGTGCGACTCGCATCCAGCGAATTCCCGCAACCTTCACCAGGTCATCGGTCCACCTAGTGGGAGGTCTTCCAATGCAACGTCTTCCGGTTCGCGGTCGCCACTCTAGAACTTTTCGGCCCCATCGGCCATCCGTTCTGCGAGCAATTTGCCCTGCCCACTACCACTTATGTTTGGCAATTCATCGGGCTACGTCGGTAACCTTGGTTCTCTTGCGGATGTCTTCATTTCTGATTCGATCTGAGGATGTGAAGTATATGTTCAATAAATCCCAATTATAATGACGAATGGTTTGATTCAATTTCAAAAAGTAAATAAAAAGTACTACGACAATAAGCCAAGGGCATCTCGCACCTATGAGGCTGGTTTCTGCTTAACCGGGTTATCTTGTAGATGCCTTTACAGTAAGGCTTCCAACCAGGAGCATATAGACTAGCATATAGACTATTAGACTTTATCAAAATAATTAAAAAAATTCTTTGTACTATTTGTTTTGTAATGATACCTAATATTTAATGAATAATGATGATTTAATAAGTACCCACATAATTTCTATAATGTAGTTTTGATGAATATTATCACGGTTTATGCACCATCTCTTCCTACCAATTTGTACGCCATAATGAGATAAACGCGTGATGCGGCTAAACATGTTAGAACTTTTCTGAATAGTATTATTATCTTGCATTCAATGTGTCATGTACACCATGTTTAAACAAATAAAATTTTACTTACTTACTTAAATTATGACCTTGGCACCAAATCGCGCGTCTCTCCTACCTTGACCCCTCCACAGGTTACTCGATGCTCTCGGCGTCCATGTTTGTTCATCTCTCAGCGTTCGCACTCGCTATCATGCGGCACTTGTTTATATCGGCGATATAAGTACGCTATCTACTCGTTACGTATCGGTTAACGTAATTACTGATTGGATTGGAACCTGGAATCGGCCTGATATATCGAGGAGCTCGTGGCTAAATAATAACAGCCGCTCGGGTCGATCTTTAGGTTAAGCCGTGCTTGCCTAGGTTGGTCTGTGGATGGGTCACCACCCATTACATACCGAATTTCCTCCGTGCCTCAGCCTCAGAAAGCACGTTAAACAGTTGGTCCCGGCTGTCATTGGAGATCTTTGACAGTCGTTACAGGTAGTCAGTGGCCCAAAAAGTCTGACAACCAGACGTCTTACCAAGGGGTATCGTATTATCTAGTACTAACTTGTTGTGGTTGTGTTGGTTGTGGAGGTCAGATAGACAGTCGCTCCATGTAAAATACTGGTTTTCAGCTGCATCCGGTTAGACTGGAAGTCGACCCCAATATAGTTGGGAAAAGGCTAGGCAGATGATGATATACGTATATCATCATCTTTATGTTAGAATCAGTCTATGGTCATGTTATTTATTAACTAGCTTATGCCTGCGGCTTCGTCCGCGTGAAGTGCGATAATTGTCCCACGGAATCATAATACCGGGATAAAAAATATCCTATGTGTTAATCCAGGTTGTAAACTATCTGTATACAAAATCCATTCAGTAGCTTTGCGTGAAAGAGTAACAAACATCAATCCATACTCACAAACTTTCCCATTTATAATATTACTAGGTGACCCGCGCAACTTCGTCTGCGTCACATAATATAAGAATAAGAATAATTTATTTAAAAAGTAGATATTACAAAAGTGTAAATTTAGGTGCAGCAGTGTTATTTCTTAAAGTATTGTATAATTAGTGCATAAAAGTAAACTGTAACTACAATATATTATATAACAGTTGCAAGTAACGAAAATATCGAATTCAAATGTTAGGTAGCGACCTGCCTGATCTAGGTTTATTTAAACCTGTGTTTCAGGCCATCACTTTACATTGCATAATTTAATTAGGTCAGTAAAAGTTTTAAAATTAAATAAATCTATTAACAACTATAACAAAAATCAAATTGGTACAAAAACATTAAATTAAACATTAAAACTTCAAACTAGGACTTCTAAAAGTTTTAATAATAATAGTATAGCTTATTACATGTCATTTTAGCATTCAATTACGAACAAAAACCTTTTAAAATCAATATTGCTTACCTCCCATAACATACGGCGTGATAATATGTAACCTAAAGCCTTCCTTGGTTTACAAAGAACATTTTTGCTGAATTCCCATTCAATCTATCCAGTAGTTTTGGCGTGAAGCCGTACCATAAACACAGACAAACAGACAAAAATTCTAAAAAGTTAGTTTTTGTCTTTTCTAACAAAAGCTACTTAATTTTTTCTTGAAAATTCTCAATGTACAGTTTTTCTTTCGTTACCTACTGTTTTATTATATGTATAGATAAGGAGTAGGATTTTAGAATCTCCAACAACAAACCCAAACATTATTAGACATTGGTGTCGATTCTGTTGTGCACAAACTAAACTTAATTTAGGCTATTGCTATCTTTTTCTCTCTAATAAAACGAGAAAGGGACGAAAGTAATTTAGAGCTGTCAAATTTAGTTGAAACTAATATTTCTACACAAATGTAGTACACGTAAAAACATGTCGACTAAAAACACAGTGAAGCGCAAGGCATAGACTAGTTTGACATCTCTAAACTAAGTTCATAGCTATAGCCGTCCTTTTATCGCACTGCCTTTTAGTAACAGATAGCAATAGCCTAAATTAAGTTTAGTTTGTGCACAACAGAATCGACACCAATGGACATCTTAAAGTAGGTATAAGTTAGATGTACTCTTTCACTTATAAGAAACCACTTCTTATTAGTCGAGCTACACGTTAACTGACAAATGCTTGCACTGACTGGACAGGTCCACTCAAATCTGTATGGTTCTTTCTTCAAAAGACCATCTCAGACACTAATATGCATGGTCCTCTTGTGAATTGAGCAAGATTATGTCTGGACTTCAAAAGAGACTATGACCTCTGAGTTTGTTTTGGCTGTTCTTCTCAGAGTAGTCAGGTACGAAACACCGGCCCCATCTAGTTTTAAAAAATGACGTGTAAAAGTGTTTGTAAAAACTTACTTGCAAAATAAACATCATTTATCACAGCATGCACATTAAAGTGAACAACTAATCTAACAAATTATGCTCCTAATCTTTAAAACTTATGTAGGTAACTGTTGCTGACAGTTAATTGACAGATCTCATGATCCGCGTAGCTTTTTCCCAACTATGTTGTGGTCTGCTTCCAGTCTAACCGGCTGCAGCTATCTGACTTCCACGACCCGCTAGGGGATAACACGATATCCCTTGGTAACACTGGTTGTCAGAAATGGCGATGTTCATTCTGATCTTAGTATTTTTATAGAAAAAAATATAATAAACTAGCTGTTGCCCGCGGCTTCGCCCGCCCGCAAATTATATACTTAAACCTTCCTCTTGAATTACTCTATCTATTAAAAAACCCGCATCAAAATCCGTTGCGTAGTTATAGAGATCTAAGCATACATAGGGACAGACACGGCGGGCGACTTCATTTTATAATATGTAGTGATAGTGATTAGTATTGTGAAAGAAATTTTAAATCATCTTAATCATCATCAGCCTATTAATGTTCCCACTGCTGGGACACAGGCCTCCTCTCTATGAGAGGGAATGGGCTATAATGCACCACGCGGGCCCAGTGCGGGTTGGTAGATTTAACATGTCTTCGAACAAAAAATAATAATAGTAATTTTAAATAATTGGAATTAAAAATAAATTAAAAGTAATTTAAATTTAATGTATCTTATCTCTTTTTGTCGTGTCACTACAACCAACCACAACATAACAAACCAATCGCTCGTATAATGAATGTACCGTTTACAACGGGTGGTCCACTGTCAACGCGGTCCAGTCATGTGTGCGCGGACCCCTATCGACATGCGGGCTGTTAACCCTTATCATGGGGTTGTGTTGTGAAGACCGCACTGATTAACTTGTGGGTATTCGTGGTCTCCTTCTCTTGTGTACGATTTGCGTAGCTCATGTAGGGTACAAATAATTAGCTAGTTAGTGTGGTAGTGATGTTGTCCGCTGGTGAGACAGATGTGTTTCATCTGCGTCTTTTGAAGTAGGTTATGTAAACTACGCTTCCCATTATCTTTGTTGTGGTTCTATCCCTTCGATCAAATGACTTTAAACCCACCGGTAAAATAGCCTTACAATAAGGAGTACGAAGGAAATGATGCAGATGGGTCCTCACGTGGCCGTGGAGTGCTGCACACCTATTCACTTCACACACGATTATAATTCTTCCACAGTGCACTACGTTAAATAGTCTGGGACGTCCCTTGATTGATATTCACACAACTATCTTGAGGGTGTCTTGTGTTTTCTTAAGTTTTTCACGGAGCCAGCTTGCGTGCCGCCGTTTTGATTTTGTTTTTAAACGGAAAAATGGGGTCGATTCTGTTGTACACAAACTAAACTTAATTTAGGCTATTGATATCTTTTTCTCTCTAATAAAACGAGAAAGACACGGACGTAATTTAGAGCTGTCTTTAGTTGGAACTAATATTTCTATACAAATGAAGGGTGCACGTAATAACATGTCGACTAAAAACACGGTGAAGCGCAAGGCATAACTTAGTTCATGGCTATAGCCGTCCTTTTCTCGCACTGCCTTTTAGTAAAGTTTAGTTTGTGCACAACAGAATCGACACTAGTGTCTATGTGTGTGTGAGCGCTAGTGAGGTTTGAGCAGGAAACCGAAACAAAGACGGGGAGGAATAGGGATGTGGTGACTTGTGCAAAAGACTAAGTTACCGGTTTACTTTATGATGTTGTTTAAGAGCCCTATTACATTTTTTTGGTAAATTCATGATTTTTGACGCAGTAATTCTCAGCAGCAGTGAGATATTTTAATTATTTGCTTAAAAATAACGATAGTGCCATTCTCTTTCTTGTAAGTTGGAGTTACACATTTTCATTTTTCTTTTCGTGTAATTTACTATAAATATTTTACGAACTCAGTTTGCAAGAAAAACCGTCGACGATGGAACTTTAACGCTCAAATTCACATAGTTACATTCAATTCTTATAAAAGCTAAAATTACTAAAAGATAAGTTGAATGTTTTACTTGTTTATTGGAGTTTTAGAATTTCTTAAAATTCCTTGAGTTTTCACGGAAAAAATCGTAAAGAAATAGTAATTTAAGCCATAAATGTCTTAATTCAGCGTCCATTATATTCCAAACTAGCTGACGTCCCGCGGTTTCACCCGCGTAGTTCCCGTTCCCGTGGGAGTACGGGGATAAAATATAGCCTATGTTACTCGTGGATAATGTAGCTTTCGAATGGTGAAAGAATTTTTTAAATCGGTCCAGTAGTTTTTGAGCCTATTCATTACAAACAAACAAACAAACAAAGTTTTCCTCTTTATAATATTAGTATAGATAAACTCAATTTTATCAAACAAATTAATATGATATAAAACTTCGATCTACAATGAATACGTTTCATTAGTTTTCGTTTGTCAATATAATAAGACAAAAATACAATAAATTAAATTAAAGTACCTACTATAATTCTCAATTCAGCTCGCTCCTCAGTCTCATGTCAGTCTCGTCTCTAATATTCGTCAATATCAATCGACGATCGTCCAAATATCGCTATTATTATCGACTCGTGTACGCCGACCGAAATAATTTGATCCAGGAAGTAAAAATCAAAAATTTGCCTAAAAAATGTAATAGGACTCTTAATACTTTAACAATCTCCCGGCCCTTGTCTCATTCTATTTGCGGTGTCAGGCGACACGGCATCATTCACTCCTTTATCTTTCATAGCATTCCTCACACAATCCATCCATCTTTTCTTAAGCCTTCCTCTAGCTCTCCATCCATCAACATTCATGTCCATTGCTTTTTTAGTCACATGCGTTTTATCCTTCCTCATTACATGTCCATACCAAAATAGACGACTTCCTTTCAATTTTTCTGTAACAGGCGTCACTTTCAAACTTCTTCTAATCATCATCATCATAATCATCAGCCTATTAATGTTCCCAATGCTGAGACATAGGCCTCCTCACTATGAGAGGGAATGGGCTATAATCCACCACGCGGGCCCAGTGCGAGATGCCAGTTGGTAGATGTCACATGTCTTCGAATTTTTGGTTCTAGGACATGCCGGTTTCCTCACGATGTTTTCCTTCACCGTTTTTGAGAGCAGTGGTGATGAAATAAATTACACAAAGTAATGTGCCTGCCTGGGTTCGAACCCAAGACTTACTGTTCGTAAGGCCGCCACCACTGGGCCACCGCTGCTCTAATATACTCATTCCTTACTTCAAGCCGTGTGGTATCCGGCAGAGTAGAATAGAAGCAACCCATAACACTCACGGGTGTCGTATAAGGCGACTAATGTCTGAGGCAGAACACCTTGCGCCTCCGTAGACCAGATAATGGGCAGCAGCGTTTTCTGTTAGTCTTTCATCACTTCGATCTCCAATCCGCCTGCCAAGCGTGGAGATTACGGCAAATTCCTTCCATCATGGGAGAGGCTTATGTCCAGCAGTGGACGTTATGGGCTGTTGTTGTTGTAGTTACTTCATCCATTGTTGTCACTCCACAAATCCATCTCAACATTCTCATCTACATGCAATCGTTTTTCATCCGTCTTTTTCACAGCCTAGCTTTCTGAACCATACAGTACGACAGGTCTAATCACACACAGATGTAAACTACGCTTCTAATACAAACACATTTAGGTAAAACATTGTCTAATCGATCAACTTTAAATCCATTTACCCCCCTCCCTTTTAAACAGCAAATCATTCTTTTCGTTCATCCATTCGTTCCCCATCCCCCAGACAGTAATAAAAGAAATCAGACTGGCAGTTAAAAAGAACAATGTTTTAATTTTTATGAGCATCAATTAGTAATGTTGACTTGGTCCAAAATCGGGCGGTATCGTCCGATTTATCGCTGGGGGACCGTAATTGGAATAACAATTAGGAAGATAACGAACGTTTTAACGTTATATCCGATAATTTTCGGTGGATGAAAGGCAATTTATCGCGTTGTTTTTTTAAGGAAATTATTTCTTCAATAGTTTTCATTACAAAGTTGGGGTTGATTTAGATAAGAACAGAGTAACGATATGGAAACCTTAAAACTGTATTGAATTGACATAATCTACTGCAAAGGTTGACATAGCTCACAGAATAAGTAAGCTGAAGTGGCAATGGGCTGGCCAAATAGCTGTAGAACCGATAGCCGTTGGGGTAGACGTGTTCGTGAATGGAGACCGCGAATCGGCAAGCGTAATGTGGCACGCCCTCAGGTTCGGTAAAGTCACGATCTTCTCAGGGTGGCTGGCAGCAATTGAATGAGAGTTGCTGAGAATCGAGTTGACTGGCGTGCGATTGAAGAGGCCTATGTCCAGCAGTGGACTGCTGTAGGCCGATGACAATGACTGCAAAGCTTATGCCAAGTCATTGTTGAAATACATCTCGCAATTACCGCTTTCCGAGGCCCTCTGTAAGACGAAAGAAATAATGGAATTTTCGTAGATGATCATGCCTTGTCGAGAAGAGGCCTTTTCCCAGTCGTGGGAAAATAATAGGCTGGTATTATTCTTTTTCATTTATTTTTATACATTTTTAAATTATCAAAACATTTGAAAACATAAAAAAAAAAATGTAGCCCACCGGTATCGGGAACTGGGTCCAAGTTACCGGTAGTCAGGGTTCCAGAGCGAGGAACCTCCTAACAATATCGGCTGGTATTATTATCAAAACCGGCCAAGTGCGAGTCGGACTCGTGCACGAAGGGTTCCGTACCAATTATTATAAAAAAATCACGTTTGTTGTATGGGGACCCCCCTTTTTTTTTTTTTTTTTTTCGGATGGGAAATCATCAAATATCTCCTCCCGCTCTGGGTGGAGCAGGACGGAGTGGCAGACTTTTACTGAGTAAAACCCATCCATGTTCCTTCATCGCCCTTTGTGTTCCGGGGCCACGGTATCTCTTTCGAACAGTCCCGCAACCCCGGCAGCCCCCCTATTAAATATTAATTTTATTCTGTTTTTAGTATTTTGTTGTTATAGCGGCAACAGAAATACATCATCTGTGAAAACTTCAACTGTCTAGCTGTCACGGTTCATGAGATACAGCCTGGTGACAGACAGACGGACAGACGGACAGACAGCGAAGTCTTAGTAATAGGGTTCCATTTTTACCCTTTGGGTACGGAACCCTAATAAGATAACGAGAATAGGTGTCGATTCTGGAGTGCATGAACTAACTTAATGTAGACTATTGCTATCTTTTTCTCTTTAATAAAAAGAGGCGGACGTAATTTAGATCTGTCAAATTTAGTTGGAACTAATATTTCCTTCTATATGAAGAGTGCACGTAAAAACATTTCGACTAATTGTACTAGTTTGTGACATCTCTAACTTAGTTCATAGTTATAGCCGTCCTTTTCTCGCACTGCCTTTTAGTAAAAGATAGCAATAGCCTGAATTAAGTTTAGTTTATGCACAACAGAATCGACACCATTGTCTGCTAAATAGAGAAATTTTATAAATAAGTTCTACATTGTTTTCGGTTAGAGTCTATACAATGTTATGAAAGCGAACATAGAATAAGCTTTAATCCCGAATACAGTGGAGATCCCAAGGGATAGATAAAAACATTTTGTGTCCACAACGACGGAACCGTGATCATAAAACAGTTTCCATCGCGTCCGTATATTGTTTTAGATATTTTGAGTAGTTTCAAATTATTTTCAGTGGATTTGGATGCAAGACCGACTTTCCAGTTTCCGATTGAGCTGAAATGCATTGACATGTTTAATTTGGATGACAATGCTGTCGATTCTGTTGTGCACAAACTAAACTTAATTTAGGCTATTGCTATTTTTTTCTCTAATAAAACGAGAAAGAGACGGACGTAATGGGGAAGAAAACTGTCAAATAGTTCCACGTAGATGGCGCTGACTGTTTGTTACAAACAAACTGTCAAACTCCATAGAAATTGAACAATATCTTATTATTTTGTGTCTTTTTTCAATATGATGGGTCGTTGTGTAGCCTTTGGATGCAAAGAAATAGGCGTTGTCACATTTCCAAGAAATTTGCGCATAAAGAGAAAGTGGGAAAAGGCATTAAAACTAAAAAACAGACTACGAGACCACTTCAGGACTGTTACACACACTGTCGAAGTTGAAATTTCTGTCGTAAGCTGAAGAAAAAATGGGTTCTTTTCAAATAACCTTACATTTTGTAACATGTAACCAACGATACCGACGACGACCGACGACCTTAGTTTGTTTATCATTAGATCATTGAAAAGCAAAAAGTTAGTGAGTAAAGTTTATTTTACAACTTATAGAACCATAATATTGCCCAGAAAACAGCTCTAAGTCGATAAAAAGTTAAATATAATGTACTTTTCGACAAGCTCCGCTTTCTTTCCTTGTTACGTTGCTCCTCGTTTTTTTCAATTTCTCCTTCAACTGGATGATAAGTCAGGTATCATACATTGTACAGCAACACAAATTGAGTAAAAAAAACACGCAAATACTTAAAAAATCGTCCACACAATGCACACGTTTATATCAAAAACTTTTGACTGGTAACAAACTGTCAGCGCCATTTTGCGGCGAAATTTCCGGGAAACAACCCCATTAAGAGCTGTCAAATTTAATTGGAACTAATATTTCCATACAAATGAAGGGTGCACGTAAAAACATGTCGACTAAAAACACGGTGAAGCGCAAGGCATAAACTAGTTTGACATCTCTAACTTAGTTCATAGCTATAGCCGTCCTTTTCTCGCACAGCCTTTTAGTAAAAGAAAGCAATAGCCTAAATTAAGTTTAGTTTGTGCACAACAGAATCGACACCAATAAATGGTTAGGTTAAGTGACGTCATTATAAATTAAATATGGCGTACTCCCAAAGATGGTGGACTAGTTATTTTTTTAGGCATTGATATAGGTATCAATTATTGTTTGATTGTGATAATAGCGTTTTTAAACAAGAATTAAATAAGTACCAAAATAAACATAGAGGAATCCACATGCTACTTAATTCTATTAAGTTAAATAAATTCCACAAATCCCGATCCCTGCAAACCACACTACAAAACAAAAGTACCAGGGCCACATAACATAGTAAGACATTCAACGATAAATCTTGTGTACCCATTACAGGGGTAAATAGTTCTAGCAGCGAACAACAGATCAGCAGGGATCGCCAATTATAGGGATTTAAAGCTCTTAATCAACAATCGAGTTTTCACGGCTGATTTATTTTCCTAGCTAATTGCGTCGACTGGGAATATGTTTGTTTTGTGTCTGTTTTAGTCTCGAAATGTATCGACTACGAACATTAAACAACACGCTTGTAATGCCTACAGGATGAGGCAGAGTTGTACCGAATAGTACCCTCGCAATACCAACTAGATTTTTTTTGTGAGCCTGTCATGTATCCCACTTGTGGGCAAAGGCCTTAATCCTTCCAAACCTCTCTACCTTGTACGATATCTGGGCATGTTTGCCAACTAAACTGAACTAATAAATGTATAATACAGGGTGTAAAAGACCTCATCACGAAGCCGTCAACCAAGCACTTACTTACCAACTTTACGCAAAAATTATTGCTGGGAAACGATTTTTTTTTGGATGAAAAATCATGTTTTGTGGTAGAACTCAATGTAACGCATTCAAAACATTGTGCTGATGAATGGATTGAATTTAACAGGGGTCGTGGAGGTGTTTAAAGTAAACATCTTACATTAAAAACTTGTATTTAAAAAAAAACTAGTCAAAAAGTTGGAACTTTGACCCCCAATATCTCCGTAACTAAAAATGTTCGCAATGACGGGGAGAACAAGTGCCTTTCGGCTTCGTTAAGAGGTGTTTTACACCCTTTATACTTAATTGTACTTACGTGTACTTAATTGAGGAGCCGTGGCTAAATAATAACAGCCGCTCGGGTCGATCTTTAGGTTAAGCCATGCTTGCCTAAGTTGATCTGTGGATGGGTGACCACCCATTACATACTGGATTTCCTCCGTACCTCGAAAAGCACCTTAAGCCGTTGGTCCCGGCTGTAATTTGCAGATCTTTGACAGTCGTTAGGTAGTCAGGGGCCCAAAAAAGTGACAACCAGTCTTACCAAGGGATATCGTAATACACAGTACTAACTGGTTTGTGGAGGTCAGATAGGCAGTCGCTCCATGTAAAATACTGGTATTCATCTGCATCCGGTATAACTGGAAGCCGACCCCAACATAGTTTTGAAAAAGCTAGGCAGATGATGATGACTATATTTAATTATTTCTTATTTATTTATACTGCCGCGTTTGTCAAGCGATTGCAATAATAGGGAATATGCATGATTTTTTTTATCACTCTAGACAAAGCGTATTAACATCAGAAATAGCAAAGTGAAATTATTTTTTTAATATCTATAAAAAATACTAAGTTATAAGCATTTGAAACTGCTGATTAGACAGAGAAATCCGATACAGCGAATGACGTCATTCGCTGCATCGACGTACAAAACCCATACTAAATTCCGTTTATCTAGAAAGAGACAGAAACAAAAGTTTAAATGGTTGTAACTTTTGTGTTGTTTGGCCGATTTATGTCTTGTTTTCGCTTTTTGACATTATTTTTATAGTACTTTAACATTCCGTATCGAAATAAAAAAAAGAAAATTTATGCATATTCCCTATTGTGAGCATGATATTTTAAGTTTGAATCCCAGTCGGGCAGAATTACTGAATATTTTCAAGATTTTTTTGTAGCGGCCCATAGTCTAAACAACAGCCCATAACGTCCACTGCTGGACATAAGCCTCTCCCATGATGGGAGGAATTTGCCGTAATCTCCACGCTTGGCAGGCGGATTGGAGATCGCAGTAATGAAAGACTAACAGAAAACGCTGTCTACGGAGGCGCAAGGTGTTCTGCCTCAGACATTAGTCGCCTTATACGACACCCGTGAGTGTAATGGGTTGGTTCTATTCTCTGCCGGATACCACACGGCTATTTCTGTTGCAGTCATGTAATAAAGGGCGTGCCTATTGCCATCAACCGGGCACAGTTTCACACCTCGTGGCTGCTACTGAGAAATTCCTGATGGAAAAACGCAATAGTACTGCCCGACCCGGGAATTGAACCTAGGAGCTCTTGCTCAGCAGTCGCAAACTCTCAAACATACCTAACTGTCAAAATGATCGCGTACTATTGGTATAGTATGACCACTTTAAGTGTGCAGTTCAAGGTGGGCGCTACTTGTCAAGAAAAAATGCTTCGATCATTCAAACTTGGAACATTTATTTTAGTTCTGTGTTTTCCCGCCTGCACAGCTATGTTGGCTGAAGTGTAGGTACGCCTCAAGGCGTGTCATTGTATGTCATATGGAATTATTACTTCAAAGGCTAAGCGAAAGTCTGAGTGAATACGTGTTCGGCGGGGCGTTCAGCGAGGCGGGGAGCGGTCGAGAGCGCGTTCACTGAGTGGCCATAGTGCATGCTCAGCGTTCGTGTGAATCAGTCATGTTTTCATCATAGCGTTTCATCACTTTTGAGAAATAGAATTAATTTGTAAAGAAAGATAGTAAACATTTTTTCTACATATACCTAGCCCCTTCAAATTGTTAAGTACCTACTGTAATAAATCGACATTTACCTTCAATTCCCAGTAGTATTGTTAGTCTCTCCACAATCTTGTTTTAACTATTCTATTTTTATTTAAAGAAAGAGAAGATAACCATATTTCTGGTTTATTTTGTGTTGACGTAACGTCGCACGCTCGTCTGGCCGTGCCGCTCCAAAACAGAAACTGGTTTGAACTTGCACGCGACGCCCCGCTCGACACCTCGCTCGACGCCCCGCTCGACGCAAACGCGCACGCTGCAGCGCTCGTTCCACGGGCCTCCACTCAGGACACCTACGTATTAATACATCTGTTTGACATGAAGGCTGCACGCCCCGCCCCGCTGGACGCTCGATTACGGGCACTCAGGCAGTAACGTAAACTAAAATCACAAGTGATTGTTTATCTGCGGAAGACGTCAGATTGACAGCTAATTTAATCCATTGTCAAATCTCATATCAACTGTTTCGCTTGCCCGTTTGTTTCAATATCAATCAATTAATTTTGACAGTTTATTTTAACGTCAATGTGGGTCAACCAATCACAAACAAGCATGGTCAGGCTTTTAGAAATCAATTAAGGTCCTATCCAATTAGGGTCACAGTGTAGAAAAGTTGTGAACAAGTAGGTACGTGATCGACCCGCCGGTGGTGCAAGTTGTGCAGGGAGCTGTGTGTACACTGTTGCCTGACCGACAATTAGCGACGACGTTCCGGGCTAGTGCTGGGGGAATAAGATGGGGGTGGAGACGGTTTTCGTTTTGTTAATTTTTTGATTTTCAATTTTATAATCTTGTAATTTTTTCTAGGAACATGTATATTTGTGCTACAAATACGAGTCATCACTACAAAATTTGTAATAACAAAAAATAATATGAAAGCATTATAAAATCACGGAAGAATGTCTGCGTCCTGCAATTAAATACTTTGCGTGTAAAGTATCATCAAATGCAAAAACTCCTCACACAAAGGCTCGTCAGCATATAGTATTGGAAATCAAATAAAATCTCAGTCGCTCGCCACGTTCTTTATGTTAACTTTTATATTTCACAAAAAAAAAACATGAAAATTATACAAAATAAACTGAATGCCTCATTGCAAACCTTTTCTGAAACTGTGCAATATGTCAAAAGCCACTATTATTTCCTTTAAATAGTCCTACAACCCCTCCAGATATTACCATCTGTTTACTCCACAAAGCATAATTATTCCAGTTCTCATCAATATACATATTGCTTCCATCTTGTATTTCATGCTCTCTAGTAATTCGATGCAGCTTGCTCGAGACACCTGGCCAGAGAAATGTACAATTAATCCAAATGCGAAATAAATGGTCTTCATTTATACCCCTCCGATGGTTAATGAGTAACAAAATCTGTTTTGCATTTATAGTGATTGTTGCTACAAATAGGGAATGTATTTGTAGTGGGGGACTTAGGAAATGTAGGAAAATTAGATGGTAAAGCGGGGTTGTTGTACCCACCATCTACAGACCTGCATGAAAGAGGACTTTTGGCCGAAGGGTGTCGTATATCGACATTTCCGAGGGCGGTTACGCGACACCACGTAGCGAAACACGACGCCGACAACGTTGCCTGTATAGTTATAGTCTCATAAGGTTTAAAATATGTATTAGTATATTCTTGTTGTTAAATGTATTTTGTGTATTTTATCTATGGGCCATAGTTGTCTGATAATAAAATGATTATTATTATTAATACTTACCATAATGTTTTGATTACCAGCGCTGTTATTTTTTTAATGCACCATGCTGAGCATAGTATTCTGGCCTCATACAAGACCAATTTCGTTTGTTTTTTTTTCCTTAAGTTTATCTATACTAATATTATAAAGAGGAAAACTTTGTTTGTTTGTTTGTTTGTAATGAATAGGCTCAAAAACTACTGTACCGATTTAAAAAAATCTTTCACCATTAGAAAGCTACATTATCCACGAGTAACATAGGCTATATTTTATCCCCGTACTCCCACGGGAACGGGAACTACGCGGGTGAAACCGCGGGACATCAGCTAGTGTTTTATATAATTTTGTTTTACTGTTAATTTAACCATTTTTTTTTGTTTTGTCCTGTGCGGACTAATAAATACTTTTTCACACCACCTGCTCGAAAATGTCAAATTATATGTCAAGCAATCTTAACCTAAAGTGAATCATTAGTGGCCGGGGGCACAGCCGGTCAATAATGTTGTACTGGATTTCATTATGACTCGCTGGTCAATAATGTGATTTGAATTTGGAATCTCACATGCTCAGCTAAATTGGCAGTATAGTACTAACAAACACCCTTTGGTGCCAGAAAGGGGAAGCTATTCTCGATATCCTTACTACGCGTGGATGATATTCTCGATTTCCTACAAAATCATAACGACTGCTTCTTCATATCGTTGCCATGTTTTCGAAGACATAATATTGTAAGAATAATTAGATAACTACGAACCATTTTTTAAAAGGAATGGAATAACATTAAAACTGGCATTAATAATAACAAATACCGTACCGCGCCGTAATACCGTAATAGTAATTGGCTGTAACATTAGTTAATTATTCTTACTGTTTGTTTATTGAATAAATACTTTGTTTTTCGTACTATGGCTATTATTTTCTCACAGTAGGTGTAAAAAGTAGAGTATCCTCCTCTGGGCTAAAGGTGTCTTTGCCTTGGGCTAGCTTGAATCCCTCGCTGCATTCAGGATTCTTGTATTAACTCCCTCGCTTCGCTCGTGAGTTAAACTCTTAACTCCCTCGCTGCGCTCGCGAGTTAAGTCCCGAATCCTTCAATGCGCTCGAGATTCAATATGACGCCCGTGACATAAGACACAACTTTAGCCCCTCGGTGCATAATCTACTATTTTATTCTTTCTTCAGATTTGAATCCTTGCCTGGCCTGAATGTATGAATTATTTGTGTCTGGCAGAACACAAAAATAAACAGTTAAGTAACGGTTGTGCTAAGTCTGTGGTGAAAGGCGGGCGTTTTGGAAGACTGTCAATAACAAAAACAAAAAAAGTAAATTTTGACGTTAAAAAACTGCCTAAATGACTTATTATTTTGTGTTCGATGCTCTTAGTCAAAAACAAGCAATTATTTGGAAGATGGCTATGTTTAGCAATGGATCGCTAAAGGTTGCTGATAATTTCAGAGCGAGAAATTCAGAAAAAACAGTATTCCAAGAACCGGTTTTTCGCAGAGATTATCTATTCAAAATACAAAAATCTGTTCTTAAATAATGTATTTTCGTGAAGCCGTGTCCACTCCTGTCTCTATTCCGTACAATTCTCGAGAGTGTTTGCAATTCATTGTGCCAACAGTCAAAAATCTCACAGTTGTTGGTCACAAGGGAATTTAAGCAAAGAGAAGAAATAACCGGACAAATATGCCCGTGGTGAAACTATGACAAACATTTGCTGTTGACGATAGATGGTTCTGGAAAATAGAAGATAATTGGGTACAGAATGTAGTATAAATAAATATTGCTGGACATTTCACACAGCGCCATCTATGTGCCACACTAAGCAACGAAGCTTGTATCGTACACACCAGATAGTTGATATACTACATAGATACTTTTTGTTTATAAATACATTTATTATACATATAAACATCCATGACTCTGAAACAAGTGTCCATGCTCATCACACAAATATTTGCTCCTACCGGGATTCGAACCCGGGACCCTAAGAACGTAAGGCAGCCTCACTACCGGTGCGCCATTCGGGTCGTCGAAACTAAATAAAGCTAGAAAATTTGTTACATGGACTTATTTCTCATTATTCGATAGTTTGATTCATTTTATTTAAGCTTAATTTGGTGTGTAATAATTATATGTCCCATTTGAGTCCCATTTGAGTTGGGCAGCCTTTTGAGCCACGTCAGCTATATTTGTTTTGGAGACTGGGCAGGTCATGTCTGCCGCATGCCGGACACACTGTGGGCCAAAATTGCAGGAAACTGGTGCCCTGACACAGTGAGGCGGGGTCGCGGCAGGCCACGAAGGAGATGGCGGGACGAACTAGACAGGTTCCGTCCGAACTGGAAGGAGGACGCGTGGGTTCGCGAGAAGTGGAAAGAATGGAGGGAGGCCTTTGCCCAGGAGTGGGACAGAGCAGGCTAGAAAAAAAAAAAAAATGTCATGTTGGTTTGGTCCGTATTTTTTTTATATGTGCGTAATGTATTATATAGATTAAAAAATAGTGTGAGAATTGGCATTCGAAAATAAACTTCTTTATTCAGCAGCGTGTTAAGATGAGCTGCGGATGATTATGGCGATAACTAACGAGCGAATGAACGAGCATTTAAACGCCATCATATTATGTTGCCGTTTGGTATCACAACGAAACAAGTGCCATTGCCTTATAGGGAACGTGCACAACGACGGTGCTGCCAACTGGCGTCGCCAATCCGAATCTTGTGCTCTATTAATGCTTGACATTGACTTTTCTAACAAGTAAACAGAATTAATTTTATAGTGAAAATTAATTAACTAACCATAATGCATTGTTGCATTTCTGGATGTAGGTACCAATACCTACATCCACAAAAATGAAAATAAATCAATTAGCGTAAAATTCTATTACTTTCCAAAGAATACTACTATCATACCATGTTTTGGTGAAAAACGCAAAAAAATGGATAAACGCAGTAAAGAAAAATATTTGAAAACAAGTTGTTTTTGTTACACTCTGCATTGAAAAGGCCCTCAAAATCAACCGTCCATGCAAACATACCAGAACCATTTAAGTATACTTCACCGTACACGTGTTCTACTAGACCGCACTAAAGTTCACACAGAATATCCCTCAACAGTTAATCAAAGACTCCACATGTACTCAGAATATAAACATGGTTATACCCACAATAATGTTTTTAGTTGCCTGCACTCCTTTGGTTTTTTAAGTTTTGTATCTAAATGCTACGGACTGCATTTGATTGATTGCTTCATCAAATGATTGTGAACTAATTGATTTGTTAGAGCCTGGAGATAGGTACTGTTCTCGCTGATAAAGGATTCCCTTCCATTATAACATGAGTTGAAAATAAGAAAGCTGTCTTAGTTATGCCAGCCACCATGTCTTCATGCACCACAATTTTCATCAGAAAGTAAACGAAAGATATATAATTCATATTATTAAACATTTATATTTACGCTGACGATCGTTATTGATAGACCGGAACTCATACTTTGTGCCTTTTAGCTTATTCAAAAATAATATAATTGAAGAGATAATTTTGTCTATGTAAATTGAAAGCACGATGAGAAGTGATAAGTTTCCTTTTCTGTCCGCATAGTGTCTCTTTTGTCGATTAGTGCTGCCACCTATAGTTCCTGCACGTTCCCTATACTGTGGAAATTGCTTAATTGCGATATTTTTTTTGTTCTGGACCGTATCTGGGAACCTTCTAGTTACCCCTAGTAAGTAGGCTACAACTAGGACTACAACTACTTACTAGAGGTAACTAGAAGTAGTTGTAGTCTAGACTACAACTCGGGAGCTATGACTTCGCAGTCCAACGGTCACACCACAGGCTATCACTGCTTTTTTAACAGTATTTGAAACTTGAACATCAAGAATACATTTACAACTTTAATTGAAAGTTCCCAGTAAAAAAACTCTCAAGATATCTCTGTAGAAGTATAAGTAGGTATAAATATCAGAGCTAAACACAACAGTCCTGGAAAGTTCCAGAAGTTATTTCAAGGAAAAATAATACTGAGTCGGTTTCCATGTTCAGTTATTTCTAAGTTTGCAAAAAAAACCAAGGAATAAGCGAAGTGGAGAGGATTGTTTGAACTAGGAGAAAGAGAGAAAATTTGAAAGAAGAATAATTTATTGCGTGATAAAATCGTAATTAAGATTATTGTGAAGTTGTAGATCGCAAAATTATGAAGCGATATTGCTAATGAACAATCTCGGACAAGCCCTATACCTGCAAATACTAACGTAATGCTGAATATCGCCAGATAGATTGCAGTATACTCGTAAATTTATAACAAAAAAATATATATATTAAAAAATGATGTCGGTAACAGTTGATTTCTGCAGTTTTTGCGACTCTTGCGTGGATGAAATACTTATATATATATTACGTACGCTAGCAGTTTTCGATCTTAAAACAGGTTGTTTGTTTATTTGTATTTACAAATTGAATGGGTCAAAAAGAGGGGTCATTTCCTGTCTCTTTAGCCCTAATAACTTAACTGGGCCCCACGGATTTTCTTAATTTAATATTATTTTTTTCTCGCGGTTTTCCATTGTGTACATTTTGTATGTCACATGTCTTCGAATTTTCGGTTCTAGGACATGCCGGTTTTCTCATGATGTTTCCCTTCACCATTTTGAGAGCAGTGGTGGTGAAATAAATAACACAAAGTAATGCGCCTGTCTGGGTTCGAACCCACGACTTACCGCTCGTATGTTGAGGCCACCACTACTGGGCCACCGCTGCTCCATCGACCCCTATATATAGATAAAGTTTCTTCACAATTACATAATTGGTAATCACAATTACATAAATAAAATACTTTTGTTGCAGTTCAACTTCGTGGGCAAGTTGCTGGGTCCTAAAGGGAACTCACTGAAGAGGTTACAAGAAGACACCATGTGCAAGATGGCGGTGTTAGGAAGGGGATCTATGAAGGATAGACAGAAGGTATGACTTTTAACTTTAATAATAATAAATAAATAAAAACTATGGACTAATTTATTTTAACTTCATTTCCGAAAGTGGAACAGGCGGCAATTCTCTACTAACCTTTAACAAATCAGCAGCTTTTGTTTCTAAACCTTTTTACATCAAATGAAAGAAATGAAAAGTATTTATTTGTCTCGCACAGGGCACAGGACAAAGAAAATGATTAAATTAACAATTAAACAAAATTATGTAAAAGTAGACAAGAAAAAAAAAATTAGATAAGTATACTAAACTAAATAGATCCTGTATGAGGCCAAAAGTCTCCTATCTGAGCATGGTGCTATAACATTAAAAATAATATGGTAATTAGGATGTAGCGGAAATGTATTGGCATGTGAATGAAAAATCAGTTACACAAGTAACCACCTTACTTGCCTTAACAAGTGCTAATCTATACAAATGGTGACCTGTCTAGGATCTGTGGAAATAAAGTAATATTACTTAATTAACTAGATGATTTTTTAATGCACCCCGATTTAGCAATTGTATTTCATCAGCCGATGTTACACTGTTGCAACGTTTTACTTGTAAAATCAAAACTGTAACAAGTGATCCCCCTATTTATCTCCACCAACTGTAACTGTGTCAAAAATCAAAATCAAAATCAAAGCATTTATTTCAAGTAAGCCAGTTACAGGCACTTTTGAATTGTCGAAACAAAGATGAAAATTAAATGTAGCTACAGTCCCAGTCACAAGACATAAAAACTGTGAAAGTACTGTAGTTGCCCATTCCCTAGCGTAGATCTCTATGGAGAAGAACGGGCAAGAAACTCCATGGACACTAAATCAGAATATTGTTACAAAATCTTGGTTACATCATTCACGTTGAGATGATATATTATGTGAGAACAATGTAGCAAGATGTGCACGGTAAAAGTGTCCACAGCAAAAACACACAAACAAAAAAAAAATACAATTCAAAATAATTCATTCAAATAAGCCATGGCAACCAAGAGATGACCAGTCACAACTGACAGCGCCCGTTCACGGACATGACGCATGGATCAGCACCATTCAACTCAACCATTTTGAAGGGAACTAAATGATCCGACAAATGCGCCACCATCAGCGAGACAATTGAGTGAGCATGACATACTCCAAACCGCCAGGGCACATTCTCGTCAAGAAAAGACGTAGGTTTCCAGTGAATGATAGCTTTCTAGTACATAGTACTCACACAATATGGGCTATGCATTTATATAATACTAAAGAGATTGATTCTATACAATGCAAAGATAGTTGTACAATCTTCAGCAGCTCCAACAATACAATTTAATGCTATCAATTTATGCGCCCCTGTCCATGTGGAGCAGGACCAGCATTGAGCCAAGCATTTTTATCAGCGATATAATCGCTCAACTTGTAATATGCTTGCTTACATAGTGTGCGTTTAATGCATGTTTTAAATTTCGTCTCATTCAGTTCAAGAATACTTTGTGGAATTTTATTATAGCATCTCAAACAGTACCCCATGAAAGATGAGTCTACTTTAGCGAGTCTGAAGCCTGGCTGAACTAGTTGGTCCCTATTTCTAGTACTGTAATTATGTCTGTCACCCCTTTTACCAAAAAGGTGCAACTGAGATACATAAATAAAACTAGATGATTTCCGTAGCTCGGTTTAATGGAGATAGACATGACAGCCGCATCGACTGTCATATCATAAACAATATCTAACTGGCCATACATTACCACTAACCTTGACCAAAACACCAACAACAAAGTAAACACAATTTTCTCTCCTCAGGAGGAAGAACTGCGCGTATCAGGAGACCCGAAGTTCGCACATCTATCAGACGAGCTACACGTCGAGATCAGCGCGTTCGCTACGCCAGCTGAAGCGCATGCCAGGATCGCGTATGCCCTGGCTGAGCTGAGGAGGTTCTTAGTACCGGTAAGTTGGTGAAGAGGTCATAATGTCAGTGTTCTGATGAGCTCCATGTTGAGATTGCGTTAGAAGAAGCCATGCCAGGATTGCGTATGCCCTGGCAAAGCTGAGGAGATTCTTAGTGATGGTATGTTGATGAAGAGGTGTTAATATAAAAAACTCGAAGTTTCCTATTTCTGGTGAGCTATATTATGTTGAGAACAGCAGGTTTAATTCCGATAACTTGGCGTAGACCAATCCATTACATACCGTTCTCCCACCGTGCCTCGCAAGGCACGTTAAGCCGTCATTTATAGATCTTTAACAGTCGTTACGGGTAGTCAGAAGCCCGAAAGTCTGACAACCACTCTTACCAAAGCGTATCGTATAACCGAATTGAGGTGGTCAGATAGGCTGGTCCATAGCTGCATTTGGTAGAGTAGAAGCTGCCCCAACATAGTTGGAAAAAGGGTGGCCCGATGATGAGTTGTTAAATAAGACCATGGTATATGAAGCCTAGCCCATCGAGATCAGGTCGTTAGCCATGCCTGCTTGCGTACGCGCAAATTTGAGGAGATTCCTAGTACCGGTAAGTGAATGAGGTGTGAAGTTAGAATATCTATCAGATTAGCTTCATGATGAGAAAACTTGTTATTTTTTTAGATTCAAGTTTTTGAATGACCACTGGTGACGCCATCTCTTAACCGTGCTTGTAACTTTTCTACTCATCAATTGATCTTTTCGTATGACGTAGATCATAAGAACAGGCGACGATATATGCCCATGCCTTTCCCTTCTTTATTTGCGCTCGCCTACCTAATTATGATGGCGAGAGTCAAGTTCGTACAGACTTCCGTCGTGTGTGGTCGCACAGCGCCATACCGTACGTTTACCGCACCGCGCTGCGCTGGTATCTACTGATCACGCGCCGCGTCGGATATCCCGCTATCTCAAACCGCCCTCCGCCGGAATCGTGACATACAAACAGCGGCCCCGGGGCCATCCGCGACCTGGTGCACCAGAAGACACTCACAACCAGTGTTTTCATCAATCATCTTCATCCTACCGGCCGCGCCATCGAAGCCGCCACGTGGTTCAGAACAAGGTAGGCGAGCCATAATTTTCCAGCTCCTCTTAATCTATTGTCGCCTGTTCGTGTCATTTTGATTCTTCAAGACGATAATCAGAATCCTCCATACAGTCCACTAATAAATAAACCCCATTTCTCTAAATAAAATAAATTTTCAAAATCGTCTTTTAAATTGGTGAATTTACCCACCAACCACAGCTTTATTTTGGAAGTAAAATACAACTGTCATTTGCTTTGTGGGTAGAAATTGTAAAATACGGTAAAATATTTGTACACAAACAGGTATAATCTCAGTAAAAGTTTTTGTTCTCATTTTTCGACATAAATAAATCCAAACTTAATATCCCAAAAAAATAAGCAGACATTAAAATGTAAGAAAATACGCAGACAACACTGGCTGTCATACTAGTATTAAATATACAATACGCACGCACGGTACGCGGCGTATTAATATTCACGAGTTAATATCTCAAAGGCGTTTGCGTCTCTGTATGTGCCAAAAGCATTGGTGGCGTGATCATTTATTTAGAGCGCGAGTATCGGTACTCGGAGGTAGAAATATGGATGTCGAAATTGTACTTTTGTAAAGCTTTTTTTCTGTTTCTTTGCTCACCTACCTTTTTGTTTAATTTTTCAATGTCAGACCGTGAAATTTTATCTTTACTTTACGACCTCTACCTTTTTTTGTAACAAATTGTTCATATATATTTACGGGTAAAAGTATAAGTTATATCACAAAGTATTCTTAATCATATTTCTATTTAAATACATAACTAGCTGTTGCCCGCGACTTCGTCCGCGTGATAGCTAACATCAGATATCGTAGAGGATACAACCAATCACTCAAGATCATGGCTGACTGTTTGATTCACTGGCTACTCAATCAACGCACAGCTGAAACTGCTGGGTCTAGAAACATGAAATTTTCCACAAACGTAAAGTGTTTATGAACAACTATTTCTTTATGAACAACACTCTATTTACATTTACATTTCAACTATTTTAGTGGATGGAGCTTAAATACCCAGAGTGCGAGGTGAGCTCACACGAGAAGACGCAATGTAAAACTGCCCATGTGAAACAGTCCTGCCACAAGTCGATTCCCGCAAATTTCAGAGTTTGGCCTTGTGACTTATTTATTGTCGTGGCAAAGCAAACTTTCAGAGGAACCAGAAGTCGCTTAAATTCAAATTGCAGATCATAGGGAGTCAACGGTATACGCGGCACAAACACTGTTTCTCATTACATAGTTTCGGTGGTAGTAAATTCCGAAGTAACATCACAGGTGTGCCGACAGTCAGCGAGAGCTTACGATAAGGGACACCTGCTGGATGTATTCAAAAACTCAACAGGATAGTGGACTGCTTGGAATCTCTACATTTGTCAAATTAAGGGACAATTTCAAGGCAGAGAGCACTGTCCTACCTCTGTCTAATAACGTAGTGGCAGAGAATAAATGATTGAGATGGGTTTTACAGGTCCCACCTGGAGCATCTGAAAATAAATATTTCCTTTGCAACAATACTTGAAATAATTTCATAGTATACAGACTTTTGTTCCCCTCTTAGTGTTTTTGTTAGTTTTTACGAATTCTTGAAAGGTAGATACATAGTAGTTAATTTCATTTACATGTACTTACACTTAGAAGTTTTTTTTTTTAAATATTTAAAAATGCATAAAGTAAGATGTAAAAATTAATAAAGGAGATAAGAATAATATAAAAACCGGCCAAGTGCGAGTCGGACTCGCACACGAAGGGTTCCGCACCATTGACTATATTTAGTATTTGTTGTTATAGCGGCAACAGAAATACATCATCTGTGAAAATTTCAACTGTCTAGCTGTCACGGTTCATGAGATACAGCCTGGTGACAGACAGACGGACAGACGGATAGACGGACAGACGGACAGACAGCGAAGTCTTAGTAATAGGGTTCCGTTTTTACCCTTTAAAAAGCACAATAATTTAGTTTGCACAGATGATTAAAAAAAAAAAAGTTGCGTACAAAATAATAATGAACCCTGTCTCTTAAACTAGGAGACCTGTATCTTAAGATACACTAAACAGGTAGTTACATCAGCTTTGCCGTGAGAGCCATAAACAACCACCTGTAGGATAAACATAGACTAAGAAGATAGTTTTTTTACGACCACTCTCTTAAGCATGAACACTGAAAGGAGCTAGTCTTCCTATAAAGTTTAAAATCAATTTAACATTAATATCATTGATGGTGCCATCAAACTTTATGAAAATGTCGTAAATGCTCCGCCGTCAGTTCGTCGTAAAAGCTAGATTATTGCGAAATTACTTTAATATATTCTAATAGATTTTATGTAGGCAGATGGGGAATATTGAAACTTTGTGTAATAGTTTGTTTTCAAGTGGTATATGGTGGTTTTTATAGTGGTGGCCCAGTGGTGGCGATGGCGGCCCCGACTTACGAACAGTAAGTCGTGGGTTCGAACCCAGACAGGTGGATTACTTTGTGTAATTTATTTCACCACCACTGCTCTCAAAACGGTGAAGGAAAACATCGTGAGGAAACCGGCATGTCCTAAAACCAAAAAATTCGAAGACATGTGACATCTACCAATCCGCACTGGGCCGCGTGGTGGATTATAGCCCATTCCCTCTCATAGAGAGGAGGCCTGTGTCCCAGCAGTGGGAACATTAATAGGCCGATGATGATGATGATGATGATGATGAAGTGGTATACAGTACAGTACACATTATTAGGTATGTTTGGAGAAAAATAGATGTATTTTAAAAGTATAAAACAAACACAAGAAGTTGTTTTATACGTTGTTTAGAAATATTATTTATTTATTATTTATTTATTTATTTATTTACCACTTATTATAGTATCATTACAGATTTGTCCAATACGATGCTATAATACTTACATACAATATAGAAAACATACAATAACAACACATAAAATAGAAAAACACTCAATTACACAGTAAAATTAAATAATATTATTATAATTGAACACGACAATATGACGATACGACACGATATAATATCTTCTATTAAACTCACTCATACCTTCTAGACTTCAGGAAACACACACACACAAAAACACATAGATACACGCACACACTGCTTTAGTTTATCTTGTTTTGTATACCCTATCTAAATTATTTTTTTTATTTTTTATTTGCACACATTTTTTTTCAAAACGAAATATTATTTATACTACCTAGCTGGTCAAGACTTTTCTCTATGAATATCTACAAACTTTTATGAAGCAAGAGAGCGCTCTCGCGATAGAAAAGATTCATTCACAATAAACACCAAGTATATTAAAATAAACAAGTACTTATTATCAACTCTCCAACATCAATCCAAATAACTCCATAAGACGGGATGCAGAAACTCATCACGAGATAGCACGGCACCCATAAAACGGTGCATTACGTACAGGACTGTAACATACGGTTTTATGGCGTCGCCGTAAAGGTCTGGGTAAATCGAAGAACGCAGAATAATGTGCATTATTAATTATTGGAAATACTGCTGCCTAAGAATAATTTAGTGTTTCCTGTCAAACCGCTACGGACTGGCTACGGACATTGACAAATATATTAACACATTTGACTGTCTGGTTGGTTTAGCTGTCGCAAGCGTGACTGCTGAGTGTGATGTCCTGCATCGCTTCCCAGTTCGATGAAAGTGTTATTGGGTTTTTCAATTCCAGGAATTTCTCAGTAGCAGCCATGAAGTCTGGATTTTTACCCAGTTGATGGCAATCTATTACATGGGACTTTAAAAGATAACTGGAGAAATGTGGGTGTACTAATGGTACCTACAACGTTGCGTTGGAAGACCTCCCACTAGGTGGACCGATGACCTGGTGAAGGTTGCGGGGATCCGCTGGATGCGAGTCACACGGGACCGGTTAATGTGGCGACACTTGGGGGAGGCCTATGTCCAGCAGTGGACGTCTTTCGGCTGAAATGATGATGATGATGATGATAAATTGGTACACCTCTGCCTCATAATAATGTCTACATTTACGGTGTAAAATAAGTGCTTTGTTGGCAACACCAACAAACAATCCTTTATGGATTTTTAGGTCATCAGAAATTTGTATTGCGTTTATAAGTATTCAAAGTAAAGGAAAATATGGCGAGAAAGCAGGTGCCTAACCAGATGACGAGTAATAGAGAAGTATGGAAGAAGAAAACATGCTCCGTCGACCCTAAATTAATGAACAGAAGAATGATGAAATACTTTCCGAGTCAAGAAGGATGCCATAAAAACTCGTAGAAATCGCGCATTTGATTAGGACTTTCAAGAATACAAACCATATTCATTACGCCTGTAATATATATAATGATATTAGATATCTATATAAAATGATATTAGATATATACATAGGGTTATAGTCTGCGCCAGATAAGTAGGAATTAAAGGTCATTGCTCTTTCTTTAATTTATCTGCGTAGGTACCACGACAATTCATTATGAATCGTTTTTTATTACTAGAAAAAGTCGTAGTAGATCACGATAAAGGTCGTTTCGGGAAAAGTTTATGTCATTAATTCTGTTTCCAAAATTATGTATTTGAATAAATGTATGCGGGTCAATGACCTTTAATTCCTGCAGGTTATAGGTTAGTTTAAAGAAAAACTCTTTTGAAACTACCTATTAAATTCTAGCAACAATCCATCAAGTCTAAGTCCTATTGTTTTCCTATATCTAATGTTTTTATTTATTCAGACAGTCGTTGCAAATCACAAAGGTCTCATGTGACTTTTGTCAACATTGACACAAGGTCTAAATTCCAGTGAGTGATGCAACAACTATACCAGATGCAATATCTCAGCTTGCACTATATTTAAACGTATTGGCTGTGTGACTTATGTGTTTACCACTGTTTCGTGAGGTGTAAGTGTTATGAGGATGTACAGTAATAGTTTAGGAAGATTTACGGGTAGAACTAGCTGGATTCTGGATGAAAGATTGGCTTGGAGGTATGACTGTGGTTTAGCACAGTGAAATATGTTATATGGATGCATGACTTATTTACTTATTTATAAATGATAAAGGATGTTTATTTTGCAAGTAGGTTTTACAAACACTTTTACACGTCATTTTTTTTAAACTAGATGGGGCCGGTGTTTCGTACCTGACTACTCTGAGAAGAAACATCCGAAACAAACTCAGAGGTCGTAGTCTCTTTTAAAGTCCAGACAATCTTGCTCAATTCACATGAGGACTATGCAGATTAGTGTCTGAGATGGTCTATTGGAGAAAGAATCACACGGATTTGAGTGGACCTGTCCAGTCAGTGCAAGCATTTGTCGGTTAGCGTGTAGCTCGACTTATAACTCAAGGAGCTCAACGAAACGACGAACAATACCAAAGAAAGGACATTTGGGTAGTCGCTTATAGTACTCAAACTGCCAGACAGTTGTGGGAAAAAACAAAAAAAAAAGCAAACAAAGAATAAAAATGTGACCCACATTCACAATAATCAAATAAAATTAATAATAATTTACAAACTTATAACTTTACTTATGTTATCATTTATACAGAAAGACTAAGGAAACGATGAGTGGATTGTGTGAGTAATGATATGAAAGAAAAAAACCGGCCACTAGTGTGTCGGGCCACGCGCAGTATAGGGTTCTGTAGTAGCCCGTTATCACAAAATAGAACGAACCCGTTGGTACATCGCCATCTAGCGGCAGCTTTGTGAAACTTATGATAATTTGTTATGATTTTTTTAGTTTATATTTTTTTTCAATGCAAGTCTTTACCCGTTATAAACAAGCAACTACTTCATCTTAGTCACTTTATAGGATTTATTCTAAGGATTTTGTATTTGGCACAAAATTATACAACACCCAAGTTCAACGACTATTACTGCTAAACTAATAAAGTTATCTTAACCGCTATAGTTTTCCTGTAAAGTTAATAAAATGGACTACTTATCATCTTGAATTTTTCCAGATTTTTCATCTCGCAGTTTAGCTTTTAACAAAAATTTGCACTTTAAAGTTTAATATTTCGTAAATGGAGCATTAAATCGAAAAGTAGTACTACCAACTCCTAAGTCATCTTAAAAGACCTATTCAACGATACCCCACACGATGGGGTAGATGAAGAAAATAAAATTATCCCCACTTCACAATGTACAATAAAAAAAAAATATTTTCCTAAATTTTGTTTTGAATGACGTAACTATAAAGGTTCCTTGTCAGGACTACGGAACCCTAAAAAGGAGTAAATGATAGCGTGACGGATGACAGAGGAGAAATGAAGAAAAAAAAAACCGGCCAAGAGCGTGTCGCGCCACGCTCAGTGTAGGGTTCCGTAGTTTCCCGTCCGTCACAATAAGTGTTCCCACTTATGAGTTTAAAGGTGGGTATCCATTATGTAAAAATGCTTGCATATACGAATATACTACAAACTTAGTCCAGAAATTATTTTGTACAACTTTTTGTCTTTTTTGTACAAAAACTGTTGTTTCCATCAAGTTCAAAATGATTTTCCTAGAAAGTCCTTATAAAGTTCTACTTTTCAGATTTTTTTCATATTTTCTAAACTTATGGTTCAAAAGTTAGAGGGGGGGGGACACATTGTTTTTTACTTTTGGAGCGATTATTTCCGAAATTATTGACATTATTAAAAAAATGATTTTAGGAAACGCCTATTCATTTTTAAATACCTTTCCAACAATATATCACACGTTAGGGTTGAAATTAAAAAAAAAATCACTTCCCACTTTACATATAGGGGGGATACCCTAATAAAACATTTTTTCCAATTTTTATTTTACCACTTTGTCGGCGTGATTGATATACATATTGGTACCAAATTTCAGCTTTCTAGTGCTAACGGTCACAGAGATTAAGCGAGGACGGACAGACGGACGGACGGACAGACATGGCGAAACTATAAGGGTTCCTAGTTGACTACGGAACCCTAAAAACGTGTTGCGCCGACCACAACAAGTAACATGGGATTAGGTTAGTAAGATGATGTTGATGATATTATCATTCACGGCGTAAAACGAGTTGTCTGTTGGCAACATCAACAAACAGTAGGCGAGACGAGAAAAAAAATCTAATTAGTCCGTCAGATAGATTTCCAAAATTATTTGACACATATTTTTTCTTTTGTTACGTAAACCAAAATTGACGAAGATATGACGCTTTTAAAATTCTCAATACGTCACGCCTTGGTATAAATTTTAGCTAGTTCTGACGTCACGAGCCCCCACTCTCGAGATTTTATGCGTTTTATCTTTATCAATATTCATTGATTTACAAAAACTAAAAATATGTGTCCATTATTTTCCAAAACTCTAACTGACGGACTAAATAGATTTGCAATTGTTTAATACTGTCGTCATACCTATTCTTTATAGATTTTGTGGTCATTACAATTTTGTACTGCGTTTATAAGTCAATTTAATAAAAACTATTATCGATCACAAAACGAGACGAAATAATATGTAAGGATCGTAGCAGGTGGCATTCCGTAGTTACGTCTACTACTACGTTTCCAGTATATTTTTCTGAACCCACAACCACATAAAACTTTAAAAATGCTGTTCAGTAATTTATGTTCGCCTAACTGGTCAAAATGTACTAAACAGTAGCCTTTTTTTTGCGATTTCAGGTTTCGTCCCATAGTAAAAGTTGTTTGTTAACATGAGTGTTGTGGACCGACCAACCTTTTTACAATATTTAGTACTGACAGTACCTATGTATTTCTTATTTTTTTACTTTGTTTTGTTAATAAGTAAAAATATGAAGCTGAATGAAAAAGATTTAGATTAGAAAAGTAAAAAACTATGTTAAACGTAAAAAGTAAAGTCTTTATCATAAAAGTCCTTCTTTTATTTGGTACTAGCGGACATCACGCGGTTTCACCCGCGTAGTTCCCGTTCCCGTGGGAGTACGGTGATAAAATATAGCCTATACGGATTCGGAAGAATCCCTCTAAGTAATGGTAAAAGAAATTTTGAAATCGGTCCAGTAGTTTTTGAGCCTATTCAATACAAACATACAAAAATACAAAGGTTTCCTCTTTATAATATTAGTATAGATTTAAAGATTTAGTGCCTTCCATCCTCCACAATGAGTACAAATCATCTGTTTAGTTATCGGTCACTAATTACCAGTCACTTTATCTAAACAAACTTTTTTACAAACTCAATACCCAATAAGCAACCCAGTCTTACTCAGTAGTTTTCTTGTTGTATAATTCCAGAACTGAAAGCAATAAATAAGTCCAAGTATTCCTTATCGGGTGACGGCAACGTTCTAGAATATTCGTTACGACCAAAAAGTCTGGACAAAAGGCGATTAAGAGAGAATTTATAACTGTGTTGTTGTGCAAATGGCCGAAAATGAATAGAACTTTGTTTATGACAGCATATCTTGTGGGAAGACCTTTGTCTGTTCTGAGGCAATTGTTTTTTTTATGTGGCTGGTTTTTTGTTTCGTTTTATTCAGCTCAATACAATTTATTCGGACTGCACTGAATCGAACTTCCTAATACAGGTCTGATTGGCCTAAAAGCGAACATTTATTTTATTTTTTAAAACTTTATGCACAAGTAAAAACTGTACAAAGGCGACTTAAGGCTTTGGGCATTTGCCACCAATCCACCTTAGGGTGGTGCAGAGACAATACACATTAGGTGCAATAACAAAGATACAAAAACATATTTAAAACTAAAACTTAAAAGAATATTTTTTTTTTCTTTATTTAAACCACACATACAGCTATAATCACAGGCTTAGGTACCTAATACATTAGCGTAGTCATATTTATAGTTACAACAGTTTACCAAGACTAGAATTAATTATTTTGACAACCAAGAGTAATTTTGCAAAATGCGGCCCGTGTGAATTCACTGTGTACAATGAAAGCAGTCAATCTGTTGTGACACCATCATAATTGAGTGTACACAGCGCGTGCATCAGTCACGTGCACATAGACATACATATAATAAAAAAATAAGAGAGATATACATGAAAAACTACAACAACTTAAGCCTGTTTTTTTTCTTCTGGCAGCTCGAAACATCTTGCATCAGATGGTTTAATGAAAATAACAGTACCTTTATTGGAAACCTTGAAAATTCGATAATTAAATGTGTTGATAGGGAGTTTATTGTGCTACTTCTCAACCCAGATAAAACACAAGAAATAGGTGAAGTAAAATTGTATGAAACAGTCCCTCAAAATGTCCTCGTTTTCAGGGATGTCCTCGTTTTCAGGGATGTCCTCGTTTTCAGGGACTGACTCATATAATTTGCACCTTAAAAAATGCTGATTCGGGTCCCAATTTGAATAATATAAATGATTTTTGTATTTATATAATTATATCGTAACCCTCAATTTTTCTTTTCAGGACTACAACGATGACATCAGACAGGAACAGATGCTGGAGATGCAGATCCTGTCCTCACAGACTGACCAGCGTCGGCTCACGCCTCCCGAGTCCTCCCGGAGTGGCAGCGAGGAAACTCTCCCTCTCAGAGATACTACACATAAACAGAGAGTGAGTATGAAATAAAAAGACCAAAAGAGTTCCAGCAATATCATCATCATCATTGCTTCAGCCGAAAGATGACCACTGCTGGAAATACATAGGTCTTCGGCGGCCCCTTAAGAGTCCTATTACATTTTTTACGTAAATTCATGATTTTTGACGCAGTAATTCTCAGCAGCAGTAAGATATTTTAATTATTTTTTTAAGAATAACGATAGTGCCATTCTCTTTCTTGTAAGTTGTAGTTACACATTTTCATTTTTCTTTTCGTGTAATTTTCTATAAATATTTTACGAACTCAGTTTGCAAGAAAAACCGTCGACGATGGAACTTTAACGCTCAAATTCACATTCAAATTCATATTCAATTCTTATAAAAGCTAAAATTACTAAAAGATAAGTTAAATGTTCTGTATGGTGTCAGACGTAAAGAATAGCACCATCCCATATCTTCCCGTGGGTGTCGTAAGAGGCGACTAAGGGACTTACCAGAGAATGGGCAGCAGCGCTCTCTGTGCTTTTGTAACAACCGCACTGCGATCGCCAACCCGCCTGCCAAGCGTGGCGATTATGGCAAAAAACCCCTTTGGGGGAGGCCCATGTCCAGCAGTGTACGTTTTTCGGCTGAAATGATGATGATGATGATGAAGTTAAATGTTTTACTTGTTTATTGGAGTTTTAGAATTTCTTTAAATTCCTTGAGTTTTCACGGAAAAAATCGTAAAGAATTAGTAATTTAAGCCATAAATGTCTTAATTCAGCGTCCATTATATTCCAAATAAACTCAATTTTATCAAACAAATTAATATAATATAAAATTTCGATCTACATTGAATAAGTTTCATTAGTTTTCGTTTGTCAATATAATAAGACAAAAATACAATAAATAAAATTAAAGTACCTACTATAATTCTCAATTCAGCTCGCTCCTCAGTCTCATGTCAGTCTCGTCTCTAATATTCGTCAATATCAATCGACAATCGTCCAAATATCGCTATTATTATCGACTCGTGTACGCCGACCGAAATAATTTGATCCAGGAAGTAAAAATCAAAAATTTGCCTAAAAAATGTAATAGGACTCTTAAACGTAAATAAATAAAATATGATTTAAGCTTAAGTTTTTGGACAAATTCTACAGTAAGTACGGCACCGCAGCCAAGTAGCCCAAGGTGTAGTTAAACACAGAAATTCAGTTTCGTTGAGTATATAGCCCTGTCCTCCACATTCTGTTTGTCCTAGCCACCTTTATAAGTCATCGGGCCAACGATATGTGGGTCCTATACGACCACGACCGCTAAGCATAAATGTGTAGTTGGCTAACACATGCACAATGGATAGTCAACTTAATTATGGCACCACCCTAAGGAGTAGACAGAGGTGTAACTAATAGTACACCCATATTTTCCAAATATGTTTAAGTCCCATGTAATAGGGGGTGAGCCTATTGCCATCAGCCGGGTGCATATCCAGCTTCCGTGGCTGCTGCTGAAAAATCCTTGATGGGAAAATCCAATAACACTTTCCTCGACCCAAGAATCGATACCAGGACCCCATGCTTAGTAGTCGTGCTTTCTTTCACTAGAACGCTTCCCCAGGAAATCAGGATGGCAACCAATCGTTTAGCTTTCAAAATTAAAGTTCGAGAGTACATTCGCAAGAAGCTGGCAGTTTCATCACAGTGGTAATGTTTTCACTATTGTTTGTCTTTTTATTTTAATCCGTGAATATCTATTTACAGTAATAAATAGTTTGATATATATTTATAGTATTTATATATATTTATAGTATTTTATATATCCTTCTATTTTACCTTAGTATTAATTAAATTATTTTCAGATGTACACCTACCACTGCTTGTCTCTGCATCACCCAAAGGTTGACTGGTAGAAAATGCCTATGGCATTAAGTCCGCCTCTGTACTTTGTGCTTGAAGTGTTAAATAAATATATAAATAAATATACAACGAGGCATTTAGAGAGAGTAAGATTAATAATCCTCGTTGATTAATGAAACATAGTTGTTAGCCACTATAATCCCTACCAATCCGTATAATCAAACGCTCAATCTGGAACCCCTGAAAGGGAAATCACAAAAGTAAATTTCACAACATCGAATCCCATTCCGAAACTATTTTATGGAGCGAAACATACGTACCCATTCAGACACCCACGCTCCGACAAAATCAAAATTGTAACAGTGCTCCCGGAACACAATAGACCGTAGATTGGACCCTCCCTATTGACGGATAAGGGTCCACTGATCCGTTATTAGGCCATTCAGAAATGGAGGATGAAAAATTATATAGAGATGTATGGAGTTATGTCAAAATTGGGTTTGATTTGTAAATGTCAGAGGGATTCGTTTCTTTAGTGAATTTTGATGTATGGGTTTTTTGGTAGGATATGTTCATGGTTGTCACATCTGTGATCCGTTTATATAAGACTTAAGTAGATAGTCCCATCTTTAAGGGCCTATGGGCTCATACTTGTGCTGCACATTAGGTGCGATTGCCTTACGAAATATTTAGCTCACAGGCACCGCGCTAAGCTCGTTGATGTCTAAAGCCAATCATAGACGATAGGTTATGTATACAACAAACAACAACAACAACAGCCCATAACGTCCACTGCTGGACATAAGCCTCTCCCATGATGGGAGGAATTTGCCGTAATCTCCACGCGTGGCAGGCGGATTGGAGATCGCAGTGATGAAAGACTAACAGAAAACGCTGCTGCCCATTCTCAGGTCTACGTAGGCGCAAGGTGTTCTGCCTCAGACATTAGTCGCCTTATACGACACCCGTGAGTGTAATGGGTTGGTTCTATTCTACTCTGCCGGATACCACAAGGCTCAAAAAATAATAGTAATAATAATACGTTATGTATGACAGTTTTAAATGTGCATGCAAAACTGAGTTCCTTATAGGACACATACGCAACTGCAAGCCTGCCGCTTCAAGCATGTTTTTAACGGCAACACTCAATAATATGGTGGCTTTTGTGGGTGTATTACTTGTTATAAAAAATAGGAAACAAAACACACGATCAGTTATGCATGCGTGGGCGCATAAATATCATCATCATCATCAATTCAGCTGAAAAACGTCGACTGCTGGACGTAAGGCCTCCTCCAAGAGTCGCCACATTGACCGGTCCCGTATAATCATCATCAGCCTATTAATGTTCCCACAGCTGGGATACAGGCCACCTCTCTATGAGAGGGAATGGGCTATAATCCACCACGCGGGCCCAGTGCGGATTGATAGATGTCCATGTCTTCGAATTTTTGGTTCTAGGACATGCCGGTTTCCTCACGACGTTTTCCTTCACCGTTTTTGAGAGCAGCGGTGATGAAATAAATTACATAAAGTAATGCGCCTGCCTGGGTTCGAACCCATGACTAGTCGTGGCACACTACACAAGCACCCGCAAGCCCGCGGGTGGACGCCGCGCGGACCGCGGGTAGACGCCGCGCGGACCGCGGTGGGACGGCGCGGCGTAGCCTAAATTCGAGGCAACGCGCCGGGCAACAGCTGTGCTGGTGCAGTGCTTGTGTAGTGTGCTATGACCTTTACTGTTCGTAAGTCGGGGCCGCCACCACTGGGCCACCGCTGCTCTATACCGCTGTCCCGTATCAATATGTATTTAAATATTCTCATTGCATGTATAGGCCAGGATAACTGCACAGTTTTCTCTTTCACACGTTCATGCATGCCTGCACAGTTTGACTGTAGGTACATGCAAAACTGCCCATGCATAACCTATCGTCTATGGCCAGTTTAGAACCAAAAATAAAACCATGTGACATGCACCAAACCACACTGGGCTTACGTGGTGGACTTTGATCCACTCCCTCTCGAAGTACGAAGCCTTGTGTTCTAGTAAAAGCTGATTATGCTCAGGCACACTTGAGATTTTTTTAGGAATATGTTCGATAGGGAATTCCGAGTTCGCTGACGGTTACCACTTTTAAACCTTATTACTCAAGGTATAAGAGCTAAAAGTAGTCGACCGTCTGTAAGAGCGGTAGGTAGTACATGAAAAAATCACCTTTAAAAAAGTGAGCATATTATATCAACACGACCCGATCAGTTAGAAAGTAAACCAATCGTTGTTAAACCCACTTATTAAAGAAAATTGAGCTTAACCTCGTTTCACATAAAGCTGAACTTAATATGGCAGAATAAAGCCTCTGGCGATTTATGAGAGGTGCGTGTTATCGCGAACGCTCAAAATGTATAAAAGAAAATTGTTGTCGTAAGCTTTCAATCATAATGGACGACTCAAAGCTGGCAATACTTGACATTGTCACTACAAGACACTCGATGACATTGAACTCGAATAGTACAAATCGTTTTGAAATTGACGGCACAGTTGGCTGTGCCGTCAATGTGTGTTTCGGGTTCGAATCCGGCATGGAACAAATATTTGTATGACCTAAAAGAAGTTGTACCGAGTCCGGCTGTTGAGTGTGTAAAATTAGAAGTTTGTAAAAGGTCCCACGATACAGGAGAAAGTGTGTGGAAATGTTAAAAAAAAATATTACTAAGCTTCGGTGATCGATCAATCCGGGGCTGCGGGACTGTTCGAAAGAGATACCGTGGCCCCGGAACGCAAAGGTGAAGAAGGAACATGGATGTGTTTTAGTCAGTAAAAGTCTTACACTCCCTCCTGCTCCGCCCAGAGCGGGAGGAGTCATTTAATGATATCCCATCCGAAAGAAAAAACGATTAATGGCAATAATCTCGCCCCTATTACATCGAACTTAAACATAAATTGCGTTAACCGGGGTCAAGCAATGCAGTCGTTATATTATTAGAAAGAGAACGTAATATTAGATTATTGACCTCTCTCCTCATTCCCCAGCTCTCAGGAGTGCCACCATCACCGGCGCCTGCAGCCCTGCCCGGTGGTATCACTATCAACCACAGTGCCAACGCTCGGGACTTCTCCCCGCCGGCGCCCACTCCAGCGCCCGATCATCTGTCTGCTGCTCATCATCAGGTGAGAATCATCATCATCATCATTTCAGCCGAAAGACGTCCACTGCAGGCTGGACATAGACCTCGCAGTTGCGTCATATTGACCGGTCCCGTGAGTCTCGCATCCAGCAGATCACCGCAAACATCACAAATCGACAAATCTTTTGTTCATCTGTCATTGAATCGACAAAATGACAGTTGAACAAAATATTTGTCTATTCTTTCTTCGAAGAAACCCGTTACTACGCTGGTCATGCTACGTGGACTGATCTATCGGTCAGGTGAGAATACCTTACTTAAACTTCGATAATTCTGCAGCAAACCATATATTTATGTGAGTTATAGGGAATTGGAGTTATCGATGGTTTAGAAAAAAGGTTGCACAGAGTCCTTTAAAAGGGTCCAAATTCAAAGTCATTTAATCTTTGGCTGATAATCTCAGACATTTTTATCAAGTCTAAAATTACATAAAACATTCCTCCAAAACGCCAACCCTTCTCCTTTTCCTAGGCTTGAATTCCTGCTACGCTGATGTACTTACGAGTATACATTGTGTTCTATACAGTGCCATACTGCGACGCTGAAGTCAGTGGCGCGGTGCGTATGTTACGTTACTACATTATTTCTCGCCGACGTACGCGACCGACCGTGCGCGACTGACGTCAGGGTAGCAGGAATTAAGGCCCTAGAATTTAAACGCGCTGGGGAGAAGAAGTAGTCAAACAAATTTCTCAGGCCGTCTATCTGTTGGGTATTTTAAAAAAGATTCTAAATACAGATAGATGCTGTAAGCCAAAACAAACCTATTACTCCTCCACTGACTAAGTCTGGCTTGCAAATATCTGACCAATAAAAATCCATACAATAAAGCTCTCAGTGCCAAATCTCTGCTCAAAGTAACCTAAAGGATGGCTTTTACATTGGCCAGAAGCTAAGTATTGACATATAACGTAGCAACACCGCCAGTCTCTTTGGCACATAACCAGCTGACTGCGTAGAGGAATGGTTTTTGATGACCTTTTATAGTTTGTTGTTAGTGATGTAGCCTACTAATCACTGATTGGAGCGAGACTCCAGCCAACACCAAGTCTACAGGATGTAAACAACCTAATCACGAAGCCGTCAACCAAGCATTCTGTACATAAAACTAAGTAACTTTACGCAAAAATCATTGCTGGGAAACGACTTTTTTTGGGGTCAAAAATCATGTTTCGTGGTAGAACTCAATGTAACGCACTAAAAACATTGTGCTGATGGATGGATTGAATAGTACGGGTGGATGTGTTTAAATGAAAACTTGTTTAAAAAAAAAACTTGTCAAAAAGTTGGAACTTTGACCCCCAATATCTCCGTAGCTAGAAGGTTCCCAGGTATGGTGTAGAACAAAAAAAAATATCGTAATGACGGGAAAAACAATTGCCTCTCGGCTTCGTTAAGAGGTGTTTTACACCCTTTCATCATCTGCCTTTATATACCATAAATAAAATAAAAAAACAGACAGGAATATATACATAGCTGCTGACTCCATGAAGCTCTAATAGTCTGTTGCCCATAAATAGCAAAGCTCTTAGATCTAAATCGGAATACCTAGCTCTCCTCACATAGCCTTTAATGCTCTCTGGTTTATCGTCCAACTACAGAAATAGTACTTACTCACAAAGTTCTACGTTGCTGCCAAATCTCTTGCCAAACTTTGTACCTACTATCACTCGGCCCATAAAGTACACAAAATAACTTCTGTGTTCGTAAGTGGGCAAAGGGGGCCGTTGGGCCCAGGCTGTCATTTGTAGATCTTTGACAGTCATTAGGAAGTCGGAGGCCTAAAAAGTCTGACAACCAGTATTACCAAGGGGTATCGTATTACCCGGTACTAAGTGGGTTGTGGAGGTCAGATAGGCAGTCGCTCCATGTAAAATACTGGTATAGCTGCATCTGGTAAAACTGGAAGCCGACCCCAACATAGTTGGGAAAAGGCTAGGCAGATGATGTTCGTAAGTGGGCAAAGTCACTTGAAACCGGTGGAGATTATCGGGAAGAGCTAGCAAATAAAAACTAGTCAAAATGCGGATTGACTCTCCCACAAGAAGGGTTTCGTACCATCATCATCATATGCCTAGTAATTTCCCAACCATGTTGGGTCGGCTTCCAATCTAACCGGCAGCAGCTGAATACCAGTATTTTACATAGAGCGACTGCCTATCTGACCTTCACAACCCAGTTAGTACTGGGTAAATTTACCGGAAGACATAAAGAAATGCAATAATATTAACATATTTAAAAGTAAATTAAAGAAACATGTTTCTACCTAAGAACGTCACCATCGCCCCAGAGGCAAATATTATGTAAGTAATTAAGGAGTAACTTTGTATCTCATTATAAGTGAACTGTTATTTATTAAGTTCTCATGAGAAATAAATATCTTTAAACCTAAGTACGATATCCCTTGGTAAGACTGGCTGTTGAAATATCAGGCCAATGACACAAATACATAAACTAGGTATGTAATGGGTGGTCACCGATCCACAGACCAACTTAGGCAAGCGACCTCCACCTACCACCTAACCTCAAGATTGATCCGAGCGCTGATAACTTTAGTCCAGTGGAGTAAGTTGTACTACACCACACCCACACAACAGATAGGTCTTCACATTTCTGATACCCGCTGTTTACTATAAAAAGTTCGTTGTGAACAAGCAAGAGCATACTATAAAAGTTCTCGGTTAATGGCACTTGTGTTAGTTCTAGAGCATTCGCGCTTTTAGTAGGGTAATAAAACTTGTGTTAAAATAATAATGGAGATCGAATCTTTACTGCAAATGACTTTCTAGGGTTCCTTACCTTAGTCAGCAAAAATGGAACCCTTATTGGATCACTTTGTTGTCCTTCTGTCAAGACCCTTTTTCTCAGGAACGCATCCCATCAAGCTGAAATGTGTTAAATATGTAATTAGATCATTTAAAAAATCAAACTAAACTAATGTTCGCTGATGCGCACACAGATGACTATTTTGCGTTATTGCGAAAAAAAGTAGCCTCAGTCATACACAGAATGGGGGAGAGCACGAATGGCATTCTGAAGGTACTTGCAGAAAGGCTGGATGGGCCGACAATTGGTAGATTTGTCAAGCTACATGTCATGCATGGGGCAAGATAAACTTACCAACGATAACGATAATGTTTTAATATAGTATTTGTAAACGTGTTTAGGGGCCAAGTTGTCTGAAAATAAATGATTTAATAATAATAAGTCAATGCGATCAAGAGATATGACCTATATGTCACATATTTTGCGATTTCACAAGGGAATCAAAACCTATAGGGTACTTCCTGTGACCAAGAATCATATTTAGCAAGAAGCAACGTTTTACAGAACATATTGTGAAGAAAAAAATGAAAACCGTAAATATGTTGTTTATTAACAAAATACCTACGATTTTGTACGGAACCCTTAGTGCACGAGTCCAAATCGCACTTGGCCGGTTTTTTTAGTTCAATTATATTTTTCTGAACAATCAAGTCGCTTAGTTCACTAAGAAAGTGTAGATCCCGTTTCACAACGCACGGTGCTACGGCGTAGCGTACGTTACGCGTGGAGCTACGGCGTAGCACCACCCGTAGGCTTTAGCTCGGGCAACTCTTTGTTACAAAATGAAGATCGATTTGCTTTTGATGACATTATTTATTGGATCGTGTGTAAAGTTCCATCCATCATTGCCCTTAATTGGTCTGCTATATCATCATTACGCTTGTTTTCCACTTAGGGACGGGCAGAGGTGTTTTACTATATTTTTAAGTAGTAGCATGTTTATAAATTCCATTATGATTATAAATCTGTCAAATAATTTAGAGCTTCCTATCAAGAAGTTCTGAGAAGTGTCCTAGAGACAGCCCAGTGACCAGTTCCACGTTACGAACTAGTATTTATTACCTGTGTTTTCATTTGTTGTCGTAGGAATGTCGTCGCCACCTGTATACACATACACTCATCAAAAAAAGTTTGTGATCACTTAAGCAGATATAATTTTTTAAATTGAACTTTTTCAAGATAAATTCTTTTTTTGTGTATTCTCTTTAAATAGAAATACCCTGTTTGAAATTAAAAAAACAAATAATCAAAATCATAATATAATCTACTATAACAAAAAAGATTTCGATTTTTCAAAGTGATCGCAAACTTTTTTTGGTGTGTGTACATATAAATAAAAATCACGTGTCAATGTGTTCGTGGTCGCACTCCTCCGATTTTTGTGATTTTTTAATGTATTTTGTACATAATTATGAGAATACGTCGTAAAGTATATTTCCCACCATAATGTATATGGCAGAACAACGTTTGCGGGGTCAGCTAGTAATTAATATATAAAAAAATAAAGGGCATCAGGAGAAGCATTCGCTATAATCTGAATGTGAGTCTTGTAAATTGTATGAATGATGTTTATTTCGCAAGTAGGATTTTACAAACACTTCTACACGTCATATTTTAAAACTAGATGGGCCCGGTGTTTTGTATCTGACTACTCTGAGAAGAAACAGCTGAAACAAACTCACTCTTATAACGAAATATGTATAGCATAATAACTCACAAATTCGCAGCCAAAAAACATCCTGCCTTCCTTTGACCAAGACCTAAAACCGAGTAATTAGTCCGAGACCGCAAAGTAAAAAGGAAACAATCAAATCGAACAGGATTTTCACTTCAATAGCACAAGTACAGTCACGACCACCCCAAAACCCCTACATTCATTAAGCCCCTACATTTTTTTGTATTGAAAAGTGAGGATAAGACTATGCTTACTGGACCGTTCCGTCACCGTCGCGTGACATGCACGTAGCGTATCGGCACCGGAAAATATTCATCTTCGTGCGCCTATAAGGCACTGTCAACCTTCTTTACGTAAATTCAAAGAAGGGATCTATCGAAGTAGTGTTTTTCGAAGGTGTGTTGTCGAAGTATTATGTAGTCGAACTCGTTATTCGAAATTGGCACTGTTTCGAAATAATTAACTGTCGAAATTCAGGATAACACTATTTTCGAGTGGTAATAACTAAAATGCAAATAATACAGTAGGTGACATACATATTGGTGCTCACGACTGTACTTGCCTTTGCAGATTTTGGAAAAAGAAAAAAAAAATCGCAGCTGAATTTTTCGGGAGCTGAAAAACTGTCACATCGCTGAAATACAGCAGGAAGAGCGTATTTGTTCAGTGTGATGACAGTCATAGGGTTCAAAGCTATATTGGACGAGTTCCTGTTTGAGAGAAATCCGATTTTAGGGGAATAAAACCTTTTTCTTTTTACGAGTGTAACACGTGTTTGGTAAAAGTGACTTTTTGGTTTTTGTTTAATTTCTTTACTGCGTGTGTTATTGACATTATTCCAACTTTATCTATACTGTTTCATATTATTATTATACAGGGTGTAAAAGACCTCATCACGAAGCCATCAACCAAGCATTCTGTACATCAAACTAGGTAACTTTCCGCAAAAAATATTGCTGGGAAATGACTTTTTTTTGGGTGAAAAAGTGAAAAATCATGTTATGTGGTAGAACTCAATGTAACGCACTCAAAACATTTTGCTGATGGATGGATTGTGAAACACCTCCACGAGGGTCGTGAAGGTGTTTAAAGTAAAAATCTTTAAAAACTTATATTTTTTTTTAAAACTTGTCAAAAAGTTGGAACTGACCCCCAATATCTCCGTAACTAGAATGTTCCCAGGTATGGTGTAGTAGAACAAAAAAAATGATCGCAATGACGGGAAGAACAAGTGCCTTTCGGCTTCGTTAAGAGGTGTTTAACACCGTTTATCATTATATAAGCCGTTTATTCCCAAAAAAATACATTTTAAAAATCGTTACATAATCTCTTAAATAAAATATTCATTCGGTTCTTAAAACTAATAATTTCATTCGTAATAATTATTGAACATGCATTTTAACAATAATTAAATAAAAAAAAAAACGCACATAATTGGGTGCCCATTTAAAGGTGAAAGCCTCCATCTTAAGAAGGCCATTCCTCTCTACCTTGGGCTATTCTAGTCCAGATGGGGCCGGCCATGGTCACAATATCTACTACTACTGTTTTATATACCTTAGCTATTTCCGTGACTAGGGCAAATTCATGAAGGAGTATATTGAACGATGATTGTCTTAAGTTTCCCTTAATTTTGTCAGTCGTTACAGGTAGTCAGTGGCCCGAAAGTCTAACAACCAGTTTTAAAAGGGGTATCGTATTATCCAGTACTAACTGGGTTATGGAGGTCAGATAGGCAGTCGCTTTATGTACAATACTGGTATTCAGCTGCATCCGGTTAGACTGGAAGCCGACCCCAACATAGTTGGGAAAAGGTTGGGCAGATAAAATAAAATAAATAAATAAATATCGCTGGACATTACAGACAGCGCAATCTAGTGCCACAATAAGCAACGAGGCTTGTGTCATGGACACCAGATAGTTGATAGATACTGTTTGTTTGTAAATTCATACTTATTATAAACTCCCTAAGCAACTAACTCACAAATTAAAATCAAAGACAGCTTTGCAAATAAAAAGTCTAATAAAATATTACCTTACAATGGACCAATACAAAGTTCCTCCAGATCTTTCACAAATAAATAAATAATTTTATCATTAATTTTATAACAACATAATATTTTAATGTAATCAAGCGAGACGCCTCACTCGCACATACTCTTTCCAAATTAAGATTAAGCGATGTGTGTTTAACCAAAATTAATAGAATAGAATAGAATAGAATACTCTTTATTAAGTACACCATAAAAATTACAGATACAATACATTTAAATGAACGAAATGATGAATGAATTTGTGTTTTTTTGAACATTTTCATTGTCATGTTTTTGAAATAAAAAGTTTTAAATTAATTAATTAGTTATTAATTATACATATGACTCTGAAACAAATGTCCATGCTCATCACACAAACATTTGCTCCTACCGGGATTCGAACCCGGGACCCTAAGAACGTAAGGCACTACCGCTGTGCCATTCGGGTCGAGATGATGATGATGATTGACCTCGGTTTCCACTGTACACTCGGTCGCGATGTTAAAAATAATTTAATTTTACGCACCTATGTTCAGACGCCAGCACATCAAGCTGTTAGAATCTGTCAAATTTCTTTAATAGATTTTCAACTTTATACCTAAAGCATTAAATACGAGGTTGATGGGAAGTTCTGGCGTTTGTTTACGTATACGCGTTATAAAACTCTTTAAGGCGACTACAGGAACTAAATTAGCAACTCTGTGGTGGTTCAAACTTCGTTTGAAATACTGTTACAATAAAGTTTTAATCAGCTTGCACTACAAAGTGGTTGTTACATCAGTCACTGCGGGCAGTGCGGGCCGAATAGTGCGAAATGAGTGTTTTTCTGCGATTTACTAAAAATCGATTAATGGGACTAAATAAATAAAACATTATCATGCTAGTATGTTGCATCTAGAATTATTTGCCAAAAAATTAGAAAGATCGCATGTATTTTAGTATGGTTTTTACTCGTTAAAATATTTTTTTAGAGATAAGTTCGTGATTTTTTTTTATTGAGTTAAATTAGTTGTATTACGTTTTCAAAACACAATCATACTAGCATAATTATGTCCTGAAGAATATCATATATTTTTCTTGCTTTTTTGCATTATAAAATTAGTGTTTAGCTCCTATAGTCTCCTTAAGGTGATGTCTCCACACGCACCTTATTTTTGATGTCATACAAACTACTCCCCGTCTGTTCACAGCTGGCAGCCGGTCACACAGGACACGGGGTGCTGGTCGGAGGGGGGGTGCTGCAACAACCCCCAACTCATCACCTGCTCACACAAAACTCTATACTTGGTAAGTTAATGTAGTGGTAGACTCTGGTGAAAGTGAAACTAGTTATCAGATTCAAGGTGAATTTGGCCTTTTTTGACAGTTTTTCCATACAAAGCTGTCAAACAGAAAAAAAGTTTTTTTAAGTATTTTGCTACTATATACTATATTATTATATATACTATATATATACTACTATAAACTATAACCGAATTTACCTTAAGTCATTTATGAGTCATGGCTTTCAGGTGCCAAAGAATATTATTGCGTTTTTTCTTATTTTTGTTGAGATCATTTCTATCAAGACCTGAAAAACAAATAGATTTTAACAATGGTGCAACTTAAATAATTATTATTATCAATTAATTTCACTGTTCACGTTATTTAGGCACTTATAAAATTATGTGCCAATTGTAATTAAGTTTCTTAGGATTAAAGCTGAATTTCACCAAGAGTGATAATTGACGAATATTCGGTAGAGTCAAAACTCATCTAAGCGATAGGACTTATGCCATAGCGCTTCGCATTGGCACAATTGTAGACTAAAAAAGCAAAACTTAAAACAACAGAATAAAGAAATTAAAAAATAGAAGACTTTACTAAAATTCTAGGTGATTTTTCAACTCAGAAAATGACTTTTGAACAAAGTATAAAGTTAATAAGACTCATACGAATCCAACTCTAAAGTTAACCCTTTAAAGTTTAGTTTACAACATCCAACCAAAGTTCCTCTGCAAGCTTTAAAACTAAACAACCTCTTTGTGAATTTTCACAGCACCCCACCATTTACCAATAACCAATAGTTTATACGTAAAGTAAAGAGAAAACTACCCCCTCTTTCTCCGCAGTCTACGGAAGGCTAGGGTTACCATTCCGAAAGTTTAAAAACCCTGACTAAAAGCTTTGATTTGTACTTCTCTTTTTTGTTTAAAATCCCCAATGAAGTTGTAAAGTCGGAAAAATGACAAGGCTGGATAAAATCTGAATAGAAGGCAAATAAGCTGGATATGTACGAACAAATCTGCACGGATGGTAACCCTAAACTTAACAGTATTCTTAGAAAACAACGGACCATTAACTTTTAAACAATTCCGAACAAACTTTCAACTGCTGATCATTAGTTGCTACGATACTTTACAAACTTAAGCACAGTTCAAAAACTAAGCACAAAGCAGTGTTCCAGAACTAAGCTCAGAAAATATATGGTGTGTATTTGAAAACAGCAAAGCTTAAATAAGAGGTTTCTTGTGTTCTGAAAGTTTTACGGTAAAAAATATTTTTTTTTTCGTGTTCAACTGGCGATTTTTGTTTTAGTTTTACGAGTAGAGTGACGTTTAGGTTTAAACTTTGTACTAAGCAAATATCTAAAAATTTATGTGTAAGTCTTGCATCGTACATAGATTTGTCTTGTAGTGGCACTACAAAAAGTACTGCAGCAATATAGATAAAAAGTACTACTTTTTACCTATATTGCTGCACTTAAGCACATTTCCACTATTGCTGGATACGTTCAGTGTTACTCAAATTTTCGAGCCCTAGCGCATTAACTTTTTGAATGTTTAAGTCACAATTTAACCAAAACTAAGGTCACCAACCAGGTAATACCGAAATTCTGTGTGCTGGGCAGTGCAAATCTAGTTGACTCCCTTGACCTTGTAAAATAAAGATTTTTAATCAAGCTTACTGTCAAATTATCGAATAACAACCACTTACTACTATGCCGCTCAAACAAAACTAAGCCTAATATCGAGTCTAAATAAGTCACGTAAACAAAACTAAGCGCATTAACTAACCAGGTGGCGACAACATCCTGAGGCTCAGAAGCCCAGTGCTGGGGAGCGTGCTGCAAACCCAGCCTGCCCTACAAGGCAAAAAACTAGCAAGCTAGGTAGCTTGTATACGTTATTGGTAGCTTGCTGTAAGTTTTGCTTGTACATACTAATGTCATAGTACTAATGGGCAGACGTCTGCCCATTAGTACTATGACCGTACAAGCAAAACTACAAGCTCACTAATATTAACTAACTAGATGAGAGCAACATACTGCTCACTGACTAATAACCGATTACTGAGTACCTATGACGCTCATAAGTCATAAAAAGAAAACCAAGCTCATTTACTAACTAACAAGGTAATCTTGTAAAATATAGAATTTCAATTAACTCACCCATTAATTAATTGAAATTATAGCTACTTATTAGTTCTATCACCCTACCAACAATACTAAGCCTACTAACATCTTTAGTAAGTCATACAATCAAAACTAAGCTCATTACTAAACTAACCAGGTGGCGGCGACATCCTGGGGCTCAGCAGCCCAGTGCTGGGGGGCGTACTGCATGCCCACCCTGCGCTGCGAGGCGTTAAGCCAGCCGCGGTCCACGCGCTCGCGACGCAAGGTCGGTACGTCGCACTTTATTTAGCTCCCAGACTAAGCACAAAAAGTTACAAATGAATAGGGCTTTTGGTTCTGATTTCGGTTTCAGTTCGAGTTGGTAAGCACAAAAATAAACCTCAAAAAATTCACCGAGTAGAAACTGGACCTAGCGTTACAATATTACTTTAAATATTTATTTACCTACTTTTGAATTGATTCTTACTCATATATTATATAATGCTAATTAATTCATTGCTACAGAGTTAAAACAAAATAACACTTGTGTCGGGACTATACATTTATAACCCGATCAGCATTTGTAACAAACTGCTAATTATTGAAAAACTGTGAAGTTCTCATAGAAGTTTCGATTTACGATTAAAAACAGATGCTTACCAACTAAACACAATCGAAACTAAATCTTATGACAAATAGGCTAAAGTTTTAATTAAAAGCGAAACTAATATTCAGCGTATTTTCACCGTCTTAAGTACTCTTTGAAATGCTTTGAAAGGATTTGAATAAAATCTTCCTCTAAAAATCTTAGTAACAATAACTAAATCAGAATTTCATACGAAAATTTCAATAGTAAAGGAATATTTTAAGACCTAAGTTGAATACAAATAAAACAGCTTTTGCTTCAAAACTCAGTCGCCAGTGTTTCTAATGGTATAATAACAATACCAACAATTCCAAATTCGAACTCGTTATATTCAAATTGATATTTAGAAATATCTGAATATTTTAAAAGGAGCAGTAATTTGAGAATAATTGCTTTGCGACCTCTTATTCTGTTTCTTTTGAAGAGATTTATAAATTAGTATCAGTTATTTAATAATAATAATAAAGATTTATTGTTGAACTAGGACTAGATTACATGGCAAAGTATTAAAGATAAAGCACAAGCAAATAGTTTCTTAATCTAGTTAGTGGGTGCCGTACTGTTCTCCTAGATAGGTTACAAAGTAACCTGTGTTTAGCCTTATTTCAGGAGGTAACCAGCTAAAATAGTGGGATACATTGTATAAAGTTTAAACATATTGAACTGAAATAAAAGTAACGTAGTATTTACTTATTTATGACTCCCCAGACATAAATATCATAATTATATCAAAGATATCCATATTATCGTTTTTATCAAATTTTCAGGTGCTTAACTTTTCCTATATACTTTTTTCGCACTATTACAAAACCCAAAAAGCAGTCGAATGATTCTCAAATTATTTAACGCTTGTCATTGAACAGTACATTTAGGTCATGACTAATATACGCCACGAGACCAATGATATTATATAGTAAAAAGAGGTAGATATCGCACTAGCACGCACAAATTGTTGAGGACAAAGTGATACAATTGTTGCACTTTGATAGCTAGCTATCTCTTTCTATCTTATACGTTCTGTATTATCTATAGCTGTCGTAGTTTTAAATTACTCGCAACGATATCTGAAAGCCATTCAGTATGAACATGGCGTATCTTCTTTATAATATCATTGCACGAGACGCAAAAGCTCACAAATTAGAAAGAAAAAGAAAAACAAAATTGTATCTGCACTTTAACTAAAACCGCGAAAAAATCTATTCAGAAATGTCACTGTATTTTTTACCAACGCGTTCCAAACTCGCCCGGAACGAGTTTCTTTGCCATCAAGTGCATTCAAAAGAACCACAAAACTAAAACTAAGCTCAAAATCATTTCTCGAAAACCAATTAAGTTTACTACAAAGATAACCGCAACAAAGCTTGGTTTTGTATTTGTTTTAATCTAAAAACTAAGCTAATTGTTTCAGCCTATTCAGAACAAAGACAAGCTTTTAATTGAAACGTCTGAGACCATGGACCCTTAATTGGAAACCATTTCAAAGTATTCCGTTGAATATTGTAAAGTTTAAACGACAGTTGGTTGAAGGGTTAACCTGTGGTATAAGTTAAAAGAGTTGGACGTATTTTGACAATGAAGAAAAAAAAGAACATCAAGAGTCGCTCTTATTTAATTTAAAGTTTATTCTTTTTTCTGTGCGCCGACCAACGGAGACCATTTATGAATATATTGTGTCATACGGTGCAAAAGTAAAACTACTGAGGTTGAATATAACCATTCCATTTTGACAATAGAGCAATTTTAGTTTTAAGGCGGTGTACCTCAGCAGCCTACGGCTAAAGTACGCACGTAGCTTCGTATTGTATGTGAGATCATTAAATGCGAACCACACACAAAGCAAAACACGCAAAGTATTTTTATTTCAATTAAACAGCGTACAGGCTTTTTTGAATGAGGGATTTTCTTTTTAGCTCTTCCCTAGTCGCTGGATAGATGGCGCTGAACTTATTATGATAATGTAAGGAACAGAACTTAAAAAAACTGATTTTAACAAAGCGCGAGAAAACTAGGTTATATTCGGAAGGTCCGGGGGAAACTGACCAAAATACTAATATTAGCATGAATTAGGAAAAACGAAAATTTTATCAGCCTAAAGGGTAATTTAGGAACAGTCACATGTTAAGCAAACGAAAGTGTCAGTTAACGAGCGTATTTGACGTGACGCAATGTTTTTTTTTTTTCCAAGCGTTTTGGCTTTGGCACCAACTATCATAGTCAGTTCAACGCCATCTATAGAGTTCTTGGAAACTAAGGTTTTTTTAATACCTCTCATTACCGGTCGGTCAATTGGTCTCAGTTAGTTTAAGCCTGTCACTTAACGAGGGAAACCTCTCCGTCTGCAATCTTAAGCCAACTGTAATGACTATTTAAAATATAATGGCGGTTGTGGTGTTTAATAAATGAGTTATGCGTGCTGTGGTGAGGTATGCGCGGTGGAGGGAGTACGAGGCGATGCGCCGCACTCTCAGTCTAGTTCGAACAGCCGTAGTGACAGCACGTCTAACGCAGTAATATTGGAAACAGTGTTTTATTGTACAACCCAACCCTGAACGAAGACACCACACTGATATATGGTGGTTTTACTCTAAACCCTAACTAGCGTACGAGTGAACATCACAGCTGTTAAATGAGTTGACACTAAACATAACAAGAATAATGAATACACCGCTCGCAAAACGCTCAATGTTCTTAACTTACGCCACGCAAAAAAGCCTCGTAAACTGCGCAAAGTTGAGCGATTCGTCTAGACGTCATTAAGTCGTGTCTTAAGACAATGCTCAGTTGCATTCTATTAGTTCAGTTGACTTAATTGTTTGTTGTGTTGTCATCTGGCACTGAATTCTCGAAATAATTGGAAGGTTTAAATTGAAACTTTTAAATTTTTGTTGTCGTATTTTTTTTTAGATTATTTTTACTCTCGACGAAAGGTCGTCAATTAAAGCTTAAACTGTTGAACGCAAGAGCATAAACGCACTCGCATACCCTTCGCGCTAAGCCACAATTTCACCTACCATTTTGTCACATATTTGTGTCTTTTGGCGTACAGGGTACGCGCTTACTTGTGACGTATATGTGACAATGGCATTCAAAAGGCTAATAACACTAGAATCTTGTGTTAGAAGAAAAAATATGGTTTATGTTAAGTTCCTTGGCGGTTTTGTAAACAATTACCAAAACCATTCTGGATTTCGGTAATTGTTTCTTTCGGATATTTTGATAAACTTATAGTTCAAAATTCAAGTTAAATTATTTTAAACTAACATCTACTGAAATGAATGAAACTGAACTGAAAACAAACTTTACTGAAATACCTAGTAACAACACTACTTACTAGTACTACTACTACTACTACTACTTACTACTCACTACTACTACTAAATACTAGTACTAATAGTAGTAATAGTAGTACTTTAAATTAAAATCTAAGAATCTAAGTTATTTTCTCTTCTGTTTTACTAGAAATAAAAGACTTTTTTTATTTATGGTTCTTATGATTGAGTAGTTTGGTAGGCATAGATTTTTTAAAATATATCAATTAAATCAAAACATACTTAGGAGATTAAACAAGAAAAAAACCGGCCAAGTGCGAGTCGGAGTCGCGCACGAAGGGTTCCGTACCAATTATTATAAAAAAATCACGTTTGTTGTATGGGAGCCCCCCTTAAATATTAATTTTATTCTGTTTTTAGTATTTGTTGTTATAGCGGCAACACAAATACATCATCTGTGAAAATTTCAACTGTCTAGCTGTCACGGTTCATGAGATACAGCCTGGTGACAGACAGACGGACAGACAGCGAAGTCTTAGTAATAGGGTTCCGTTTTTACCCTTTGGGTACGGAACCCTAAAAACATGAACAACTAATTAAAATGGCCTTGGGTTAACCAGACCACTAACTAAGTAACTAGGACGTATTGATTTAGCCGCAGACTAGTTGAGACAAACAACTGAATTGATGTAACATAACGTCACTCGACTTTATGCGACATCGAATAAGATATATATTATCTTAATAATGTATAAAATTATTTGAGCTTATTGACAAATAAACTATGTCTATCGGTCAATTATTTGTAAGCCTAATGCAATTTATTTACCCTCAAAGTTGTGTTAATATTTGTTGCTTCAGGGTAGCCCGCGAAATTCAATTTTTTTTTTAGGTTGTATGTTGATTAAAATATTATTCGCGCTTGTAAGACGTATATAGTTACAGATTTATATTCATCAAAATCATCAATACAACCCTCAAAGTTCATAAAGGAAAAATGACTGTATCAAGGTCAAAATCATTCCTGCACCTTTATGAACTTGGAGGGTTGTATTGATGATTTTGATCATTATTATTCTGTAACTACATACGTCTTACAGTCGCAAACAATATTTTAATCAACATACAACCTAACACTGGCCTGCAAATAGCATAAAACGTGAGAAAATTTGAATTTCGCGGGCTACCCTTGAGCATCAGCCCTATATATCCGATGTTATATTAATATTTGTTTAAATATCCGATTTTAGTGCGAATTGCTCATCTGTCACGGTACTACTGGGTGGTCTCGCTCGATATCTTATATTGTTGCTTGCATTAAAATGTCGATATCTCTAAAGTTAAGTATGACAGCTGTATAAAAGTTATGTCATTGAAATCATTATGAAATGACCTAACACATTGAATAGAAAAGTCCAATTTTGCCTTGTAATATGAAACTTTCGAGATTCATAAATTCTAAACCATTTTTTTTACCGGTCTGATTAGCAATAATAACGGGTAAAATCGATGTAATGCTTAGTTTTTGGTGTTTATTACTAAAAAGTGAAGTTATCAGCTTTCTACGTTTTTATGAAAGAATATCGGTTTGCGCAGCCTTAAGGGGGAAGCGCAAGTCTAGCCCGCGAATATTTTTTTTGCGTTTTTTTACCAGGCCAGTGTCAGGGTCTATGTTGATTAAAATATGATTTGCGGCCGTAACACATATGGCTTTACAGAGTTATGATTATTAAAATCATAAATACAAACCTTTTCGAGTTTATTTAATCCCATTCAATGACTATTTCATGTAAGGACAAAACAAGACAGGGAGGACCATTTATCTTTGCTGAAGTCAGTTGCAATATCTAGCCGAGTGCAACTAGGCAAAAAATACTCAAAAGGTGGATCAACACACGAAAGAGGAGTGGAGAAAAAAAATGTTGACACTCGCGCCTTTTTTTTTAATTTTTGTTCTCTACTCCTATAAGAACTCAATCAAAAAAGTCCCATGAAAATCCGACCACTATTAACTTCGTTCCACTTTATTGTCTAATTGCACTCGGCTCATCGTCATAATTATTACCATTTTTTACTTATTTATTATTATTATGAGCCTGTTGTGTCCACTGCAGGGCAAACTAAAGGCCTCCCTTCCTTTTTTCCAATATTCTCTCTCTAGAGTTATTTCAGCCCAATCCTTTAAGTATCAGTCTAGCCCTTCACGCCATCTCCCTCTGGGCCTGCCGCGTTGCTGATTCCTGTTGTTCGTCCATTTTTGGCTTAATTTTTCTAATAAACAAGGTGTAAACAACCTCATCACGAAGCCGTCAACCAAGCATTCTGTACATCAAACTAAGTAACTTTACGCAAAAAATATTGCTGGGATACGACTTTTTTTTTGGGGTTTAATATCAAGTTTTATGATATAACTCAATGTAATGCACTTAAAACATTGTGCTGATGGATGGATTTAATAGTACGGGGGTAGTGGACGTGCTTAATTAAAGTCTTGCAAAAATCTTACAATAAAAACTAAAAAAAAATGTGAAAAAGTTGGAACTTTGACCCCCAATATCTCCGTAACTAGAAGGTTCCCAGGTATGATGTAGAATAAAAAAAAGATCGCAATGTCGGGGAGAACAAGTGCCTTTCGGCTTCGTTAAGAAGTTTTTTACACTCTTTATGTGAAATGCTCCCAGCCCCCAAAGACGAGGTCACTTTTTACAAAAACGAAACGCTGCAAAATTAATTTTATATTCGTAAGTTTCAGATGAGAGACAAATAATTCAATTTGCGCGATAGCAAACAGCGATCTCGTCTAGGCCCCAAATTTACCAGTATTGCCAACTTCGTGTACAACAGCTGAACTCTTCATCAAAACGAATGTACAGTCCTTACACAGTTATTTTACCTCTAACAGACCATAATGTACAGACTTGTCAGAATTGAGAGGTTTTCTTTTAGAGGTATTAAAAATAAACTTAGTTTCCAAGAACTCTGTAGATGGCGTTGAACTGACTACGTTACTTAGTGCCAAAGCCAAAACGCTTGGAAAAAAAACTGCGTCACGTCACATACGCTCGTTGACTGACACTTTCGTTCGCATAGGCTTCCGAATATAACCTTGTTTTCTCGCGCTTTGTTAAAATCTGTTTTTTTTTAGTTCTGTTCCTTGCAGTAACTTACCAAGTTCAGCGCCATCTATCCAGCGACTAGGGAAGAGCTAAAAAGAAAATCCCTCATTGAACAGCATTTTTGTAATTAGCCTGTAATGTTCTCACAGCACCGACACAGGCCTTTTTTCTATGAGTGGGAGTGTTATTCTTGGTCCAGTAACGGTTGCTAGATGTCACATAATTTTGAATTTTTTGGGGCTTAGGGTCTTCATCTCAGTGGTAAATTTTATTTTATTCCGTCTTCCTCATCGGCCAGCACTCGGATCCCTAAAGCAACCTTATTCTATCATCTTTAAAGATCACTGTGATTATGAAAGACTTGCCTGACTGGCAGCAATTGAATCGCTACCTTATACCAATAAAAACAAAGATCAGCAGGCCTAGCCAACTTACAAACGTTTCGTATCGATTCTATCTGCAATCGCTTTCTACAATCGCTTACGCCAAGGCGTTTATGATTGTAGAAAGCTACAATCATAAACGCTTCGGCGTAAGCGATTGTAGAAAGCGCTAAATTGGTATATAGCCAAGTTGACACGACTGAGTCGATCGCTCGTTCTCTAATGTCTGTAGAAGAAACCTACACTTTAGTCTATGGTGAGCGTTCCTACCAAAGAGTTTAGCGATCAACATTGTAGAAACGATAACATTCTATTCTATCATTTTGAACGATGTAAACTTGTCTACGAATTTTCTATTCGTTTGTGTTGATCACGTGATTTAACGTTGAGATGTCATTCCCATACATTCGATTAGTTTTCTACTAGCGTTAACGATTGTAGATTGTCAATTTGGCTAAGTCTGCTGAGCTAAAATACCCGTGAAAGGACTGTAGACGTTGTATGTGCCAGGTGCGGCTGGGCCGGGGGCTGCGAGCACAGCCCGCAAGCGCCCACTGCTGGGCGGAGCGCGGGCCGCCATGTCTCCGACTAAGCGCGCCGTGATGACCCTGCTCGCGCGCGCTAGGGCCGCCACACACAAACATGCGCCCGCGTGGCCTGCCCCCCATGAGTGAGTATTATTTACACACAAAGATATTTATGGCCTGAGCAGACCAAATGCGTGCACGCACGTTTGAAACTCTATGGAAGATTTCAGACAGGTTGCGTGGGGTTCAGAGTCTGTTTCATGAGAAAAAATCAGCGACAATATTATGTGGAACTGCGTGTGAACTATATATAAATAGGTAGGACTTAATATTAGCCGTATGACAAATAGCTCCGCGTCTGTGATGCTTTTTTCGTGAGACGGACTTTAAGCGGTTTAGCATCTTCCATAGACTTTTCCATCATATCGCATTTGGTCTGTTTAGCCTTCAGGATACTAGACACTGGTCCCACCACCGACGATTAGTAAGAAACGACTGAAAACGAATAGTTTCTTGGACAGAGTTCTCGTAAGCGCGGACGGTGTAAATAGTCAGCAATCATGTATTCATATACTATATATATTCAATGTGTTTTTCTCTCACTATCTTTTGTATCTGTTTCTTGGGCGAGAAAGAAAGTCGATAGCTACTCGCTTCGGTGGTGAAACAGGTGCTTATAGAAGGCATTAAATTAAGAGGGAACAGGACCTGCGATAAATTGAAAAATAAGTATTTGAAGAAACTATTGCCGTCGTGCAGCGTCAAGCCTCCCCCCGTAGAGTGCAATAGAGGCAGCTGCAGCTCAGACCGATTACATCACAAAAATTTAGACAAGATCGACGTTTCGTATTTCCCTTTTTTCTCCTCGAAATCTGAGCCGTTTCAATTATTTTTAACATTAAAATTAAAAAAAGAGTTATTCTTGGTTCCTATCAATTTTTTTATGTTAAAATCTTTTCGAATTTGTCTGGTAGTTCTTTAATCACGGCCGTAAAATAGCTGTTTTTTTTTTTTCATTTTTGCAGGGTCATGTTTTCTTTCCTTATTAGTTGCTGAAGAAACGGAAATAACAGGGGCGTGTCTACAGCAGACCTTAACTTTATGAAACAAAAAAAAATGCTCTAGAAGCATTACTCAGGAAGAAAAAGGGGAATACATTTGTTTGAACAATCGCAGCCCCGGTTCCCTCTTAAAAATATCTTGGACTATTATTGGTATCCCATGTCCAGACTTTTTACAAATTTGATATAGTTGCCAAGTGTGGAACTTGTACCCACAGCACCCAGGCTTGCTAGTAGATTACGATTTTATTCGCATTGTGACGTTTGCCGTAAGTATACCTATGAAATGTCTTCAGGCCCGCTACCGTTGTCAGAGTGGCTTTTTATCGAGCATGCTTTGTGAGAAATTAACAGTTTTTTTAAACCTTTTTATGTAGACCGCAGCTGACATACTACTCTGCCTATCCCAGTCCACTGCTAGACATGAGCCTCTTCCAAAAAGGGATGTAGATAATGTGAGTATTTATAGTTAACTTTTATGACGTCAGAGACATTATGGCCGCTATGTTCCCTAAAAAGCATGCGGTGACCCTCCAAGCATACCATCCAGACGTATTCCTAGGTTGGAAAGGACATCGCTGGCTGTATAAGGTATCCTATCTACTCTTTTAAAGCATGCATCTTTCAAGAAGAAACGGTTATCCGAATACGAACTTACGCAGCCGGGTGACAACGGTACCAGGTATTAAAGTCTTAAAATAAGTTCATTGAATGGTTCTCAATCATAGACAAAAAATAAAAAAGATCAAAAAAAAAATAAGAAGGTTCAAATTCTTAAAGTTATTTGAGACAGGCACCTCTGTCGTTTTCTCGGGTGTGTAACGGTTGATATAATAACAAAAAATCTAACGTTCACTTGACCTAATTTAAGTTAATATACTTTTGTTTAATATAACGATCAGTTGAGATAATGAATTATTGATATAATTTCATTTTATCTAATTTCTTATGATATAATAAACATTTACTATAATATTCATAATCTCTAATAACTTTTAATATAATTTAGAAAATCTCACCCTCAACTATTGTAACCAGTAGAAATTGGATGCAATCTGGACTTTAGGGCACCCCGACTCGGACAGGTTGATGATGACAGGCAGATGGCGGGGTCTATTTGCTCGCTTCGCTCGCTCACACGACCCCGCCATCCCCTTCGTGGTTATTTTTTTATAAACCATCCAGAAGTAGGAGCCCCGCGAAGCGGAGCTCCGTCGACCAAGCCCACCCTCAACCATGCATTGAATATTTTAAGATTTGGTTAGGTGCCATTTGAGTTAGTTTAGAACTGTGACCATTAAATATGAAAATTAGGTCAAAAGAACATTAGGTCAAATGAATGTTATATAAAAAGAATATTATACATATTGAAAATTATATAAAATGAACGTTATACTAAATGTTTTATATTAAATGAAAATTATATCATATGAAACATTAGGTCATATGAAATTAGGTTATATGATGTTATAGCATATGAAAATTATATTATATGAACGTTATTTCAAGTGAAATTAGAGCATTTGTTATTATATCATACATTACACTCCCCGTTTTCTCAATGTGATAGACATTTTTTTTTTTTTTTTTTTTAAATAAATTAAAAATAAATAAATCTACACTAATATTATAAAAAGTAGAAGAATAAACTCAAAAACTACTGTGCCGATTTCAAAAATTCTTTCAACATTAGAAAGCTACATTCACCTTGAGTAACATAGGCTGAGTAATATGTTTCTGCTAAAGCGGCCATTTTAGACCCCTTGGATGTTGTTAAGATAGCTGCTAATAGTGTAAAACTAAGTTTACAACTTCGAAACGAAAGAAAAAAAGAAAACATAATTATTCATTTGGCACATGCGACAAATGCACACACCAAAAAACAATTAAATCTAAACAAAAAAAGAGATGGGTAATATTCTCACAGCTGGTTGCGCCAAATAGGCGTTCAGCGAACTGCCAAGCAGAGCAGCTAGTTCGCGACGAAAGACCATCCTGTACTAATTAAGTTGTAATCCAAAAACCTATTTTTTTTTGTTTGGCTTATCTGTTCGAATACGTGCATCACTATTACTACTACTAAAGTCAATCTGTATACTTTAAAGTAAACAAAATGTGTTACAGTAAATGTCATCTTACAGTCAGTCTTGAGTTGGTTTTCGAGTTTTAAGTTTTATACAATTAACAATAATGTATTTCTTAACATTTGGAATAGAAAAAATGACAGTTCGAAATCTTCGACTATGACATAATATTTTTATCACAAAATCGTCCTAATTAAAAGTCCCAAACCCAGGTGCTGGCATTACGGGCTCTCCAAATAGCGTGAAACCAAAATTACCAAGTACAATTGGCAGTTGATACCGGTGTATTGGTAAACTAGTTTCGTTTACCACTGTATGCATTAGCTTGTTAGGGCTGCCACGAAGGAATAATATTTTTTATATTAAAGAGACTCTGAGGTATAAATTTAACAACTTTTTTTTTTCGATTTGGCATCTCGCAGTTCAACCTAGAGAGGTTGTCGTCTGCTTAACCGGACAATGAATTTAACAACTGTAATAAAGTAAAAAATAATAAAAAGAAAAAAGTCCAAAGTTTCTTGACCTCCACATAGAAGGGAGGATCCCCCGACCAAACGAGTGTTGTGTCTATGGTGGGCTACCTTTTTTTTTATTGCCCTGTTTTGAGCTGGCTTTTACTAAATCCCAATGGGCTGTAGTATACTGCTTGCAAGTTATAGGATAAATACACTGGCCCGCAAAACTAAGTACTTCACTTTTAAAATTTCTTTTTTTTTCTAAAAAGAAGTTAGAGATTTAATATAAAAAACGTTTCATAGCAATTTTTATCAGCTTTATTAGTTTTTATGTACAAAATTAAACTCTTTTTTCGGGTTCCGTACCCAAAGGGTAAAAACGGAACCCTATTACTAAGACTTCGCTGTCTGTCCGTCTGTCTGCCCGTCTGTGCGTCTGTCCGTCTGTCTGTCACCAGGCTGTATCTCATGAACCGTGACAGCTAGACAGTTGAAATTCACAGATGATGTATTTCTGTTGCCGCTATAACAACAAATACTAAAAACAGAATAAAATTAATATTTAAGGGGGGCTCCCATACAACAAACGTGATTTTTTGCCGTTTTGTCTAATGTATAGATAATGGTACGGAACCCTTCGTGCGCGAGTCCGACTCGCACTTGGCCGGTTTTTTTTAACGAAAGTTATCTTGTGTATCTACTTTTAAATTTATATTGCAATTTTAAAAGTGTGATACTTATTTTTGCAGGCTAGTGTATTAAGTGTAATCTAATACTATTTATTTGAACATACTAAACGTGATACACAGATAATTATTTAAAAAAAAGTTTTATTACAATAGATAATAAAATAGAGATAATTTAACAATACATACTAAAAAAAAACAAAATAATGTACACTGAACTTTAACAACACAAAATTGCTTTTAAAATTACTTCTGAAACAAAAAACCATTAAAAAAGCACAAAGATCAACTTTAAAACCGACCTCCATTTTTTCGCCAATTAAATATCTCACGTCCCCTTTAATGACGTCACGTCAAACATGCGTACCAACCCTACATGATCGCAGGGTTGTCAACAAACACACATGTCATACGTGCTTCAACATTCGTCTGGCGGCTCAACCAGTATCATCGACAAACTGAAGGCTGACGGAACGTGACATCCCTACTCTTCGCCGTTTGAGCCCTGGCCTAGCCATATTGAGAACAATGTTTTAAGTTTAAATATATTTATTGTTGAAATAATTTAAGTTTGAAATAATAATAATAATTAATTTAAAAAAAAAATATTCAGTTCGCATAACAAGGTACAATATTAAAAAGCTAGCAAAAAAAACATTGATCCGTTATCACTAGATTTTTACAAATTCCCTGGACTCTTGCAAAGGAAATAAAAAAAAGATAGGTAAATTAAGAAAATTAAATTAACAACTAAAAACTATTATAATATAACAATATTTTAAAACGAAAAATTTAAAGACAAGAGGTTTGATGTTTTTGGAAGTGTGTGTGTGTGGGTGCGTGTGTGGGTGGGTGATTTGTGGTGTGTATGGTACGTGCATGGTTGCGTTTCCCTTTTTTTTTGTTACAATTTTTAAGACTGTTTATACAAAAGTTGTTCTGATTGGTCATAGTTTTTGGGATGTGAAATGTTTGTTTAAGAACCTTTGAAGAGCTTGTGGCTAAATAATATAAGCCACATGGTCGAATTTCTAGGTCTAGGTATGGGTACTACCTAGTACGTAGAGTGCCTTGTTCCTGAAGGAAAGCCGGCAGGAATCGGTTTCTTAGGCGTCTTCCAGCCTGGTAAGTGCATAAAACTGAATCCGAATACTTTCATGCCTACACTAAAACGAAAAAATCAACACTAGCAAGCTTTTCCCGACACAGAAATTCGTCGCTTCCTCTAATAACTCCGTTTGATCAATGGACCGGAGTCGAATTTGCCAGCCAATTGGTCAATTGTGTCATTTTGATTGACCAGTACGAACTGAATTGTGTGAAAGGCAAATCCTTGCTGGCCGATTGTTTTGAATTCTATGCAGTACTTGGGTATAGGGCGATGATAATTCTGAAGTAAACAGTTTTGTCATGTGGTAATTATTCTGTTAAATCGTTAACTCTTAAAAAGTCATCAGAAGTCACTTTTTAAAGTCATCAAAAGACTTAAAAAGTCATCAGAAGACTTAAAAAGTCAAAGTCATCAGAAGACTTAAAAAGTCATCAGGAGACTTAAAAAGTCATCAAAAGACAAAAAGTCATCAGAAGACTTAAAAAGTCATCAGAAGATATCCAGCGCAGAATGTCTTCTTAGTTCTTCTGCCACTCCGAATATTTTTAGCCTTGCTTTGTTGGGCTGGTTGTAAGAGTTTATGTTAATAATATATATAATATATCATTTACTTCAGGTAACAAAAGACCCATATCACATATACCTTACAGACTAACATACATATTTATATAAACTTCAAAAACCTAATTAAACTATTGTACACGAAGAGACGGCGTCATGTTGCGCTGCGTGGTGTCGCGTAGCCTTCCGCGGAATCGCCGATACATGACACCCTTCGGCCAAAACTCTTCCTTGAGGAAGGTCTCAATATGATGAGTCGGAACTCGCACCACGAACGACTTAAAATTCGTGTTGTGGCGCGACTCCAACTTCTCGACCCTCAAGGTCCAGCTGGTCTTCGCTCGGACATACTCCACGATCTCCTCAACCTTCGTGGTGTGATGTAGCCGGGACACATAGAGCTGCGTTGTTGGTATCGCTGGACGCAGCATATTGGGTCCTGCCAGCGCGGTCCCGCACTGGTTCTGACTAGGAGGCTTCTTCCTCTTCTTCCTCTCCACCTTCACGAAGCCATCCTTGTCACACGTGGCCGTTGCTGGGCCATCCTGTTTCGAACCCCTGTTGACAGGTTCACAGCAGCTCTTATTTCCCCCCTTCTTCACCTGCGATACAGGTTTGTGCGTGGCGACAATAGCAGCGTAGGCACGTTTAGGGGTCGACGTACCTACACTAGTCACTGCCTCGACCGGCACCGAGTCAGCAACTTCGGCGGCGCATATTGCAACGTTCGCGATAGCAGCGGGTGACGCAGTGGAGCTCGCCGACTCAAAACTGCCGACGCTAGCGTTTCTCGCTCCGCAACGTGTGCTCACGTTGGTGGCATCAGGCGACCTATTTACCTTAATAGCGTTGCGCAACAACTCCACTTCGGCACGTAGTTCACCAACGATGTTATTCGACGCCTCCAACTTGGAATGTACCTCGACCAGGCTTGCCTTGAGAGTTGTGATGTCCTTCAGCAACCTGGTGACGTCGACGTGGTCAAACGTGACTGGGGGCAGCTTATGAAGCTCCTTCGCCACAAAAGCGGGCACGTCGTCCGGGTCGGTGCTCTTCATCAATGTGATGATGTCCTGCACACACTTCTGGCCACCATCAAGCGTTAAGCTTGAGGTCCTGGGTTCACAGCCCGGACCTTTAATTATTCACCCCGTTGATGTTAATAGGTATACCCCTGTCTACGCCAATGTGGTTAACAGGCCTCATGTTACTTATGTCAGATCTAAAAAGCAAAAAATCTTTACAAAATTCATCCCGATTTGCACTACAGTTAATCCTTTATAGTTGGGTCTTGAAACTATTTTTTTTATTGTTTTATTTTTGTTATTTAATTTTGTATTATTGTTTTGTCTTGTGTGAGTCAAATACCAAATTTTTTTTTCAAACATTCTCTAACCCCATTCTGAAAACAGAAAAGTCACAGTAATTAACTCAGTCATCGTTACACATCAACATAATTATGTAAAACAGAAACAAATTCTAACTCGAAACCAATATTATAATTAACTCTGGAATATTTCTACATTATAATTAGAAGCACTCGTTCAATAAATAAACACATAAAACTAAGTGGAAAGTTGACTCCTTTATAGACGTTACACGTGCCATACTGACACGTGTTGCCACGGAATAGTCTAGTTATTTTCTACCGCAGTCACTGACATTCAAACAGTTTAAACCTTATCATATAGGGACATAAGGGTGAAAGTCGACCCCTTATTACTCAGGGGCATAAGGGTGAAAGTCGACCGTTAGTGATCGTGGAGGTAGGTACGTAGGCGGTAGGTATTGATGGAAGGCTACCTTTGAGTAGGTGCGGTTGTTATTGCACTTTCTATGTTTGTTTGGACCTGCTATTTATCCGTGTATTGAAAAGGGTTTCACCGTTCTTTAGGGGGTTATAACAAAAAAACGCGAATGAAAGTTACGAGACGTTCGAACGTCAAAAATGCATGGTTAAGCTGACGTTTATCATTGTTTAGCTTTAATTAAAGTTAATGAATAACACTGCCTTTTTTTTTTTCGGGTGGGAAATCATCAAATGACTCCTCCCGCTCTGGGCGGAGCAGAAGGGAGTGTCAGACTTTTACTGACTAAAATCCATCCATGTTCTTTCATCGCCCTTTGTGTTCCGGGGCCACGGTATTTCTTTCGAACAGTCCCGCAACCCCGGCAGGCATCGGTCCTTACGGACCCCTTCGTTTTTGCTGTCTATTTGAGGCGCGCGTGGAACACTCCTGCGCCGTCGACACGGCCTGTCGTCATGAGACGGACGGACGGCGAGCTAGCCCATAGCCCACCGTCCACTGGCCCGCGAATAACACTGCCTAATGTGGTTAAAAATGCAAGGGCATAAAATATTTTGCATACCATGAACATACAAGCTTACACGGTTTTTACGAAAATTTGCTACAAGAAGACCAAACCTTTAGGTTATGGCAGGTATATTAAAACCTGTAACATCATAATTCTATGTATCAAGAAACAAACCAACATTTAGCATTATTAAAAGTTTGTAAAAAAAGTGGTGTCACTGACTTATTCTATTATACTTAATTATTCAATTCAATTCGCCCAATTCATTTAAAAAGTTCAGAAACAAGATTTTCTTGATAGATACAGCATGATTCTTATTTTTAACTCATGCCTTAGTGTGACTATTTTAATAATTTATACTATTGTGGCTAAATTTATGCACAGGGTGTCCAAATTTTGTACTTATTCAAAATTTTAGGTGCTACGTAATACACAAATTTCCACACCATAATTAAATAAAATATTTTTAAAATACTTATTTTCTTGTTACAGGCACACAGCCCTTCTACCTCTTATAAGGGACGACTTCGTGGCTGGCGTGGGTGTCAATATCAACCTAGTATAATTTATAAATATCTAGTCAAATGATAACCTAGTCTGTATCTAGTCGAATCAATAAATCGAATTAATTTTAGTATAATTTAAGGTAAATGTTAATCGTACCTGCAAATATGTATTTATCTATGTATATAATATAATATTGTTTGAAATGTTCTTTCAGACAAGAAATATAATGTTTTTTATGGGATGAAAGCTGAATACTGAATCGAGTGTCAAGTATTTTGAATATTATTTGCAAGACAAATAACCATGAAACAAACAAACAACAACAACAGCAACAAAAAATCAAACAACAAAACAACAACAACAAAAATGAACAATTCCAAAAAAAATCGAATCGAATTGTTTTGTTGCTGTGAACAATTGCAAAAAAATCGTGGTGCTGTGAAAACATTAGCCATCAACCTTCCTATCTGTGTATACTATGATTTTTTACATTGCCTATACAAGGCAGTATTTTTGCGTAGATAGATATTATGCATACTTGCTTTTTTTTTTTTTTTTTTTTTCGGATGGGAAATCATCAAATAACCCCTCCCGCTCTGGGCGGAGCAGGAGGGAGTGTCAGACTTTTACTGACTAAAACCCATCCATGTTCCTTCATCGCCCTTTGTGTTCCGGGGCCACGGTATCTCTTTCGAACAGTCCCGCAACCCCGGCAGGCATCGGTCCCTACGGACCCCTTCCCTTTTGCTGACTCTCTTTGAGGCGCGCGTGGAACACGAACGCGCCGTCGACACGGCCTGTCGTCATGAGACGGACGGACGGCGAGCTAGCCCATAGCTCACCGTCCACAGGCCCGCGCCTACGGTGGCCGGGGGCTACGTGGTGGTGGCCCCCGACGCCCGGGGCGTCTCCCGCGGCGGCCGGGACGTTGAGAGGTTCTCTCCCTCTCACGTTCCGCCACCTCCTTCTCTAGCATTACTGCTTCGCAGAAGGAGGTGACGGCGTCCCATTCCGTCTCGCTCCGGACCATGGCTTGCACCAGGGCCGGACGCGAGAGGTCGCCGCCGCCGATCGCCGCTTCGAGGACACGGCGGTGCTCCGCCCACGCGGGGCACACCTCCACCGTGTGTTCCACCGTGTCCTCCGGTCGATCCTCACAATGGAAGCACCCGGGCGTTTCCTCCCGCCCGATTCGGTGCAGGAACCTCCCGAACACTCCGTGTCCGGTGAGGACCTGCGTCAGGCGGAAGGTGAGGACGCCGTGGCGTCTCTCAAGCCACTCCTCAAAGAGGGGACTTATCGCCACTATTGTGGCGTGCCCTGCACGGGGTTGCGACAGTCGCTCTCTCCATGTCGCCATGAGATCTCGCCGGAAGTCTGTCCGCTGAGCGACAATTTGTCGCTGCAGCGGAGTTTCCCCCCGGCGTAGCGCCTCCGCGCGCCATTCATGCAGGCGCGCGAGGACTATCGCCTCCAGATCCCATGGCGGCAATCCGGCAAGGAGGCTCGCCGCCTCGCGGGCAATCGTGCGGTAGCCCCGGGCCAGCCTTACGGCTACTACCTTTTGGGGCGCGTTCAGGTAGTGGGCGGCACGCCGCCTCAAAGAACGCGCCCACACCGGGGCCCCGTAAAGGGCCATGGACCGCACGACTCCCGCGTAGAGCCTCCGGCAGGAGGCGTTCGGCCCCTCCAGGTTGGGCAGGAGCCGCCTGAAGGCAGCCCCAGTCCGTTCCAGTTTGGGGGCCAAACGTCGGAAGTGCTCCACGAAGTTCCACCGGCTGTCGAGGACGAGTCCTAGGTACTTCAAAGTCGACTCGACACCGATGGATACCCCTCCTACCGTGAGTAAGGATCCCGGAGGTGGCGCATTCCGAGGCCCATGAAAGCACATGGCCTCGGACTTGTGCAATGCCACCTCGAGACCCAGTTGCCGGATCCTCTCAACGACTGTCGCAACCCCGCGTGTCATCACTTCGGCCGCCGCCTCATACGACCTCCCCTGGGCCAGCACCAGCGTGTCGTCAGCGTAGCAAACTACGCTGACACCACTAGGGAGGTCGGCGCGCAGCACCCAGTCGTAACCGATGTTCCACAAGGACGGCCCTAGGACCGATCCCTGCGGAACACCGCACGACATCTCTCGCCGGTTCCATTCTCCGCTGCGACCGGGGTAGATGACGGCTCTGTCCGTCAGATAGTCCCCGACCACTCGACGGAGGTAGGTCGGCACCCGGTGATACCGGAGTGCCTCCCTAATGCAGCTCCAGGGCATGGAGTTGAAGGCGTTGGCGATGTCGAGAGACACCGCCAAGACAACCCCCCCCCTAGACACCGCATCCCCCGTCGTGAGGGCTCTCACGCGCATGATGGCATCCACCGTAGAGCGCCCCTTGCGGAAACCATACTGGTGTTCCGCAAGGTCCGGCCCAGTCCCCGCAAGGTGCTCGGCGAGGCGGTTTGCTATGACTCTTTCAAAGAGCTTGCCCACCTCGTCGAGCAGCACCACGGGCCGGTATGCGGACGGAGAGTCCGCAGGGCGCCCCGGCTTCCGGATGAGGACCAGCTTCCCCGTCTTCCAACGAAGCGGGAACTGGCCTCTCTCCAGGCATGCGCTTAGGAGCCCCTCCAGTCGGGGCCCGAGAGCCTCCAAGGCCAGGACCCAGGCTTTGCCAGGCAAGCCGTCGGGTCCCGGGGCGGTATTTTTGGCACTGAGCCTGCGTACCGCCACTCTCAGGTCTACCCCAGTCACCTCCGGAGTGTCGTCGTCGTCGTCCTGATGATCCGCTTCCAGCACCGCAGGCGGCGGAGCCATAGGCGGGGGTGGGTGTTCCCCTCGCGAAGGGAACAGAGCGCTCACCACGTCCTCCACGAGCTCAGGCCGGAGACTCTGCGTCAGTGGGGGCGCCCAGGGGCGGAGTTTGTCCCGCACCAACTTGTAAGGGCGCCCCCACGGATCTCTGTCGAGAGTCCCCAGCAACTCCTCGCGGGCCTGATCCCTGGCCCGCAGGACCGCTTCGCGGAGGGCGGTCTTCGCCGCTCTGTACCCCTCATAGAGCTCCGCCTCAATGGCTGCCGCATCCGGTGGGCGGATGCGGAGCCTGCGATGCCTGGCGTACAGGTGTCGTGCAGCCACGCACGCCTTGCGCAGAGATGTCAGCTCACGCGACCACCAGTACACCTGACGCCGGGCGCTTCTTGGCCGAACACGGGGCATTGCCACGTCACAGATGTCAGACATGGCCTCCTGGAACCACCCTGCCTCATTGTTAACGTCGGCAGGCCTGTCCGGTGATGTCACCCAGGCCTGCACGATCGAGGCTTCCAGGAGGAGCTCCCGGTCCAGCTGCTTCAGCGCCCAGCGCGGACCACTCGGGGCCTGTTGGACCGGCGCGCTTGAGTTCTGGGTGGAGACGTCGAACCGGATGTACCGGTGGTCGGAATAGGTCTCCACCCCCTCCATGACACGCCAGTCAACGACACGCGGCGACAGAGCGGGGCTAGCGAACGAAATGTCCACTACCGACTCGCCCCGCATCCGCACACACGTGGGGACAGAACCCCGATTTAGGACAACCAGGCCCTTCTCCAGGGCCCAGTCTTCCACCATCCTTCCCCGCACGTCTGTGCAACGAGAACCCCAAGCCAAGTTCTTGGCATTGAAGTCCCCGAGGACAACCACGGGGAGGGAATGGTTCCCAACGACGACACTCAACTCTGCGAGAGAGTTGTGGAACTCGGCGAGAGTTCGGCTCGGAGAGAAGTAGACTCCCACCACTACAATCTCTCCGAACCGGGCTGCTACGCACCCCCGACCCCTCCTGACACCTTCAAGGGTCGGGGTACCGGCGGCGGCCGACGACACTATGGTCACTGAGCCGCTTAGGTCCACCACCCAGTCTTCCCTGGGCAGGACAAAATACGGCTCAGCGACCACAGCGATGTTAATCGACCACTGCGCCATGCTCTGGAGCAACAGATCCTGAGCGCAGGCGCAGTGGTTGATATTCGCTTGGAGGAAGCGTAATGGCGCCGTTATTGGCATTCCATTACCGCTTCCTCCACTCGGGCCCCCTGTGAGGGCCCTTCTACGGGCACAATTGTCGCGGCGGCGGTGGCGGCGACAGTGGCAGCGGCTGCGGTTGCGGCTGCGGCTGTGGCGACGGTGGTGGTGGTGGCGGTGGAGGGCCCTCCCCTGCCTCTGGCCTTGGTCTTGGTGGGTGCAGCGCAGGCCTTGCTCCCAGCCCGGTGATCAGCTGACTTGCCGGCCGCCGCACATGCGGCACAGTGCGGCGTGTCGCAGCAAGTCGCGGATGTGTGACCGGGCTTACTGCATCGGAAGCAGAGGCCACTGCGGTCGACCTCCGAGGCGCATTGCACTGACACATGGTGTCCCACATGGCATCGGTAGCACCTCAGAGGTCTGGGTTCCAGCAGCTTCACCTGCGCTGAAACCCAGCCCACCAATAGCCTACGGCCTTCCACAATAGTCTTGGCCGCCGTCACAGGGCAGCTCACCGTGACGGTTCGCATGCCCGTGGAGTCCGGGCGAAGGGTGCCTGCCCTGACCTGATCGGCAGGGCACCCTCCGGACCTGGCGACGGCGGCCACCACCTCCTCCTCGGTCACCGAGTCGTCCAGACCCAGGATGCGCAAGTCTGCGCATCTGACGGGCCTGGACACTCGGGCCTCGTCCGCGTTTAGGGACGCTCTGAGCTTTTCAGCCAGAGCGTCAGCGGACGAGCCACTAGTTTCCCCGGGGATCTCCAGCAACCGAGCTCCCGTCGCGGTGACTTTAAGCCGGAGGCCCCCGGTGATCCCGAGCTCCCCCAGGTCCACCGTCTCCTTTGCCTTCGCTAGGAGATCGCGGTAAGACACGCCCCTCTTTTCCGCGTCCGGCTGTAGTGTGATCACTACAGCCGCGGTCTTCGGGGCGCGGAGCCTAGCCGCGATCTTTCGCGCCCTGTGCTGGCGCTGCCGCTCCGCATTTCGGGCCTTTTTGGCCGCCTTCCTCCCCTTCTTCTTCTCCCCGACCACCTGCCATCCGGCTTCAGCCGCAGGTGTCGGGGGCTGGGGGGGCGGTGGTGGCGGCGGCAGCTGGCCTGCTGCCGGCACTGGCCCAATCGCCGCTGGCACTGGCGCCAGCACCGTCACCGCCTGTGCCGCTGCCTTGCCCTTCCTCCTCTTCTTGGGCGACTTCTTGGCCGGCGCCGGATTCGCCGAAGACGGCTTTTCGGGGGTGGTCGCCACAGCCCTGCCGGAGGGCTGACTCGCCGGCCCCGGTCCGGGTGCGGGTGCCACAGCCGCAGCGGCAGCCGCGTACGACACCGTGCTCGGGCCCGCGGCTGCCCTGTTTGCACCCAGGGGGGGGCGCAGGACCCTTCCCTCCAGGACGGAGAACCGCTGCTCGAAAGCAGCCAGCTCCTTCCGAACCAGATTTAGGATCTGGTTCTCCGCCGGTTCGGGCTGAGTAGGCCGCTGGGTCTGGCCCCCCTTTTGAGAGCCCGGCCCCCCCAGGCTGGCCAGATCTGCCCGGAGCTTCGCATTCTCCTTTTGGAGAAGCTCCGTGGTGGCCGTCAGGCGGGCCACTTCCTCCCGCAGCTTGGCCAACTCCTCTCCACCTACCGGAGGCGGAGGAGGGGAAGGCCCCGCAAAATTGGCCTCCGCTGCCGCCAAGATGGAGGCGGAAGCCGCGGGTATGGCCTTAAGTTTCGTGCCTGTCTTCACCTTGTTGGCCACGCCCCTTATCGCGGCTTCCACCGCCTTTGTGAACCTGGCCTTACGCTCCGCCTCGGAGCCGCCAGTTTCACCCGCCTCATCGCCAGGCCCGGGAACAGTAGTGCCCGGGGGGCGCACCTCCTCGGCAACTCTTGCCGACCTCACGGAGGCAGGGAGCCCCCTCCCCTTGCCCCGGATCCCCCCACGCTTGTTGGTGGGGATTTTTCGGGCCGAGGCCTCCTCATCTCCGGATGACGACCCCCGGTCGCCATCCCGCCTGGGGCGCTTGCGGAAGAACTTGCTGTTCTCCGCAGGCGTCCCGGCCCTCGCGCGACGGGAGCTCTCTGAGCCTCCCGCGCTCACCTCACTTGATGCAACGTCGGACTCCGACGCCGCATCCCTCCTCTCCTCTTCTTTGCCGTTGCCGGCGGTGTTGGGTTTTTTTGAATTTTCCATAATGTTCCCACGAGTATGGGGGATTTAAAAGTCCATCTGGGCAGAGACCCCTTTACCCTAGATAAGCAGATTTTAGCATTTATTACTCGCCATGGGGGTCTGCAGGTACCCTGGCGAGGAGTGCACTAGCGACTGATTTGTTCCATGGAACACCCGTCAGCCATACATCCCCTCGCGGTGCGTCGCCACTTGGGATTCGGGGTAATTTTTTATAGAGGTTTTCTACCTCGCGGTCCGGGCGGTTAAGCCAAGACCCTCGGTCCCCTATCGAAACCGCGAGACGTGATCCACAGCGCTTCGATAGCCAGATTACGAGATTGACGGTGACAGAGGAGGACGGATCCTTCTCTGTCTGCTCGGAAGCAGGGTGAGTGCACACCAAGCCCGCCCTCATTCCTCAGCTGTGCCCTCTGCTTAACAGAGGGTCACGCAGAGGAACGCACCGTTGGTCCTGAAAGGACCCTACCTTTGTCAGAATCATTAGCCACGGCGGTCACATTCCCCGGGGGATAAAAGAAAACTCTCATTTCCTCTCATTCCCCGGAGAAGGATACCGCCGCGTCCAGGGTGCACCGGCCCAGCAGCTGCTCTTCCCTCCAGACGTATCGAGAGGGACCAGCAGCCGCCAGACACACGTGGAGGACTTCTGACATCGCACCCCATTATGCATACTTGCTGCCTTGCAGTAAATTGTATTCGAGTCAATTTCAACAACTCGATTTTTTACCTAATTTCCATGGACATTTTCATTTTCAGGTTTTTTGAAAAACTTTAATAACAAAGCGCAACATATCCACATTAGAAATACATTTTCTAAAAGGGGATATTATAATTAAATTACTTAGAGAGTTAATTGGGCCACCGAAATTGGCGAGCCACAGAAATTTTATTATTGCCACCGAAATTGTATTGGTGACACAGAAATTCTGCGTTTGCACCGAAATTGTGAATTATTATATAAATACATTGTTTTTTAATAATATTTAAAGAAAGATAAGGTTTAATGAAAAAACTGATATAATACGAATATTGTCGTTAATATATGTTTAGATTATCCTTGTAATTATGTAATGAACACCTGCATGTAACCCATGTATCACAAATAAACGATTTGATCATTTTAATAAGCATCATCATCATCTAAAAATACAACGTGGTGTACTATTAATTGGATAAATCAGTCTTATAAAACTAGCAATCAAGGAACTGATTATGTTTTTTACTTCTATGAAGAGGATGGGAAATCATCAAATGACTTCTCTCGCTCTGGGCAAAGCAGGAGGGACTTTCAGACTTTTACTGACTAAAACCTATTCATCGACACGGTCTGTGGTCGTGATACGGACTGACGGGGAGCTAGCCCATAGCCCACAGGCCCACCAGGTGGCCCCAGTCCGTTCCAGTTTGGGGGCCGAACGTCGGAAGTGCTCCACGAAGATCCACTGTCTAAGACGAGTCCTAGGTACTTCAAAGTCGACTTGACCACACGACGAAGGTAGGTCGGCACCCGGTGATACCGGAGTGCCTCCCTGCAGCTCAGGGCATGGTGTTAAAGGCATTAGCGATGTCGAGAGACACCACCAAGACAACCCCATCCCGGGAAACCGCATATCCCGTCGTGAGGGCTCTCACGCGCATGATGGCGTCCACCGTAGAGCGCCCCTTGCGGAAACCAAACTGGTGTCCGGTGATCCGGCCCCGACCCCGCAAGGTGCTCGGCGAGGCGGTTTGCACTTACTCTTTCAAAGAGCTTTCCCACCTCGCCGAGTAGCACCACGGGTCGGTATGCGGACGGAGATTCCGCAGGGCACCCCGGCTTCCGAATGAGGACCAGCTTTCCCGTCTTCTAACGAAGCGGGAACTGGCTTCTCTCCAAGCATGCGCTTAGGAGCACCTCTAGTCGGTGCCCGAGAGCCTCCGAAGCTAGGACCCAGGCTTTGCCAGGCAAGCCGTTGGGTCCCGGGGTGGTATTTTTGACACTGAGCCTACGTACCGCCACTCTCAGGTCTACCCCAGTCACTTCCAGAGCGTTTTCGTCGTCGTCCTGTTGGTCCGCTTCCAGCTTCGCAGGCGGCGGAGCCATAGACTGGGGGGATGTTCACCTCGCGAAGGGAACAGAGTACTCATCATGTCCTCCACGAGCTTAGGCCGGAGACTCTGCGTCAGTAGGGGGGCCCAGATGCGGAGTTTATCCCACACCATCTTGTAAGGGCACCCGCACGAATCTCTGTCGAGAGTCCTCAGCATCTTCTCGCGAGCCAGATCCCTGGCCCACGAGGAGATGCTGGGGACTCGACATCTGCGCACGTCGCAGATATCGGACATGGCCTCCTGGAACCACCCTGCCTCATTGTCAATGTCGGCAGGTCTGGCCGGTGATGTCACCCAGGCCTGCATGATCGAGGCTTCCAGGAGGAGCTTCTGGAGGATGCAACTCTCAAAGTTCAGTTAATCCAATTGAATGACTTTTTCAAGAAATAGTAATACAATTTTATTTTAATGTCCGGGGCTAAGGACTTAGTTCTGTCAAAGTAATTTCGGCATAACAAGTATAGATTCTTTTCAAAAATCTTCATTAACTTTAATACAATAATTGATTGGTACAATTTCTATGGAGTCGTCTAATTTCCGTGGGCCACGAGATGCCACGGAAACCACAGAAATTGCCCCATAGAAATAGGAAACTTGGCTATTTAATTTTTTTTACAAGAAACTATCAAGGCTATGACTATTATTTTCTATAATATTAAATGTGTACCAAAGGCTACTTAGCATGCATAAAAGTGATACCTTTATTTCTTGCGAAAATCCTTTTCAAACCTAATCACCGAAATTGCAAAATTTCGTTCCGAGTAAACTGAAATCACGTACTTATAATTTTGGCGGGAAGACCTGGCGATATGGTGCACTACCATTCTTACTGCACGTAAGAGCACGACTGTCTCTTGCCGAGCAGGGATTTATTGTTCGTTTAAACTCATTGGTGGAAGCTCAGGACGGTGAAACAAAATGACCATAGAAATTAGTAATTTCGCTTGGACAAACCTACCGTTGACATGTACTCATTAACTATGAGTCTAAACATTCAAAACTAATTAACGTCTTGTAGGTCAATCATTAGTTAACGCAATCAAAATACTTTTTCCTATATATGTTGGACATTATCTTCCTGAGAGGTAAATGCTGTGTATGAAAGTGATTGTGGACAAGACACAGAAATTGATAATACATCATTTACCGATTTTTTTCATAAAAAGTAATAGTCTTATAAATATATTTAGATTCATGTCACTTTAATTCTGAGAAAAAAAATCGTTGCATTATCTGTAAAGCAGCACTGCGATTTCAGCCTAGACGCGTAAATTTTTCGCCTGAGAAATTCACTCATTCATGGCTTTTTTCACTCCTTACTCGTATTTCCCCTAAAGCATTACGTTTTTGTCGATGATGGCATAAAAAAACAAGATACCACGAACACCATGCTGAAAAGCCGCCATTTGTAACGAAATTTTGATTCAAATTATTTTGTTTAAAATTTAATTTCAAAATATTTTGACCCTCGATTATGTAGCTCTGCTCACTGTGCAAGGAGATATGGGTGTGATTATTTTATTGTACATACTACCGCGCTCACTGATGGTAGACCACTTTTCAACCCTATTACTCAAGGCATAAGGATTAAAACTGGTCGACCGTCTGTCGCGGTAGTCCATTCGCTGTGTATTTTAATTTTAAGTAAAAATTATTTTAAGAAAATGTCGACACCAGAAAAAAATGTGCTATTTAGTAAATAATCGAGCTGTGTATACTTAGACAATTATTTGTGGTGAAATTGGACTGAATGACGAGAAAAAAGGATTATTTAAAAAATAGAACAGTGTTTCTGGTTTCTGTCAAATTATGTTTGGTGTAATCACAGAAAAAAGAAGGAGGTCGCTACTTATAGAGGCGGCGGCATATTCTCAACACTTTCCATACAAGCCAACCCTTTGACCATACAATTAAAAAAAACAGCTTTGAATAGCGAAGGTGACATCTACGCACTTTCGATGCCATAATTTTATTCGTACTGCCGTCTCTAAACGCTGCAATTCCGTGCTCTGTGGGTGTTATGTTAAGCAGTTGTGTTTTGTTTCGTTTTTCATGTATGTAATTATAATGTTATTAAAATTTAGGAACAAATATTATTTTAGGACAGTATGTGTTCTACGGGAGGAAGGAATATGAAAATCATTAGGAAAATAAAAGAATTGATGACTTTTTTCAATGGATAAGCAGATTATTCAGCTCAGCTGAGAAAAGATCAGTTCATCATTTATAAATAAAAATCTTAATGCACGTTTGCACGACCTGGATTAAATTCGAAACCTCAAATAAGAGGCATTATTTTATAATATTCTTCGATGTCAATAAATTTACGAAAAAAAAACACCCCGCGATATTTTTGTTCATTCCCTTTAATATTTTGTACTGTAGGGCCTATTACACTGATCAAAAAAGGACTTCTAAATATCATAATTTAAGTAATTGCAAAGATCTTTATTCCAAAGGACAATTTCTTAAATAACAAACGTCATCAAACATTTTGTTTCGTCAGTGTATGCAACTATTTTTGAAAACCCCATAAAAGTAGGGCTTTTAGATAATAATTAACGGACCACTGTGTATTTTATTATCCTATGCCTTTTAGGGGATTATTGTATATAGAGAATATATCACTATATATAGCGGTAAGCCAAATTTTAGCAGACGACGATTTCTATTAATCTATATTTCAGAATATAAAATGTTTTAAAAACTTTTAATATTGGTTTTAATTCAAATTATGATTGCTGTCAAAATTAAGTGTAAAAAATATACTATATTATACACATACAATCAATTCACACACAATATATAAACATACAAAAACACACACACACACATTTTGACCATAAATTATCACACCTGTCACTGCATTTGATCTTCATGCTTAGGTATATAAAAGTGTCAAATAAATTACTTGAAAGCCGCAAAATGTCCCAATAAATCAAACGAGAGCAGATTACGAAAACACGGAAAAAATGTAATTGAAAAATGACCCGTCATTTTCATTTAATCTACTGTTACTTGAAAATATGGAAACGTATAGATATGGCTGATAAGGACGTAATTTCATTAGCAAAATCTAATATTTTGTTTTAATCAAAATAACAACATGCTGTATTTTCTTAAATTATCAACATTTTTAACAAAATAAATGTGATAAGTATTTTTGGCAGAAAATAATTTGAAATAAAACCGATTAATAATCAAAATAATATTTATATTTTAATAATAATTAATATCACCGTATCGAAAAATAGAAAATAAAAACTGATTCACAGCACAATGCACATGGTTTAAAAATTCTTTTATCGGATTACAGTATTAAAATAAAATAAAAAATATGTCTGGCACACAATAAAATCGTTTAAAAGCACATGTTTTACCAATAGCAAATTCGAAATATTTAAAAATAAGTAGGTACCTATAAAAAGTTTAAGTAATTTAATTATAAAAAGTTCCATATTTTTGCTTTGTAGTTACTGATAAAAAAATGTCAATAAAACTTTTTTGTCTTGTAGTGGAAATTTAAAAATAAATGTTAAATGGTAGAAAATTAATCTAAAACATTCTAATGTTAATTAAGGCGATTAACGATAGCAAATTTAAATAACGAACGATAAAGGCGACGTCCACGTGCAGTTCAAATTGTAACGAATAAAATAAGTTGCGAAACGAAATATTTGAAAATGGCGGACGAACAACGAAACGAAATTTGAAGCCACAATATGAATTTCCCCCAAAAAATATTTTTATATAATATTTAATACTTATTTATTACGTAGCTTATTTTTATGTATACACTTTCTGCGGTGCAATTTATATTGCAAATTTGTTTTTTAATTTTTGGTGGGAAACTCAAAATATTTATAACGGCTGAAATGTCATTTTCAAATATTTGAAATTAATAAGTGTAAAATTAATGTTTTAAATGAGTGTCAAATAATTATAAAATTAAGTTTTAACATAATGTATCTAAGCTTAAATCCTAAGAGTAAATAATAAAAATAACAATGAAGTATTAAATAAAATTTATGTAAATAATTATAACGTTTAATCGCTTAAAAATCTCGTCTGTGTTTTGTGATATATTAGGTAGTTAGAGAAATTCACATGTTTGAGCATGGGCGGAAATTAATTTATTTCATGTCTAAATTACGAATTCTGGATGTACCAAATATAATAATGCAATGTAGTGTAATGTATGTAATATGTCTGTCGCATTCATCGGGATATAATTTATAAAATAATTAAATCAATTGTCCTTCATTTATACACAGTATTCACATTTTTAAATATAATAATAATATAAAAAAAAACATTTAAACATAAAACTCAAACTGAATCACTTTTATTATGGCTTATGAAGTACTTGTAGGTAACTCAATAAAACGCATTTATTTTGATTTTTGGCAATCATAATTTCGACATGAAATAAGTACACAATGCTGAATGATGTTTTAAAATTATATTCGCTAATTAATAATGAGTACTCTAAGCGATCATTTTGGAAAATATAATTATGTTCAAGTTTGGTTATTATAAATGTATTTTGGATGCTCTAAGATAATTTAATCCCAACTATATATTATTATAATACAAAGTGTAAAAAAGAAGCAAATGTACATCTAAACTATTGAAAAAGTAAATGTATCTCCGTTTTTCTACTTATTTATTAAGTGTGATTTACTGATATTTTACATGAATCTTGACAAAGAAGCTGGTCAAAACAATTTTTTTTAAAATAAACTCGTCAAAACATCTTTTTAAAATGTCTTTTTGTAGTATTTTTACACTTTGTATGTATATCGTTTTTTTTTAAACGTTACTTGTATAGTTTCAATTAAGTCTTCCATCACATGCAATGCAATGTTTATTAAGCGCCAGGGTAGGCCGCATTTTTTTTTTTTAAATGTTTTTTGCAATCTGGAGGTCAGTCTCAGGTTGTATGTTGATTAAAATATAATTCGCGACCGTAAAAAATATGGCTTTACAGAATTATAATCTTTTATGTTAATAACACCTCCTTAGTTCATTTAGTTATTGAATGGAATTAATTAAATGACCTTAGAGGGTTTTATTGGTGATTTTAATGATTATAATTCTGTTACTTTCTACACAGGGTTACTTTTCAATGACCAGCCAAAATTTAAAATTAAGATCTAGATATCAAACCAAAAGTGCATTTTAAATATTATTGTCGAAAAATATAAAAAAAATAATAGCATTAATTTGAAAATGTCCTAAAAATTTCCCAAATCATAAACCTAGTAGGAATCAATGTACTTGTGTGCGTGCATGCACCACCAAATTTGTGTGTGCTAACTGCTTCCTATCTAGGTTGTTGAACTGAATTGTGCTGTTACAATATCCACACGTTCGCTTTTTGCGTGGCTTTAGTGGTGGACAAGAATGAAATTTTATTTTAAAAATGTTTTTTTTTTCATTATATCGAAAATATGATCGATTCTAAACCATCTCTGAAAATTTGGCCAGCCACCCTGAATACAGAATCATCAACAACATATAGATGTTAAAGAAAATATGATACGTGATCATATTTTGTTTAACATAATTATAGTCTGACCTGCAAATTGCGAAAGTATTTGAATTTCACGAGCTAATGGCGCTTCCACCATAAACGATACAATTATTATAATTTTATGATTTCTTAGGTTTGCCTACATACGTAGCTAAAATGGTGGGTTTCTGATAGAATTGCATCAATCAATTATTTGTTCGTGCAATTTGCGCTGTCTATTGCGTGATAGCTTAGATTTCTAGAAAAGTAATGGGCACCCGTGATTTAAAAGAGTGAAATTTTTATTTAAGATGCCGTCGAGAAATATCTCTCGGGCATGCTGGTTTCCTCACGATGTTTTCCTTCACCGAAGCAAGTGATAATTATACAATACGCACATGAATCCGAAAAATCACAGGTGCGTGTATTGGGTTCGAACTTGAGACCAATGACTTCGACAGTCACATCACTATAGGCTATCACTGCTTGTTGAATTGTTTCATTAACATCAATAACAACAGCCCATAACGTCCACTGCTGGACATAAGCCTCTCCCATGATGGGAGGAATTTGCCGTAATCTCCACGCTTGGCAGGCGGATTGGAGATCGCAGTGATGAAAGACTGACAGAAAACGCTGCTGCCCATTCTTTGGTCTACGGAGGCGCAAGGTGTTCTGCTTCAGACATTAGTCGCCTTATACGACACCCGTGAGTGTAATGGGTTGGTTCTATTCTACTCTGCCGGATACCACACGGCTACGGTTCATTAACATCGTTCTATCGTAAACCCACCATTTCAGTCAGTCACTATAATTATTATAATTAATGATTGTTTGTATAGAAGTGTGCACTGAACATGAGTAGTAATAAATACGATCATAGAAGATTTTGTGTTTTATTTATATCTTGTACTAAACCTCGAAAGCAGCAGCTGGAGCAGTGGTGGCCCAGTGGTGGCGGCCCCGACTTACGAACAATAAGTCGTGGGTTCGAACCCAGACAGGCGCATTACTTTGTGTAATTTATTTCATCACTACTGCTCTCAAAACGGTGAAGGAAAACATCGTGAGGAAACCGGCATGTCCTAGAACCAAAAACTTCGCAGACATGTGACATCTACCAATGCATACTGGGCCCGCGTGGTGGATTATAGCCCATTCCCTCTCATAGAGAGGAGGCCTGTGTCCCAGCAGTGGGAACATTAATTAGGCTGATGATGATGATGATGATGTAACCTCGAAATAGACGGTGGGACAAGCTGGACAAAACCAACGATAAGTGGTCTTTATTGACCCTGGATCGGAACTCTTTGCTAGGATCCTTTCATACTCCTTTTGATTCGTCCATTTTCATGGTCATACACGCTGGTGATGACATACCCATACATGTATGAGAATACCTCACTGTTTAACAACTCTCAGTATTGCCCAAATAAATAATTAATACCTGCAATGCAGTTACGGTCAGAAAGGGTCTGAATGGCTTCGAGAAAAATATAGGTAGTACGGCTGTGCTATTTTTTTTATACTAGACTTGGCGGGGTCACTGCCGTGCCCCCAGATGTAATGTATAGTTACTTCCAGTTAACATCGCAATAGCGGTCATTGACCCACCTACATTTATTAAAGTTCTTAACTTTGAAATTCAAAAATAAGCTTGCTCAAGACTTGAATAGTCATCTATCGTGATCTTCAACATTTTTTCTAATAAAAAACGATACATGGTTCATTTGATTTGGTTCGTACGAAGAGATATTAGAGAAAGGGCATTGACCGCTATTGCAATCTACAGTAACTTTGGCTGTCAGATGTCAACTAACATTGACGACGTCACATTTCAACAATATTATTTATATTCAGATAATCCAATACATAAGGGAACCATCACACGCAAGTTGCGAATACTACGCACTTTATCAACTATATGATTAGATAGTTAGATCTTCCATTATTAAGAATAGGTGTTCTTCGGCTATATTTGTCCGTCGGAAACTGCCCTTATAACAACGCTCGAACTGTAATAAAAAGGACCCAACTACAATCGAATATTACGATAGAAAGTTATTCCTTTTGGTAGTAAAGTTTTATGGTGATCGGAAGGATAGGAAATGTTCTGTTTGCACTTCTTATGAAGAGGGAATATTGAAGGTAGCTAGGAATAGTTTATTACGTACTTGAAATATGGGAAATCAATAACAGACCTCATGTAACCCATGTAAGTAGGTACTATGGGGGTCTTTTCCGCCTGAACTTTTTTTTTTTTTTCGCTTAAATCATGCGGAGGCGCCGAGCCACGCCCCCTTAAAGTTTGGGCCTATTAGGAAAGCGTCAACTTTGGCGCGCAAAATAACAATAACTCCCGTTTGGCGTGCGTTGTCAGTGCGCTCGGCCGATTCGGTATCTTTTCATTCATTTTTTCTACACAAAGTCAACGGAGCGGGGCTAGAGAGCGTTTTTATGTTGCGAGTGCAAGCAAAAATGAGCTTAGTGGTGGTCAGGCGGGAGTGTCCTCGATAGTTCATACTATAAAGATCGACAAACCAAGAGCTGGCGATACCCTAAAATAATGAGAAATTACCTCGTCGGTTGAGTTATCACAAGCACGACTTGCAAGGTGAAGTATAAAGTCTTGGGTTAATTCGATTCCCGGATCAGGCAGTGTTATTGAGTTTTCTCAGAAGGTGCCACGGAGTCTGGATTTAAGTCCTGTTGATAGCAATAAGCTGGCCCCCCTTTTACATGGGATTTAAATGTTTAAATCACTCACTCACTGTCATTATGTAACAGACGAAATTTGTAAAAAAATTAATAAATTCGCCTATATTGTCTACAAACTGTCAAAGATTGTCAATCTAGAATCAGAACTAACGGCTTATCATGGTTATGTTGCATCAACACTAAGGTATGGCATTGTATTGGGGCAACTCAGTCGATAGAGATTTTGTATTTAGAGCTCAAAAATGTATAAGATCTATGTGTGGCCTAAATAGCACCGACAGTTTTCAACCGTTCTTTAAAAGCCTAAACATTCTTACCCTACCGTCATTGTACATCTACGAAACTAACATCTTTGTCAAAATACACATCTCGCAGTACAAAGTAGCTTTCAAAAGTCACTATAGAAAACTACGTGACAAAAATAAGTTCAAACTCGAAAACATACATGGCAGAACAGCTTTAATGAATAACAGCACTTTCTGTATGGCCACAAAAATATTTAACAAGCTGCCTGAGGCATTAAAATCGTTAAATCTGGACAAATTCAAAAGTGTATAATAATCTATAAAGGACTATTTGGATGACCATTCTATAATCCCTCCTTCAGACAATAAGCATTAGGTCATCATATCTGTTTTGACATTTCTGTAATTATTTAATTGACATTGCAATCAGTTGACATTATTCTATTTACTTTTATTGATATTTAACATTTAAATACTTCTTTAGATTTTATTGTTGACATTGTAGAAATGGTTTATTGATTTATATTAATTTCTTTGACATTCCTGTATTCATTTACATTACATTACATACATTAAATAATGTATTAATTTGACATTTTATAATTGACACTATCTACTACATTTTTAATTTTATTGTTGACATTCTGAGAATATTTTTTATTGATCGACTTACTTTGATTTTTAGTATTGTTATAATTTTATATAATTCAGGTATTTGGTGCAAGTAATTAACTGAATTAAATTTAAATTGATGATAATATTTGTACGCCAAATGGCAAAACATAGAGCACTTAAGAAAATGTAACACCTCGCACACTGTACCTACCTATGTTTACAAATAAATATTCTGATTCTGATACCCTAAAATAATGAGAAATTACCTCGTCGGTTGAGTTATCACAAGCACGACTTGCAAGGTGAAGTATAAAGCCTTGGGTTCGATTCCCGGATCAGGCAGAGTGTTATTGGGTTTTCTCAGAAGGTGCCACGGAGTCTGCATTTAAGTCCTATTGATAGCAATAAGCTGGCCCCCTATTACATGGGATTTAAATGTTTAAATCCCATGTTTAGGGGGCCCCACACACACTCACACTCACTCACTGTCATTATGTAATGAGACTGAACTATTAAGTACACCTCTGCCCAACCCTCCGGGGTTTACGGGCGTAGTGTTATGTATTTAGCGAGAAATAAAAAGATGTCTTAATAAGCAGTGGGCAGGGTACATTGCTAGCAGTACCTATTGGGGCTAAAAGTGGAGTGATTAATAGGCATGACGACAGTATCAAAAAATTGCAAATCTATTTAGTCCGTCAGTTAGAGTATTGGAAAATAATGGACACGTATTTTTTGTTTTTGTAAATCAATTAACATTGACAAAGATAAAACGCATCTAAACTCGGGAGTGGGGGCTCGTGACGTCAGAACTAGCTAAAAATTATACCAAGGCGTGACGTATTGAGAATTTTATAAGCGTCATGTCTTCGTCAATTTTGGTTTACGTAACAAAAGAAAAAATATGTGTCCGATATTTTTTGGAAATCTATCTGACGTACTAATTAGATTTTTTTGTCGTCTTACCAAAATGTAGCACAGGATTGGTAGGCCTCATGGCACAGATGGCGGATCAGCTCGTAATTGCATTTTTGAATTGCATTCAATTTTTGAATTTGCGGAGCAGAAATTGCTGGTTACGACAAACGCAGGACCGGTTGGTGTGGCGATGCTTGAGGGACGCATAAGTATGTGAACGTCGTAGCAGTCTGCATTCCTGACGGTAAGTGGTCACTGAGGCCGCCTGTAATCGTGGCCACACTGGAGGGGCCAGCGGGAATTGATGAAAATAATTAAAAAGGGGTATTAAGCTTAAGAAGAAGATAAAAAAATATCCCTTTCAAAGTTTTGTCTCAATTCACCCCGTACGTCTCTGCTTACCCCATTTTGTCAGATATCTACTATCTCACAGGCATTTTACCAGTACTTTAAACACATAAGATTCAGGAATACAAACAAACGTCATTTTAAGTATGTATAAAAAAAACTGGGCTCACAAATCAAATGAAAAACTCTTTTACCTGATTTGATGTCATATTTGAGCTGATTAAACGAGTTATGGAGAATAATCAAAAGTGATTAGTTTGAAAGGTTTCCTAGAACATCGAAGACAACTTCGATTAATTCTTGACTTAGTTATGAGTTTATTTTCCATTGTAGCATGGGCGTAGCCACGGTAGAACAGGGTGCGGTGCTTGCCCCACCCTGGCTTACCTAACCAAACCTAAAAAAAAAAATTGAGGTAGGTACTTACTAACTATAATACCTAAGTATTTAATATCCGTAAGAAAGTTCAGACTCGACAGTCGACACAAAAAAAATGCGATCAAACCAATAATACCTATGTGTAATTGTTTACTTACTGTACCTGAAATTACTATCTATTATACTTCTATAGATAGATATAAACCTCTAAACTCTGATTAACAAATCGGCATACGCCCAGAGCCCAAACGGTTGAAGTTAGAGACACATTTTTGGATGGAAGATTTCGTGGTGTAGGTAAGTGAGCAATAAGAAAGTGTTTTGGGTAATTATACGTATACATACAGATTCAGGGTGCTATAGGGTGTAACCTATTTGTAAGAAAAAAATAACCGGGGTAAGACCGCGGGTATAATTTGCTAGTTACATATTATTATTTTAGACTGCTGTCCCACCCTGAGCTCATGAAGCTGGCTACGCCCATGCATTGTAGTGATCATTCAATTTTGTTTTGTTTAGCTGCCAAGGTTCATTTTAATTACTTTATTCATAAATTTTTGATCTAATCTTTTACTCTGGACGCTCTTAGTGTGCACGTCTTTCTACATCGTTCTCACATATATGTATAATCTCAAAATTAATGATGTAACCAAGATTTTGTAACAATATTTTGATTTTAAAAGAGTGTCCATGGAGTTTCTTGCCCGTTCTTCTCCATAGAGTTCTACGCTAGGGAATGGGCAACTACAGTACTTTCTCAAGTTATTATGCCTTATGACTGGGACTGTAGCTTTGATTTTCATTTTTGTATTTTTGACTTTCAAAAGTGCCGTAATGGTGTAATTGAAATAAATGCTTTGAGTTTGAGTTTTGTCGACTACCCATCTAGTAGATTTCCATGATCCTTTTTTGCGTTTGTAAATCCTCTGTCAGTCCTTCGCCGTGGGGTCGGTCGATGTTTCTATCATAATTATGTCCCAAGATACAAAAAGCTAGCTTTATCCCAACTCTTTTGGGGCTTCCTGTCTAACCAGATGCAGCTGAATATCCATATTCTACATGGAGCAACAGCCTATCTAGCGCTGACAACCTAGTACAAGTCGCGGCACGTAACTCTAGCGCTGAACGAAACGTGGAGGGGATAACTGCGCATGTTATAACATGCGCAGTTATCCCCTCCACGTAACCACCAGCTCCACCGGTTCCGGCACCGGCTCTCCAGTCGTATACGACTGGAGAGCCAATCGGTGCAACGCACGCCCCAAGACATTCTTATTTTTTACTTCTGCGCAATAACGGTCAGCGCTAGAGTTTCGTGCCGCGACCTGTAACTTCCTGGTTGACTTATGAAGCTCTATAAAGAAGCTCCCCTAATGACCTTATTTCAAATTCGTATGCAACTGCTTCAGCGCGAACAGAACATCATTACCGAACACAGCAAAGATAAGCGCACTGCGACATACACACACGACAACTACTACAACAGCCGCAGCAGTCCACAGCTGGACATAAGCCTCTCCCAGGATGGGAGGAATTTGCAGTAATCTCCACGCTTGGCAGGCGGATTGGAGATCGCAGTGATGAAAGACTAACAGAAAACGCTGCTGCCCATTCTCTGGTCTACGGAAGCGTAAGGTGTTCTGCCTCAGACATTAGTCGCCTTATACGACACCCGTGAGTGTAATGGGTTGGTTCTATTTTATTCTGCCGGATACCACACGGCTAACAACAAAGGCACGGCACACGACAAAGCTCCGTGATTATGTCACGGCACTGCAGTCATAAACCTCGGGTCTGAATGGAGGTCCTCGTAAAAGTACTATCTGCAGCCCTTTGGCGGAAGGCGAGACAATCTGGACATTATCGCGGCACAGGATGGGTTGGTACCAGAGTTTTGTGAAAGAGTAGGTTGTCGGTACTTGGTCTGTTCGTGAAGTTTCGCTTTTTTTGGGTTGATGAGAACCTTAGTAAAACCCTAAATATAAAGTTTGCTGTGAAGCAACCTTTTATAAAAAAAACCCTACATAGATGGTTGCTTAAGGGCTTTATATCCCTCAAATGGCTTAGCATGATCCTCCGTTACGCCTAAAATACTGCAACATTAATTTTGAAATAATATGTATAATAATAATATATGGTAAAGTTGAGGATTAATGCTAAGTCCTATGTGTGACGAAAACACGATTCTATAAACTTTTCTCGATAGAAAAAAAATCCAAAGCTACCTACCTCCGAATCTATACTCATACTCATCATCATCATATTATAAATAAGTAACATTTGTTTGTAAGTTTGTATGACGGAGGTAATCTCCGGAAGTAATGAACCGGTTTCAAAAATTCTTTCACCATTCGAAACTACATTCACCCTGAGTAACATAGGCTATATTTTATCCCCGTATCCCACGGGAACGGGAACTACGCGGGTGAAACCGCGTGACGTCCGCTAGTCGGACAATAAACCGCTGGTATTCAAAAAGTACTTCAAATTAGGTCATGAAACTTTGCATACTTACTGCACTAACTAAGCAGGTCTTATGTGTTTTAGTTTTTTAGTCCAATCAATATTTTTTTTGTAAATCGCAAAAAACCACTCATTTCGCACTATTCGGCCGCAGTGACTGACGTAACAACCGCTTTGTAGTGCAAGGTGATTAGAACTTTATTCTAACAGTATTTCAAACGAAGTTTGAACCACCACAAATGGAGTTGCTAATTTTAGGGTTAGAAGGGCAGCGAGAACAGCCGACATTCAATAAATATTACTATGAAGCCGCGGCCCAAGCGCCATCTAGTAGGATTCATCGAATTTGATTATTCTCCTACTGTGAACCCAAAAAAATTGATCTGCAACATTTGAAATAAAAAATTATTTGACGTCAGTACATTAAGCACACAAACAGTATTATAAAAAAGAGATACAAACTAGTGTAGTTTGTAATCTGCAACCCTTTGGCGGAAGGCGAGACAATCTGGACATTATCGCGTCACAGGATGGGTTGGTACCGGAGTTTTGTGAAAGAGTAGGTCTGACTTGGTCTGTTTTAGACTTTCCCGGTTTTTCACTACACTTAAAGTACTTACGGGATAATACCCGTGAATATCGGGACCTCATTAATAAAGAAAATCACGGATATTATCCCGTAAGTACTTTAAGTGTACTGGCTTGGTCTGTTCGTGAAGTAAAAATAAAGTGCTGATGTGAAGCAAACACAAAAACTTTTTGTAAATGGTTGCTTCACAGCTCATCTTCAAATATTACTATGAAGTCGCGGCCCTAGTGCCATCTAGTAGGATTAATCGAATTTGATTATTCTGCTACCCAAAAAAAATTGGTCTGCAACATTTGAAAGAAAAATGTTTATTTGACGTCAGTGCATTAAGCACACAAACAGTATTATAAAAAAGTGATACAAAATAAATAGAAAAAACATAGAATGTGCTGTCATGCTGTGTGCCTTACAGCTGCGTCAAAAAGGTCAATTTCAGCATCTCACTTTAGACCTGCCATTATACACTAAGGAAGCATTTCCTGATCCTATAATTTACAGTATTATAACTCACAAGCCACTATACCCTACATTTGTGTGATAAACAGTTAATATCGCCCTATCATTGGAGACAATGCGTCGATTTATAGGTTTCGGTCATCCCGGCTGCTAATATATCATATGTGACGACATTTGGGATAGCTCTGTATTAATGTTGCTTGTTTGGAAAGGCTATATTAACCTGCGTCCCTATTTGTTAGAAATAGGCTTAGTAAACGGTATAAGGAACGGGGTATAAAGATCCTTACCCTAAACAGAAAAAAAGGTAGATCCGCACAGTTCAAGAATGGTTAATTCACACTATAGTTCTACTACAGTTCTACGGTAGAACTAATGGTTTTTTTTCCCACTACTCCTACGATTTAAGGTGATACAAAATCGTAGAACTAGTGGGAACAATGGTTAATTCCTAGTTCTATTACACAGTTCTACGGTAGAACTAATGGAATTTTTTATTTTGGAGAGCACAGAGAAAAGTGACGTTTGATATGTAGCTTAAGAGATATGGGACTTTTTTTGTGAAACCGCATCAGTAACATGGTTTTTCATTAACATAGTATTAAGATTAGACACGCCCCGTTAAAGTTTGGGCCTATTAGGAAAGCGTCAACTTTGGCGCGCAAAATATCTCTCGTTTGGCGTGCGTCGTCAGTGCGCTCGGCCGATTCGGTATCTTTTCATTCATTTTTTCTACACAAAGTCAACAGGGCGGGGGCTAGAGAGCGTTTTTATGTTGCGAGTGCAAGCAAAAATGAGCTTAGTGGTGGTCAGGCGGGAGTGTCCTCGATAGTACTTGTCCGACATTAAATACGATTTTTTTATATAGAAAGATTCTTCCTGCCTTTGAGACATCATCATCATCATTTGCACAGCCTTTTCTTAACTAAATAGGGATCGGCCTCCAATCTAACCGGATGCAGCCTGCTTAGTTCATTCCTGGGACAAAATCACAAAGAAAAACGATTAGGTACATAGCTACACAAGTACTACTGCAGAAATCCCTACTTAAAATTTGTCAGTAATTTAGCCTTTCACGGTACCAATACATTAAATTCCAAAGACAGTTCTCAACAATACGACCGCAGCACGTTTCGGCTTCGAATTCGGCGACGAATTTCACATCACTATTGCCGAAAATGTTTGAGGTTCGTTCAGGCGTGTTCGAATAGCCACAAAGAGTAAATTGTGTTGTGGTCGTTTTGATATTAAAATGAACGTGCTCCAGTAAGTGTATAAGTTGGTAAAGATTTAAATCCTTTGTGGAACGTGGGTTGATAATGAGATGACGCGAGGATAAAATCTTTTTCTAAAACATGCTTGGAAATTTGAGCATTATTTTGAAAACCTTCTTCGAGAAATCGAAATTGCTGTACTGGCCAGATACATACGACCAGCGGTCGGCAAAAGTTGTATGAAAAGCGGCCAAATAAATTACATAGTAAACTCATATCTGTCGTGCTATTTAAAAATGCAACGATCTTTTACTCTGAAACACGGCAACTAAATTTTGTAGTCTACCCGTGTTGGAATTGTCATCAATTAATTCTATAATTATAATAACGAAATTTTGTCCATGGAAGTGTACTAATTTCCAAGATACAGGTTCTTTACCTAGTTTGGAAGCCAGGCGTCCTTTTAGTTTTTTTTGCTGCCTTTTTTGTACACCCCCTAATGGATGACATTGTATTAGGCTCAATGATATTCTATTAAACAGATATGTTATGAGCGCGCAATCGTGAAGACTCGAAAACGAGCCAATTGGCTTATTTTTCCTTTATTCTGCGTCACTTCCGCCCCGCGGAACACTCTTTTCGGTGGTTTTGTAGGTGTATAACGTATCTGTTTATTAAAGTATCATTGATTAGGCTATATTTTACTGAGTCCAATAAACGATGTATTATTATTATTATTATGGCAACCAAGGAGGTAACTTATCAAAGGTTTTATTTAAATTTCGAATTGACTTGTAAGTAGAAAGCGGTTTATTGAAAAAAAAAAAACAAATGAACTCTTCATCGCATTATTTGAGAAAAATACTACACAAACCTCAAGGCTTGTATAGTATTTTTCTCAATTAATGCGAGGTGCTAGTGTGTTTGTCCATCAATACCTCTGTTGCTGGCCGCTGCAGTAATGTACTTTATGCGGCCTCTTGTATCTTTTTTTATGGCCAATTCCGTCGTTTGTATGTATCCATTGATTTTCACCATTAACATTCATTAAATTGTTTTATTTTAAATGACCCAACTCAAATAGCTAACTCATTAAATAATTTATTTATTGATATTTCTAAAACAAAATCTCAACCTGTCAAAAGTACCTGTACATCTCAACCCACACGGAACAACTCCAGTATATTTTTGAATCCATGTTCTGACGCCGAAGTGTTTCGTGTAATAACATCCTTAAACAATAAAAAGTCGGTAGGGTATGATGAGATGAGTATTAGCTTAGATTTAAACTAGTCACTAAGACAATAGAAGGTACGAGTGACAATTTAGTTAATCTCGTCAACTTCGAGGTATCTTCTAGCTCTCAATCAAATAACTGTAAAAAAGGGGCTGAGCAGAATTCCTTAAAATTGTTTCACCAGAATATTCAGGGACTTTCTTCCAAAGAACTAGAAATAGAACTATTTTTAGAAAAAACTGAGTTTGATATTATCTGTTTTACTGAACATTGGATGAAAGATTATGAAGTAATGCAAATAAATTATGAGAATTACAATGTGAGCAGTTGCTTTAACCGAAAATCTAAGATGCGTGGGGGTTCATTAATCCTAGTAAAAAATTGTATTAAATCTAAGTCTCGTAATGATATAGTCGATCTATCGGTTGAACATAGCATTGAATTGTCTTGTGTTGAGCTAGATAAGCATATAATAGTGTGCGTTTACAGACCCCCTAATTACCTGAACTATTCTATCTTTGAGTCAGTAATGGAAGATGCTTTGGCAAAACTTGTAACTGGTAATAAACCAATAATTATCTGTGGTGACTTTAATGTCAATATCATAGAAAATAATGTGAATAGCAGTAGATTCTTAAGTCTCTTTAAATCATTTAACTTGTCAAATGTGTTTTCAGAACCAACTCGAATTACGACAAATACTGCTACATGTATCGATAATGTTTTTTGTTGCTGCGATTACATAAATAAATCGATCGTAAATTACCTGCCTTCAGATCATAGTGGTCAGACGGTTACTTTCGCGTACAATAGACAATTACAAAGAATTCAGATACAAACTAGACAAATAACACCCAGCAATCTAGACAAATTTAATAATAATTTAATTAGCAAGTTAGGTATACCGGGTCATATTAGAAACAATGCAAATGTATTTTATGAAGAATTCTTTTCGGTAGTGCACACCGAATTTAATAATACTTTAAAAAAGAAATCTAAAACTATTGGCCCAAAGTTTATTTTCAGTGACTGGGCAACACAGGGTATTCGGAAAAGTAGGGAACGATTGTTTGAGCTGTACGGCCTTAAGCCTTACATCAACACTGAAGCTTTTAATAAATATGTTGCTACTTACTCGAAAATTTTTAAAAACACTTGCAAGGTAGCCAAATCCTTATTCATTAGCAACAAGATTAAATCAGCCGACAACAAAATAAAAACGGTTTGGAAAATCATCAACAGTGAAACAAATAGAAATAAAAAACAAGGCAATGACTTCACACTAGAGACATCGCGTGGCCTTGTGAGCTCCAACAATGAAGTTGCTCAAGAATTTGTAAATTTCTTTACCAGTATCCCACTTAAAACTACAGAAACCTTAAATTCCTCTCCCTTGCTCTCTATTGATTTATTGAAAGCGAACGTTTCAGCCTGTCCGAATGAATTTAAATTTCAGCATATAAACCCCATAACAGTCATAAAAGGTTTTAAGCAAATCAAGATCAAATTAACGGAAGATCTATGGGGTATGTCTATCAAAGCTTGTACCTCAATTATTGAGACTGTAGCGCCGTATTTAGCCTCAATATTTAATTTGTGCGTGGATCAAGGGGTCTTCCCGGATCTAATGAAATTCAGTAAGGTAATACCGCTTTTTAAATCCGGGGACAGTAAAGACACCAATAACTATAGGCCCGTATCCGTGTTGCCGGTTTTCAGCAAGGTGTTTGAAAAGATAATGCTCAATCAAATGCTTAACCATTTTAACACTAATAAAATATTACATGAGCAACAGTATGGTTTCACCAAAGGACGTTGTACAACTGACGCCGGTGTCACTTTATTAAAACACATATTTACTGCGTGGGAAGAGGCACAAGATGCCATAGGAATCTTTTGTGACCTTTCGAAGGCATTTGATTGCGTAAATCACGAAACCCTGATCTTGAAACTTCAGCATTACGGTTTAGGTAAACTTGCGCTCAGTTTAATAAAATCGTATTTGAATGATAGACAGCAGCAGGTACAAATAAATGGAGTAAACTCAATGGGTTTAAAAGTAAAAATGGGTGTACCACAAGGTTCGATATTGGGTCCCTTCCTCTTTTTAGTATATATTAATGACCTACCCCATCTATTTAACAACCATCCGCATATGGTGTTGTTTGCTGACGATACTTCTTTAATATTTAAAATAAACAGACGTGCCACTAATCTTGATGACGTAAATAACGCCCTACTGCAGGTCCACGATTGGTTTACCGCTAATAATTTAGTACTAAATGGGAAAAAAACTAAATGCATTAGATTTGCTCTACCAAATGTCAAAAGTAGTGATTGTGACATAATATTGAATCAAGAGAAACTAGAATTTGTCGATAAAACGGTTTTCTTGGGAATCACGCTCGACTCAAGGTTACAATGGGGTCCTCATCTAACATCTCTTGCAGGACGGCTAAGCTCAGCAGCATATGCTGTTAGAAAAATCCGTCAATTTACTGATGTTGATACCGCGAGGCTGGTCTATTTTAGTTATTTTCATAGTATTATGTCATACGGTATTTTACTATGGGGACGGGCTGCAGACATCGAGTCTATATTTATTCTGCAGAAAAGAGCCATCAGAGCCATTTATGAATTACGTAGACGTGATTCTCTAAGAGAACTGTTTAAGGAAATTAATATCATGACAGTACCTTGTCAATACATCTATGAAAACATCATGTACGTTAGAAAAAATCGGCATTTATTCAGTAAGAGAGGGGACAGACACCACTATAACACTAGAAATAGGGACCAACTAGTTCAGCCAGGTTTCAGGCTTGCTAAAGTGGATTCATCTTTCATGGGGTACTGTTTGAAATGTTACAATAAAATACCTCCCCACATTCTTCAACTGAATGAGACGAAATTTAAATCTTGTATAAAACGCACACTATGTAGGCAAGCATATTATAAGCTGGGGGATTACATTGATGATAAAAATGCTTGGCTAAATGCTGGTCCTGCTCCACAACCATAGGTGGGGGGGAGGGGGGCAAACTAATTGTTTGTACTGGACGGGCATTATTTGAGTCCATCGACACGTAAAGAAGAAGATGAAGAATTGATTCCCATGTTAATGTATTGTGGAAGCTGCAGAAGATTGTAAAAATATACTTGCATTGTATAGATTCCAGTTCTTAGTATTATATAATTGCATAGCACATGTGTGAGTACTTTGTACTGTTCAGCCACCATTTACATTTATTTATCTTTCATTGACTTGAATATGCCTTGGTGACTGAGAGAATGTCATGCTCACTTAAATGTCTCGCTGATGGTGGCGGGTGTGTCGGGTCATTTAGTTCCCTTCAATATGGTTGAGTTGAATGGCGCCGGTACATGCGTCATGTCTGTGAACGGGCGCTGTCAGTTGGGACTGGTCATCTCTTAGCTGCCAAGGTTCATTTTAATTACTTTATTCATACATTTTTAATCTAATCTTTCACTCTGGATGCTCTTAGTGTGCACGTCTTTCTACATCGTTCTCACATTTATGTATAATCTCAAAATTAATGATGTAACCAAGATTTTGTAACAATATTTTGATTTTAAAAGAGTGTCCATGGAGTTTCTTGCCCATTCTTCTCCATAGAGATCTACGCTAGGGAATGGGCAACTACAGTACTTTCTCAAGTTATTATGCCTTGTGACTGGGACTGTAGCTTTGATTTTCTTTTTTGTATTTTTGACTTTCAAAAGTGCCGTAATGGTCTAATTGAAATAAATGCTTTGAGTTTGAGTTTGAGTTTGAGTTTGAGATCTCCACTCACATACTGAAACTATGCGCTAAAGTGATATCACCAATACTTTGTCACACAATTAATTTATCTTTATTTGAGGGAATCTTTCCTAATATTCTAAAATCTTCCATAGTCAAGCCCCTTCATAAAAGTAAGAGTACACTAGATAAAACTAACTATAGACCTATCACACTCATTTCAATATTCTCTAAAATTTATGAAAAAATAATGCATAGTCGTTGAATTCAATTTATAAACAAGCATAAAATTATTAATCAAGAACAAAATGGGTTTTAAAAAGGTAAGTCGACCACTTTAGCAGCATTCTCTCTAGTAAGGTCTATAACAGATAACATAGATAAAAAACGTTCTGTTTCTTGTAATCTTCCTTGATTTGAGCAAGGCTTTTGATCTCGTTAATCATGATACACTTCTTGATAAGTGTGAGCGCTATGGAATTAGAGGTCCTGCACTAGAATGGTTAAAAAGTTACCTGAGCAATAGACAACAGTGTGTTGAAGTAAACTGTATTAGCGATAAATTTGTTGTAATGCCATACAGATCCTTATTTCGTCACAATGGGTCAGGAGTGCCTCAAGGAAGTATCCTTGGGCCTCTGCTCTTCCTCTTATATATCAACGATTTACCAAATATTACAAAATATAAATGCGTACTATTTGCCAATGATGTGTCGGTATAATACCTGAGAGTGACAAAACTCTACACCAACAAGAAGTAAAAGACACCATTACCAATATAATAAACTGGCTAGATGGAAATAACCTAAAAGTTAACCTTTCTAAAACAAAATTCATTCAATTTGCGAACCATAAACAGAACCCACTAAAAAATAGTTTAGAACACAGTAATGAAATAATTAATAGAGTAAATAACATGAAATTTCTAGGGTTAACATTAGATCAAAATTGTAATTGGGGAATCCATATTGACAACCTATGTAAAAAAATAAACAGATTTGTATATGCGCTAAAAGAGCTACGCAAAACAGTGAATGAAGAGGCCGCACTCAACGCTTACCATGGCTATGTAGCGTCTGTACTGAGATACGGCTTACTCCTATGGGGTAACTCGACTCATGTCCAAAGAGCATTAATAGCACAAAAAAAATGTTTGAGAGCAATCACTGGGACTAAACACTGGTCTGCAACTCTCATATGGAGGTCCATATGAGAGTTGCAGACCAGTTTTTTAAAAAGGTAAAGGTTTTAACTCTAGCTTGTACTTATATCTTAGAAATAGGTATATTTGTTAAAAAAAAATCACACTTCTCCACAGTAGCCGAAAAAAAAAGATTCACAAAAAAGGACCCCACTAAACTAAAAAATCTACTTTGCAATAGTACTCTTCACCATAAAACAGTTACCTAATGTCCATTAAAATCTACAAACACATCCCGAAAGCTATAAGAGAGTCACCACTGCATTTCTTCAAAAAGAAGTTGCGATTGTGGTTAGGTACTTCAAAAGGCTTTTTACTCAGTAAAAGAATTTCTTGAAGATGTTAAATATAAATAGGTATCAGATATTATTATACAAGTTTTCATGTTAATATTTTATACCTAAGGTTAATGTTGTGTTTTATATTACTTTAATATTAGATTATAGAGTTTTACAAGTTTAAGTTTTGTTTTTTTTTTTTTATTTAATTTGAATGTAAGTAGGTAATCTAAGATTAGATAAATGTGCGTAAAAAGTTAAAATGTAAAATTATTACACTTATGTGCTTAAATTAAATGTATTTTAGTGTTATTAAGTGTAACCATGTAAATAGCGGCGGATATGTCCTGTCCTGCTATTTTTATTTAACAACTCTGTGCCTACCATATCCGACGAATAAATATCTTTGTCTTTGTCTAAAAATCATAGGTAGGTACCTATATATTATATTTTATGAGAATTAAATAATTTAAATATAAAAAAAATATTATTTATTATGACGCATGACTTAGTTAGACACTCCCTGTTGCAAGCGCGGTCCGTATTTATTTTTCTTTGTACCAGTTCTTCTTTGAATTTTTCTTTGTGTTTGATCTTACTAATAGTAAAAAAAAATCGAGCCTTGAGTTAATTTATATCGAATACATTGAGCAGACCACCTTTGTAAGACGACTAAAAAGTCACGGTATATTGACATCCTATCTCCCGCTTCTATATTTTCCAGAAAGCTATTTGATATCTAACTTTACAAGAAACAGAATATTTCAGTAACAAAGAATTGGTAAAAATGCAGCTTCGTTGTCAGCGCTAGGTCAGTTGAAACTGTAAATGTTTGATGGGCCCCGGAAGACCAGTTACCGTTCCATCTGCCAGCATCGCTGTGAACATTCATCTAATGAATTTGATATTACTCTGACCTATATTGCTGACCGGGTTATTCGTCATATTCCTACAGGAAATGGTAGAAAAGATAAATTGTAGTTCTATACTGCATGACGGGGAGCAGCGGTGGCTCAGTGGTGGCGGCCCCGACTTACGAAGAGTAAGTCGTTTGTTCGAACCCAGACAGGCGTATTACTTTGTGTAACTTATTTCATCACCACTGTTCTCAAAACGGTGAAGAAAAACATCGTGAGGCAACCGGCATGTCCTAGAACCAAAGGATTTGAAGACATGTGACATCTACCAATCCGCACTGGGCCCGCGTGGTGGATTATAGCCCATTTCCTCTCATTGAGAGGAGGCCTGTGTACCAGCAGTGGGAACGTTATAGGCTGATGATGATGATGATGATGACTGCATGACACCTCGTTGGTTTAGTAGTCGCAATCGCAACTGCTAAGCATCAGGTCTTGGGTGTGATTACCAGGTCGGGCAAAGTATTATTGGGTTTTTGGTCAGGAATTTCTCAGAAGCAGCTACGGAGTCTGGATTTCTAGGTATAGACAATATATTCGCCCTCTGTTACATAGGAATTCAATTTAACTGAAGCGAAATGCAGGTAGACTATTAAAAAGATGATGAGGAATTTTTAGCCGTGTGGTATCCGGCAGAGTAGAATAGAACCAACCCATTACACTCACGGGTGTCGTATAAGGCGACTAATGTCTGAGGCAGAACACCTTGCGCCTCCGTAGACCTGAGAATGGGCAGCAGCGTTCTCTGTTAGTCTTTCATCACTGCGATCTCCAATCCGCCTGCCAAGCGTGGAGATTACGGCAAATCCTCCCATCATGGGAGAGGCTTATGTCCAGCAGTGGACGTTATGGGCTGTTGTAGTAGTAGTAGTAGAGGAATTTTTAAAAAGAACTTTATGTTAATCTATGTTTATCAAAAAAAATATATATTGAGATTGATTGATTGATTTTAATAAATTGATGTTGTTGTTGTTATCATAATATTTCATCATTTGCCGTAAAATTAACTAAAACCTGGTCACAGGAACAGAATTCTGCAAATTTTCTGAAATCAGGTGTAATTTTATGATTTTTAATTTAAACTAACTATCTTACTGCTTAAACGTCATTGTAAAATAAAAAAATAATAAAATATAATAAAATGAAAATAAAAAAGCAATATAAGCTCTAAGGTCATCTGCAAAACTGGATGCAGCTAAGCTAAATTAATATTTAACAAGCTTTTACCAACTTTTTATAAGCTAGCGCTTATATAACTTACATTAATAGACAGAACAAAGGCACTAATTAAATATAAACGTAATTACTCAATTAAGCATCGGATGGTAAGCCGTATAATCTTATTGACACAGTTAATGGATTACCCGATAATGCAATGTTATCCTTTCATTAAACGAATTATTAATGACATGTCAACTTCCTGCTGCATTGGGAGGCGTGTGGCTACTTGAAGTAATTGGAACTTGGAACAATAATTTAGTGCCGTGATCAAGAATTTTGATACAAGTGGAGAAAGTTTGTTATTGCATTCGAGGCGGAATTATAACACCTGAGCCGTAGGCGAGGGTGTTTTTGAGCCGAGAACTGCAATAACAAATGTCCACGTGTATCAAATGACGTTTTTCAGTACACTTTTGAAGAAATAAAATAAAATACCAATTAAGGACCAGCCCGCTTAGCATGACCACCGTAGACACGATAGAGAATCGACAAATATTTTGTTCATCCGTCATTGAATCGACAAAATGACAGATGAATAAAAGATTTGTCGATTCTCTTTCGTTTCTACGGTGGTCATGCTACGCGGACTGTTTTCGAGGAAGTGTATTGAAAAATATGTTCCTTCTTTGCTTCTACCTTTCCATTATTATGGACTCTCGTGCATTGTACAGTTAGTTATCGAAATGAGGGTTTTTCGGATTTTGTCTGACACCAGATGTCGCTATAAAGGCGTCTGGTATAGAGAACTGTCAAATTGTAATTAATTGTATGCTAGTGAAACTTTTTACCGAAAATTCATCGTATTTGCACTGTTTTACAACATAATTATGTATTACGGACAAAGAAAAGTAGCTGAACTAAAGATTAAGCTTCTTATTACTGCAAAAGTCAGTGGTACAAGGAAATACTTAATAAAGGTAACTTATGCGGCACAACACTGACGCATTGTATTAATGATTTAAAAGATAATTAAATTGAAAAATAATCGTAAACTACAAGAAACTCGTGTATTTTGATAGATTTTTAGACCTTACGCCAGTGCTGCCACCTTGTGGTTTTTTTCAATTTGGAAAACCCTCATTAGACCCACCTTTGCATATTCTAAAAAATGTCAACCATATATGGTTGACATTTTTTGGAATATGAATCGATAGACTTTTGAAATTCTTATATATTTTACATATGTATTTACTTTGCTCAAATACATAACACATTTTCTACAGTATTCGATTATAAACGTAGGTACACACGATACATTGCTGGGAAATTTGTTCCACCACTTCTTCCCAGCTTAAACAAAAGGACGTCGTAAAGAGCGGGTGTTTTGGGTGAATGTCACACGAGGAGCACGATATGTGATGAATAGTCATGGAAAAGACAACTTCTTCTCAAATTATTCTTCTTGTCGATGGCAATCTTGATTGTGTCGGCCCAGAATTTAGCTACTAGTTTGGCGCTTTCGGTAGCGTCTATTAATTCCTGTAGTGAACAAACAACAGGACACGCAGGACAAGATATTAATTGCCCCATCGTTTGTAGAACAGCACCACATTTACACTCCAGGGCAGAGTCATTAATGAATCTTCACCTGAGCAGGTTTTCCTTGCTGCGGCTATGTCCTCCGAAATCTATTTAGAGACTTCCAGGTCAGCCATGGAAGTTATTTAAGGAACGCATTCAAGACTTAACACTGAATTCTACAAAAACGTCATGATGTAGACCCCTTTTACCCCTGTCAGCAACCACACGAAAAAGTCAACCCTCTATTTCACCCCTAAATGTATTAATAGTCCCTTTTAAGAAGTATGCTCGTATTATCACGAATCAATTCGAAAGCTGTAAAAAATATAGTAAAACCTTAAGCGAAACTGGGGCCATTTGTATATTCGTATGGGTTTGATTAAAACCCGATGCTGTGTTTGCCACAAGCTATAAGATAAAGCAAGCAAAGAGTACGTAATATTCAAAGATATTGTCAAATGCAAGCATACAAGAGTCATATATGATAGGTAACTCGAGGGGGTTGGCCGGGGTTGCGGGACTGTTCGAAAGAGATACCGTGGCCCCGGAACACAAAGGGCGATGAAGGAACATGGATGGGTTTTAGTCAGTAAAAGTCTGACACTCCCTCCTGCTCCGCCCAGAGCGGGAGGAGTCATTTGATGATTAACCAACCGAAAAAAATAAAACACAGCTGTTCAAAGCATTTTATTTGTAATTTATAAAAAGTAAATAAATAAAAAAATAATAATAATGTAATGTATGCTTGTATGTGTAAATGTGTGTTTGTTTATGTAAGTGGAAGAAAAAAAAAATTACAGTTTTGCATGTTTTAGTAGTGTGTGGGTTTTAATCGAATAGGTTTCATGTTTCCTTTTCTTAAATAGGAACGAACTCATCATCTGGCTTCCAGTTTGAGTCTGGTCTAACCAGCTGCAGCTAAGCACCAGTATTTTACATGTCATCATCGTCATCATCAGCCTATTAATGTCCCCACTGCTGGGACACAGGCCTCCTGTCTGCATCAGATGTAAATAATTTTAGTTATCTTAATCCGGCTCGAAGGACCATTTACAAGTGCGTGCTAGTAGTGGATTGTGGGGAATGTTGCTAGGCTGCTGGTAGGGCAGGAGGGCTTCAGTATTTAGTGAAGTTAAACTCTGGTGTCGGACGTAAAGAATAGCACCATCCCATATCTTCCCGTGGGTGACGTAAGAGGTGACTAAGGGACTTACCAGAGAATGGGCAGCAGCGTTCTCTGTGCTTTTGTAACAACCGCACTGCGATCGCCAATCCGCCTGCCAAGCGTGGTGATTATGGCAAGAACCCCCCTTTGGGGGAGGCCCATGTCCAGCAGTGGACGTCTTTCGCCTGAAATGATGATGATGATGATGAAATTCTGGTGTTACAGACACGTCCATTCGTGCACCGTTCGTGGTTGGAAGAGAGCGAAATACAGTGCTGTTTCCACAGATAATATAAACGTCAAATTTACATTAAAAATGTTGATGTTGGTGTTGCCAACACCTCCTCTCTATGAGAGGGAATCGGCTATAATTCACCACGCGCGCCCAGTGCGAATTAGTAGATGTCACATGTTTTTGTACATTTTACATGTCCGGACTGCCTATTGGTCCACCGAAACCCAGTTGGTACCTAGTGGGTAATACGATATCCCTTGGTTAGACTAGTTGTCAGACTTTCAGGCAACTGACTACCAGTAACGACTGTCAAAGATCTACAAAATGACAGCCTAGACCAGCGGCTTTACGTGCTTTCCAAGGCACGCAGGAAACTTGGGAGGTAAGAGATGGTTCAACGGACTAACCTAAGCAACTAAGATCGAGTCGCAGTACTGTTTGTCGCACGATCGTTGATCGCACATCCGTTGGTCGACCTCACGGAATACACTCTTATATGTGGGTCCCGTCACCCTCTTGGTCTTAGGTCTGTATCTATCCTGCATCTATTTTGACGACCCGAATGGCGCAGCGGTAGTGAGGCTGCCTTATGTTCTTAGGGTCCCGGGTTCGAATGTGATGAGCATGGACATTTTTAGGGTTCCGTACCCAAAGGGTAAAAACGGAACCCTATTACTAAGACTTCGCTGTCTGTCCATCTGTCCGTCTGTCTGTCACCAGGCTGTATGATACAAATTTGCCTAAACGTTAACGCGCTCGAATGTGGTGAACGAAAATAGCAAATCTCGCACTAAGCGCTCAGTGCACTGTAAGCACGCTGTCGGCGCGCTGGCTATGTATTTGGCGGCAGCAATCGTCTTCAGAATTGTACCCTAATTTTATTGGTAATGTCATGTAAAATCATGATAAAGCTTTATACCCTTAGCCACTTGCACCCAACCATTTCTACCCAGGGCCTCTCCTGCTCCAGAATATTGCGAACACAACAGTTCCATTACCACACTCATTACGGAACCATTAGCTCCGATCATATCACTCACTAATCTAATTAACTCAATATAATTAGTTACACTCGCTTTATTTCCAAATGTCAAGTGCTTTGATTGATTTGGTAAAACGTCACGAAGATTTTTTCTGAAAAGGAAGACAGAAATGTCATGTCAGTAGAACAAACTTCGTCAGTTATGTTATAGACATTGCAGTCATATTCCAGTCTAACCAGATGCAGCTGAATATCAGTATTTTACATGGAGCGACTGTATATCCGACCTCCACAACCCAGTCAGTACTGGGTAATAAGATGCCTCTTGGTAAGACGTGTGGTATCCAGCAGATTAGAATAGAACCCCCACCCATTACAGTCACGGGTGTCGTATAAGGCGGAACACCTTGCGCCTCCGTAGACCTGAGAATGGGCAACAACGTTTTCTGTTAGTCTTTCATCACTGCGATCTCCAATCCGCCTGCCAAGCGTGGAGATTACGGCAAATTTCTCCCACCATGGGAGAGACTTACGTATATGTCCAGCAGTGGACGTTATGGACTGTTGTTGTTATTGTGGTAAAACTGGTTGTCAGACTTTCGGGCAACTGACTACCTGTAACGACTGTCAAAGATCTGCAAATGACAGCCGGGACTTTCCGAGGCACAAAGAAAACTCGGTATGTACCTAATAACTGATCACCCATCCAAGGACAAACCTAGGCAAACGCGGCTTAACCTAGAGATCGACCCGAGTGGTTGTTATTTTTAACCACGATCTCCAGACTCCAGATACACCCATGTTTGCAAAGAATAAATGATTTGATTTGATTTGACTGAGGGCCGAGTAAACAAATTTATGATACTGTTACCGTTAGCCTGCACCATCCCACGGCTGGGCAAAAGCCTCACCCCACATCCTTCGATCCAGGGTCTTTGGGTTTGTCCAGCTCCTCTCACCATCTTCTACGGGGTATGTCGCGTCGCCTTCTGGAAGTGTCAAAAGTCATACTGGAAAACCCCAAAAATACTTCCAATAGATTTGATTCCAGGACACGAAACACAAAACTAGTTTTTTTAGATTAAATAGTAGTTTCCTTCATAGTCAAAGTGTGCCGGTCAAAGTAAGTCAAATGAAAGATTTAAAATGCTATATTTACCTACATTTAAGCAAAACATTTTCTACAAAAGCAATAACTCATCGTGACAACATGCATAATTTCAAAGAATCTGGATTCTAAAGAAAAAACTCTTTACCTTTTTTTAAATATGTCGTATGCCCTGACCTGCATACTTGACGATCTTATGACTGCATCAGCGAGCGGAGTTCGCATAGCTGAATTTTGGGCCAAACATTAATAAAAATTTGCCATCGACACGCTAAAAGAATGATCTACCTTTTTTGCGCGTATGTCACAGAGGATTTTCGTTACCTAATTTTACTTCTTTTCCAGGTGAAAATAAAATATTAGTATTTTTCAGTGCTTGGGCACTGAAAAATAGTAATATTTGTTGCGTGTGCTAGACTAAGTCAAAAATCAGCCGTAGACCGCTCATATAGCAACAAACCCTCCAAATAACAACAATACCCAATCAGAACTCAGTATCAAATAACCCATACCTATTTTTCTTCTGATGCCAACAAGGCTATATATCAATATTCTGCCAGCGTCGCACCTCATATCTATTATAAGTCGACCTTCCACCCCTCTCTCTTCTAAAATAAAGTAAAAGCATAAAAGGAGGTTGCAAGGAATGGCAGGGTTCAAATAAAATTGGTTTGTTTAGCAACTGAGCCTGGAGTAAATCATTTGATTCTTATAGCAGAGTATTTAGTGTTGCAAGGCCTTATTAATGGGAAGTTATTCCTGTGTCAGAAACGTGATATAACTTGTTATTACGCATTATTGGAACAGACATGTAGGTTATGTATCATCGATGTAACAATTTTCGCAGAATAGTGTTTCGAACTCATATAAGGAACGCGTTATAAAAAGGCTGCAATAATATCGAAAAACAAAACAAAATTGTTGATCGTGTAGGATGTCACGATTGACCATTTGATTTAGCATTACTCTATCAAACACCTTGCTGAAAACCGTCAAAATAGAAACGGTTTTTTGAACCTTTGCTGTCTTCGGATCCAAAAAGTGGTATAACTTTACTATACTTCATTAAATTTGGAAATACTCCTTGGTTTACAATTACAAAGTAGATTAAGAATACAAATTACAACGAATTCATTAATTTGATTCGTAGAAAGTATAACTTCGAAGTTGATTGTATACAAAGACATTGTGTATTCAAAGAACAGTTATGCAAAAGTTGACAAATAAAAAATAATGAAAAAAAATTAAAAAACCCGACTGCGTAAAAAATAACCCTGTCTCCTGAACTTGTTTTATTCTGTTCAGTTTTTATTTAAAATTATTAGTTATTTTTTACGCAGTCGGGTTTTTAAATTTTTTTCATTATTTTTTTTTATTTAACACTTTTTAGTTACTTAAATATACCATTTTAAAATCCTCATGATGAGCCCTTTATCAAGCCGTTGAGGCTGCAGAGCTTGCCAAACATTTGAATTTGGCGCTAGAAATCCGCCATTTTTAGGGTTCCGTACCCAAAGGGTAAAAACGGAACCCTATTACTAAGACTTCGCTGTCTGTCCGTCTGTCCGTCTGTCCATCTGTCCGTCTGTCCGTCTGTCCGTCTGTCCGTCTGTCTGTCACCAGGCTGTATCTCATGAACCGTGACAGCTAGACAGTTGAAATTTTCACAGATGATGTATTTCTGTTGCCGCTATAACAACAAATACTAAAAACAGAATAAAATTAATATTTAAGGGGGGCTCCCATACAACAAACGTGATTTTTTGCCGTTTTGTCTAATGTATAGATAATGGTACGGAACCCTTCGTGCGCGAGTCCGACTCGCACTTGGCCGGTTTTTTTTATAATAATTGGTACGGAACCCTTCGTGCGCGAGTCCAACTCGCACTTGGCCGGTTTTTTTTTAATTTTGATAAACCCAGTGTCACTTTCTTAGCAAATACAAATCTAACGACACTTCTCAAACTAAAATCCATCGAGCCGTTCAGGCTGCAGAGCGTGCCAAACATTTGAATTTGGCGCCAAAAATCCGCCATTTTGTTTTTTTTTATTTTGATATACCCAGTGTCACTCTCAAAGTAAATACGAATCTAACGACACCTCTCAACCTAAAATCCATCGAGCCGTTCAGGCCACAGAGCGTGCCAAACAATTATACATACATACATACATACTCTCTAAAAACATAACCCTCCTTCTGGCGCAGTCGGGTTAAAAATAGCATCGTTCAGGACATATCCGCCGCTAGACATGTGATACCCTAAAAGTGTCGTTGGCATAGTGCATAGTAGCAAAATAGTCTTACTTTTCGTGCCAATATACTTATAAAGGTTAAAACGCACTAGTGCAAGCTTTTTTACCTTACAAACCAAGTCGCTTGCACAGTTTAAAAACCGGCCAAGTGCGAGTTGAACTGGCGTGGAGAGGTTTCCGTACAATGCCAGTCTTAGGTATTGTGTTTACCACTTTATTTTCAATTTATAGAATTCTAATAGGTTTTCCTGTAATCTAGAAGCAATTAACTATATTTTGTATTTTTTTCAAAATTTTAGGCTCAGTAGTTTCGGCGATCAGAGGATGGTCAATTTTCGTCTTTCATGAATAAAATCAAAACTATTTATTTTACAATAATAACAAAAATGTATTTGAGATCCTCTTATCGAGCCCTTTCATTTGCCGTTTCATTTGAAATATGATACAGTAAGGTTTGCATAACTTTTTTTTTTATTTCCTATTTTGTCCCCCATAATTTATTTAAAAAAATATTTATTAACTTTGCACATCTGTATTTGGGTCGTAGGATTATACCAAAAAAAAAAAAAAACACCTGATTTGGTCCAGTAGATTTGGAGCAAATTGGCAACATACAGACGGACAGACAGACAAACGCACGAGTGAACCTTTATGGGTTGTTTTTTTTCATTTTTTGTTGAAAAAAAATAAAAATTAACAAAAATAATCATCTGAAACTACCTCTTTATTAAAAACAATTTACAATTTTTATCTACCTAGCTTACTCTCTAGCCTACTCAAAAACTGCTTAATTACCTCCAGCTCTATTGATACTTGATCTATTTTAACATTCAATGTTTCCATAGCACACTTGGATTCTTCTACATATTCTTGATTCTGATTTTTCATTTCTATTACAGCATCATCTAACTCATGTAGTGTTGTTGCTACTTCATTGAAATTCTGATTCTTCTTTGGTTTAGGCAATTCAATGGGAGTTATTTTCGGGCATTCTGGTTTCTTCTGTTCTTCTTCTTTCTTTTTATTAATAGTCATTATTGCGTCATGCATTTCGTTGAGTTTTGTTTTGAAGGCTTGGAGACCCATTTCATCTTCAATTTGTTTCTTTTGTGCCTGTGCTTTCGTAAAAATGGCGTTTTTTATTCTTGATGGTAAGGATCTTGAGTGCTTCCCCCTCGGTTTTCCAGGTCTTAGCGTCATCACGCAAAGGACATTTCTTTTAATTTTCAAACTGTTGTTCACTCGTTTCGGTAATATAGTGTTAAATAATCTGTTATAAACTAAAGTATCTAAGGTTCCCAAAAACTCCACTTGTTTGACTAATCTTCTAATATTTCCAAGGATTTCTAAATCGTTGATATCATTGACCGCAACACCGACTAGTAAGTTCATAAGTACTATAGCTGCTAGGATGAGGAAAATGAGGAAGATTATCCTGACGATAATGAGGGAGGTAGCCAGTTCTTTGGAGTGTTCTTCATCGAAGAGGGCAACGTAATCAAACTCTGACGTCATCATGACTATGGTCTTGACGAGCGCAGCCCAGGGACCGTCGAAGGGGATTTGAGATCGGAACTGTATCATGAAGCTGAGAGAAAACCCGATGACCAGGAACATGAAGGTTAGGAGGATCTGAAAAAAAAACAGTTACAATATGGTTCTCATTATTACTCTAGGTTTTGCGAATACATACTAAGACACTTTTTTATTATAATGCAAAATTAATTGAAACAAAAAAAAAACAATGCACTTGATTATTGAATAAATGAAAAAAATTAAAGGAATCATTTGAAAATAGAATTAAGGGGCTAATAATGATAAATTATGATCAAAAATCTGTTGCAAAGACCAAAAACTAGTGACATTATCAACAACAACAAAAAACATTTCAGGATGACCTTCAAAATACTCTAGACCCACCTTAACAACATTAGACGCGACCTTCCCAAACATCAGCACATAGTATCCCCAGTTCGGAAACCTGGACAGCAGAAACATCATCTCTAGCCAGGACAGTAGCAAGGCCACAGTAGCCACATGACGGGGCCATTCGTCATTATTCAAGTTCACCACCACCACGGTATACGGGAGGATGACTGCGAAGCCAAGGGATCCGAACTTCACCCAGGTCTCGAGTTGTAAGAAGTATCTACTGCTTTTTACGTTCATGTATAGGAGTTCCTGTAATTTGAAGGACAGTAAAAAAACGTGTAATTGGAGAGCCTATGTCTAGCTTTTGTTTGATGATGATAATGATATTGATGAAATAGCTCTGGAGTTGATACAAACGACAAAATTAACAACAGATCGGACAGCGACGACATATCAGCGAAAGACGTCCACCGCTAGAGATAGGCCACACCCAAGTGTCGCTACGTCGACCAATCTTATACATCTCAATACCAGTGGATTCCCGCGACCTTCACAAATCAATGAGGCATTTCGAAAGTTTACTTAGATTTTAATATTCTTTTAGATTTGAAAGTACCTAGCGGTGCATTTCATGCGAAATATATTGTTAAAGTTATTGATTGTTTAGGTAATTAATATGTAAACTTACTAACCTGCAAAAGTATCAATGCTATTGTGGCGTAAACTACATAACTCCAGATCTCAGGATTTAACCAATCAGGCGTGATTTCCTTCGTATCTCTAAAGAAGAATACTGACACAATAAAGATCGTCAAAGACGACAAGAATACTGCGTATAAGCCTATGATGGTGTAGAAAAATGGTAACAGAGCCTTCCATTTTAAGAATAAAAAACTTTCTACTAGCGGATGAACGAGTAGTCTCCTCTGCCCATTTCTGTTCCCAGTCTTCAGAAGAGCTTCAATGACTTTCATCTGCTCCATCTCACAGACTGTTGGCATCAAAATTCCATAATCTACAGTCACTTCACAGTTATGGTCCTGTAAATCTTGACCATTAGTTGATATGTACGAATCGAAAACATCTTCAATAAACTCTGTAGGTTTTGACAGATTGTTGATAATCATATCAATGGCTGTTCTTCTGAATTTCTTAGGTCCATCTGTATATCCTGATAGATCTGCTCCTTCGCGTAGCAAAAGAGTTATAACATCTCTACTTCCATGATGACTCGCCGCATGTAATGGGAACCATCCCATACTATTAACTTCATGTACGGTGGTTTTGTCGAATTTCAGGATAATTTTCGCTATTTCTACGGTGTTTTTAACGGCAGCCAAATGCAAGGGAGTTGAAGATTTGTGTGGACTGCAAGTTGTTCTTAGCCTAATATCAGCCCTTTTTGACAAAAGTAATTCTACGCATTCTGGGTTGTTATTGTATACTGCAAAATGTATTGGACCAAACCCTCTTCTGTCTGCCGCTGTTACTGTGTTGATTAAAGCTTCAGTTACTGCTTCATTAAATTCTAGAAGTAGTCTGAGAACTTCTAGATGTCCATAGTCAGCTGCTACATGGAATATATTCACTTCTCCTGGTAAAGTTATTTTTAGATTTGCTCCTTCATTGAGGATTTGTCTTACACATTTTACGTGACCGTGTATAATAGCTTTGAATAATGCTGTCTCTCCTTCTTCATTCTGATAGTCTAGTGCATCTCTCTGTTTGGCCACACTGAGGATTTCGATTAAGACGTCCAAGTTTCCTAATGCAGCTGCCGAATGGATTGGAGTTTCTCCATCATTAGCCTGTAAATCAATTAAAATCAATAATGATTACACAAAGGAGGTGTTGTTTTTAAAGATTAACTAAATGAAACTGCTAAAGTAAGAAAACAATTTAGTGACTGACAGAACAGGTGAGAGTTCAATAACTAAACTAAACGTTTAGTTCAAGTAGTTTTAAAGTTTGCATTGCAAGTGAGAAATTGAACCACTTTTATTCTATCGCTTTTATACTATTTAGTTGTTATAATTATTGGAATGAGGCAAATGTTGAGTATGAATATGGATAAGATTAGAGAGACCAAAGAAAGGATGGATGTACTGTGTGAATAATGATATGGCTAAAAAGGAGGTAACTGTTTGGATGACAAGTAATAGAGAAGTATGGAAGAAAATGATAAGGTGTTATAATTATTGCAAAATTACCTTAGAAGTAACATCAGCACCAGCTTCTAAGGCGATGCAGACGCCTGCAACCCAAGCAGCTTCGACAGCAGCCTGCAGAACTGAGTGACCTTCCTTGTCCTTCACATCCACAATGGCTAGCAGTGGATTCGCGTTCATGTAGTCGTAGTTGGCTAATAGCTGTAAGAAAATGAAAACGTTGGTTGTAAACAGGACTTGCATTATTGAATCAAATTTCATGAATTTAAGTTTAGAATACTCTTTATACACCATACAAACTACAGGTATTACAGTTTAGAACTATAAATAGGGTGACACAATTGGCAGTCTTAGCGCTAAAAGCGATCTTTTCAAAACAACCTTTAGATGGATTTTTAAGGGTATGATGAACTTTGACCAGATACCCTCTGACTGACCAGACGGGTGTTTTATCTGCTGGGCTACTGCCCGAGGTTCTCGAGTTTTTCTATATTACTCTTAAGTTGCGGATAACTCTAACTGTAAGTTGCAGATGACTCTCTGCGCGATCTAGGAATTTGATGTTATATCTTCATTTATGTTATAGATGGCGCTGTAGTACTTTTTGTTGTGCTGCTACAGATTAAGGAAGGACGAGATACAATACTGCAGATATGTTGTGCACCATTATAAAAATTGGTGTTATTGTTTGATTTCTCTGATTTTGAATTCTTTTTACTCATTCAGTCACACGAGTAACGTATTTTTGCGATTACTTACTTCTTGTTTGATAGGATCAAACAAGAAGTAAGTAATCGCAAAAAAAAAAAAATATTTTGTAGCGCGTTACCAAACTGTATTCATTAACATTCTTTTACTTCCATTCTTAATTGTTCAATAAGAAATTAAACTATTACTTCGCTTGTTAAATTGAGCTGGTGATCCCGTGAAATACTTATAACTGTGCGTTAACTTTAAATCACCAAACCCTGTTCTCACCTGCAAATGTTCCTCCAGATTCTTCTTCACGCACACATGCAGCGGGGTCTGCCCCGCCCTGTTCAAACACGTCACAGCTGCACCTGCATCCAGCAGCTCCTGTATCGCCTCCAGACTCTCGATCTCCACGGCTGTGTGAAGGGGGGTGTCCATATTGTTCAGGTTGTTGCTCTTCATCGTGTTGAAGTTGCCACCAGCTTTGAGGAGCATCTTTATTACTTCTACTAGGCTGAAAAAGAGGGAGCTGGAATTTATATCTAGGAAAGAGAAGCCTCATTGATTCGTATGGTAAAAGCCAAGTCAGAGGCCCAACAACAACAACCTCTAAATAAGCCTCTCCCATGATTAGAGGATTTGCCGTAATCTCCACGCTTGGCAGGCGGATTGGAGATCGCAGTGATGAAAGACTAACAGAAAACGCTGCTGTCCATTCTCTGGTCTACGGAGGCGCAAGGTGTTCTGCCTCAGACATTAGTCGCCTTATACGACACCCATGAGTGTAATGGGTTGGTTTTATTCTACTCTGCCGGATACCACACGGCTAATTCATCACTTACTTATTTTACAATTTACTGTTTTATGTAGCATGTTTTTGGTGAAACGGAACGCACTCTCAAAACGCGTCGTCGTCCTCAATAACGCCGGTAGTGACGTCAAACTCTATGTGTCAAAAAAACACTTTTAATTGAAAAGTGCCTAAAGTTTCACTAAGATTTTATTATAATTTTGTTATCGCATTTTTTACTTGATTAGAGCACATACAATTAGTAAAATTATTCTATTAAGGGCAAAACATTTGATGTAAATAAGGGTGATTGTGGTAAACGACGTCACATCAAGGCCGCGACAGCTACGGACGTTTCAACTGTCATAGAAAATTGCAGGAGTTTAATATTTTTAAAGTGACAAGCAGTAGTTGGACTTAACTTTTAATACTTTTCTTAGGTTGATGGTACTGTATTTTATTGATTTAAGTGAAGAAAAAATTACGTGCATATTCCATTGACTTTTTCAATTCATATGTACGACTAGCTGACCCGCGCAACTTCGTCTGCGTCACATACGAGAGAGAGAGCTCAACCTTAAAAGATCGACATAATTATAATGTAATGCATGATAATCATGATATTTAAATGTTAAACACATTTTTAGTCATTAGTACCATTTTAGTTTAACAGATGTCGCTACATGTATCATTTGATGATTAGTTCTTCTTGAACATTTTAACACTTCAATACCCGCAATTACAGACACAATTAAAATAACAATGCACCGTGCCTCTGGAGGCACGGCCGGGAGCATACGGGTTAAATTCGTATATCTTCTGATAGAATTAACCGATTACGATGAAACAAAAACTGAGTAATACCTCAAGATACTCGCAATTTTTATGTATAAAAGTTATCTGTGTCGGTTTCGTATAATTTACGTGATGCTTGATCATCGAAACAGACAAACAGATAAACAGAAAAAAAATCCAAAAATGCTGGAAATGAGTTCTGTTGGTTATCCTTTCACACCCTGGCAATTTTCTTTTTAAATATTTTCGATGTACAAAAACGATTTTTCTACAGATTTATTATATGTATATAGATGAAACGATAGATGGACTGTATAAAGGATGATATGGCAAGAAAGTGTCTGATGTTATGACGATGAAAAGAGAAGTGGGTAAGTTAAAAGAAGACATACTGTGCTTACCCCTAATGAATTGGGATAAGATCAAGAAGGATAAGAATGATGATGATAATTGTAGTGTTTGTAATCATAATCATAATTTATTGCTCATTATTCTATGCAATAGATATAATACATTGTCTCATGTACACGAGGGAGGGGATCGCTGTCAATCGGTTAGTCTAACGACAGACACCGTAAGAGTAGGACGTACGCTTGAGCCCTTGCCTGCGTGTAGTAGTGAGCCAGTGATACAGTGATAAGTAGTGATAGTGAACACTACAATAATGATGTACTTTTTAAGTATATCTTGAACATATAAGTTTGCCGTATACCTTTCTCATGAAACTGTAATTACCTTATAACATTTCCAGCATCCAAACGATTCCAACATTTTCCTATGCCTAAAATCGATTACCGTTTTGGGAACATTGAGGTAAACACACACGGGACTTTACTCTCACTAAACAGACGACATGTCCCATTTTTTTTGAACTTCATTCTTATTTTATATCCCAAATTACAATAAAAAATTCTAATAATCACGATTTCCCCAGAGCACCATACATCTTTCCTTAAAGAATCATCTTTGAACAATTATAATGTCTTATGTTCATAGGCGATTTTACGCTACGTTTAACACAGAACTGGGTTTTATAAAGGTGGGGCTACACCCGCGTCTATCGTCACTATAGCAATTCATAAAGGGTGTATAACAAGACACTTAACGAAGCCGAAAGGCACTTATTCTCCCCGTCATTGCGATCATTTTTTTTGTTCTAGACCATACCTGGGATCCTTCTAGTTACGGAGACATTGGGGGTCAATGTTCCAAGTTTTTTTAAATTCACGTCTATATTGTAAGATTTTTATTTTTCTTTAAGCACCTCCACGACCCCCGTACTATTTACCCCGTACTACTAATCCATCCATCAGCACATTGTTTTTAGTGCGTTACATTAAGTCCTACCGTCGTTTCCAAGCAAAAATTGTTGCGTAAAGTTACTCAGTTAGATGTACATAATGGTTAGTTGACGGCTTCGGGTTTTTTCGGATTCATGTAAATTTCAGTACCTACTGTTGCTGTACAAATGGTTTTACGCGCTGAAAAGTAACCATGCTAAATGAGGAGGCTACATTAGCGATTTCGTAATTAATTATTTATAGGTTTATCGTCTTACTGGAACGCTTCATAGTTATTACGTAAATTGAGCAAAAAAAAACACTCTTTGCACTGCTTTTGGGTCTGGCCCCAGCCTTAGAAATTCCACTAAAGCTGGAATAATGTTGTAATTACAAAACGAATGTCTAATTAGGATTTAATTTAAGATAAAGTGGTTCGTTGGTAGAGGTATTCGAATAGCTACTGTAATGGAGGTTAGACGGGTTGAGGAGTATTATTCCTTGAGAAGGTTGAGTTTGAGTTGACCCTGTGAAATCTGGGCTAGGGGCAATAGATCTTTGTTTCAAAGTTTTCTTGAGTTATTGTTATTCTAAGGATGACAGATAGTTCTTAGATTTTTTTTTTATTTGCTAAACATAAGTGTAAAAGGTATAAATATAAAGTTAAGATATCACTATGTTTTGCCGTCAACGGCGTATATTACAAATATTAAAACAAAATCAGTATTTGGATTTTTTGTGACAAGCCCACCACACTATTTTCAACCTTTGCTACTCCTGAAAGCCAGAATCCCTAGTATTAAGATAACTGTGGCACTGTGCACTGTGACTACAGGAGCTAACCGCGAGTTTTATAATGCAAAAAAGCATACCATTCACTCCAATAAACAAAACCAGAAAAATATATGACATTCTTCAGAATATATGCTAGTGCGATAGTGTTTTGAAAACATAATACAACAACACATAAAGTACTTAGTACGGGATAATATCCGTGGTTTTCTTTATTAATAAAGAAACCACGGATATTATCCGTTATTATTATATTATATATCCGTTTATTAAGTGTAGTGAAAAACCGTGAAAGTCTTAAACAGTGCATAATACAACAAATTTTACTTGATAAGAAAATCACGAACTTATCTATAAAAAATATTTTAACGAGTAAAAACCATACTCAAGTACCTACATATGATCATTCTGATTTTTGGCAAATAATTCTACAAGCAACATATTAGCATCATAGTCCAATCAATAGCTTTTTTGTAAATCGCAAAAAACCACTCATTTCGCACTATTCGACCCGCAGTGACTGACGTAACAACCACTTTGTAGTGCAAGCTGATTAGAACTTTATTCTAACAGTATTTCAACCGAAGTTTGAACCACCCCAAATAGAGTTGCTAATTTAGCTTCTGTAATCGCCTTATAGATGCGTGATAACTTCATTTTTGTAAAGATTAAAACTTTGTCTAAAAGTTAACAAAGTTCTTTCGTAACCGTAGCTGTTTAGAACAATGGTAATTGCAATCGCTTTCATTTCGGCACCTTCAACGAAATTAGCATAGGTAGTTATGTTGTTAAAGCTGATTACAATTGTTTCAATATTTCGGTTAATGGGTTTACCTGACGTGAATTCGTAAAAAGATAATATAGGAATTATGTAGAACACGGTGTAAAATTGTTCATCCCCATAGAAAAGGGAGGATCCTCTGACGACGGGTGGAATGTTTGGTGTTGTAGGCAGGTTTTTTATATGGTCTTAAGCCGCGGATAACTATAAAAGCACATTGCAGACTTTGACGTTAGTTCTTCATTTGTTTCATAGATAGCATTATAGCGTTCGTTTGTACTATATTGCTGTAGTACATGCGTCATGTCTGTGAACGGGCGCTGTCAGTTGGGACTGGTCATCTCTTAGCTGCCAAGGTTCATTTTAATTACTTTATTCATAAATTGTTGATCTAATCTTTTACTCTGGACGCTCTTAGTGTGCACGTCTTTCTACATCGTTCTCACATACATGTATAATCTCAAAATTAATGATGTAACCAAGATTTTGTAACAATATTTTGATTTTAAAAGAGTGTCCATGGAGTTTCTTGCCCGTTCTTCTCCATAGAGATCTACGCTAGGGAATGGGCAACTACAGTACTTTCTCAAGTTATTATGCCTTGTGACTGGGACTGTAGCTTTGATTTTCTGTTTTGTATTTTTGACATTCAAAAGTGCCGTAATGGCCTAATTGAAATAAATGCTTTGAGTTTGAGTTTTGAGTTTGTACCATTGTAGTGCCGCTGCAAAGATAAAGTCGGAATTTAGGTAGGAAGTAAGTTCAAACCTAAGAATGTTGTACTTTGAATAAAATATTCATGCGAACTTGTAACTGTAGACAACATAAAAGACGCGATTAAACTGACAGAGGGACCTAACCCGACGACGACAAAGAATCGACAAAACGACATGTTTCTTTTGTTCATCTGTCTTTTTGTCGATTCAATGACAGATGAACAAAAGATTTGTCGATTATTTCTTCGAAGAAACCCGTTTCTACGATGGTAATGCTACGTGGGCTGGAGAAGAGTAGCGAACGATAGACGGCAGTGACACAGCCAGAGGAGGCCTTTGCAAATAGGTACACTGAAATCAGGGACATTCTTTAGAAGTTTTCAATAGTATTTAATTATACAGGGTGTAAACATACCCTTCACGAAACCAGTAACCAAGCATTCTTTACATCAATCAGTCTTAGAAACTCCTCGCAAAAATTATTGCTGGGAAACGATTTTTTTTGGTGTGATATATCACTATTTACGGTAGGACTCAATGTAACGCACTCAAAACATTATGCTGAAAACTTGTATTAAAAAAAAAAAAAAAACTTGTGAAAAAGTTGGATCTTTGACCAGCAATATATCCGTAATTAGAAGGTTCCCAGGTAAATAGTCCATAACAAACAAAAATATCGCAATAACGGGGAGAACCTACCGGGCCTTTTGGCTCGTTAAGGGTACTGTTACACCCTCTATTTATCTAACTAGAAAATAAAAATATTGGTGTTGGTATTTGTAAGGTTATGGTATTTTTATGCGCCATATAACTTTGTAGCCGTCAATGCCGTCAATATCACGATATTAAAGTTAAGCGAGCGATTAACGCAAAAAAATATTTACCTACAGACCCCGTCGAGTTGCCCACCACACATAAAGTTGGAGAACTTCTCACCCTCTACTCCACACCTCGAAAGGTCAACCATAACAAAGAACTAAAATACTCACTGTTTGTCATTGACATCCTGTTCATAATAATACGCGTAGCCAGCCACATCCAGTGGAGTCCGTCCTTCTACGTCCGTGATGTTGGGATCGGCTCCAGCAGCCAGCAGGAGACGGGTGCAGTGCTTCCGAGCGCACGAACTGGCAACGTGGAGGGGCGTCCAGCCGGGTTGGAAGAGCGGCATCTGTGCAGCGTGGGATAGAAGATAAAAGAGGAATTAATGTAATGGTTGGTAGTATAGTGAAGTGCGTTGAAGTGCACGAGCTGGCAACGTGGAGGGACGTCCAGCCGGGTTGGAAGAGCGGCATCTGTGTAGCGTAAGATAGAAGATTAGATGGGAATTAATTTAATGGTTGGTAATAAACAGTGCAGTGCTTCTGAGCGCAGGAGCTGGCAACGTGGAGGAGCGTCCAGCCGGGTTGGAAGAGCGGCATCTGTGTTGCGTGGGATAGAAGATTAGAGAAGCAAAGGCATTTGCTATTTGTGAAAAAAAAACTCTTCGATCCTCAACGTTTTGCTGTTCATAAACGAGGGAAGGAACACATCAAAAGGAAACCAGCATGTCATATAACCATCAAATCGAAGACATGAGACATCTACCAACCCGCACTGGGCCAGCGTAACGGTTTAACTCACTCCAATCTGTAAAGAGGAGACCTGTTTCTAAGCAGAAATATTATACCCTAATAGGCATGACGACAGTATCAAAAAATTGCAAATCTAATTAGTCCGTCAGTTAGAGTATTGAAAAATAATGGACACATTTTTTTGTTTTTGTAAATCAATGAATATTGACAAAAATAAAATGCATCAAAACTCGGGAGTGGAGGGTGGGGGCTCGTGACGTCAGAACTAGCTAAAAATTATACCTAGGCGTAACGTATTGAGAATTTTAAAAGCGGCATATGAAGATATGCCGCTTTTAAAATTAACACGCGTAAACCTGCGTAAACCAAAATTGACGAAGGTCAATTTTGGTTTACGTAACAAAAGAAAAAATATGTGTCCAATATTTTTTGGAAATCTATCTGACGGACTAATTAGTTTTTTTTTTGTCGTCTCGCCTATTATACGAGTACTTACTATTTTATATTGTGTTTAATTTTTGTTCTGATAACAATGTTTTCTTTAGAAGTAGACACTAAAACTTTAGTCACTACACTTTGTAGCACAAGTTGAACCAATTGGTGGGGAATAAAGTGGAATAATCCTAAATACACTTAAAATGTCACTTACGGGATATCTTCCGTGATTATTGATTGACATTTTAAGTATAGTTATGAACCGTGAAAGCTTAAAACAGTGTTTGAATCCTAAATACCTCTTACAAATTCAGACAAATTTAAAACAGTCAGTCACCTACCTCCTTTATATGTTCTGTGACCTATACCTACACACAAATACGTCCCTCATTCAACCATTTTGTTCCTCACACAAATCATCGTAGAACTAACTCAATCTTCATCTAAAGATCCGGGTATTCCGTAATACCCGTGGTTTCATTAGCCGGGACTCGTACACGGGATATTGGGGCACGTTCCCGGGCCATTCATCAAACATCTCGGTAACTAGCCGGTGGTCGCGAACTGGCTTAATACGAAATTATTTTACTGCGAGGGTGAGGACAGGGTGGAATAAGAGGGTAGCGGGAAGACACTACAAGAAATGAGGAGTGTCTGTTCAAGAGGTCCTATTTCAATGATAAACAAATTTTACAAGAAACAAGAAAAATGATTTAGATTGTTTAATGAAATAAAATAATAATTGTTATTATTGTATCCAACGCAGTTATTAGGCTTATTGACATAAATGTAAACTTATGTCTAATAATTTTAATTTGGAAATAGGACTTAATGATCGGAATTAAAAGAAAATAAGTCTTTTTAATCAGAATAAGAATGACCTTTTGATTGGTTACTTTTGGAAATCTGCCTTTTTGATTATAATATATTTCAATTGATAATGAAATCATTTTAATAAAAATAGCGATTTTTCTTTGTATTTTTTTAATACACTCATAAGTTCAAAACAAAAAAATCACACTGAGGAAATACGCAAGCGATGCGCGACGCTATAATGTTCCACAGAGCAGTAAAATTTAACTAAATGTCATATTTTTTTCTTCAAAATATGTCATATACAGAGAAATATGCCGATTTTGGTCGGAATGTCAAAATTTAAGAATTTTTTACTTTGGATATACGTCCTTTTCGATCAGAATTTTATCAAATATGGAGGGGATTTAAGTTGCAGTTTCGGAAAAAATAAATAAAAATTATTTTCTTTCCAAGTGAAATACGACCTTTTGAACCGACACTTCTCAAATATTCCTTTGTTTTTGCCTAAAATTTGAAAAATATGAGTTCGATATAAAATTGCTTTATAACTTTAAGAAAATTAGATTTTAAAATATTGTTCTTGAAGTGAACATTATCAAGTCAACAAAGAGCCTCCGACATGACCAACCTAATGGTCTGACTATATTTTAACGCTCTACGATGATCATCATTATTTGCCTAGCCTTTTCTCAACTACATAATTTTAGGGTCGGCTTCCCGTCTAACTGGATGCAGCTACCAACCATTATTTTACATGGAGCGACTGCCTATCTGACCTCCACAACCCAGTTAGTACTTACTACTTCAAATTAGCAATTCTATTTGTTGTTGTTCAAATCATCATCATCATCAACTGCCTAGCCTTTTCCCAACTTTGTTGGGGTCGGCTTCCAGTATTACCGGATGCAACTGAATACCAGTATTTTACATGGAGCGACTGCCTATCTGACCTCCACAACCCAGTTAGTACCGGGTAATACGGTACCCCTTGCTAAGACTGGTTGTCAGACTTTTTGGGCCTCTGACTACCTAACGACTGTCAAAGATCTACAAATGACAGCCGGGACCAACAGCTTAACGTACTTTCCGAGGCACGGAGGAAACTCGGTATGTAACCCATCCACAGACCAACCTAGGCAAGCACTGCTTAACCTAACGATCGACCCGAGCGGCTGTTATTATTTAGCCACGAGCTCCTCGAGCTTGTTGTTGTTCAAATATCATTTGAAATACTGTTAGAATTAATTTCTAATCAGCTTGATACAAAGTGGTTGTTATCAGTCACTGCGGGCCGAATAGTGCGAAATTAGTGTTTTTTACGATTTACAAAAAATCTATTGATTGGACTAAAAAAATAAATAACATAAGACCTGCTTTAGGTATAGTTAGTTCAGTTAGTCTGCAAAGTTCCATGATCCAATTTGAAGTATTTTATGATTGCCAGCGGTTTAGTGTTCAGTTTAGAGGTAACTTTGGGATTTTTTTCTATCTAGAAAATTTTATGGAATCGTGTTTTCACCAATCATAGAACTTAACATTAATCCTTAACTTTACCATTTATCTATTTCAAAATTAATGCTGCAGTATTTTAGGCGTAACGGAGGATCATGCTAAGCCATTTGAGGTAGTACAGGCTCTTAAGTAGCGATTTGGGAATCAATCATCAGTAATGCGAAAAGCATGGAGAATTTCGAGTGGTAAACCGCGCACGCTAAGCCAATGATCGACACTATGGTCGAATCCTAAGGCTAGGAAAATAAAAACTCGGAAACAGACTTTGGAAATAGGCAGAAGGAATGAACGACTGATATAGTTACAGTGAAAGTGGAAGTCAAGAAGTGAGGTTAAAGCGATTTTTAGTGCCTAATTATCATTTTTGAGTAGGAAGCCGTGTGGTATCCGGCAGAGTAGAATAGAATCAACCCATTACACTCACGGGTGTCATATAAGGCGACTAATGTCTGAGGCAGAACACCTTGCGCCTCCGTAGACCAGAGAATGGGCAGCAGCGTTTTCTGTAAGTCTTTCATCACTGCGATCTCCAATCCACCTGCCAAGCGTGGAGATTACGGCAAATTCCTCCCATCATGGGATGTCCAGCAGTGGACGTTATGGGCTGTTATTGTTGTTGTTGTATGTCTCAATGTAACGCATTCAAAACATTGTGATGATGGATGCACTGAGTAGTACGGGGGTCGTGGAGGTACTTAAAGTAATATTTAAAAAAAAAACTATTTAAATAAAATTGTGATGGTGTTAGTATATATGATACGCTAATCTAAATGACTAATGTAAGCATATTACAGGAGCATCAGGTATCCACTCATATTATACGCATTCACGCCAACGTCCAAAATTAATTTGTTGAATAAAACCATCAGCAAATTGTGCTGCGATACCTATTCGTGTTGCGTGCGTCGAAATTATTCACCTGTGATAAATGTGTGCGATGCATAGTTTATCGATGAAACGTGTTTCACTCAACTACGGTGTGCTTGAAAATACCTATGTATATTTAAATCAAACGAGCATACTTAAGTATAATCAGCCTTTAATGTTCCCACTGCTGGGACACATGCCTCCTCTCTACGAAAGGGAGTGAGCTGTAATCCACCACGTGGGCCCAGTGCGGATTGGTTGTGTCATGTCACATGTCTTCGAATTTTCGGTTCTAGGACATACAGGTTTCCTCACGATGTTTTCCTTCACCTTATTGAGAGCAGTGGTGATGAAATAAATTGACAAAGTAATGCGCCTGCCTAGATTCAAACCCACGACTTACGCTCGTATGTTGGGGCCGCCACCACTGGGCCACCACTGCTCTCCTCTCTGCCCTGATTTTAACAAAATTGTCGACAATTTTAGATCGTTTAAAAACAATGAGCGATGTGGAAGACCAAAAAAATGGTGGATGGACCCGATAGACCGTGTGAAGGATAGTATGCCTAGTGTTGGGTTTATTTCTTACTGGCTTGATTTGAAACGAACCATCTTTCCCGCCTCAACGCGCTCGACCAATCAGACGCGTGGAAATCTACCGCGCTCCGAACGAATGAACGATCGCACCACCTTGAGAGACATCTTGAAGAAAACGCGTGCGTGGCTCCGTAAAATATTAAGAAAACTCTGAAAATTACTTATTATATACTGTGGAAACTGTCTAATCCTCTTGTGCTAAGTGCTGTGAACCTCTGTAAATGGATTCCTGGTCCCGGGACAGCGCAAAGCGGTGAAAAGACGTCGGTAAGTTTCTTCCATATCAAGCCAGCATTTTTTTGTTCATATTCAAAATTAAAGCTATCGAACCACACACCTAGAAAGGTAGTTATTGCTGAAATGACGAGTACTGGAGAAGTGTGGAAGAAGAAGACATGCTAAACCGACCACAAATTAATTCGGATACGGGCAAGAGAATAATGATTATAATGATGTGGCTCACTAGTGATAGCCCCAACTTACGAGTTATTGTTGTTTGCTTGAATCCAAAGTAAAAAATATGGCAAGTTGTGAACGCTTGTCTCGTTATGACATAACGGGTCTGCCACACACTCGACGAGTGGCATGGGAAGTAGCGAGGAAAGGAGGCAGAGACATAGTGTGGCAACATTACTCGTCATGCGGCACGTCATGCTCCACATCGTGCCCATCGCTCCCTATTTTGTCGGTTTTTGTGCGCGAGTCAAAAGACCGGCAATACGAGCGCGAGTGGCTGGCCACATAATCACGCGGTCGCAGTGATGTGATCCACCATCTCCATTGGCGAGGACGACGACGGCGATGTATATTTCTTTTTATGACATTGATATAATTAGCTATACTAAAAATGCATAGCGCGCACGCTGCCACAGTTTCATCGTCCATTGTCCAACAAAGGCAAATGACAAGTGAGGAGCGTCGCGATTAATTGCGCGAGTAGAGCAGTGTGTGGGCAGAGAGGGCAACATCGCGGCAAATTGCGGCAGCGCGAGAAGCATAGCGATCAGCAGCGCAAGGAGCATAGTGTGGCGGTCGCATAATATAGAACAAAAAACTGCTTTTCAATGATCGATTAGCTTTAGAATAGTCCCAAAGTGTGGATTCTTCTCTAAAAATCAAATGTCTCGAAACCAAACATGATTAAAACTTGCCCATCACAATCTAATAGAGTCTGCAATCTTCTGAGTGTTTCTAACTACTCTCTAAATTACATGTTCTACTTATACTCGAGTTAATCTTGTTAGTTTTAGTTTGGTTTTAGTTCAGATACCGGATACGATGTTATTCCCAAGACGGGGGCAAGTTACTGAAACTAAACACTTTGTTTTAATACTAAGAGGTAATTTGTCTTGTCTTCGTCAACACACAAAGAATAATGGTCCAGTTGAGAACCAGCGTCAGGCACTACTACTACTACAATAGCCCATAACGTCCACTGCTGGACATAAGCCTCTCCCATGATGGGAAGAATTTGCCGTAATCTCCACGCTTGGCAGGCGGATTGGAGAACGCAGTGATGAAAGACTAACAGAAAACGCTGCTGCCCATTCTCTGGTCTACGGAGGCGCAAGGTGTTCTGCATCCGACATTAGTTGCCTTATACGACACCCGTGAGTGTAATGGGTTGGTTCTATTCTACTCTGCCGGATACCATACGTCAGGCACTAGTTGACCGGTATTTTGCTGAACTATAGGTGACTGGGCCTATTTGGCGCAGTCGCGGATCACATCTTTTTGTGTTTAGTTTTAAGTTTTTTTTTTTTTTAATAGTAGTGTTGTGTGGGTATCGTATTACCCAGTACCAACTGAGTTGTGGAGGTCAGATAGGCAGTCGCTCCATGTAAAATACTGGTATTCAGCTGCATCCGGTTAGACTGGAAGCCGACCCCAATATAGTTGGGAAAAGGCTAGGCAGATGATAAGAAGCGGGCCGTAATAGACTCTGCTGTAATACTCTGCTTGAGCCCAGGCTCAAGCAGAGTATTACAGTCCACCAACACCCACCAACCAAAAACTCTCCCAGTCTGGCTGAGAGAGTTTTTGGTTCTAGGACATACTCGTTCCCCCCTATGTTTCCTTTCACCACATTTTAAGAGCAGTAGAATGAAATAAATTACATGAAGTAACCCACCTGGGTTCAAAACCCCGAACTTGTTTTTAGTTTTAGGTAGGATCACTTGCAGTTCCACTAGGCCCCCAGCCAGGGCTTACAAACTAGATACAGAGTTAAATGACCATTAGCTAAGGGCACCCCTAGTCCGAGGTTGCGGGAGTATTCGCCGGGGTTGCGGGACTGTTCGAAAGAGATACCGTGGCCCCGGAACACAAAGGGCGATGAAGGAACATGGATGGGTTTTAGTCAGTAAAAGTCTGACACTCCCTCCTGCTCCGCCCAGAGCGGGAGAAGTCATTTGATGATTTCCCATCAGAAAAAGGGCACCCCTAGTGGGGTACGGACCTCGGCTTAGGGCGTCATTGAGGGGAGGGCAGCTAGGGACAGGCAGGATCAAATTGAGTATAAGTCGAGCAAGGCCCAACCCTTGCGTTACGAACTAGAACTCGTAAGTCTAAGAAATTTATATCTCTGGCTACCACAACTCTTGGCCCTTATCATAAACCCTTTTAAAATAAAGTTTCACTTACACTTCCTTTAATATCCCGACAGTTATGATCAATATTGTCCTTCCAGGGCTTCGGCAGCGACATGTCGACCTCGCCCATGTCACAGCGCACGTTCGTCATCTCTTTGATAAGAGGACACAGCTTCCTCACGTCTTCCTCCGTTTCTGAGGACATGCTCTCGGTGCCCACCCTCTCCTGGATATCTAGAAGGTAAAAGATGTGTTTTTTAATAAAAACGAATTTTAAAACAATTGGGATTGCCTGCTGAGGACGAGTTCCTGGGTTCGTGGGCCAGAATCGTCACACAATGAGTGCCTCAAGACGGTCATCGTCACTGAGGCAAGCCCAAGAAACGCTGACGTTACGATTTACTCTCGTTTCTGTCTGATTAGCCCAGAGAAAGCAAAACGCCGAGAGATTTGCAAAATGCCGAGAGATTGAAAAATTCCAACATTGGGACATAAAAAGCTAATAAAAAAATAACAATAGTTCGAACCCAACCTTCAAATTGAAGAATAATCCTGGCCACAAAACATTAGCTTGATTAGAAAAACTCTAGAAAATAAATATTTTTCTGTCAAACGTCATTGTTGACTTGCCGACGAAGTTTTAGAAATAATTTTAGAGCCTTATTTCAATAAGAGATAAAATTAAAGAAATCTTGATAATTTCACAGAAGCCATGGAGATTGCTAGCAAATTTATGGTGTGTATAACTTTTATCAACTTTATCGAAGTTGCGGATTCCAAGAGATAATCTAAACGGCTACAGTAGTCGGGCTTCTATTCGGACCAGTGATATAATGTTTGATTCAGTCTGATTTAGCCAAGCTTAAACAGCTCATGCTGATGTGACAGCGAAGATGGTACCCTATTTCACATTATAATCAACATCATCTTCATTAACCATTTCAGCCAAAAGACAGCCCTCCGAGGACGTCCAGTGTCAAAGTGCTGTATCATCGTTTTTTTTTATTTTATTTAGTATGTGTGCTATCCCACTGCTGGGGCAAAGGCCTCCCCCAGTTCCTTCCATGTGCTCTTTTCTCGTGCACTTCGAACCAACCCTCGCGGTACGCGTCCAAATCGTCCCACCTCTTTCTGGGCCGGCCTCGGCGGCGCAGTTCTTCTTCCGGCAACCATAGCGTGGAGATTTTTGCCCAGCGGTCATCGTGCATGCGACTGGCGTGACCCGCCCAATCCCATTTTAGCCTAGCAGCCTTCATGCCAACGTCCACTATGTCCGTTTTGGAACGCAGCGTGGTGTTTCGAACCCTGTCTTGTGTTTTGATACCCAGAATGCTGCGTTCCATTGCCCTTTGGCAAACTTCAAGGTGGTACTTCTGAGACTCGGTGAGTGACCAGGTCTGGGCACCGTATCATCGTTGGTGAAGTTAAAATTACTGGCCACTTATAGATGAAAACCTTTTTCCTTTCAGGGTCCTGGTGCCACAGATACTATGAAACGTATCAATGAAAATGGAATGGTCGTTGGAACCATCATAGTAAACTGCGAAGGTATGAAAGCATCTTACTACTGTTATAAATGCGAAAGTTGGATGGTTGGATGGATGGATGGATGGATGTATGGATGTGTGTTTGTTACCTTTTCACGATAAAACTACTACAGATTTGGATAAAGTTGGGAAGGCACAGGAAGTTTGTAACTCACAGCACAAACAGAATTTACACTGCAAGCTTTGAGGTTGGACTGACAATGAATTGGTTCACGCTAACGCCAGAGGAATTTTCCGTAATGACAGCAGTGTTTGTGATAAATAAATCATCATCTGCCTAGCCTTTTTCCAACTGTTAGGGTCGGCTTCCAGCCTAACTAGAAGCAGATGAATACCAGTATTTTACATGGAGCGACTGCCTATCTGACCTCCACAACCCAGTTAGCACTGGGTAATACGATAACCCTTGGTAAGACTGGTTGTCAGACTTTTTGGGCCACTGACTACCAGTAACGACTGTATAAGATCTACAAATGATAGCCGGGACCAACGGCATATCGTGCTTTCCGAGGCACGGAGGACACATAATGTTTGTGATGAAACTGGCAAGACTCGATCTCCAACAGACTGGTGGCTCAAGCAGTAGCAATACCTTTACATCACACAAAAAAGGGAATAATTCAACTCTGTAAACAGGTTTTCCTGAGACCACAACCCTGGACAGCTTAACGGCTGCTACTTACTCCAACCACATGAGAAACCTCTCAGCCCACGCATCTAATGCACTTAAGGAAATCGTAAGTAACTGATGCCATAAATTACGTATGAGTGTATGACTCATGCATCTTTTGGAACCAAGTTTTGCGACGTAAGAGCAGTACTAGGTAATCCGACAGAGAACCAGAGTTGTCGACATAGCTCACAGAATAAGTAAGCTGAAGTGGCAATGGGCCGGTTGTAGAACTGACTATTGGGCTAGACGTGTTCTTGAGTGGAGACCGCGAATCGGCGAGAAAGATGAGATGAGAGTTGCCGAGAATCGAGTTAAGTAGAATGCGATGGAAGAGGCCTATGTCCAGCAGTGGACTGTTGTAGGCTATTGATGAGAGCTGTACCGTAATCACAGAATAACGTTCCCGCTGCTGGGACGTAGGTCTCTGTGACAGGTGCTCCCCCTACATCGTTGGTCAAATGCAGATCGGTAGATGTCGGATGTCTTCGATTTTTGGGTTCTGCGACATATTATAGTGGGCTATCAAATCAGTAAGCTTATTCCCATTAACCGACCGCAAATCTAGTCTAAAGTTTGTTACCGAGGATTTTCTAATGGTAAACCTAAAATGAGATCTGAAGGGCCAATTACAAGTAGCAATCTCGCTCGCGTCTATGAAGTCGTCATCGTCCTCAAAGCCGTTTCTCAACTATGTCTGGTTCGGTCTGGAGGTCTATCCTGAGGGCTTGACATGTATCCATCACTTTCATAGCACATTTTTGATTTGTGTAACGACTTTTGTCCTTAGGTTGTCGGTCATCTACGTACCGACTTCGCCCACTGCTGGGTATAGGCCTTTCTTTGCTTGTGCCAAGCTCCATGTTCCTGCATCATTAACATTTCTCTTGTTCAGTCCTTCGTCGCCACTCGGTCACAGCTTTGCTTCACCTGCTATTACCGCGCCTTGCTAGGTGTGCTGCCCAACTCCATTTGAGTTCCATAACACTTGAATTTTCAGTAGCTTATGTTAATCCAAAATATTTTAAACGTTACCGCGAAAGAATGTCACTCTGTCTAGAGTGTGGACCCTTTTTTTTCTGATGGGAAATCTTCAAATGACCCCTCCTGCTCTGGCTGGAGCGGAAAGAAATGTCAGACTTTTACTGACTAAAGCCGATCCATGTTCCTTCTTAGCCCTTTGTGTTCCGGGGCCGGAGTATCTCTGTCAAACAGTCCCGCAGCCCCGGCAGGCATCGGCCCTTGCGGACCCCTTGCTTTTTTGCTGACATCTCTTTGAGGCGCGCATGGAACACGAACTCGCCGTCGACACGGCCTGTCGTCAAAAGACGGACGGATGGCGAGCTAGCCCATTGCTCACCGTCCACAGGCCCGCGCCTACGGTGGCTGTAGTAGCTGTTTAACTACACCATTTTTTAAATATTACAGGATGTGACTGACGAGCTCCGGGTACTCCGGCTGGTCTCCAAAAAAACTGAGGCGGTCGTGGCACCTGATAACGAGTTTCACCTTGTTGTGGTCATGAGAAGACAAAAGAAACTATAGTTGAGGAAGATGTATCGAACAGTTTTTGTTGTCAAAGTATTTTTATTTTGTTCATAAAAGTGCTTATCTTGTTTCGACAATACAAAATGTATTGCTGATTTAGGATATTTTCATAATAAATAATGATTATGTTCATCGAAAATTGTCTTTGAGTTTCCCTAAAGACAACTGCTGTTATAGTCAGCCGTGCGTCGGTGGTAACCCTTTGATCGTAAGGTGACCTAGTGTATTACGAAGTTTAAATACAATTAAAGATCAACTTATGCTAGTTTCCTAAGGTGCGGTCGACTGTACGAAGTATTATAATTATTATCTATGACTATACGTAGCACTTCGATACCCGCAATTACAGACACAATTAAAATAACAATGCACCGGTTGGGGACAATAAATTTAATACAAAAGGTACCTAGCTAGCCTGTTACCCGGGATGTAAGGATTATAACCATACGTCAAAATCGGTTGAGGCGTATGTTATCGTGGAAAAAATAAAGACACAGATACATACCCAAACCCTGAAACGTTTACACTCGTTTTTATTGCAGCCGTATACAGCCGTACCGTACAGGGTGACAGGGAAACTGGACCCATTCCTTGAAACGGATTATACTAAAATTCGAGGTAGAGAGGACTAGCAATAATTTGGATTTTTTGTATTTCGAAAATCGACACAACTCTGTAACCATCCAGTTCTGACCCCTAGTTAACTGGACTTAATTTATTAGTTGTGAACGACCTCTAGTACGAATCGCCGATGGGGCCGAAATGTTGACTCGGAGGAGGCCTATGTCCAGCGGTGGACGTCTTTCGGCTGAAATCATGATGTTGATGACCTCTAGGATAACCCGTTTAAAGAAAAAGGTCGAGTTTTCCTGTCACCTTGTGTAAAAATACTATTTATTTAAATCACCTTCAGGAAAGTCCAAAAGCACAGCAACCTGCCTCGCATTCCCAGCCCATGCAGCCAAGTGCAGCGGAGTTCTGCCAAGTTTGTCGATCCTTAGCTTCTCGGCTCCGAACTTGATCAGCAAACTGAGAGCATCTCCTCCGATGAGCGCAGCGGTGTGGCAGGCGGAGACCAGGCCCAGGCGACATGTTGCGTTGGGACTGGCGCCGGCGTTTAGTAACCTAGTAGAAGCAGGGATTTGTTAAAGAATAGGGCTGATTCCTGACAAAAAAATATGATTCTGTTTACTCTGTCAGGTAGATTATCGAAAAATATTGGATACGTGTTTTTTGTTATAACGAATTAGTAAAAATTGACGAAGATTAGACTCGTCAAAGATAATGAGTGGGGACTTGCGTCGTCACTTTCCGGTAAAAATGTACTAAAATTTTTTGTTTACGTGAAAAACGAAAAAATATGTGTCCAATATTTTTTGAAAATCTATTTGACGGACTAATGAGATTTTTTTTGTCATCTACCCTATTTGGATATGATGTGTGATGAACCCTGATCCCATGAACACCAGTCCTATGTACATAAACTACCAAAATGTCTGGCAGTGGAGGAGGTGAATCATCATACTAGCTCTTATGTAAGATTAACAAAAACTCATGACGTAATTTAGCAGCCAATTAGCATACCTTTGTTACCTAATATCTGCCAAAGCCACCACGACCAACTTTTCATAATATGCAATTGTTCTTACCTATATATAGTAAGGTGATTCTATAGAATACGTTTCAGCCGTGCAAGTACGTAGGAATCGATTCGATTATCTGACAGTCATTCTCGACAAAATGAGTTTATAACAAAGATAAAAAGTCATTTTGTCGAGAATAACTGTCAGGGAGGAGCTCGTGGCTAAATAATGACAGCCGCTCGGGTCAATCGTTAGGTTAAGCCGTGCTTGCCTAGGTTGGTCTGTGGACCGTGACCGCCCATTACATACCGAGTTTCCTCCGTGCCTCGAAAAGCACGTTAAGCCGTTGGTCCCGGCTGTCATTTGTAGATCTTTGACAGTCGTTAGGTAGTCAGAGGCCCGAAAAGTCTGACAACCAGTCTTACCAAGGGGTATCGTATTACCCGGTACTAACTGGGTTGTGGAGGTCAGATAGGCAGTCGCTCCATGTAAAATACTGGTATTCAGCTGCATCCGGTAAAACTGGAAGCCGACCCCAACACAGTTGGGAAAAGGCTAGGCAGATGATGTCGAGAATAACTGTCAGATTTATCGAATCGATTCCTACGTACTTGCACTGCAGCTTTTATAAAATGACGTTGTCTTGGCGGTCACGGGACCTATATTATCGTTTTTTGGTAGTCAATCAACGTTGATGTGGTTTGTGTTTATGTTAGAATAAAGAATCTTCAAAATTTTAATCAAATCAAAATGTTGATATGTTGTTGCCGTTTTGACTGTTGTGGTTTTTGCTAAGTCTTCTAGTGACCGATACAATAAATGGTAGTTGTGATATTTCCCTCTATATTATCGGCTCTCCGACGCGTGAACTTCCGTTCACTAGCGCAGCTCAAAACGAACTGCCGCCCTACCATCGTACGCGCATTAGAGACGACACAACACTTCCCTCTCTTTCACTCACAGACACCACAGTAGTGTTAATATGCTTATAGTCTTAATCACTGCAGATAATGTGCAAACCTTTAACTGTTTGCTGTTGGTTTTATCGTCTAGAGAATACGATTACTTAACATAACATGGGAGAAAACAAATCTTCGCTAGGTGCCCTAGTTTTTGAGATATAAATGTGGCCAAGACTCTCCCCAGATCGGCCACCTATAAACACATATCTTTTGAACCAGTGACCGACAAATTTCGACTAATTAGCGACAATTATTTTGTGTTATCAAAATTAAAATCCCTGATGGTGGCCGAACCAGTGTCAATGACACGACAGTCATACACTTTACACCGTAATTGGTGTTATTAGATGATGCTCGACAATTACGGGCACAGTCATTTTTGAGCGCAATTATGTAGTACCTTGAGTTAATGTAGACAGACATCATTATAGTATAGTTGTACAGTAGCATAAGCAGTAATAGCCGTAAGACCGTTGAACTACCAAGTCATATAGGTCTCAAAATATAACCCAAGACACGCATTTCTGATTTTTAGGATTCATGTGTTTCAACATCTTGCTACACTGTTTTCACATAATATACCACCTCAACATGAATGATGTAACCAAGATTTTGTAACAACATTTTGATTTAAAAGAGTGTCCATGGAGTTTCTTGCCCGTTCTTCTCCATCGAGATCTACGCTAGGGAATGGGCAACTACAGTACTTTCACAGTTTTTATGTCTTGTGACTGGGACTGTAGCTACATTTAATTTTCATCTTTGTTTCGACAATTCAAAAGTGCCTGTAACTGGCTTATTTGAAATAAATGCTTTGATGTGTGCGTATTGAACAATTACCACTTGCTTCGGTGAAAGAAAACATCGTGAGGAAACCAGCATGCCTGAGAGATATTTCTCGACGGCATGTAAAGCTAAGTCACAGAGCCATGAGTGGCATTAAAACTCTGACACCAGGTTAGACACTAACCACAAAATAAAGATGGAAGAAGAAGTAGCATGTTCGATCATTTTGGAGTAAATTGTAGCGCAGAAACTAGGAGTGATTCACTCGTATTTATAAAGTTGCTGAAGTGAGTGTGAGTTTCAAATGTTATGAAATACAGTCATGTGAGTTGCGACCATAATGCATCCACCGACGTGAATGATACATTACTTATGTATTTATAGCCTTCCGTCGGACATGATAATATTTCTTTAGTATTCTTAAATTGTTCTTTTGGTGTACTTTTGCGTGTCCGTTTGCCAGGTAGCAAAGGCCTCCTCCAATCTTCTCCATTCTGGCCTTTCTATGGCCACTCTACCCCATGTTTTGTTCCCACGACTTGTATAATGTCGTCGTCCCAGCTCCTTTGTGGTCTACCTCTCTTTCTCTTTCCATCTCTTGGGTACCATTGCGTGGTTATTTTTCTAACTATACGATACGATACATCACTACAGCATATTATAAAACAAAGTCCCCTGCCACGTCTGTCCCTATGTATGCTTAGATCTTTAAAACGCAACGGATTTTGATGCGGGTTTTTTTTTAATAGATAGAGTGATTCAAGAGAAAGGTTTTAGTATATAATTTGTCAAGCAGGTGAAACCGCGGGCATCAGCTAGTTCATTCATAAACAACAACATGACATCACGTCTAAAATCTCCGAAGGCTAAGGCAGAGATGTACCTGCTAGTACACTAACATTACGCTAGGAATGATTAAGTCCCATGTATTAGGGGGCGAGCCTATTGCCATCAACCGGGCACAAATCCAGACCCTATGGCTGCTACTGAGAAATTCCTGATGGAAAAACCCAATATCACTTTGCCCAACCCGGGAATCGAACACGTTCACGTCACTAGCACCAACGAAGCAGTATAAAATATAAATATTGCTGGACATTACACACAGCGCCATCTAGTGCCACACTAAGCAACGAGGCTTGTGTCGTGGACACCAGATAGTTGATATACTACATAGATACTTTTTGTTTGTAAATACATACTTATTATACATATAAACATCCATGACTCGGAAACAAATGTCCATGCTCATCACACAAACATTTGCTACGACCGGGATTCGAACCCGGGACCCTAAGAACGTAAGGCAGCCTCACTACCGCTGCGCCAATCGGGTCGTCAATCAAGCAGTGGCCTTACTCTGTAACGCTTCATCCGTATTTTAGATATATCCGTCTCTCTCACTCGCACTCATCTGCAGACGTGCGCGAGAGAGACGGATAGATCCAAATATACGGACGAAGCGTTATAGAGTAGGGTCTGTGCTTCATAATATGTTCTGAATAAAGAGAAATGCCTGAATTGAGAGTCTTGAAACTTGGACTACCCACCGTTTTGCTGCAAGGTCTACAATTGCTCTTTAAACCAGGCTCCAATGACTTATTTAACATACAATACACTCACGCACATCAAACATTGTACCTAGTTTAGCAACATGTTAATGAACAAATGTGCCGAATCTAATTATCCGTGTCTGAACTCACAAAACGATATAAATACGTAGGTATCAAGTTTATAAAAAATCATTATCATGGGTTATTTTCATTGCTTTTTTAACAATGATTTCATTATGAGTATGATTCATATGATTATGCGGTACCTTATTGATCTATTCGTCTTTTTTTTTCTTTGGAATAATGTACTGTCAGTCAGCGTCAAAAGTAGAGTATCGCTCTGGTTGTTTACATCTTAATTATTGAGTTAGCGCAATAATCAAGATGTATACTTAAAATCGAAGGAATAGTGAAAATTCTAAGAAAATTATCTCTTGTGGAGTCGCCAGCACAACAAATGATTTTAAATCAAAAAATGTTCACGGTTAAATTCAAAATCAAATGAGAAATTGTCAATTGTTGTTAACAAAATGCGCTGGCGACTTTAGGTAAATGTATCGAATAATTTAATTTTTGAGTGTATAGATGGGAAAAAGTATCAATTCTAATAAAATTTTGATGTTGACCGTACCTATATTGAATAGTATGAATATACTATAGGGTATTAACCCTACGATGATAATTCATCGTAGGGTTAATACCCTACGATGATAATATACTATTCAATATAGGTACTAATAATACGCAATCTAAATGAGTAGATAATTCTACTCATTTAGATTTCGTATCATTAGTACCTATTTCGTAACTGCCACAGTTAAAATCAATGACTATAGAAACATATAATAATATGATATTGATGGCAGAGTAGCCATGTCAATAAAAAACATTGCGAAGTATTGTACTCAGAATTGATTAATGAGTCACCTACGCGTTACTTTAACATTACAAAGATTTACATTATTACATAACATCACGGCTGTAATTTCCGAAAGGTTTACTTAATAATACACCTTTTGCCATTTATGTTTAAGCCCTTCATTTTTGGGACAAGCCCGCCACACTATTCCCAAACCACTGTAACTCCTGAAAGCCAGAATCAACAGTGGCGACCACCAGAAAAGCGCCGAGAGAATGAAGCTCGACGAAGTCCCAGGGAATGAATTTAACTGTCTTGGATCCCGCAACGAAATTAATCAGAAAAGTATAGCGGAGAAGTAGAAAAAGATAACTTTCGCATTTATAATATCGGTAGACCTGTACAGTAGGATGTAACCACACAAATGCTTACTTAAAGCACCCTCCTGTTAATGTCATTCCAGCGCCAAAATAACCATGAAGGCAGTACCGATTTCAAAGAAAAATAAAACACACTCACCTTTCGACCTCTTCAAGATCATGTGTCTCTATAGCCTCCAACAGTTCTGTATTCAGCCTCTGCAGCCGCCTGTCTCCACGTCTCCAGGGTTTGGACATCAAGGCTCCTGATTCCAGGATCGGGGTACTATTGACTGTGGACCCTACTGATGATGGAGTAGTCAGCTGGTCTGGCATCATCAACTTGGGTAGCGGTGGACGATCTGAGGTACTGTGGAGGAATAGGAACAGATGATTAGAATCCTGAGCAGTTCTATGGAGTCTGCTACTTTCTAGAAGTATGATAAAATACTATAGCTAAATCACCGGCCAAACCGCTTTAACTAGGGTCACTGGTATTATGATACGCGTGCGATATGATATTAATTTAGCCACAGGTAGTATGGTAGCGATAAATATCGTTTTCAATGGGGGCTATCGTTTTTGAGCTCACCAGATGGCGCACTGTCGAGTAAGGTCCTGTCAATATTTCTATTTTATATTTTAAAGTACCAATAACTTCATAGAAAAGTTTATTTTATTACGTATAACGACACAGTGTAAGCTTTAGATATATATTTACAATATTCTTCCTAAAATTAGTAAGCATGAAACATTTAAAAATCATTCTACCTCCAAGTACTAACAATATTAGGGTCCTAAGTTGCTACTTAAAATCTTCAAGACATAATTAATCAGGAATGGCTCAATCTAGAACACAATCATGAGTATTAGTATAAATACGTGATAAAAAATCACGCAACGCGCCAACACTGTATGACATCTGACATTTTGGAGGACCTTAGTCTACACAAGCGCCTCTAGCGGCAAATTCACACGCGATAGCCCCCATTGCGAGTTTTTGGTACAAGTGCACATTCAATTGTTTTGCCAGCTTACAACGATTCTACGATATTTTTTTTTTTAGATAACCTTATGTGAACGATAATAAAGCTCATGTTACTACAAAATTGCAGATAAAATAGCAATAAAAGAATAGTTAGGTAGCCAGTTTTCAGTGTTCAGATTATGTCGCACATTTATGTCAATGTATAAATGACTATGATCTCCGTTGCACTATAACAAGCTAAATATCGTTACAAATGAAGAAAGATCTTGAAGAAGTTTAAAATAACTGAAGGAAAAGCAATATATTATGAGTTATTATACAATGAGCAACGTTCATATACCTGTCTTGATACAGCAACAAACTGCGTTCAACAATTATCTATGTGTACTGCGTGAGGATCGTAAATCAAATATGTATCCCTACCATTAACTTTAATCTTTATTTGCCTTATCAAATGATCGAAAAGCTTTTACTGTTATTGGTGGCTTTATATTTGGATATCATCATCATCTGCCTAGCCTTTTCCCAACTATGTTGGGGTCGGCTTCCAGTCTAACCGGATGCAGCTGAATATCAGTATTTTACATGGAGCTACTGCCTATCTGACCTCCAGAACTCAGTACTGGGTAACGAAACCCCTTGGAATGACTGGTTGTCATTTTGGGCCACTGACTACCTGTAACGTCTATCAAAGACCTACAAATGACAGCCGGGACCAACGGCTTAACGTGCTTTCCAAGTCATGGAGGAAACTCGGTATGTGATGTGTGGTGGTGCGGTCAAGCTGTGTGGTATCCGGCAGAGTAGAATAGAACTAACCCATTACACTCACGGGTGTCGTATATGCGACTAATGTCTGTCAGGCAGAACACCTTGCGCCTCCGTAGACCAGAGAATGGGCAGCAGCGTTTTCTGTTAGTCTTTCATCACTGCGATCTCCAATCCGCCTGCCAAGCGTGGAGATTACGGCAAATTCCTTCCATCATGGGAGAGGCTTATGTCCAGCAGTGGACGTTATGGGCTGTTGTTGTTGTTGATGTGTGGTCACTCGTCCACGGACCAACCTATGCAAGCACAGCTTATCCTAAAGTTTGACCCGAGCGACTGTTATATTATTTAGCCACTAAAATTAAATTAAATTTTATTCTTCTAAATGAATATCCCTCTATGTCAATTCCCGCTATTTCGAGTCATGAAACAAATGACATCTGTTTTAAAACGTTTACTCTTGACCTCGAGGTTATGAGATCTATTAAGAAATTCAAGGTCTTGCAGAATCAGACTGGTAAACATTGCATCGAAAATAGTAGTTAGCTAACGAATTATCTTCTAAATGAGATCTACATACACACATCAAAAAAAGTTTGTGATCACTAGCATAAGCTGGTATATTTTTTTAAATGAGAGGTTTTCCTTTTGAGGTTTTAAAAAAAAACTTAGTTTCTAAGAACTCTATAGATGGCGTTGAACTTAGTATGATAGTTGGTGCCAAAGCCAAAACGCTTGAAAAAAATAACATTGTGTCACGTCACATATCTACTCTCGTTGACTGATACTTTCATTTGCTTAACCTTCCGAATATAACCTACATTTCTCGCGCTTTCTTAAAATCAGTTTTTTTAGGTTCCGTTCCTTGCATTATCATACTTACTCCTAGCGCCATTTATCCAGCGACTAGAGAACAGCTAAAAAGAAAATCCCTCATTGAACTTTATCAAGAAAAAAGCCTTCGTTGTGTGTTTTTTTTTAAATAGAAATACCCTGTTTGAAATTAAAAAATAAAACTATTTTTTATCTACACTTCTATACATCTACACTAATGTTATAAAGAGGAAAGATTTGTATTTTTGTGTGTATGTTTGTAATGAATAAACTCAAAAACTGCTGCGTCGATTTCAAAAATTCTTTCACCATTAGAAAGCTACATTCACTCTGAGTAACACAGGCTATATTATATCCCCGTACTACCACGGAAACGGGAATTACGCGGGTTCAACCGCGTGATGTCCGCTAGTTTTTTTTATAAAAACGTAACAAAAAAGATTTCGAATTTTCAAAGTGATCACAAACTTTTTTTGATGTGTGTATTTATTTTGACGTCCCAAATGGCGCATACGGTAGTGAGGCTGCCTTACGTTCTTAGGGTCCCGGGTTCGAATCCCGGTTCGGGCAAATGTTTGTGTGATGAGCATGGACATTTGTTTCCGAGTCATGGATGTTTATATGTATAAAAAGTATGTATTTACAAACAAAAAGTATCTATATATTATATCAATTATCTGGTGTCCACGACACAAGCCTCGTTGCTTAGTGTGGCACTAGATGGCGCTGTGTATTAATGTCCAGCGATATTTATTTATTTAAAATATTTTCATGGAAAATCAAGCAAATTTTACATAAATTGCGCTCTATAATAGAAATAAAGTGAAAATCTTTCTGCTTTATTATTTCTAACCGTTATTAAGAAAAAGTCACATGAAACAGTGGAACGTACGATGACCAATCAGCAAGCTATACATAACTAATTTATGCAGATCTCTCTTAGTACGGGAAATCTATACAAAGCGAGGCCATGTTATACTGGTGAATTATGCTTGTTGTGTCGCCATAATGTACTATCGAGGACACTCCCGCCTGACCACCACTAAGCTTATTTTTGCTTGCACTCACAAAATAGAAACGCTCTGTAGCCCCGCCCCGTTGACTTTGTATAGAAATAATGAATGAAAAGATACCGAATCGGCCGAGCGCTCTCTGACGACGCACGCCAATCGAGAGTTATTGTTATTTTGCGCGCCAAAGTTGAGGCTTTCCTAATAGGCCCAAACTTTAAGGAGGCATGGCTCGGCGCCTCCGCATGATTTAAGCGAAAAAAAATTATAATGGTCAGGCGGAAAAGACCCCGACTGTAAATGAACAGATACCGAGTTAGCCATTTTACACAAAAACATAACGTTACGATGACTGTAATCCCCGAAGAATTAGACATAAATATGTGTAGGTAGGAACCTAATGAATAGTACACCCTCATTTCACCAGTTATTAATTCCCATGTAATAGGGGCGACCCTATTCCCATCAAGCGGGCACAAAACTGGACTCCATAGCTGCTACTGCAAAATCTGCAAAATTCTTGATGGAAAAATCCAATAACACTTTCCCCAACCCGGGAATCGAACCCAGGACTCATGCTCAGCAGTCACGCTTGCGAACACTCGACCAACCAGGATCCTACAATTTTTTTTTTTTTTTATGTGAATAAATGTAGTGCCACACTGAGCAACGAGTCTTGTGTCGTGGACACCAGATATTTGATGTATGTACTACATTCAGGGTGTAAAAGACCTCATCACGAAGCCGTCAACCAAGCATTCTGTACATCAAACTAAGTTACTTTACGCAAAAATTATTACTGGAAAACGACTTTTTTTTTGGGGTGAAAAATCATGTTTTGTGGTAGAACTCAACGTAACGCACTCAAAACATTGTGCTGATGGATGGATTAAATAGTACGGGGGTCGTGGCGGTGTTTAAAATAAAAACTTACATTAAAAACTTGTATTAAAAAAATCCTTAACTATATATTGTCTAATATCTCCGTAACCAGTCGTTTTGTAGCCAGTCGGTTAGCCTCTTTTTGCATTTGTTCTTTGTGAGGCTAAAGATTTGTAGCACCTTATGTGTTTTATTGTATAAATAGCAACCCAAATAGCAAAAGAAACGCCTTGCAAAGATAGTTTTAAGACGAAGATGATGACGCTCCACTGGGTCATATCGTCTTTTCCCTCTGGACAGTGTTGGATTATAAACCAAGAGAGTATACTGTTTCAGTAGAATGTGCAATATAAACAGTTGACGCACTGTCAGGACTTCACTCTCTTTGTATAACTGTTCAGTGGGGTAGCGATACGGTCGAAAAGACGACACTTTCAGTATAGCTCTTTGGGTTCTTTCAATTTCTATTAGGGTAGTTTTTGGAGCTCCATCCCAAGAGGTGATACAGTAGCATATTATAGATTGTGCAAGTGTATAGTACACTAACTTCATAATATTTTTGTCGAGTACATGTCTCAGCGTTTTGAACACATATATTAGTTTTCGTAATCTGTTACTAAGGGTGGTTATGTGATCTTGAAATCTTAGGTTTTTATCGATTTTTATTCCCAGGTATTTCACATTCTCAGCCTTGGTTAGTGGTTCGCAGCTACAACTACGGGTGAATGGGTTTGTGCAAGAGTGAGGTACAATAGTATTAGGTAATGTTTGGGTGGATCCATTGTATTTCATGGAGAACGCTATGTAATTGGTTTTGGTTGTATTTAGGGTCAACTGATTGTCGCGTAACCAGTTAGATACCGTATTAAAGCCTAATTGTGCACGCTCATAGACATCCTCCCACGAGCTCGCGCTGAACAAGAGGGCAGTATCATCAGCAAAGCTAATAATTTTGCCATTGGGGATATTGAGCAAACCCAGATCACTGATATAAATGAGGAATAATGAAGGTCCGAGGACACTACCTTGAGGCGTGCCGTAATAATAATACTTACCTACTCAATACTTTTTGTTTGTAAATACATACTTTTTATACATATCCATGACTCGTAAACAAATGTCCATGCTCATCACACAAACATTTGCTCCTACCGGGGTTCAAACCCGGGGCCCTAAAAACGTAAGGCAGCCTCACTACCGCTGCGCCATTCGGGTCGTAAATATGAGAAGAAACAGCTAATGTAACATACTGGTTACCGGATAGTCCCAGGTTCCGTGGTCTCGGCATCCTAATTCGGAAGTCGCCCCCTTCATTTGGATTGAGGAGGGGATGGGAGGCCTCATCCTCCTGACCCCGCTCTATATCTGTGAAAGAAAGTTCTTGTTATTATCAAAGGTTTAATTCGTTTCTTATTTAGCCTATAAGCCGTGGTATCCAGCAGAGTAGAATAGAACCAACCCATTACACTCACGGGTGTCGTATAAGGCGACTAATGTCTGAGGCAGAACACCTTGCGCCTCCGTAGACCAGAGAATGGGCAGCAGCGTTTTCTGTTAGTCTTTCATCACTGCGGTCTCCAATCCGCCTGCCAGGCGTGGAGATTACTGCAAATTCCTCCCATCATGGGAGAGGCTTATGTCCAGCTGTGGGCGTTATGGGCTGTTGTTGTTGTTGTTGTTAGCCTATAAGGGCCGGACACACAGGGTTTTCACATGCGTCATCTGAACGCTAGGTTAGCCCACCAAATTCATTTTTTCTCACGTTTTTTGCAATTTATCGGTCAGAATCATTGTATGTTGAATAAAATATGATTTGCGGCCGTAACACGTATGTATTTACGAAATTATAATCATTGAAATTGTCAATACAACTCTATAAGTTCATATAATTTCATTGAATGACTTTTTCATGAAATAAGTAGTCATTTAATGGGATTAAACCTTAATAACCACTTTGAGTGAGAGTTCGATGTTACCCGGAAAGTAGATATGTATATGAATGTAACACGTTGAAATATTGCGGTGCACAACTAATTAACATAGTGTTGTTCAAGTTCTAACAACACGTAAGTTATTTTAGGCGGTTTTGATTGTTGATGCCGTTTGCTAGAGAATCGGAAGACGCGTTGTTTCAGCCAATCAAAGAAACAAGCAACGACTATTATTAACGAAATACACACACACACATACACACACACACATTACACACACACACACACATACACACACACACATATATACACACACACATACACACACACACATTATATAGTATAATTATGCAGTCATCTCTCGTCTTGTATGGATGTAGGTATGTATGTATGTAGTTATGAATGTATGTATGTTTGTGAGTTTCTGTATTCCACCATAACTTCTAAACGCCTAAACCGATTTCGATGTACGAATCGTTAGGATTCTTGTGTTACCCTGGTAACAGGCCACAAAAAAAAAATGCATACAGCAATATGGTTATTAAATGAAAGGGCTCATCATAAGAATTTTAAAATAGTTTATGTAACTAAAAAGTGTAAAAAAACAAATAAATAAGAAACCCGACTGCGTAACCCGACCATATGTCCTGTCTCCTGAACTTGTTTTTTTCTTTTCAGTTTTTATTTAAAGTTAATAGTTATATTTTTTACGGAATCGGGTTTTTTTTATTTTTTTATTGTTATTTTTTTGACTCACGTGGTGTTAAGTGACTTTAACGACGATAGGTTAATTTTCTCATAATAAAGTAGATTAATTTCAATATTACGAAGTAGGAACTATCGGATAAAAAAACTCTGGACTTTATTTTTCAGCCTTGGCTATTTTTTTTTCTACCAAATGTTGATTGACAGAGTAATGTAGAACATTAATTCATGGTAAACAATAGAACTGGAACACGAACGATATACAATTTTTAATTACTAACAAAAACTTTTAGAGCGCATTAATGTTCTCTTGGCGTGTGGGCACAATCCAAACCTTCATCTTGTTTTTTCATTAAATTTTCCATAGACTATTTCACAAAATGTTAACCAATCCTGTCCCAACGTTATTAAAAAAAAAAAAAAATAAAAAAAAAAAAAAAAAAAAATATCAACTCGTTAAAGCCATATTTGTTACAGTCGCAAATAATATTTTAATCAACATACACCATGACACTGACTTGCAAATAGCAAAAAATATAACAAAAATTGAATATCAGGGGCAACTCAGTAGTCTATGAATAATACGTATATTTTTTATCTATCACTACACGAACCTCAAGAGGTATAAAAGCATTGATGCTAACAAAATTTGTTTTCTAAAGTACGACCAAACGTGAAAATGTGCTTAAATTACAGCTTCCACGCCTCTACCTACCCCTTTATGAGTTATAGCGCTATAAATAAATTAATTAATTAATTTAATTCAGATATCATAAGATCCAATATAAGTAGCTACATTGATAATTTATCCACGTTCACAAAATTAATTCACAATTGTTAGTAAAAATACAGAACTTACTTATCTATGTTAGTATTTAAACTTAAATGTAAGTTGCTCCAAAACTTATGTAACCGACTGTCTAGTCGGTTACTAAACATCGCCAGAATGCTGTTAGGGCTGGCGCGGTCTCTGCAGCGCAAGGCGGCGAACCGCTTGCGCAAGACGGCATGGAAACCGTCCACGTGTGCATCCGCAAACATCCCTGATGCGCTGCATGCCCGCGGCAACCTCAACAACACCCTAAACGCGTTATTGTATTGGACGCGTAAAGCATTGAACGATCTTTGCGTATAGTTACTCCAGAGATTGCAAGTGTACAGCGATGTACAGTAGGCTCGACAAAAGTGGAACTTTGACTTGAGCTGTACACCGATTGAATCTACTGGAGATCATATTCACTCTTATCGTCAATGCTCTACGCTCCCGTTCAATATCCGGATCATCACATAATGTTATCAAGTGCCCAAGGTATTTAAACATTTTAACCCTTTTGAGAGGTTACCATTAAGTGACACTGTGGGTATATACGATGGACACTTGGTACCAGACTTAAAAACCATAATACTTGCCTTCATGGAACAACGAAGCTATTTTTTTACATTTTTTACTGTCCACTTTCCAATCTATTACATCGGGCATTTTGAGTTTTATTCGTTATTCGTATTAACCGAGTAACATACGGGTATTAACCGGGAAGTATCAGTGTAAAACCGGGTAGTGTCCGGGTATTAACCGCGTAGTGTCTACATTGATATGATTGTTCTATAAAATTGAGTAACCTGAATTTCTGTTGAAAAAGGATATGAAAAATGTCAGATACTTAGTTTCTCGTGAATTTGTCTTGTCTTTGAATAATGTCAACGCATTCTGATATCAACGCATTCTGATGTCAACGCATTCTTGCTACCCCACAGGCGGATAGGTCATTATTAATAAGTTGGGTGCAGAGTATTGCTAGCACAGCATTATTAGCGTTTAAATTGCCCACTGCTGGACCTCAGGCCTCGTTTCTTTAAGAGAGGGGGGAACCATTTGGTCCACCACGCGGTGCCCAGAGCGTTCTGGTATAATGGGCAAGTTTTTGCTCTAAGTCATGCCGATTGATCGCAATAGGCTCGCTCCTATAGCTCACCATACATTGTCATCAAAAATAAACATGTATGCAAAATTTTAGCTCAATCGGTAACCGGGAAGAGCATCAAATTTAACTTCTAAGATTTTTATACATAGTTACAAGTGAAGCTAATAAAAGCATGTTAAAATAAACACCCGATATTTTTTTGCGGTCGCCTTATCTCGCGGTGAAACAAGAGCTAACTATGCGTAAATATTGTTATTTCCTTCCTTGGTTGTAAAATAGATAGATGAAATAATACGGCAGTGTGTGAAGCGGAGTCTGGATTTTTACATACATTTTTAACATACACTTCAATTTTATTTGTAACTAGTTGATGCCTGCGGTTTCGACTGCCCGCAATTTATATACTAAAACCTTTCTCTTGAATCCCTCTATCTATTAAAAAAATCCGCATCAAAATCCGTTGCGTAGTTTTAAAGATCTAAGCGTACATGCATAGTGACAGACGCGGCGGGCGACTTTGTTTTTAACCCCTGACCAAAAAAGAGGGGTGTTATAAGTTCAACGTGTCTGTCTGTGTATCTGTCTGTGGTATCGTAGCTCCCAAACGGATGAACCGATTTTCGTTTTTTTGTGTCATAGATAATTTTATCTCGAGTGTTCTTAGCCATGTTTCATGAAAATCTGTTCAGCCGTTTGAAGATCATCAGCTTTTTTCTAGTTGATGAGGGGATCTGACTAACTTCCTTAGGTCCGATCGATTCGAAATTTGGAACCGTGTTACTTCAATGATATTGAAAGTATATGGTAGGGTAATCATGACCTGATCAGCCGTTTGAAGATCATCAGCTCTTTAATAGTTGATGAGGGCATCTGACTAGCTTCCTTTTATGTCCTATCGATTTTAAATTTGGTACCGTATTAATTTAATGATATTGAAAGTACAGTGTCGACCAAAAGTCGATAGGCAATCTCACAAAGCAATAGCTTGACGTTTAGTTTGACTTACGACCTTCTACTTTCAAGAAAATAGACATTGTCATCTACAAGTAAATGTAGTCCAAAATTTCAACATGGAAATATAAGTCAAGATGGCCTAGTGGTTAGGCGCGTCCACATCTAAGAGTGAATCAGTAAGCCGTGAGTTCAAATCTCACGTTGTTACTTTTAGACTTTTTGTAAGTGTTTACTCGATTGGAAGTAATGGGACAGAAAAATATTCTCGCTTTGTTCACACATTTCATAAAGTTAGAAGAAGGTAGACCATAGAAAAATAAGTCAAGAATTTATATTTCTGTGAGGTAAACCTGAGTTTTATGAATATTTTACTTGATCGAAATGAACGTTGTCGTTTGGTTGTGTTAAATTTGGTTAGTGACGTGTGGTTTAATAGATAGCGGTATTGTTGTTGGTATTTCTCAAAATGCAGGCAAATATTGATATTGAGGCGAGGGCGACTAATATTACCGTGCTGCATAAAAGTGGTCTTAATAGAACACAAATATCTGAAGAAAGCGGACTAATGTGAGTATTATATTTATGAATTATTGTAACAAAGTTTTATTAAAAAATAAAGCCTACTTTGTTATTGTTTATTTATTTGGTGACTTAGGGATTAATACATTGATTTTAAATCCATCATGAGGCATAAAAGATAAATAATTAGTGTTAATTATTGGATTTATAAATGCAGAGTGAAAGATAACTTCAGTATTTTATTATAGCTGCCTAACATCATTTTTTTGTTTTTGTTTTAGAGGAATACTGTGAGTCAGATCAAAAGGCCTTGCTAGTCGACAATAAAGTGGAAAGACGTCGCTTATTATCGATACGCAGCGACGACATAATATATGGTTGGCGAATAAGAAACAAATGGTTTCACACCTACGAGACACTTTGTGGAATTATTTGACACCTCATCGCAAACTGTTCGCCGTGCCCTCCACGCTGGAGGCTTGTATCAAGAAGACCAGCTAAGAAGCCCTTCTTGACAGAAAGAGTTATAGAAGAACGATTACGTTTCGCACGGGATTATTTAGATTTTTACTAGAATACTACCATGAGAAGACTCAAAAAACTGACTTTTTAAATAAAGTCAAAAGGGTAGGCTTCATTTATGGCGCAAGAATCTCTGCTGGTCTGACAAAAAGATAATCCCTAATACAGACTCATGTCGAATTATGGTTAATATGTGGGGATCATGTGGGGATGGATAAGTGCAGCAGGGCCAGGAGAACTGGCTTTTATTCCTCCACGCGCCAACAGTTCTACTGAATTATGTAGAAGTATTAGTGTGTCATACTTCTACATAATTAAGTAGTGTCATGCTACAAAATTAATCCCTAAATGCTTTAGTTTTAATTAGATGTGTAACAAAATATTTAGTGAATATTAACTTATCCGTAATTATATTAATGATCTTAAATTGAGGTTTAGTTTCAATCTTCTTTTCTTCGGGAAAATGAACACTTAAACTATAACCTCAATACGAGTTACATTTATTGTGACGTCACAAAAAAATATATTCATAAAGTCTAAATTATTTAGATTAGTTTTCAATAAACTCTGCTGATTACCGATACCTATAATAAGTGGGTATCAACTATATGTTATATTTGTGTGATTAGAATATCCTTTCCTTGTTACTTAAGTATGTTATTATGAATTGAAAGTAAGTGGGTATACCGTATACAATAAAAAATCTTATGATCGGTTACAAGAGAACTTTTTTACATCTAGGTAGGAATGTGACGTTACAATATCATGAAAGTTTGTTAATTTTATAAATAAATAAAACGAATAAACATTTTTGTTATCATTCACCACGACTTTTTTAATTCCACCTTCCAACACCGAACAGCTAAAATAATAAATAAATAGTTGAATAATAATACTATATTTTTTTTTACTAATATTTAACTTATTCTTATAAAAAATAAATAATGAACCAATAACTAATGTTACCAAGAAACAAAAACCCCAAGTTGTTAACAGGATTCGAACTCGGATCTCTTTGATCGTGAATCCTACTGATTACCCCAACAGCTATCAACACATCGCCGCCCTAGTGCTTGAATGGCCAAACGACCACTGAGCAAATTTTACATGAGACATTTTTTTATAGTTACGTAATGATATAACGAAAAGTTTACCAAAATCTTTTATGAATTTGAAACCTGACTAGTATTTTTTATATTATTGAAATAGTAATATATACATTATAAAGCGTGTAATAAGGGTTGCTATAGTTTGATATAAAAAAGTCTATTTTGGTAAAGTTGGTCGTTTGGCCATTCAAGCACTAGGGCGGCGAATGGTAAATAGATGTGAATTTTAGCTATCCAATGGTAAGAACAGGTCGCTACACAAATAAGGTATGCTGCGTGTAATAAAAGAAACGGAAATATATTCTTATGTTTCGTGGAGTGTGACGCGCGACATGCGATTGGGCGAACTCTGTGGCTGTGGTGTGCGTACTGTATAGAGACCACTTACACATACAGACGCACGGACGCTCGACCGTGCGTTCACAGCAATACAATCCTTAGCGTGCCTCTGCACTTATGAACGCTTACTGTACATGGTAAGATAACCATGACTTGATCAGCCGTTTAAAGATCATCAGCTCTTACTAACTAAACTAACTGAACAATATAAATACCTTCCTAATATTTATACCTACATTAAAATGGACAAAATAAAAGTAAAATTAAAAATTTTAAAACCCCCCGACACAAAAAATAAACTCTAAAAACTAACAAATAAATTTAAAAAAAAATTATCGTCACATATATTATTTAAGTTTAAATACTTTATATTCTTCAAGCGTTGTCGCGTCGGGGGACTGCTAAATGAGAAAAACAGGTGTAGTCGCAGATTGCAAAAAAAAATTTACTCCGAAAAATTCGCTAAATCGACACAACATTTTTGTATCGGGGGGTTTTAAAACATTTATATAATATGTAGTGATGATAGTGATTTTAATTGGTGTCTGTTTATAATTCCAAAATAACAGTTTTTTCGTCAAAAATAATAAAGATTTTGTGTGTTGGCTAGTCTTATCCGGCTAGGCTTATATAATATCTCTGAAACGGCTAGATTTTACCGAGACTTTTACTGGTAGATAGCTGATGTTAGAAGAATTAATTTAAGTTACTTTTATTTTAGAAAAACGATTAGGATTTCGTTGAAATTGTTATCAAAATTCGATTAAAATAAGAACGCTATTTGTAATATGTATTAGTAAATTCAAATTCAAATTCAAATATAGCAATATATATATAAAGCTACTCAAATTACATAAAAGCTTATAAAACAAACTTAAATATACTTTCGTATGTGGCAACGACTCGTATGCCACTAACCCCATATTTTAATATCTTAATTGGCAAAACATAACGCACTATGTATTTATCTAAGATTCTTATGTAAATACAAGTACCTATGTTTGTCGAGCAAACATGACTGATTCACGAAGAGGTACTCGTATTAGAGATATCATAGATTCGTTTATCATTCTAACCCTAGCGTCTAGTAAAACTGACTTTATACCTACTTGGGTTTTTTGTAAATTATGATTTTTTAACACGATTTTACTTGCTTTACCTGTAACTAACGATGTAAAAAAATCTTAGAAGTTAAATTCGACCCACTGCCCGGTTTCCGATTGAGCTGAAATTTTTCTCGTATATTTAGTTGGGATGACAATGCGTGGTGAGTTAAGTGACGTCATTCTAAATCCAATATGGCAGACTCCCACAAATGGCGGACTAGTTATTTTTTTTTTGTACTTTATTTTTATTGTTGACAATGATTTGGCCGAGCCTTACCTGTTTATTAGTACCTACTGCTGATATTATTGTAATAAATTAGGTGTATAATCTAAATATATAAAAGAAGAAACTGACTGACTGACTGACTGACTGACTGACTGACTGACTGACTGACTCATCTATCAACGCACAGCCCAAACTGCTGGGTCTACAGATTCCAAATTTGGCAAGTAGGTTTCTTATGTGGTCTAGGGGTGCACTAAGAAAGGATTTTTCAAAATTCACCCCCTAAGGGGGTTAAACGGGGCTCCAAAGTTTGTATGGGGAAACAAGATTAGTTAGACTATTTTATTCGAAACTTCACAGGAGTGCTCCTATTGATAAATGAGTAGAAACGGGTTTCAGGTTTTTTCAGAACTCAACCCCTAAGAGGGGGAAATGGGGTGGAAAAGTATAAAAATCAATGCACAGCCCAAACCGCTGAGTCTAGAGATTCCAAATTTGGCAAGTAGGTTCCTTATGTGGTCTAGGGGTGCACTAAGAAAGGATTTTTCAAAATTCAACCCCTAAGGGGGTTAAACGGGAATCCAAAGTTTGTATGGGTAAAACAAGATTAGTTAGACTATTTTATTCGAAACTTAACAGGAGTACTCCTATCAATAAATGAGTTAACGTTTGTATTTCAGTTTTTTTTTCAGAATTCAACCCCTAAAGGGGGAAATGGGGTAACAAAGCCTGAAATTCAAAATAGGTATTGTTTTTATGGTGAATTGGGTCGGGTGTATTACAAAAACAACGATTTTAAGATTTAATGTGGCAGACCTGAAATACTACCATTCCCTGTTGGGGTGCGATGGGGTTGAAATGTCTAAAAATCAATATGGGTGTCGCTACCAAGATTATCAGGGGTGCTGATTACGAAAATGGCATTTATTTTGAGATCCAGATGATAATGATTGTGATTACGATGATGATGATTGTGATAAGGATGACGATAATTGTGATGATGATGATTTTGATTACGATGATAATGATTGTGATTACGATGGTGATGATTGTGATAATGATGATTGTGATATCGATGATAATGATTGTGATTACAATGATAATAAGTGTGATAACGATGATGGTGATTGTGATTGTAATGGTGATTGTGACAGTAACGGTGATTGTGATGGTGTCGGTGATTGTGATGGTGATAGCTATGGTTGTGATAACGAGGACGGAGATTGTGATGATGATGATTGTGATTAAGATGATAATGATTGTGATTACGATGATAATGATTGTGATAACGATGATGGTGATTGTGATAGTGATTTTGATGGTGATTGTGATGGTGATTGTGAAAGTAGCAGTGATTGTGATGGTGATAGCGATGGTGATGGTGATTGTGATTGTGATTGTGACAGTGATGGTGATTGTAATAATGATGGTGATTGTAATAATGATGTAGATTATTGATATTACTATGATAATGATTGTGATAACGAGGGTAGTGATTGTGATGGTGATGGTGATTGTGATAGTGATGATGATTGTGATGGTGATGGTGATTGTGATAGTGTTGGTGATTGTGATAATGATGGTGATTGTGATAATGATTGTGGTTGAGATAGTGATGGCGATTGTGATCATGATGATTGTGATTAAGATGATAGTGATTGTGATTACGATGATAATGATTGTGATTACGATTATAATGATTGTGATGACGAGGATGGAGATTGTGATGATGATGATTGTGAATACGATAATAATAGTTGTGATTACGATGATAGTGATTGTGATAATGATGATAGCGATTGTGATTACGATGATAATGATTGTGATAACGATGATGGTGATTGTGATACTGATTTTGATGGTGATTGTGATGGTGATGATGATCGTGATAGTTATTCTGAGAGTGGTGGTGATTGTGATGGTAATTGTGATGGTGATTGTGATGGTGATTGTGATGGTGATTGTGATGGTGATTGTGATGGTGATTGTGATGGTGATTGTGATGGTGATTGTGATGGTGATTGTGATGGTGATTGTGATGGTGATTGTGATGGTGATTGTGATGGTGATTGTGATGGTGATTGTGATGGTGATTGTGATGGTGATTGTGATGGTGATTGTGATGGTGATTGTGATGGTGATTGTGATGGTGATTGTGATGGTGATTGTGATGGTTTTTGTGATGGTGATTGTGATGGTGATTGTGATTGTGATTGTGATTGTGATGGTGATGGTGATTGTGATGGTGATTGTGATTGTGATGGTGATTGGTATGGTGATTGTGATGGTGATTGTGATGGTGATTGTGATGGTGATTGTGATGGTGATGGTGATTGTGGTGGTGATTGTGATGGTGATTGTGGTGGTGATTGTGATGGTGATTGTGATTGTGATGGTGATTGTGATGGTGATGGTGATTGTGATGGTGATTGTGATGGTGATTGTGATGGTTATTGTGTTGGTGATTGTGATGGTGATTGTGATGGTGATTGTGATGGTGATTGGTATGGTGATTGTGATGGTGATTGTGATGGTGATTGTGATGGTGATTGTGATGGTGATTGTGATGGTCATTGTGATGGTGATTGTGATGGTGATTGTGATGGTGATTGTGATGGTGATTGTGATGGTGATTGTGATGGTGATTGTGATGGTGATTGTGATGGTGATTGTGATGGTGATTGTGATGGTGATTGTGATGGTGATTATGATGGTGATTGTGATGTTGATGGTGATTGTGATTTTGATTGTGATAGTGTTGGTGATTGTGATAATGACGGTGATTGTGATAATGATTGTGGTTGAAATAGTGATGGCGATTGTGATCATGATGATTGTGATTAAGATGATAGTAATTGTGATTACGATGATAATGATTGTGATTACGATTATAATGATTGTGATGACGAGGATGGAGATTTTGATGATGATGATTGTGAATACGATGATAATGATTGTGATAACGATGATGGTGATTGTGATACTGATTTTGATGGTGATTGTGATGGTGATGATGATGGTGGTTGTAATAGTGATGGTGATTGTGATAATGATGGTGATTGTGATAATTATTGTGATAATGATGGTGGTTGTGATAGTGATGGTGGTTGTGATAGTAATGGTGATTGAGATAATTATTGTGATAATGATGAAGGTTGTGATAGTGATGGTGGTTGTGATAGTAAAGTAATGGTGACTGTGATGATAATAATAAATTGTGATGATTATGAAATTTGGAACATAGATAGTCTATAACCTGGATTAACATGTAGGACACTATTTATCCCTTTAGTATAATTCAGTGGGACAGTTACCGAACTGCACGCGGGCGAAGCCGCGGGCAACAGCTAGTATCATAATAAATTAACCATATAATTCACTACTTTAAAAGATCTTATGTTAAATATTGTTAGATAATCTAGTGTCCCAATAGTAATTATAAGAAAAATACCACCTGTGATACAGGTTTATCCTAGTACAGGCATCGTACTTTGTTATACCTACATTAATTCTAAGATTTATGTTGTATTGTACCAATTTTAACTTTGAATAAAATTTATTATTATTTATTTTATTTTATTATTATGCATTCCCATGTTAAGCGTATCATATGAAAGGGTTTGCTGAGAAAAATACGAAAAATAAAATGACATCACTCTAAAGCGTGTTTTTTTCAACTAAGTATAAAATTGTTTTAAGTATTATCCAAATTACATTTTACTCCATTATATTACAACTCCTTTTATTACTGAATAAGTGTTTCCTGTAGTAGTTTTAAAGTAATTTTCATTCTGATTCACATAAGGGGAAAAAACGGAAATCAACAAAAAAAGCAATCGAGGTAAATTTGCATCTATATCATAAAAAAATCGCTACATAACTCAATTTTTCGCAAAATTCCCAGCTATTACTTATTTGTATAGCATTACCGAATAAATATGACTATCAGTAACATTAATATAAATAAATATAGCTATCTCTGACTGAATTAGGTCGCTGTACTTGCGACTGGATCATGACATTCGTTTTTATATTAGTTGATAAGATAATACAGCAATCCATTTGTAAGTAGTAAGTACAATCACAGATAAATCCAAATAATATTAACAAATCGTGCAATCATAACATAGTATAGATGTGAAAACTTAACATCACGCCTGATATCCGCGAAGGGTATCACAGAGGTATACAGCAACGAACACCATTATGTAGGTATACACTTCCCAAATTTAAATGCTTATACTACCTCAAATGGCTTAGCATGATCCTCCGTTACGCCTAAAACACGGTAGCACTTAATTTTGAAATAAATATATGGTAAAGTTGACGATTAATGTTAAGTCCTTTATTTGACGAAAACACGATTCCATGAAATTTTCTCGATAGAAAATAATCCCAAAGTTACCTCTAAACTGAACAATAAACCGCTGGCAATCATAAAATACTTCAAATTTGATCATGAAACTTTTTATACTAACTGAACTAACCATAAAGCAGGTCTTATATTATTTATTTTTTTAGTCCAATCAATAGATTTTTGGTAAATCGCAAAAAACCACTAATTTCGCACTATTCGGCCGCAGTGACCGACGTAACAACCACTTTGTAGTGCAAGCTGATTAGAACTTTATTCTAACAGTATTTCAAACGAAGTTTGAACTACCAAATATAGAGTTGCTAATTTGAGGTAGAATAGGCTCTTAAAGGCAGTTTTCGCGGGAAATAACGATTGTAACTTGGAGATAGGATCTTTTTCATAAAAATATGAGTTTCAGAATACTATGTTCGTAACACCATCATCATTCTCTTACCTTTATCCCAATTCATTTGCGGTCGGTGCAGCATGTTGTCTTCCTCCAGACTTCTCTATTTTTCGTCATCTCATCAGACACTTCTTTTCTTGCCATATCATTCTTTACACAGTCCATCTATCGTTTCTTTGGTCTTCCTCTACTCATATACCCATCCACATTCATACTCAAAACTTTCCTCACGACATTTTCCTCATCCCTCCGCATCACATGCCCATACCACGACAACCGATTACCACACAACTTTTCAGTCACCGGCGCCACTTTCAGACTTCCTCCTATATACTCATTTCTTACTTTATCCATTCGAGTTAATCTAAACAGTAGGAGAAAAACACTTTAAAACTTGTTAAGTGTTTACATATTGGTGCTTGTGACTGTACCTGATTTAATTTTTTTATTGTATAGATTTAAGTTTTTTTTTTTACTTTATTTTATTTTTATTTTGTTATTGTGTGCACTTATGGCATGGCATAATATATGCCTAATAAATATTTTTTCTTTCTTTCATTATTTTCTTTACCCAAAGGAGTCTGCCATAAGGTACCAATTACGTTTAAGTCCCATTAAATACGTAAAGAACGAGCCTATTGCAATAATCAGAGCAAAAATCCTGTCCGCTACTGATAAATTCGTGCTGGAAAACGCAATAACACGTTGGACGCCCGGCACGAGAACAGCGAGATCAAATAATATTAACAAATCGTCCCACTATAATAATTATTGTATCTATAAAGTTTGTAAAAACACAGGGTGGACTGTCCAGTCCACCCTGTGTTTGTCCGACACACAAACGGATACAACGTAATCACGTAATCAGAACATCTTTCTAAACCCACGTAGAAATTGTTCATCGATATTTAAGAAAAAATCAGTGGAGGAGCTCATGGCTAAATAATAACAGCCGCTCGGGTCGATGTTTAGGTAAAGCCGTGGTTGCCTAGGTTGGTCTGTGGATGGGTGACCACCCATAACATACCGAGTTTCCTCCGTGCCTCGGAAAGCACATTAAGCCGTTGGTCCCGGCTGTCATTTATAGTAGATCTTTGATAGTCATAACAGGTAGTCAGTGGCCTAAAAAGTCTGACAACCAGTCTTACCAAGGGGTGTCGTATTACCAGTACCAATTCGGTTGTGGAGGTCAGATAGGCAGTCGCTCCATGTAAAATACAGGTATTCAGCTGCATCCGGAAGCCGACCCCAACATAGTTGGGAAAAAGCTAGGCCGATGATGATTTAAGAAATAATCATTCAAATCTGAACACGTGACAGTTTGTGCGTCGATGTGGGATTCCACCCTATATTTTGTTACACACATATGACCAACCCGCATTGGGCCCTCGTAGCGTTATATTTTTATTAATTTACAATGTCCAATAAATAAATCTATGCAATTTATAAAACAATAATTATTACTCTTAAATTAAATTCTGCATTAATATAATAGTATTACCTACTTACTAACTGCAATAAACACCCAGAGTCTTCCTCCTCTCTCCTACTTAATCTATGCTGTGCCTGACAGGGTCCATAATTGTTACTAGGTATGTTTATTTTCCTTCTACCTTTATTATACATTAGATCCCGTTCCCGTGGGAGTACGGGAATAAAATATAGCCTATGTTACTCGTGGATAATGTAGCTTTCGAATGGTGAAATAATTTTTTAAATCGGTCCAGTAGTTTTTGAGCCTATTCATTACAAACAAACAAACAAACAAACAAAGTTTTCCTCTTTATAATATTAGTATAGAAGTATAGATATAGATTATGGTACGCAATAAAGAATTGAGAATTGAGCAGGTTACTCCTCACTACCTCCCACAGAGAGGACTCCTTATCGCAACCCTAGGAATGTTCATCATTCATCATTTCAGCCTAAAGATGTCCACTGCTGGACATAGGCCTCCTCCAAAGGGGGGCTGGGCCTGGGAATGTTATAGCCTGATTATGCCACACTAATGGTAAACCCCACTATGTTATCCATAAAAATCTGATCAGATGTGAATGAACTTATGTGCAAAGATAGACAAGAAATAGTAAGTCGTAATAATCAAACGAAGCACTAAAAATCCGGAATTGTTTGTTAGATAACAAATGTGGTCGCGATAAGATATAAGTTTGTCGTAATTTCTTAAAATATTGAAATGTTATCGACTCGACGCGTCTTTTTTTTTTTATTGATATCATCAAGAAACTTATTTACATTACAATTGACAAAATATACGTTCCAGAAAACCACAGAGGTTTGTTAGGAACGTTGATTCAGCTCATAAAATAGGGTACAATATTTTTTAAGTGATTAATCGGTACGCACATCGTGTTACCAACCTATCTTAGCAGTTCATATTTAGACGGCTTACATAGAGCTATCAAAAATCAACGATCAACTTGCCAAATACCAAAATTTATATAAGGTACAATCAGACCCTTTAATCCAAGCATTCTGTACATCAAACTAAGTAACACAACGCAAAAATTATTGCTGGGAAACGACTTCTTTTGGGTAGTAACATTACGTTTTACGGTAACACTTAATGTAATGCACTAAAAACATTGTTGTGATGGATGAATTGAATATTAAACGGGTCACCTTCAAAACTAGTATTAAAGAAAAAAACTTGTAAAAAGTTAGAACTTTAAACAAATAAATATACATTTTGACCTCTAATATCTCCGTAACTGGAAAATTTGAATAATTCCCTAGTGGGAAATATTCAAATTTTCCAGTTTTTTTTTTAATTTTCCAGTTTTTTTTAACAAGTGTTCTACCACACAGTTCTACGGTAGAACTAGTGGGACTTTTTTTCCTACTAGTCCTACGATTTCAGGTGGCACAATATCGAAGAACTATTGGGAACAAAACGTTCCATAAATTCTACTGTTATGGTCCAGAACAAAAAAATGTTCGCCTATGATATAGAATACAAGTGCATTTCGGCACAGATATTCGGCTTCTCATCATCTGCTTAGCCTTTTCCCAACTATGTTGGGGTTGGCTTCCAGTCTAACCGGATGCAGCTGATTACCTGTATTTTACATGGAGCGACTGCCTATCTGACCTCCACAACCCAGTTAGTACTGGGTAATACGATATCCCTTGGTAAGACTGGTTGTCAGACTTTTTGGGTCACTGACTACCTGTAACGACTGTCAAAGATCTATAAATGACAGCCGGGACCTACGGCTTAACGTGCTTTCCGAGGCATGGAGGAAACCCGGTATGTAATGGGTGGTCACCCATCCACAGACCAACCTAGGCAAGCACGGCTTAACCTAAAGATCGACCCGAGTGGCTGTTATTATTTAGCCACGGGGTCCTAGATATTCGGCTTCTATAAGGCTCTATTTACACCCTTTAGTATAAATTATTCATCTACAAACACGAATGCATGTTAACACAATTTACATTTCTCCAAAATAACCTAACTGCGTTGACACTATTCGGTAAATTCACGAGAACAACACACACTGTTATTTATTTTTAATTTCAATTTAAGACACTGACCGCACAACCAGAACTCAATTTGTATTATTATTTATAAAAACACTGGCACGCGTTCTTATCACATTTTTTTATAAAACAACTTCTATTTTAAATTACATTCTAGAACACATTCAACGCCTATTCTTTTGTTTTTGTTTTTTAAACAAACTTGGTCGTCTTCTTATCACATTTTTTATAAACAACGTTTTTAAAAATTCAATTTAAGCCAGTACACATTGTCTAATATCGCGAGACCGCACTAAACTGGTATAATATAAACTAACAGACTCCGCGTGCTAAGAGTGTCGGCAAACTATTCGAAGGTCAAAGAGTGACGAACGTGACACGTGAATATTGTTTTTAAATTTCGGTGTGAATAGATAGTGGAATCTTCCCCTTGAAATGAATGGGATAATGTGGCCTGAATGAATCTATACAAATAAATGAAATTGAAGTGTATGTTTCTAATTTCAAAACTATAGCTTTCTACTGAATGTATTCACATTTAATTTTTATTTTTGTGTCTGTGTGTTTGTTCCGGCTAATCTCCGAAACAGCTGGACCGATTGACGGGACTTTTACTGGCAGATAGCTGATATTATAAGTCGGAGGTAAGAAATAATTTAGGCTTACATTTATTTTAGAAAAAGGATTATGATTCCGTGCAATAAAATCCAAATTTTGTAACAACAACAGCTTATTCAAATAGGGAAATAATATTTTTATAATAATTTCACGCAGACGAAGTTCCACAATTTTATGGATTTTACTGGAACAGCCATTATTTTGTGGTATTCTCGCTAATCGGTCTGCAATTACCTTGAAAATTACCGTACAGAACACTTGAACGATAAAGTGACTTATCTTCTAAGAATGACCTCATTGGTTTAGTGATCGCAAGCGCGACTGCTGAGCGAGAGGTCCTGGTTTCGATTCTCAGGTCGGGTAGTGTTATTGGGTTTTTCCATCAGGAATTTCTCAGTAGCAGTCACGGAGTCAAGATTTGCGACCAGTTGCTGACAATAGGCTTACCTCCTACAACATGGGATTTAAATATAATTGGCAACATGTGGGTGTACTATCAGTCACGATCGCTCACGTCAGTGTTGTGATAATTACATACGGGGCGTAACAATCTCAGTAAGGCCCATTTTCTATAACTTACTTACGTATAACCGTCAGTGAATATGTTCCGTAGCTATCGCTGTTTCTATTAACAAAGCTAGCTTGAAATAACCTATCCGCGTCAGCTACCTGTCACTTTATTCATAGAAAAATCAGAGAAATAGTCCAAGATCCCTTAAAGAACGACCTTCACCGAGCTGGTTAATGGATGAAAAGAATTTTATATCAAATTTAATATGTCAAAAAATATATTGCAAATTGTTGGGTTGTCTATAAAATTTCAGTCCAGAATACATTAATTTTTTTTTCAACATTTCACTGGTTTAGCTAATAGACAAACCTAACCTAACCTAACATTTGCATACATTTGAAATTTTGAAAAAAAAATTACATTCTGGACTGAAATTTTTTAGACAAGCCATTTGCAATACCTATAGTTTTTGACATAATATTTAATTTAATATAAAATACTTTTCATCCATTAACCAGTTCGGTGAAGGTCGTTCTATAAGGGATCCTAATAAAAGATTTTCTATGACGTTTTGTTTCTAACCGTCCGTAAGCTAAATGTCAAACAGACAGAGATAGCAACCTACCGAAACCGATCAGTAAGTTATTGAAAATAGCCGTAACTGTGTCATCTGTGTCGGTGTAGTACATAAATTACCTAAGACTCGGTAATCTTAGCTAACAATAGAATTACATGAGTACTACTTGATAATCGGTCTGCAATTGCCTTGAAAATGACTGTACAGAATGATATGGAGACTTATTTTCTAAGAATAGATTAATAGCAACATATTATGGCGATCACTGTGTTTCTCAAATATGATGATTTTGACTAGGAGGCAGTTTTGTAGTAGACATGTGAATATATAATAATATATTCACATGTCTACTACAAAACTGCTAATTAACTATATATAGTATCTGATATATATATATATATATTATATATGTATATATATAATATATACTATATATATAATATAATAGATAATATATAACAGATAGAAGCCATCATCTTTTAAATTTCAATTTAAACAAATTTCATTAAATGACGAATATAAATCATAATTTATATAGGTTCTAAACGACGAGCTCCAATTTTGGGTATTTGTGATATAATATAAAATTTCATAGTACAAGAGCAACTACATAGATATTTTTGCTTTGGAGTGTTAATAAAAGCAATTATTTATTTATTATCGGACGCCATGCGGTTTAATCCGCGTAGTTCCCGTTCCCTTGGAAGTACGGGGATAAAGTTACCTATGTTACCTAGGGTGAATGTAGCTGTCTAATACTGAAAGAATTTTTTAAATCGGCGCAGTAGTTTTTAGTTTATTCATTACAAACATACACACAAAAATAAAAATCTTTCCTCTTTATAATATTAGTGTAGAAATGAAAGCTTTCCTAATAACACAATGCCAGCAGCTGTTGCTTCACACTCATAATCCCATATCACTGTACAAGTAAAAATAGCAACCTTTTAGAAATAACTCATCATCTGCCTAGCGTTTTTCCCAACTATGTTGGGCCCGACTTCCAGTGGGATGCGTCTAAATATCCAGTATTTTACATGGAGTGACTGCCTATCAGTCATCTATAACTCAGTTACTAGGTAATATGATACTCCTTAGTAAGACTGATTTATTTTACCGATTTTTATTTAAACTTTTTTGTTATCGGGTAAAACGGGGTGAATGGAGACCAAACTTTGAAATGGATTTTAACGTTGAATTCACATGATATGATAACAACAAGTACTCCATTTTATTAAATGAATTATACTTAATTATTATGATACTTTTATGGCAACATACAATATTAATTCAGCGTTAAAATCCCTTTCAAAGTTATGTCTCCGGTCACCCCTGCATTTCTATTCACACCGTTTTAGGTACCTACCCTTTTTACTTGAGATGCCTTACACAGATTCTTGTTATGGTTAAATTTTGCATTCAGTTAGTGATCATCATGATAATACAATCAATATGAAAAAATACGAATTAAAGGAGCTGACTTCTAAACTGCTCAACCAACTACATCAGCCCATAACGTCCACTGCTGGACATAAGCCTCTCCCATGATAGGAGGAATTTGCCGTAATCTCCACGCTTGGCAGGCGGATTGGAGATCGCAGTGATGAAAGACTAACAGAAAACGCTGCTGCCCATTCTCAAGTCTACGGAGGTGCAAGGTGTTCTGCTTCAGACATTAGTCGTAGTAGTAGTTAGTAGAAACGCTAATCGGCCCAGTAATCACGGAGAAATCGGTGTACTTAAAAAAGATTACGGCTGAATATATACTCCTCTTTTTTTATTCAGTTTAAAATAGCGGCAAATCCGGTTCAAATTAGTCATAATAATATATAGAACATACTCGTAGATAAGCCATACAATGCGATTCTCTAAGAAACATCGCTTAGTCATGTTTAAAAAAAACATATTGTGTGGATTGATCTGACAGTGTAGATAAATCTACCTTATCAATAGACCTATTTTTCCGGCAATTTCTTGGATTAGAATTTATTTATTTGTAAGAATGTAGTTTTACATAGTATTATGTTAATATGATAAGTTGAGAACCTGTGTGTCAATTTTCAACCATCTTCTAAAAAAGGAGGAGGTTATGTATTCGACTACTATCTTGTCTTTTTTCATGTATGTACACCGATTACTCCGAGATTACTGGGCCGATTCACATGATTCTTTTTTAATTGGTAGAGTGAGACCGTGCGATTGACCCATATACATTTTATTCACTTTGCACTTTGTTTACTTCTAGTTACAATGTAAAATAAAACCGCAAATACAAAATAAAAAATCGGGGCAGTCTTTGGGGACTGCCGGTAGAAGTGAAAACAAAAAGTACACAGGCCCCTCCCCAGTCGTAGCACTGGTTGTGCCCTGCGCATGCCTATGTGGTGCTACGCCGTAGTGGATCGCCTACGAGTGCTACGAAGCGTGACCACACGTTACGTCAAGTGACAATGAGTTCAATGTTTTTCCTTCACCCAAAAAGTGTTCAACGCGCCTAAAGAAGTTTTCACTTCAAAAACACATAAAAGTGAAAAATAATCACTCTCGGAAGCCAAAGGCAAAACAATTCAATGAAACAAACGAATAAGTAACGTTATTTTTCACCTGTTTTGTCTCTTTTTTCCATTTATTTAAATAGACCTATGTACCAAACAGACGTAGAGAACTTAGGTATCTTTGCGCTAAGCTAAAACTTATCGTAATTCCTAAAGTTTCCGCCTTGAGTACCCATACGGTATACCGCAGGGTCAACTCGTCGATTCTTGAACTAACAGCACTAACTATAAATCCAATAGTTTATTAATTACTTTAAAGATTAACGATAGAAGCTACGGTCTAGGCTAGTTAAGACAGATCATTTTAATTGTACCTAGTGTGATAAAATAAAAATCAAAATATTTTAACTCACTAGATGGGCACTTACAAAACGTCAAAAAACCGGCCAAGTGCGAGTCGGACTCGCGCACGAAGGGTTCCGTACCAATTATTATGAAAAAATCACGTTTGTTGTATGGGAGCCCCCCTTAAATATAAATTTTATTCTGTTTTTATATTTTGTATTTGTTGTTATAGCGGCAACAGAAATACATCATCTGTGAAAATTTCAACTGTCTAGCTGTCACGGTTCATGAGATACAGCCTGGTGACAGACAGACGGACAGACAGCGAAGTCTTAGTAATAGGGTTCCGTTTTTACCCTTTGGGTACGGAACCCTAAAAAGATGCACGGTCCGGGTTGGTCGTTTCCATGGAGAAGAACCGGCAAGAAACTCCATGGTTACTCTTTTCAAATCATTTGGTAGGTATTACAATATTATTTTGTTACAGCATTAGTATTTAAGTATGGAGGGACAGCGTAGGTCCAACAATAGATCGTTGCTTACTATACAAAAAAAGAAAAACAGAAAAATATTTAACAAATAACAAGCATCTGGGGATCTATAGTATAGATAGGGATACTAAAATATAGCATAGTTTATAGGTACACTTGCAATGTAATCAAATGTTTTCTCTACCGTTGCTCTATGTGTTTAAGTATATACGTAGATAAAGCCCAAGAATAATTTAAGCTAGCTATAAATACAGCTTGGCTGGAAGAAACCACACGAGCAGAAGACTGGAAGCCTACGAAGGACGCCTTAGCCCTAGTAGATCAATATACACAATTATTTTTAGGTCGTTCTGGAACCGAAAGTCATAAACTCGATCATCGAACTCGGAACGATAGGGACTGTTTTTTTTTTTAAATAACAAAAAAAATATATTAAAAATTTGTTTTTTTTATTACGTACTTAATTTTAAAAAAAATATGATTTTTTTAATTGTCGCAATCGTTTTGAGTTCGATGATCAAGTTTATGGCTTTCGGTTAAAAAACTACCTAAAATTAACCGTGTATACAAAAATAGGTACCTACATTATTTAAGAGAAAAAGAAAGCTTGCAATTAATTATAAATGTAAACTATTTACAGACTCAAACAACATTTGCACAAAACAATTATTTGTATAACCGATACGGTCTGCATTTCTGCAACAAGGGTTAAAAAAAGTTTTAATCGCTAAACAAGTATTGCGACGTCATTTATCATTGTGTAAATAACAAATGACTAACAAAAAAATTAATAAGAACAACAAAAACTATGAAAAACTATGTTTCGTTTTGCACCTTAAACAAGTGACAAGTAGCTCAACACATATTTTTGTATCGATGACGGAACGGTCTAGCGGGCACTGTCTCATACTTATCAATACAAAGAATATTTTTTGCCTGATACGTTCAAAACACGGTCATGGTATGGTACAGTGTAGTGGGCAATATCCTTTGTCGCTAGTAGAAAATCACTCTTTGAAGGCCCTGCCATCTGATTTTGTTAAGAAAATGATGGACTTTTGAACGCTGGACAGAAATCACCGGTGAAATGAATCCTGTCCATTGCCGCGTTGTTTTTTATCCATTGGTTGTTGCAAATTGTCCATCAGCCCGCTTAGCATGAACGCCGTAGACACGAAAGAGAATCGACAAATATTTTGTTCATCTGTCATTATTTGTCGATTCAATGACAGAAGAACAAAAGATTTGTCGATTCTCTTTCGTTTCTACGGCGCGGCGTTCATGCTAAGCGGGCAGTTCAAATAATCCATCGTCTGTCTGCTTTTGAAAAATACTAATAAAAAAAACGTACCTTTTACAATAGGCATGGTTACTCATCCAAACACATTTTAAGGCACAGCACAGTCACAGCACTACACTCGATCACAGCACAACGTCTACAGTCGATGATTGTACCTTATCGTTATCAATTTCCTTTTCAAAAATCGGCACGCAGACTAAGAAATGTCATAGAGGCGTTATATCGTCTTATATATCGCTCGTCTTCTTTGCGAGTCTAATATTTTTTTCCTTATTTTTTTCACTTCTTAGTGTTAATGTTCCTTTGAAGGCTGTGACCAAAACTAAAGAAGGAGCAAATTATTGGCAAGTATTTTTGGGTAAAAGAAAAACAAAATTGTAAACCTGCTCTTCGCCCGCTACTCCGTCTTTTTTTTAGCGACAACAGGGCCACTTTTCGGGTCAGGTAACACCAAAATTACATCAAATCAGTCAAGTCGTTTAGGAGGAGAAGAATTACAAACACGCACACTCACACCGGATTTCATAATATATTATTATAAAGATAAAGGTATAACTTAACACACGACATTTACTTACAATATACATTAAAACACTAGTATAATGTAACAAATAAAAGGATTATTAATGGATTTTGCTGTAACGATGGCATAACAAGAAGGAAAAATTAACTAACTGTATCTGTTGTCCTCTTCAGATGACGTCTTATTGACTCTTATATATGCGGGACTGTCCCCTCGACGTCACTGCATACGATTAGAAGAAATACCAAGTCTTAAAATGAAATTATTCAGTAACGTTTTCCTTACCACAACCACAACAGCCCATAACGTCCACTGCTGGACATAAGCCTCTCCCATGATGGGAGGAATTTGCCGTAATCTCCACGCTTGGCAGGCGGATTGGAGATCGCAGTGACGAAAGACTAACAGAAAACGCTGCTGCCCATTCTCTGGTCTACGGAGGTGCAAGGTGTCTGCTTCAGACATTAGTCGCCTTATATGACACCCGTGAGTGTAATGGGTTGGTTCTATTCTACTCTGCCGGATACCACACGGCTAACCTTAATCTAATGTTTATTATTAAATTTTATCCGCGGTTCGCACCTGTCAAGTCGGGAAATTAACTCACGGTAACGTTTTAAATGTAGCCTATAACACTCGACGGTAATGTAGCTTTCCACTAGTGAAAGAATTTTCTGAATCGGATCAGTGATTTCTTAGTTACAACCATACAAACAAATTTTACCTCTTTTTAATGAATCCTAACTAATATTAAGTAAGTTGGTTTGTTACCTTTTCACGCCGAAACTACTAAAAAACAGAAACTCTACTCTCTCTCTCTTCTCTCTCTCTCTCTCTCTTCTCTCTCTCTCTCTCTCTCTCTCTACTAAACTGATCATCCTAAAATTTTGCATATACGTTATCAGGTGTACAGAAACGGACATAACCCGTATCTTTCATCCCAAAAAAGTAATGTTCCCGAGTAATACAACAATAAAACCAAATAGTGATAATAAATAACTAATAATAATAAGAATGACCATCTATCGAAGCTCTCTTTAGGCGGTTGGATCAAGGGCCTGATTCAGAAGGCAGTACTCCTCGATACGGCTCGTTTTGTTAGGAGGTACCTCTCTCTGGACCCTGTTCCCGATACCGGTGGGCTACATTTTTTATATTTTTAAATGTTATTTATATATATATTTTTAAATTAATATTTAAAAATGTAATGAGTTTGTCTAAATAATAATAATAAGTTTATTTATTTTAGTTTATTTAATACTTAGTTTTTAATTAATTATGTAAATATATTTTTCTCAAATTTAGAGAGCATCAAAACTGAATAAAGGAAATTATAATTTAATATATATTTATATATAAATAATATAATAAAAAATAAAAATAATACATATATAAATATTTAATAATTTCTTATGATAATAGATGTCTTTGAATTATGATTGAATTATATTATTACATAGTACAACCCAGATTGATTGCCAAATCCTAAATTAACTTTAGCGAAAAAAAGCGGCAAATGCTAGTATTTGTATAGATAAAGACAAGGTCAAAATCGAGATGGGAGAAAATAGATCTGAAGATTTTTCCATAGGTACTTGAAATTAAAACTTCAAAGGTCCAGATATAGATCTAAAGATTTGTAAGCTTCCATCAATAAATACTTCAATAAATCCAGTGACGCACATGACGACTTTCCCATCGCAGATCAAACCAATTTAGTTTCTAAATATAAATTCCTAATAGCATTCCTTGTTGTCCTGTGGTCACAATTGCAACTGCTGAGCCTGATGTCCCGGGTTCGATTTCCGGGTCGGACAAATTGTTATTGGGTTTTCCCGTCAGCAATTTCTCAGTAGCAGCCACGGAGTCTGGATTTGTGCCCGGTTGATGGCAATAGGCTCGCTCCCTATTACACGGGACGTCAACATAACTGGTGACATGTGGGTGTACTATCAGGTACACTTCCACCTAACCTTTCAAAGTATATACTAATATATACTTTGAAATATACTAATATATATACTAATATTTTTAATAGGAAAGATTTGATTTTTTGTTTGTGTGTGTGTTTGTTACGATTAAAGGCGACTAATGTCTGAGGCAGAACATCTTGCGCCTCCGTAGATCAGAGAATGGGCAGCAGCGTTTTCTGTTAGTCTTTCATCACTGCGATCTCCAATCCGCCTGCCAAGCGTGAAGATTACGGCAAATTTCTCCTATCATGGGAGAGGCTTATGTCCAGCAGTGGACGTTATGGGCTGTTGTTGTTGTTACGATTTAACTCTAAAACTACTCGATTGATTTTAAAAATTCTTTCAGCAATGGATAGCTACATTATCAGCAAGTTACATAGGCTTACTTAGGTATAACTCTGCCTTACCCTTCGTTAATTACAGGTATGATGTTATGTTTTGTTATTCCATGAATGTTATTTTTTAATTTAGTAGACAGCGGGCGCTATTAAACATTGTGTTTGTCACCTCTGACATACCTATACCTTTTTGTATATCGCTCTATTGTCCTCTCATTATACGCGTGACGTAATTAATGCTGCTATCTTTCTCGTAATCACCTTTAATTACCTGCAGTCATCGTACTAATTGACTGCATCATCTGCCTAGCCTTTTCCCAATTATGTTGGGATCGGCTTCCAGTTTTACCGGATGCAGCTGAATACCAGTATTTTACATGGAGCGACTGCCAATCTGACCTCCACAACCCAGTTAGTACCGGGTAATACGATACCCCTTGGTAAGACTGGTTGTCAGACTTTTTGGGCCTCTGACTACCTAACTACTGTCAAAGATCTACAAATGACAGCCGGGACCAACGGCTAAACGTGCTTTCCGAGGCACAGAGGAAACTCGGTATGTAATGGGTCACCCATCCACAGACCAACCTAGGCAAGCACGGCTTAACCTAACGATCGACCCGAGCGGCTTTTATTATTTAGCCACGAGTTCCTCCTACTAATTGACTACAATTATCATAATATCAACCAGTACACATTATTAAAAAGTGAATCAATAAACTTAAATAAAATAATACGTAGGTATACGTACATTTGTGTCAAAACGTTTGAAGACCATATCTTCAAAAAGGTCAGGTGTTTGTACTCGTCAGAACCGGCGTGCGTGACCAGATGATGAGGCAAAAGAAGTGTGTGAGGATCGTAGCAGGTTCGAGGGCCACGTGGTAGCCCCCAGCCACCGTAGGCGCTTGCCGTCCGTCCGTCTTATAACGACAGGCCGTGTCGACGGCGCGTTCGTGTTCCACGCGCGCCTGAAAGAGATGTCAGCAAAAGGAAAGGGTCCGCAAGAGCCGATGCCTGCCGGGACTGCGGGACTGTTCGAAAGAGATAATGCGGCCCCGGAACACAAAATGCTAAGAAGGATCACGGATGGGATTTAGTTAAAGTGCGGGAGAACGAGGCAGTCAATCATGTCCATGTCTTGTCTAAACTATTTATAACTCTACTTGCGGTTAACCTTATCAGCTGATAAGAGCCACCAGATAATAATATTACAAAGGAATTTTAACGTTGTTGTAACGAAAACATTATTGTTTGATATCTTTGCAATGTTCTTAATCTTTGTGGTTTATTTGAATGTAAAGTTAATTTAATATAACTTCCTATGCACATCCGGCGCTGGATTTTTTTTATCAATTAACGTGCAAGTTCACGTTAAGTTCAAGTTATTTATTTCATAACAAAATACATCATTCATCATCATTTCAGCCGAATGACGTCCACTGCTGGACATGGGCCTCTCCCAAAGGGGGGTTTTTGCCATAATCGCCACGCTTGGCAGGCGGGATCGCAACAACAAAATACATTTGTGTCGAAATATTTACTCAGTATAGGTGCACACAATAAGCACATAAACAATTATAATATAAGTATCCTCGTTCCTCAGCCATCATCGAAGTTAGAACGTCTGTTAAATTAAAAATAATAACTTTACAAATATTAATATTCTTATTGATACAGAACATAGTCCCCAGCAGAAAATGCTACTAAATACATACATTTAATGTATTTTGTAGCATTTTTGTTCCTATAATATTTTTTAGGAAGAGGTAATAAGAGGTAATGTGTCCAAATTAAGCCGTGTGGTATCCGGCAGAGTAGAATAGAACCAACCCATTACACTGACGGGTGTCGTGTAAGGCGACTAATGTTGAGGCAGAGCACCTTGCGCCTCCGTAGACTAATAACACTTTGCCCGACCCGGGAATCGAATCCAGGACCTCATGCTCAGCACTCGCAATTGCGACCCCTCGACCAACGATGCAGCCAATGGATAAGTAGCCCATAAATTGGTGTCGATTCTGTTGTGCACAATCTAAACTTAATTTAGGCTATTGCTATCTTTTTCTCTCTAATAAAACGAAAAAGAGACGGACGTAATTTAGAGCTGTCAAATTTAGTTGCAAATAATATTTCCATACAAATGTAGGGTGCACGTAAAAACATGTCGACTAAAAACACGGTGAAGCGCAAGGCATAAACTAGTTTGACATCTCTAACTTTCTTCATAGCTATTGCCATCCTTTTCTCGCACTGCCTTTTAGTAAAAGATAGCAATAGCCTAAATTAAGTTTGTGCTCAACAGAATCGACACCATTATCTACATCCATCGCCCTATCACTCACTCTGGGTGGACTACTGTGCTTTAACAAAAGGTAATAGTGGCCCTCTCATAGAGAGGAGGCCTGTGTCCCAGCAGTGCGAACATTAATAGGCTGATGATGATAATGATGATGTGGCCCTATAGTTAACTATAAGAGCATAAGAGATCTTTGGAGAATTTATTCCGTTTTATTTGTTGTAAAGACAAACATCAGCCTCTCGCCGGTGTGAACTTTGTACTACGGACTGGACGTTACTAAGAGAACTCGATTTATACTCGAATTTCCGAAGATACATGACTGGATTTTGTGTTTCAATAAACACAAAGTACCAAGTTTCGAACCCAGGCTGTATTGCTTTGTGTAAATTACATATTTCATCACCACTGCTCTCAAACCGATGAAGGAAAACATCGTGAGTAAAAGTGAACCAAAAATTCGAAGACATGTGACATCTACCAACCCGCGTTGTGCCCGCGTGGTGGATTATAGGCCATTCCCTCTATAGAGAGGAGGCCGTGTGTTCCAGCAGTGGGAACATTATAGGCTGATTATATTACTTATGCTTAAACACAAATAATAGTAATAGTAGTAACATGTTTTAAAAATCAATATTTCATGTCGGGGTCCTACCTTCGCCGTCTCCTCAGTTTTTAGACTGAGAAGAATAAAGTAACTCCGAAAGGAATGCTGTACGAGCCTTTACCGGGACTCTTAATCTCCCTGCTGTATATGGCAACGATTTTATCTGACAATGAATAGTAGTAACATGTTATACATAAAATCAATATTTCATGTCGGGGTCCTACCTTCGCCGTCTCCTCAGTTTTTAGACCGAGAAGAATAAAGTAACTCCGAAAGGAATGCTGTACGAGCATTTACCGGGACTCTTAATCTCCCTTCTGTATATGGCAACGATTTTATCTGACAATGAATAGTCGTAACATGTTATACATAAAATAAATATTTCATGTCGGGGTCCTACCTTCGCCGTCTCCTCAGTTTTTAGACCGAGAAGAATAAAGTAACTCCGAAAGGAATGCTGTACGAGCCTTTACCGGGACTCTTAATCTCCCTGCTGTATATGGCAACGATTTTATCTGACAATGAATAGTAGTAACATGTTATACATAAAATCAATATTTCATGTCGGGGTCCTACCTTCGCCGTCTCCTCAGTTTTTAGACCGAGAAGAATAAAGTAACTCCGAAAGGAATGCTGTACGAGCATTTACCGGGACTCTTAATCTCCCTTCTGTATATGGCAACGATTTTATCTGACAATGAATAGTCGTAACATGTTATACATAAAATAAATATTTCATGTCGGGGTCCTACCTTCGCCGTCTCCTCAGTTTTTAGACCGAGAAGAATAAAGTAACTCCGAAAGGAATGCTGTACGAACCTTTACCGGGACTCTTAATCTCCCTGCTGTATATGGCAACGATTTTATCTGACAATGAATAGTAGTAACATGTTATACATAAAATCAATATTTCATGTCGGGGTCCTACCTTCGCCGTCTCCTCAGTTTTTAGACCGAGAAGAATAAAGTAACTCCGAAAGGAATGCTGTACGAGCATTTACCGGGACTCTTAATCTCCCTTCTGTATATGGCAACGATTTTATCTGACAATGAATAGTCGTAACATGTTATACATAAAATAAATATTTCATGTCGGGGTCCTACCTTCGCCGTCTCCTCAGTTTTTAGACCGAGAAGAATAAAGTAACTCCGAAAGGAATGCTGTACGAACCTTTACCGGGACTCTTAATCTCCCTGCTGTATATGGCAACGATTTTATCTGACAATGAATAGTAGTAACATGTTATACATAAAATCAATATTTCATGTCGGGGTCCTACCTTCGCCGTCTCCTCAGTTTTTAGACCGAGAAGAATAAAGTAACTCCGAAAGGAATGCTGTACGAGCATTTACCGGGACTCTTAATCTCCCTTCTGTATATGGCAACGATTTTATCTGACAATGAATAGTCGTAACATGTTATACATAAAATAAATATTTCATGTCGGGGTCCTACCTTCGCCGTCTCCTCAGTTTTTAGACCGAGAAGAATAAAGTAACTCCGAAAGGAATGCTGTACGAGCATTAACCGGGACTCCTAATGTCCCTGCTGTATACGGCAAAGATTTCATCTGACAATGAATAGTAGTAACATGTTATACATAAAATAAATATTTCATGTCGGCTTCCTACCTTCGCCGTCTCCTCAGTTTTTAGACCGAGAAGAATAAAAGTAACTCCGAAAAGAATGCTGTACGAGCATTAACCGGGACTCCTATCTCCCTGCTGTATACGGCAAAGATTTTATCTGACAATGCCTAATGCCCGGTTTCACCAACACTAAGTGACATATAAAAATAACTAATCATAAATGCATATTATTTGCCGACGACATCTCGATTATAGTGACATCCAACAAAAAACATAATACCATTCTAGATCATGAGCTTGACATTAATAATACAATTGACAAATTACTGCATTGGCTTGACATTAACCATTTAAAGATAAACTTAGATACATCCGTTTACATTCAATTTAATCAATCAAATAATTATAAAAATCACGTTAAACTCAATATTAATAAAATCAAAGAAGTAACGCAAACTAGATTCTTAGGTGTAATAATACACACATCAAAAGTGTCTAGGGATCAAGCATTTTTATGCGGATTTCTTGAGATTGAGATGTGGCTTTGTAATAAATTTATGATTTTATAAATTTATATGGATCCTTTTTGGTGCATTTCATAATTTGAATCAGGAACTCTCAATCAAATTCGAGTAAAAGATGAAAATAAGCTGTCAATATTTTCCCTATAAAAACATACAACGCATTGAAGACATTATTAGTGCTACTGTTTCCCTACTACTGATTAAAACCAACGTTATTATGGAGCGGCGACGTCATTTAAGCAGGGAAGAAATGCTCAAAGCCGTGGGAATGATAGAAGCTGGTTCCCGGCAACGTACTGTAGCTTTAGCTCTGAATACAAGTCAGAGTGTTATCAGTCGACTTTGGACACGTTACCGAAGCACTGGTACCGTGGCTGAGCGCCATGGAGGACGGTATCGCTGCACCACACGGAGACAAGACCGATACATTCAAATCTTAACTCGAAGAGCTCCAACAATAACCGCCATGATGTTAGCCGTGAGGCTTCATCACTCTTCAGGGAACTTAATTAGCGACCAAACAGTCAGAAACCGCTTGCATGAAGTGAACCTTCATTCCCGAAGACCGCTACGGGTACCACCTATAGCAATGCACAATCGTAGGATTCGATATCAATGGGCTCTTGAACACAGAAATTGGGCAGAAGAACAATGGCGTTTCGTGTGCTTTTCTGATGAGTCTCGTTTTGGTATGAGACCGGATACAAGACGTATACGACACTGGAGAACCCCTGGACGCCAACAGCGATTAAAATCCTGCCAGGAAGTCCATCCTTATAGTGGTGGAACCATCATGGTATGGGCGGGTATTTGGATCGGCGGAAGAACTGAGTTGATTTGGATCAGAGGCAACCTCAACGCTCAAATTTATGCTGAGACGATTGTATCAGACGTCATCGTTCCTCTACAAGTGCAAATCGGTCCCTTATTTCAGTTAATGCATGATAATGCACGACCGCACACCGCAAGAGTTGTAAGACAGACTCTCGCCGCAGCTAACATCAATGTCCTGCCCTGGCCTGCTCAGTCGCCAGACTTGAACCCGATTGAGCATGCATGGGATATGCTACAGAGAAGAGCTCTGCCGAATATGGAGGGTATCCAGTCGCAAGAAGACCTTTTTTTGTTGTTGCAACAAACATGGGCGGCCATTCCACAGCGTGATTTGGATGAACTCATTTTGAGTATGCCAAACCGATGTTCTTGTGTTGTTAGTGTTCGCGGTAGAAACACGGATTATTAATTGTTTAAGTTACCCAATAAAATTTTAAAGAAAACTGTGTTTTCAGTCATTTTTTCGAACTTTAATGTTAGTGGTTCAAATGTCAAAAATCCCTTTATTAGGAAAATGGCAAATTTCTTTATTAATGCAAAGGTGACTTGGTTTATCGTTACTGTGACAAACGAAAACACTTTATTTGATGAATCCTTAAAGAAAATTTTAATTAATATCAATCAGGAGAAAAGTTATTGCAAAAATATATGTTGATCCCTAGATACTTTTGATGTGTGTAGATAAAGATATTAATTGGAAAGAACACATAGATAATGTCAGCACTAAAATCAATAAATTTGTATACGCGCTTAAACAAGTTAAAAATGTAACTGACATAAAAACTGCTGTAATGTCATACCAAGCCTATGTGGAATCGGTACTACGTTATGGGCTTGTAATGTGGGGTAATAGCACCGACTTCCAGAGAGCATTCATCGCTCAAAAAAAGTGCATCAGATCAATTTGTAGACTTAAACCTGACGACTCATGTCAACCAATATTTAACAACATTTACGAAATATGTACGTTTGTAATGAAAAACAAACAATTATTTAGGACTGCAAATGATGTGAATCCTCGAAATAGACGAGATCCCTATAAATTAGTGTTGAATGATTTACCTAGGCTAGCTAAATACAATAATAACTGCCTGGCAATGTGTGTGCGCATTTATAATAAAAACCCGTGGCATTTTAAAATATTAAATACAAAATTATTTAAAACTAAATTTTATAAATGGTTACTTGAATATAGTTTTTATAGCTTAAGAGAATTTATAGATAAAAAATTTTGATGTTCTTAATATTAAGTGTACTGTTCAGTGTTCGATGCCTGCTTACCTTTTTCCCTGTATTCAAAATTTTTGCATGCTTGGTCTTATCCTAGCTAAACATGTTTGTGCCATTTGAATTTGTAACACCTTTGTATACCATGTTTTACGCGAATAAATATACTATTACTATTACTATAACTGAATGCCTAATTGCTGTTTTAACCAATACTTAGTGACACCTAACTGAATGCCTAATTACTGTTTTCACCAACACTTAGTGACACCTAACTGAATGCCTAATGCCCGTGTTCACCAACACTAAGTTAGTGGCATGACGACCAAGATTCGTAGAATGTCTATATCACTAGCTATAGGTATTTCCCCGTTGCTCTATAAAGAATGTCTGTCTTTGTATTCAAAGGAACTAGAGTCTACGGGTCGCGCCATGCTCGGGCTGAAGACTCGATGTCGAGTTATATAGAAAGAGCTTTGTCTATTCTTGCTAGAATAGAGATTGAAGGTCGCATGCTACGCGTGCTGGCGTCAGCTTTAACTCGGCATAAAAATCCTATTTATAATGATGAGTGTGGATGTTTATTACTCTTTCACGCAAAAACTACTGAACGGATTTGGATTCAAACTCAAACTCAAACTCAAAGCATTTATTTCAATTAGACCATTACGGCACTTTTGAAAGTCAAAAATACAAAAAAGAAAATCAAAGCTACAGTCCCAGTCACAAGGCATAATAACTTGAGAAAGTACTGTAGTTGCCCATTCCCTAGCGTAGATCTCTATGGAGAAGAACGGGCAAGAAACTCCATGGACACTCTTTTAAAATCAAAATATTGTTACAAAATCTTGGTTACATCATTAATTTTGAGATTATACATGTATGTAAGAACGATGTAGAAAGACATGCACACTAAGAGCATCCAGAGTAAAAGATTAGATCAAAAATTTATGAATAAAGTAATTAAAATGAACCTTGGCAGCTAAGAGATGACCAGTCCCAACTGACAGCGCCTGTTCACAGACATGACGCATGTACCAGCGTCATTCAACTCAACCATATTGAAGGGAACTAAATGACCCGACACACCCGCCACCATCAGCGAGACATCTAAGTGAGCATGACATTCTCTCAGCTACCAAGGCATATTCAAGTCAATGAAAGATAAATAAATGTAAATGGTGGCTGAACAGTACAAAGTACTCACACATGTGCTATGCAATTATATAATACTAAGAACTGGAATCTATACAATGCAAGTATATTTTTACAATCTTCTGCAGCTTCCACAATACATTAACATGGGAATCAATTCTTCATCTTCTTCTTACGTGATAATGCCCGACCAGTACAAACAATTACGTTTATTACATTATAATTATAATTAACGATTAAATTTTGCACACAGATAGTTTATAACCTGGATTAAAACATAGGTTACTTTTTATCCCAGTAGTAACCTTCGAGCAATAATCATCAAAACATCACGTGGGCGAAGCCGCGGGTAGAAGCTAGAACGAATATAAAAGCGAGTTACAGCTCGAGTTGTTCCCATAGTAGCAAACCGCAATGATGGAGTCAGACTGAAGTTAAATCCTCGGGAGATTTTAGCCTGGTTTAATCTAACTTGCCTTAAGATCTGCTTCTACTAACCACACTTATATATTTTCAATGTTCGCTACAAACGTTCAGTTTGTATTTGAATAACTTTTCAAGTGGTTTTTCAGGCGACCCTTTTGTGGTTAGTGGTGGTATTGTAATTAGGTAGGTACCTATTAGAGGTACCTATAGAGAGCAGTGGTGGCCCAGTGGTGGCGGCCCCGACTTACGAACAGTAAGTCGTGGGTTCGAACCCAGGCAGGCGCATTACTTTGTGTAATTTATTTCATCAACGCTGCTCTCAAAACGGTGAAGGAAAACATCGTGAGGAAACCGGCATGTCCTAGAACCAAACATTCGAAGACATGTGACATCTACCAATCCACACTGGGCCCACGTGGTGGATTTATAGCCTATACCCTCTCTTAGAGAGGAGGCCTGTGTCCCAGCAGTGGGAACATTAATAGGCTGATGATGATGATGAGGTGCCCATTATCACAACCTGGGAAAAGTATTTTCGCAATGGATGTCGGGAGATGGACCATAAAGAAAGTGGCGAGACGACCTGGAGCGTACCGCGAGGGTTGTGAAAAGTGCTCCTAGAGGGAATTGGGACAGATCGTTCCCCACAGTGGAACACTGTAGGCTTATCGTAAGTACAACCATAAGTAAGGTACCTATAATGAGTAAACCTGCAAGCCAAATACGATCTCGTTGAACGTCGTTGACTTTCTCAATGTTAAACAATAAAAATGTATCCAATTTCGACTTAACTATTAAAAAAACCATCAAAATAAGCTCCAGCACACCCACAACGTAAAAAATCCTCTAAAATCGCCCCAGAAGCAACACTAAACAGACTTTCTGATCAAATAGTGTCGGACACTTTAAAATATGTACCGTTTTGCAAGCATGCGACCTCTCACGGCTCTCACCAATGAAACATGTATCAGCCACTCGGTGACACACTTCACGGAATTTTGATCCGAATTTATGGACAAACACAGGCAGAAATCCCTTGAATATTTGATACAAGCGACCCCAGCCTTTTGTCTTGGTACATTTTAAAACAAAGCACCTATTTTTGGAGGCGGAATTTGTTTGGAATTGGGTACAGTTTGTAAAAGTAAATTGGTATATCTTGCTAAGTGGCCTGAAAGGTAAGCTTTGTGAGGAAACCAGCATGTGCAAGATATAGCCTAGTGCCATGACCGTCAGACTGCCAAGTCATAGGTAAGTAACACACGCTGGTCATAGACTTTCGTCTTGAGTCACTGCGGTAAGTTGGACGAGAAGATACCGCGCAACTTCCCGAACGCTACCCATGCCACGCACATCTGATTTTTCGGATTCATGTGCGTAGTGCTGGGTAGCGTTCGGGAAGTTGCGCGGTATCTTCTCGTCCAACTTACCGCAGTGACTCAAGACGAAAGTCTATGACCAGCGTGTGTTGCCAGTAAATACGGGACCGAAACGTGGTCGCTCACAATGGGCCTCATCAGAAGGCATAAAGTCACACAAACGGCAATGGAGAGGGCTATGCTTGGAGTTTCCTTGCGTGATCGAATCAGAAATGAAGACATCTGCAAGAGAACCAAGGTTAGCGACGTAGCCCGAAGAATTGCCAAACTTAAGTGGCAGTGGGCAGGGCACATTGCTCGCAGAACAGATGGCCGTTGGGACCGAAAAGCTCTGGAGAGGCGACCGCGAACCGGAAGACGTTGCGTTGAAAGACCTCCCACTAGGTGGACCGATGACCTGGTGAAGGTTGCAGGAATCCACTGGATGCGAGTCGCACGGGACCCGTCATGTGGCCTCACTTGGGGGAGGCCTATGTCCAGCAGAGAACGTCTTGCGGCTGAAATGATGATGAGTATGATGATGATGTGCGTATTGTATAATTATCATTTGTTTTGGTGAAGGAAAACACCGTGGGGAAACGAAACCAGTATGCCTAAGAGAAATTTTTCGATGGCATATACAGTCCAAGTCAGCGGCCCAAAATAAGCGGCATATAAACTCTTACACAAGGTTATGCACTAACCACACGATAAAGAAATAAACATTCGAAGGCATGAAACATCCACCAACCCGCACTGGGCTCGCCTGGTTGATTAGTTGGTCCACTCCCTGTAAGCAGGCCTGTATCCCATCACTAGGATCATTAAAAGTTAATAAATTATGCTAATGCTTATGCCACTTTTTTTATGAGAGAGTGAGAGCTCTGTTTTTCTCTTGCTGTGGGTAGAAAGGATGTATTTCTACTAAAGCTTGGAAACAAGATTATCTGCTCAGTATCATTATTTCTCATTCATTATTATCTGTGTGCAATGTATGTAACTCTGAGTTGTTTCTACACGATACCGTTTATTAACAATACAAATTACCTTGAGTAAAAACATAAATAAAAATAAAAAAAAGATTATCTGCTCTCCATTGATAAAAATAGTCAACCGCAGTCCATGGACAGTTGCAACGATCGGAGATTAGGATCCAGATGCGTCATTGACTTCAAAGAAAATGAGCATAAAATTATTACATTAAAGAACAACTGGTACCTATTGCAATAACATTGCGCCACATCTCCGATGGTTTAGGCACAGGTGCAGGTAGCAGCACTAAAAAGTAATACAGCACATTCTACTAAAGACGAAGTAACATCAAAATCCTAAATCGCGCAGTTAAAGTTATCTGCGACTTAAGGGCCTAACATGCCTCAAATGGCTTAGCATAATCCTCCGTTACGCCTAAAATGCTAGGTACTATGTGTGACGAAAACACGATTCCATAAACTTTTCTCGATAGAAAAAGAATCCAAAGTTACCTTCAAATCGAACAATAAGCCGCTGGTATTCAAAAAGCCCTTCAAATTAGATCATGAAACTTTGCATACTAACTGAATTAACTATAAAGCAGGTTTTATGTGTTTAATTTTTTAGTCCAATCAATAGATTTTTTGTAAATCGCAAAAAACCACTCATTTCGCACTATTTGACCGCAGTGACTGACGTAACAACCGCTTTGTAGTGCAAACTGATTAGAACTTTATCCTAACAGTATTTCAAACGGAGTTTGAACCACCAGAAATAGAGTTGCTAATTTTTGGTTAGAAGGGCCTTTTTTTTCGGATGGGAAATCATCAAAATCAAAAAAAATCATCAAAGGCGGAGCAGAAGAGAGTGTCAGACTTTTACTGACTAAAACCCATCCATGTTCCTTCATCACCCTTTGTGTTCCAGGGCCACGGTTCCTCTTTTGAACAGTCCCGCAACCCCGGCAGGCGCAACCTCGGCAGGGGGTTAGAAGGGCCTTAAGACTATATAGAAGAACCTGACAACAACTGTCGGGCAGTAGCCCACTAGACATAACACCCGTCTGGTCGGAGGATCCTCCCTTTTCTATGGGGGATGAAGAACTTTACGTGCACCCCGTTCTTCATATCCCCCCTACCCCTTTTTCTTTCTCTTTCTTTCTAAACATTCCCATTACACTCACGGGTGTCGTATAAGGCGACTAATGTCTGAGGCAGAACACCTTGCGCCTCCGTAGACCAGAGAATGGGCAGCAGCGTTTTCTGTTAGTCTTTCATCACTGCGATCTCCAATCCACCTGCCAAGCGTGGAGATTACGGCAAATTCCTCCCATCATGGGAGAGGCTTATGTCCAGCAGTGGACGTTATGGGCTGTTGTTGTTGTTCTTTCTAAATACCTTAATAGTAGGTACACACACTTTTAGCCAGTCATGTTTAATCCCAATGCCTTAAGGAGCGAGATCGTAGGGGGTGTTGGGTACTACAATGTCAAAACATATTGTCCAATGAAACCTACAAAGTCTTCAGTAAATAGGTGCTATAATAATATTGAAAGCTTATTATTGGAAGTTTTAATCAAGTTAGCAGGAGTTGTGTAACACAATCAAAGTTTTTAAGAAAATAAGTTGAAAACACAGGTATTCCATCAACGCTCCTGTTAATCCATCCGAGGTGGCTGATACAGGGGGATCTACGAGTCGATATTGTGGGCGGTCGCGTCGAGAAATACCTGTGACGGTCATCTTCCTTCTACTTGGGGTCATCGCAACACGTTTTCTTGTTCCATTTTCTCCTGTCAGACGTCATGGCATTGTATTGTATGGTATAACGGGCTGGTGTCCGCAACTCCACGTCAAAGCGCGTATTTTGCGTATGGGTGGGAAATTTATTCGATCCACCCTAACTCCCCGAGAAAGGCCAGCAGCGCTTTGGTGTTGCTGACAATCTCGCGGAGAGTACCTGGGTTACCGAAGTACTTTGCCCTGTATGTTGCAACCACTGGGCAGTGCAGAAGCACGTGGGCTGCTGTCTCGTCTTCCTCCATTCAGGCACGGCACAGGGGGCTGTCTGTGACTCCTATGACAAAGAGGTGTTTATTAAAAGAGCCACAGAACATTTAAAGGAGGTTAGAAAGGAAATAGATCCTGATTTGTATCAGAACGCGTGTCGCCGCTTGATTCCCACTCTTTAACTTCACTACAAGCAAGAGACCAATGCCTACGCGGATTACGCACACAAATAAACAACACGCACTTAGATCGTGAGTTTGCTATTGGTTGTCACACTAACGCAGTCCCTGCGTTTGACGTACACTCATACACGCGTAAAAGCTCATGTATGGTGGGCGACTAAAAGGTCGATTGTTGATATCGATAAAATTAATGTAATCTTGCTTCTAACTTTACAAGTATTGTGGACTATGCGGACTTCTGTAATGCATGCTGTGAACATTATTCATGCGAATATAATAATAATATTCCACAACTATCACACAACGCCATCTAGTCCCAAGCTAAGCAGAGCTTGTGTTATGGGTACTAGACAACTGATAAACATACTTATATAACTTATATTTCTAAATACTTCTAAATACATACAATATTATAGATAAATAACACCAATATAAAAACAAATAAAAAATACGTAACTGAATTTTAAAACCAATTTTATTATAAACATTAGGATTTAACATGGAATATTTACCGTGTTTATTGTTTGTTCATTAGAGAAAGTCGGTTGCCTCTCAACCTTACATTTCCGGTGCTTATCACCAGTTCAAAAAGAAAAAGATTACACTAGTTTACTTACACGATTTTTGTCCTTGAAATGAAATATATACGGTTACGTTACTTATGGTATCTACATTTCGGAAGAAATATAAATCACATATTAAATCATAATTATGTTAGTTTCAACATTGAAAAATTACATAAAACTTATAGTACTAATACAAAAAATATACAAAAACCTCACTCAAAATCTAGGTATATTAACAATCGGTCGGAATAAATAATATTATTTTAGTTATTAAGTGTACTATTGATAATAATCCATTGTATCATAGTAATTTTCGACATTGTTTACAAATTGGCACAGCACTATCGATGTGCCTAGAGTTCGTGGAATTACACCTTTGGTTCGGCACTCGGGACTCTCGCAGTGAACGTAATACATTGCGCGATCGCTCACGTAATGCAAAATGTATAGTCCATCTATTGCAAGCAATGTATTACTATTCGTCTGCTTGCGATTATTTCGTTTTTGTCTACAAACTTCATAATGCTAATGTTATAATTACAAATATCACAAGTATTTTAATGTTTTTGGACTTACCGGTGGAAAGAAATCCCTTCTCGTGCTACACTACACACCTGGCTTCTTTTCCGACACGTTATAATAGCGCAAGACGGCATAATTTAATATTTTTGCAGAGCTTACGTACGCTGTCAAAACAAGAGAGCGATTGCTGGCCGGTAAATTAAATTTCAGTTGATATTGAGCATTTGCTCATAACCGCGGCGCGCGTGCCCCGCCCACAAGGCCTTTCTAACCTCCTTTATATGTTCTGTGAAAAGAGCCGTGTCCAGTAATGGCAGCTGTAACTGCGCGCAGCTGCGGTTTGGTCAACCGAAGCGTGCGTTTGAAAGAAAGAAAAAGCATTTATTAGCCCGCACAGGACAAAACACAAATTAAAATGGTATTAACAGTACAACTAATAAAATAAAAAAATTAAACAAAGAGAAAAATTAAAATAAAAACATGAAATGAAATTGATCCTGTACGAGGCCAAAAGGCCCCTATCTCAGCATGGTGCTGTAACATTAAAAAAAACGTCACAGCGCTGGTACCTATTCTGATAGGGCCCAGAGTGCTGTCACGGTCAGACACGGATAAAATAATAAATACATAAAGTGTAAACGAAAAAAAAAATACAAATATGGGTAGAATAAATAGAGAAAATAATAATTACATCTACACCCCACGTAACCACTACTTTGTGTTGACTTTCACAGGTAACATTGACGAACAGAGACGCGGGCGCAGACATCATATTAATATATGGTAGGTATGGTATGGTGGTGTGGTGGTTGGTGGTGGTATGGTATGGTTTGGTGAGGTGGCCGTCGATAGTAGGAAGTGTTTCCTTCGCCTACCTGCACTCGCCATGGTCTAGCCATAGCTTGTGGTGTAAAGTCGTCACGGCATCATTCACTCCTTTCTCTTTCATATATCATTCCTCACACAACCCATCCAACTTTTCTTTGGCCTCTTCATCCATCAACATTGAGCTCGATTCCCGACACGGACAAAGGGATATTGGGATTTTTTTATCACAAACTCAGTAGCAGCCACGGAGTTTTGATTTGAGGCCGGTTGATGGCAATAGGTTCACCCCCTTTTACATGGGACTTAAAACATAACTGACGAAATGTGGGTGTACTATTAAGTACACCTCTGCTTAACCCTTGGATTACAGGTGTGATGTAATGTTATGTGACGCATTTTTCCCTCTCTAATAAATAGAGAGTTTTTTTAGAGTCCGTACCCAAAGGGTAAAAACGGGACCCTATTACTAGGACTCTACTGTCCGTCTGCATATATATATCAAGTAACACATCAAAGCAGTATATCGGCCGACTTACAGCATTTCTGTATCGTTTTCGCATTTTGAATTAGTTCTATGATAGCATTACAAACGTTTATACGGCTACTGTAATGCTTATTTGGGCACAAATTATACGGCTTTAGATCATAAATAAGTTCACAATTAGTTGTTTAATTGCATTACAGGCGCATTACATTAGCATTAGTGTGACCAAATAAGTTGCGAATCGCATTATAGAAACATTATTACGGACAATGAAGTTGCTAATCGCATTACAGAAACATTATATTAGCAATATTATTGATAATGAAGATGTTAATTGCATTACAAAAGCATTAGACTAGCATGAGATTGTTCTAAAAGAATGATTGAGGCTATCTAAGTGTTCACAGTTAAAAACTTAAATAAACCCTACATCATTGCAAAAACATCTCTAATACTACGGTACAAATGTTATAATACAATTAACTATGTCAAGCAATATATTATGGACGAAGACGGTCAAAACTGAGTGAATGACACCATATTTGTTTGCATCAAAACAAATTTATAATCCTGGATACGTTTTTGACTCTTTTATGCCTGTAAATATTATTCGCAATGTAGTTTACTGTAAATGTCTATATAAGTTTCATTGAAATTTTTCACGCGCCTTCGTTATTTTGTGGTTTTCATATAAAATGTGACATAAAAATATGTGTGAAATGCCCAAAACAATTGTGTATTCCTAGTATAGAACGAATTTTGCATAATTAACATAATAGTATTGGTTGAGCAGTATTAAATAAAGTTATATTATTATGATATAGGTCTATTGCTTATAAAAATAGATCCAAATGATAATATTTTTTGGTTATAAAATATTTACAAAATGGTGTCGATCTATAGCAGCCAGGTGAGCCCTTAAAAAGGCTAATTAATGCCACCGGTAGTATCAATACTCACACGTGAACAATTATTAAGCAAGAGGCCAGAGAAAAGACTTTTGATGTGCCACTGTAATACCATTGTCTATAAAGTAGCTCTATATGGGTTCACCGGTATACCAGTAGACTTGAATTATCCATAATGGAGAAAGGCGAACGGCAGGTTTCGTACCGCAAACTTCGTTTGTTGTTTTGTTATAGAATTTGTACCACTTATTAACGCAAATAAGCCTTTTATTTTCATGTAAGTGTACTATTTTTAGAACTTCGGATTGATTAATAATATCAATAAAAAGATGCTAACAATTAAACGTAATGAAATCGTAAACTAAACGCGGCTGTCTGTGTTTTTCAATGTTGCCATAAGTAATATAACACAAAAATCTAAATGTTTAATAATTATTTAAACAGAAATAACATTAAATATAATTATACACTTACATACACATAAGAAAGCATAATTTTTGCATACAATCTTAATAGATAACGATTTAATGATAGGAATGATTTTCGTCACCAATATTTTTTTTTGTTCTTATGGCAATTATTTATTGACAGGTAAAGAAAATCCGTCTTTCACTTCACTTCAGATCTTTGCTGTTGTTTTGGATTGTAGTTTGTGACTGCATCTGAGCAATTCAGCGGATTGTCTGGCCCTATTTACGTTGAGTTAAGCTCCTGCTATAAAAATAGCGAAAACTATACTAGAACATTTACTTTATCACTAAAACAATGTTTAGGCAGCTCTGCGTACCAAAGTACATTAGTACACTGGTGCATTATCTTAAAAAATAAGACTGGTTATAACTTTTACGTCCCAAGTTCTAAAAATCTAAGAATTTAAAAAGAGCTTTTCTATCATAATAACTACCAATTAAAACAAAAAATATCTCAAAACACGACATTTTATTAGCGGTACGAGATTCCCATACAAGCCTGCCATTCGCCTTTAAAAAAAAAAATGAAATGATATAGGCATGGTTAGACCCCGGACGACCGTAGTTCAAAATCAAGAAAAATTAAAATAAAAAAATCCACCCTAAAAATGGCTGTTGTTTTGTTGATCATATAATTATGTGCTTTTCCCCAATATGGCCGACAAATAGTTTTACGAATACAGTGAAATGAATGTATATACAGCTTTACGCATTACAATAACTCACGTGTATTTGATTAAATACCTGATAGCTGTACAACAGAACTCAGTTGAACTCTATAAATGCAAGCATTACATTGATTCACGTTGATGCTGTTCAGCGGTACTAGGCTTTTACTTACCCCTTAATAGTGCTATTACACAATAAAGGGCACTAAAAACAGTTCAAAGCTGTATAACGGATTTAAGGTGCATTATAATGGTACAAGTTTATGCTATTAAGCGGCAATAGGCATTATCGTACTACTTAAAAATGCTATTGTAGATCCAAACGCACTAAAAACAGCTGAAAGCTATACAGCTGCCTTGTGGTTTGCTGCACTCAAACTAAAGGCTTTACAAAAGCATTTTAATATGCCGTTATGCAACCGTTATGCATCGTAAAGCATCATAATGGTTTTGAAATACCAATATAAAGCGTCAAGATGCTCGGTGAACTCAAATAAGAGTTTATACGGACCTTAAGTTCTAAATAAGTTTACTATTCCTTTGTTATAATGCTTCCTGTGTTACTTGGTGCAGGCTGTATTTTTTTTTTTTCGGATGGGAAATCATCAAATAACTCCTCCCGCTCTGGGCGGAGCAGGAGGGAGTGTCAGACTTTTAGTGACTAAAACCCATCCATGTTCCTTCATCGCCCTTTGTGTTCCGGGGCCACGGTATCTCTTTCGAACAGTCCCGCAACCCCGGCAGGACCAGGCTGTATCTCATGAACCGTGATAGCTAGACAGTTCAAATTTTCACAGATGATGTATTTTAGCTGCTGCTGAAACAAGAAATACTAGAAACATAATAAAATAAATATTTAAGGGGGGCTTCCATACAAAAAACGTGTTTTTTTTTCCTTTTTAGGGTTCCGTACCCAAAGGGTAAAAACGGAACCCTATTACTAAGACTTCGCTGTCTGTCCGTCTGTCTGTCCGTCTGTCCGTCTGTCCATCTGTCTGTCACCAGGCTGTATCTCATGAACCGTGACAGCTAGACAGTTGAAATTTTCACAGATGATGTGTTTCTGTTGCCGCTATAACAACAAATACTAAATATAGTCAATGGTACGGAACCCTTCGTGTGCGAGTCCGACTCGCACTTGGCCGGTTTTTTTGCTCGATATTAATAACGGCAACAGATAGACGCTTGAAATATTCACAGAATATTAAGTTGTATATTCACTTTAAAAATAAATAGTTAAATTAAAATTAAATTAATATTAAAGGGGGCGGCTCCCATACAACAAACGTGATTGCGTTTTGTCTAATGTTGTATAGATAAAATGGTACTGAACTCTCCGTGCGCGAGTCGGTTTTTTTTATGTTAAACGTCATAACATTTTAGAGCAAATTTTAATAAACGTATTGACGCGTTCGCACATTCTTTACAGCCCTATGTTTACGAAGTCGGTAACTTGAAATTTAGTCCGGTCTGAAGTTGGGAGTTAAGACTGTTCATCGACGTCTTCATAACGGAACACGATGTTATACCCGGCGTCCATTATGATTGTGGCCGTATCTAGGCACAATAGTACCCGCATGCGGCACTATCGGCAGGGCCTTGAAGGTGTCTCTCACTGGATAGCGGGTAATCTAGATTTTGGATGGAAAGTTCTAGGGTTAGTCTAACTTTTAACTTGATTGTGGCCTGGAATATTGGGTAGAAAATTCGGTGGAATTCAATTCCCACTCGGATTTAAGGCTTACAGGTAATTATGTTTTTCCTACTCCTCCGCTATTCTTTTCTGATTAATTTCGTTGCGGGATCCAAGACAGTTAAATTGTTTCTCTGGGACTTCGTTGAGCTTCATTGTCTCGGCGCTTTTCTGGTGGTCGCCACTGTTGATTCTGACTTTCATAAGTTGCAGTGGTTTAGGAATTAGTGGCGTGTCCCAGAAAATTACAGGTAATAGGGTATATGCATGATTTTTTTTTATTACTCTAAACAAAGCGTATTAACATCAGAAATAGCAAAGTAAAATTCTATTTTTTAATATCTATAAAAAATACTAAGTTATAAGCATTTGAAACTGCTGATTAGACACAGAGATTCGATATAGCGAATGACGTCATTCGCTACATCGACGTACAAAATCCATACTAAATTCTGTTTATCTAGAAAGAGATAGAAACAAAATGTGCTGTTTGGCCGATTTATGTCTTGTTTTCGCTTTTAGTCATTTTTATTTTATAGATTTTTAACATTCCGTATCGAAATGAAAAAAAGAAAATTAATGTCAAAAGCAAGGCAAGGCATTAAGTCCGCCTTTGTACAGTTTTTTTACTTGTGCATAAAGTTTTAATAAATAAATAAAATGTATGCATATTCCCTATTGTTCCGACTCTGGATGTTTATCTTTGTCAGTTTAAAATAAATGATTAAATGCACCCACGATACAGCTTGGAGGAATTTCTAGTGTTGGGCAACGGAAATAGACAGCGGACGTTTTTGGAAGACGGCTACGTCTCAAGTGCAATCATGAGCACCAATAAGTTAACACTTATCTAAATTAAATACAGTTTTAATCGTAAAAAAATAGAATAAGGTTTGCAACCTTGATTTAAGATCTATTTCATTCAAAATAATATTCGTTCCAAATAACACCTTGAATTTCCAAATAATACAGTTGGACAAAATTACTTTTTAAATGTTGCTAACCCAACCTTTACGTTTGACGCCTAGGGCACTCAGCTCTGATACTATTTACTATTCTACTTGGCTGAGTGGCTAATATTTTATCACGGCAGGCATGAACCACCCCACATCACTTAAAAAATATTTTCATTTAATCCTTTATCTTTCATATGATTTCTTACACAATCCATCCATTTTTTCTATGGTCTACCTCTCTCCTCAATACTCCTCAACCATCAACATTTTATATTCCATGGGATAGCATGCCTCCCTCCTCATCACATGTCACCATACAAAGACAGTCGATTCCCGTTCAAGAACATACCAAATACTTTTTAAAGTGCACTTCTACTCCACTACATCAAGTAAACAATTTACAAAATGGAACGGTTTACTTTTAATTTACTTGGGCAGTGAAGTTTACAAGCTCGGCTAATAATTTCTCGCCGTCTTAAATAATCGATCACTCCACTCGACCGTTAGTTCTCGACGTATGTGCTTCGCATGCATGTGGAATAGGGTTCCTTAGGGCGATGTTGTTAGGGTTTTGTTAAAAAGTACTAATAATGTATTAGTAATAATGTGTATATATGTGTATTAGTAGTAGTAATAATGGGTGTAAAAACATCCTTAACGAAGCCGAAAGGCACTTGTTCTTCCCGTCACTGCAATATTTTTTTTGTTCTGAAATACACAAAAGGTCTTATAAACAGGGTTATAATCTTACTCGTATCTATTGTTATAACTTTGCTTTGATATTTATCCGTGTCAATGCATCGATCAGCACAATATTTTGTACAATTTCCATAGACGTGATTTCCGAGGCACGAAGGAAACTCGGTATTTAATGGGTGGTCACCCATCCACATACACGGCTAACACGGCTTAACCTAAAGATCTCCATAGACAGTTTTAAAAATTCTTATAAACGGCGCCCGGGCCCAATTCTGTAACTTTGTGTTAAGCAACACGCCATTGGCACTCTATCGACACACTACAGACATTATGTTGCCACTGTTGCAAATTTGGTATTCTGCAAAAACTTCAATGGCGTTTTAGTGGTGTCTCAGTAGTGTTTCGATAGTGTGGCGGTACAATATTTTTCAGTGTTTTCGTTGTTCGATGGCTTCACAATGTGGTTCGATGGCCAAAACAATTTTCAAACACGATAGACACAACTTTCAAATACACTTAAAATATTTACAGACTACCGTAACTTTGGCCATCATGGTGACATTGACACAATATAGTGGAGCAGAATACCAATTATTACAATAGTCTTCTATGGCGTTTCAAGTGCACTACAGAGTGGTAAGTCAATGATCATAGATAATTTGTAGAATACCAAATGTCAATGATTAGCCTATTGAGACACTACTTATTGTACACACTATTGGCAAGTTGGTAATTTTACAGAATTGGGTCTCAATGTTATTTGAAAAACCTATGCGTATAAGACACATAGACAAACTCTGTCGCAAAGAGCTCAACTGCTACTACGATACGGAACCTTTGAGATAAAACCGTGTTCCAACCTTAAAGTTTATTGTTTTTAAAATTCATAGCACGTTGTGGATGGGGCATGCCTGCGGATGGATGGATGGACTACACACACCGTTTGGAGTTATACGTCCACACGGATAATATGTTACGGAAAATGTTACGATAAACATTGTGGATACAGTGTTCCGACTTTGACTTACGATTTTTAGGAAAATTTGGTGTTGCATCATGGAACATTTTGAGGAAGAGCTATGAAAAGTTTTTAGTTGGATAACATTGACAAATTGATCTATTTGTTATTTTATTAGGAAAATCACCACGCTGCGTTCCAAAACGGCCATAATGGACGTCGGCAAGAAGTCTCATCTGCCTAGCCTTTTCCCACCTTTGTTGGGGTCGGCTTCCAGTTTTACCGGATGCAGGTGAATACCAGTATTTTACATGGAGGGACTGCCTATCTGACCTCCACAACCCAGTTAGTACCGGGTAATACGATACCCCTTGGTAAGACTGGTTGTCAGACTTTTTTGGGCCTCTGACTACCTGACGACTGTCAAAGATCTACAAATGACGGCCGGGACCAACGGCTTAACGTGCTTTCCGAGGTACGGAGGAAACTAGGTATGTAATGGGCGGTCACCCATCCACAGATCAACCTAGGCAAGCACGGCTTAACCTAGCGATCGACCCGAGCGGTTGTTATTATTTAGCCACGAGCTACGTCGGCAAGAAGTCTGCCAGGCTGATGTGACACTGGGTGGATAACGTTAACCGCATGCACAATCTGCCGGGCAAGTCTCCACTCAATGAGTGCCTACAGATGGAAGCGGTGCCTAGGCAGTGCTACTAGTCGTTACTTCCTTACTTCACCATCACTATCACTGTCACTACATATTATAAAACGAAGTCGCCCGCCGCGTCTGTCCATGTGTGCCTAGATCTTTAAAACTACGCAAAGGATTTTGATGCGGGTTTAATAGATAGAGTAATTCAAGAGGAATTTTTAGTATATTTGTCAAGCGGGTGAAGCCGCGGGCATCAGCTAGTTATAATATTACTAGCGGACGTCACGCGGTTTCACCCGCGTAGTTCCCGTTCCCGTGGGAGTACGGGTGTTTAGTAAACTGGTCCCACACAGGTAGATCCCGCGGGATCAGTCGACCTAGTGAATTTTTGAATTGGTCAACTGATCCCGATGACCAATTTTATGATTTGTATAGTCAAGTAGAAAAGTTTCTTGATATTAATTTATACGGTGATTCCCGTTGGCCCATCGCCCGTGTCCACACTGGTGGGGTGGGGTTGGGTTTATTTATTTTATTTATTTATTACCTAGTTTATCTACTCAAAAATATTGTATGGGATCGAGTAGTGTTAGTACAGTTGTGCTAGTTACGGGCAGTAACCTTACGAACAGTACTAGGCTGGCATGAATCCAAGAAGGTATTTATTACTGGAAGACTTTGTTTACCCAGAATTATTGAAATGCATACCACCTTGAGCCTATGCAACCCTGGTACTTCTAGGGGAACATAAGTGTATTATATAGGCAACAAACGTTAACTTTTATACGCTTTTTCGCCAGGGAAAAAAACTTCTTCCTGTGACTCGCGAAAAGTACGCAGACGTATTCGTCGCCAGACTAAGTACAGGCAGATAAGGCGATTCTCACATTGCACTGCGCGTCCGTGCGGTCGCGTTGTGCGGACGTTGCGATATGTATTGGCGGTGCACCGCGCGGAATGGTTGTACTACGTGTGCATCAACGAATTCCATACAAACCTATTATTTAGAGAGCCCACGACACTAAACCTAGTTCGATAATTCTCCCAGATGATATATATTATGTATAATTAGTCACGTCATTAATGGGGGAACACGAAATGGCGATGCTGCAATGCAAAAACCTTGGGACACTATTAAAAAAAAACGATTTTTAGGTATCTAGTATGATCGATCTCCTGAAAAAAAAAACAACGTTCATCTGAAAGATAAAAAATTCTGTGTAAGATAAAACCACTGCTGCATTCTTCCAAACAGTGGGAAAGTGGTTGCTGCAGCGATTGAAGTCGCCCTCCGCGCAGCTGAGGCATTTTGTCAGTAATCACACGGTTCAGCACGTGGGCACGCTCAGCAGTATTGGTCTATTGGTAGACGTGTTAATAAGTTTATTCCGTGATTTAAATTTATTTAATTTAAATGTTTTTATTTAGTCCTATAATTTCGTCTTTCTCATGCTTTCTCCATTTCAATACTTTCAACGTACTGTCCTATAAACTTACTTAAAGTATCAAAAGTAAGGGAGTCCCAGTTCTTTATAACGGAACCGGTTTTGCATTACCTGAATATGACACTATTATTTTTCTCAAAAAGTACCAGGCTGGCATGAGCTCAAGGTAGTATGCATTCCAATAATTCTGGGTAGGTACGATCTTCTTACTAGAAGATCGTACCTACCCAGAATTAAGATGGTATTTATGACTATAAATACCACCTTGGATTCATGCCAGCCTAGGTACTACTGTTCGTAAGGTTACTGCCCGTAACTAACACAATTAGGTACTGTACTAACACTACTCAATCCCTTACAATGTTAAAAATACGGTGGGGCCAACGGGATTTTATTTTTATTCTTCCTAACATTTTTCTACGTGATGTTACTCAAATTTGAATTTCGACGGCATTTTTTTGTTATTTTAAGAGCGGGACCAATATACTAAAGAAAATGACATAAAAATATTAATTTAGTAAACTGGTCCCGCGGGATCGAAATGAGCGGGATCAATTTACTAAAGAGCCGGAGTACGGGGATAAAATATAGCATATGTTACTCAGGGTGAATGTAGCTTTCTAATGGTGAAAGATTTTTTAAAATCGGTTCATTACTTCCAGAGATTACCCCCTACATACAAACTTACAAACAAATGTTACCTCTTTATAATAATATTGTTTTAAATAAATGCGAAAGTAAGTAAGTTTGTTTGTTACCTTTTCACGCCTAAACCGCTGAACCGATCATCCTGAAATTTTGCTTATACGTTGTCAGGTTTATAGAAACGGACATAGGGTAACTTTTATCCCAAAAAATAATACTGTTGCCGAGGAAAACAACAATAACTTTCTAACGAAAATAGATGGCGCCACGTGTCTTTCGAATCACGATTGAATGAGAGGTTTTCTTTTTGAGGTATTAAAAAAAAAACTTCGTTTCCAAGAACTCTATAGATGGCGTTGAACTTACTATGATAGTTGGTGCCAAAACCAAAACGCTTGGAAAAAAAAACATTGTGTCACGTCACATACTCTCGTTGACTAACACTTTCATTTGCTTAACCTTCCGAATATAACCTAGTTTTCTCGCGCTTTGTTAAATTTTTTTTAGGTTCCGTTCCTTGCATTATCATACTAACTCCTAGCGCCATCTATCCAGCGACTAGGGAAGAGCTAAAAAGAAAATCCCTTATTATATTATTACAAGCAGAGTACCACCCGAAATGATTGTCACATTCTATATGAACGCGAGTGCATCCGCGTGCTAGTAATATTAAGTATAAAGTCAAAAAAAAAATATAACCATGAAAACAAAACGAAATACGCGACGTCAAGTAAAAATTCTCGCTCTTTTTTCCATTTTCATACAATGTACCCTGCAGCACCTACATATAAGTCTGAAGTGTGGATACCTGAGACTTTTCCAAGATTGTATGGCTATTGAATTTCAGTGGAATTCCTGTATTGATGGAATATTAAGATGCCTCTGTGTCCGAGTCACCCGTGACGGTACGTTTCATAAAACATCTAGATAATAGTGCAGAAGTTCCATTTTACCTTTAATAAAAGCGAGGATTTTGACGATAATATTTTAATCGGAGTTATTTTAGGTAGGTACAATATTAATTTGACTGCAACTATACTAAAGACTACGAAATAAACAGGTTGTAAAAGAACTCATCACGAAGCCGTCAACCAAGCATTCTGTACATCAAACTAAGTGATTTTGCGCAAAAATTATTGCTGGGAAAGATTTTTTTTTTGGGTGAAAAATCATGTTTTGTGGTAGAACTCAATGTAACGCATTCAAAACATTGTGCTGATGGATGGATTGAATAGTACGGAGGTCTTGGAGGTGTTAAAGTAAAAATCTTACATTAAAAACATTTATTTAAAAACAAAAACTTGTCGAAAAGTTGGAACTTTGACCCCCAATTTTATCTCCGTAGCTAGAAGGTTCCCAGGTATGGTGTAGAATATCGGAATGATGGGAAGAACAAGTGCCTTTCGGTTTTGTTAAGAGGTGTTTTACACCCTTTACAGAAAGTGGTCATTGCAGGCATTTCAGAAAAATAAAGTTCAAATAAAGTTTTATCTAAAATTTAAATAGAGTTCTTCGCATAGCACTATTCTATGCGAAGAACTCTCTTTAAATTCGCTATGCTATGTGAAAGTACAGATGCCAAGCACATCAAGCTACTACAATCTGTCAAACTTTAATAGATTTTCAACTGTATAACTAAAGCGTTAGATTCAAGGTTGATTGAGAAAATTTTACAGCCTATACTACCTCAATTTAGCAACTCTATTTGTGGTGGTTCAAACTTCGTTTGAAATACTGTTAGAATAACGTTCTAATCAGCTTGCACAACAAAGTGGTTGTTACGTCAGTCACTGCAGGCGGAATAGTGCGAAATGAGTGGTTTTTATTCTTTACTAGCTGTTGCCCGCGGCTTCGCCCGCGTAAAGTTCGGTAACTGTCCCACTGAATCATACTAAAGGGATAAATAGTGTCCTACATGTGAATCCAGGTTATAAACTATCGATGTGCCAAATTTCATAATCATCACAACCACCATCACTGTCACAACCACCATTATTATCACAATCACCATCACTATCAAAACCAACATCAATATCACAATCATTATCACAATCACCATCACTATTTCAGTCACCATCACCATCACAAACACCAACACAATCACCAAAACAATCACAGTCACCATCAATATCACCATCATTATCACAATCACCATCACAATCACCATCACAATCACCATCACAATCACCATCACAATCACCATCACAATCACCATCATAATCACCATCACAATCACCATCACCATCACAATCACTATCAAAATCACCATCACAATCACAATCACCATAACAATCACCATCATCGTTATCTCGATCATTATCACAATCGCCATCACAATCGCCATCACAATCACCATCACAATCACCATCATCACAATCATTCACTATCACAATCACACTATCACAATCACCATCACCATCACAATCACCATCACAATCACCATCACAATCACCATCACAATCACCATCACAATCACCATCACCATCACAATCACTATCAAAATCACCATCACAATCACAATCACCATAACAATCACCATCATCGTTATCTCAATCATTATCACAATCGCCATCACAATCGCCATCACAATCACCATCACAATCACCATCACCATCACAATCACTATCAAAATCACCATCACAATCACAATCACCATAACAATCACCATCATCGTTATCTCAATCATTATCACAATCGCCATCACAATCGCCATCACAATCACCATCACAATCACCATCATCACAATCATTCACTATCACAATCACACTATCACAATCACCATCACCATCACAATCACCATCACAATCACCATCACAATCACCATCACAATCACCATCATAATCACCATCACAATCACCATCACCATCACAATCACTATCAAAATCACCATCACAATCACAATCACCATAACAATCACCATCATCGTTATCTCAATCATTATCACAATCGCCATCACAATCGCCATCACAATCACCATCACAATCACCATCATCACAATCATTCACTATCACAATCACACTATCACAATCACCATCACCATCACAATCACCATCACAATCACCATCACAATCACCATCACGATCACCATCACGATCACCATCACGATCACCATCACAATCACCATCAATGTTGAATGATCACAACCGTTTCAAGGTTCCATCTATCTCTATACCAAAATTCATTTAGTAGGGATATACGATACACAACTGCACTCTGCGTTTCCACCCGTATAATTCCGGGATCGGGATCGGGATCTGGATAAAAAGTACCCTATGTCCTTTCCCAAGGTTCCATCTATCTCTATACCAAAATTCATCAAAATCGGTTCAGCGGTTTAGGCGTGAAAAGGTAACAGACAGACAGACAGACAGACAGAGTTACTTTCGCATTTATAATATTAAGTAGGGATAAAATCAAATTTTCGTCTTTTGGAAAAAATTAAAAACATTAGACCTGCTTTATAGTTAGTACAGTTAGTATGCAAAGTTTCATGATCTAATTTGAAGTACTTTTTGAATACCAGCGGTTTATTGTTCGATTTGGAGGTAACTTTGGATTTTTTTTCTATCGAGAAAATTTGATGGAATCGTGTTTTCACCAAACATAAGAATTAAAATTAACCCTCAACTTTACCATATATATATTTATTTCAAAATTAATGCTGCATAATTTTAGGCGTAACGGAGGATCATGCTTAGCTATTTGAGGTAGTATAGGCCCTTAACTGAATCCTGGGAGTAGTTAGGAATTAAGACCTTGTGACCGCGTTTTGACGCACCTCGAAGAATCACCCGGTCATACTATACCAACTTTTCATCCTTTCCATCCTATATTGACTTCACCTACTGATATTCACTTGCATTGTGTACATATTAACAAATTCCTACCTATGGAACGGTCCATTCTGAGTAGCACTAAGCCTTTGATAGGCCATCGAACGAGCTTTACATTGTTTTATAGCATATAAAATAGTCAGGTGGCGTATTTGAACTGTAGTTACGTCTATGTATACAGGGTGAGCCGTGTGGTATCCGGCAGAGTAGAATAGAACCAACCCATTACACTCACGGGTGTCGTCTAAGGCGACTAATGTCTGAGGCAGAACACCTTGCGCCTCCGTAGACCAGAGAATGGGCAGCAGCGTTTTCTGTTAGTCTTTCATCACTGCGATCTCCAATCCGCCTGCCAAGCGTGGAGATTACGGCAAATTCCTCCCATCATGGGAGAGGCTTATGTCCAGCAGTGGATGTTTTGGGCTGTTGTTGTTGTTGTATACAGGATGAGGGACAGCCGTCCGCAAACTGACAGGATGCATTCAGCTCCTTCTTTTTCAGTTCATCATCATCATCAGCCTATAATGTTCCCACTGCTGGGACACAGGCCTCCTCTCTGAGAGGAAATGGGCTATAATCCACCACGCGGGCCCAGTGCGGGTTGGTAGATGTCACATGTCTTCGAATGTTTGGTTCTAGGACATGCCGGTTTCCTCACGATGTTTTCCTTCACCGTTTTGAGAGCAGTGGTGATGAAATAAATTACACAAAGTAATGCTCCTGTCTGGTATGAGCCAACGACTTACTGTTCGTAAGTCGGGGCCGCCACCACTGGGCCACCGCTGCTATCTGCTTTTTCAGTTACTATTCCTTTATTTCAATGTAAAATTACATTATCTGTACGCAGCACTTCATTCATGCAAATAATGCAGCTAAAATAAGAAAACCAACAATGGATGTTGAAATACTCTATCAAACGACGCGTGAAATCAGTCTGTTGTTCATCAAACTCGTCGTCGCGCTTACCGTTTACGAGGTAACGACACATTGCATACTTATGAGGAAATAAAACAAAACTTGTTGTATAATATATTAATGTACATAATACAACTTTTAATCTGACGACCCGATTGGCGCAGCGGTAGTGAGACTGCCTTACGTTCTTAGGGTCCCAGGTTCGAATCCCGGTCGGAGCAAATATTTGTGTGATGAGCATGGACATTTGTTTCCGAGTCATGGATGTTTATATGTATAATAAGTATGTATTTACAAACAAAAAGTATCTATGTAGTATATCAACTATCTAGTGTCCACGACACAAGCCTTGTTGCTTAGTGTGGCACTAGATGGCGCTGTGTGTAATGTCCAGCTATATTTAAAAAAAAAAAAAAAAAAATCTTTAATGGACACCCATAACTTTCCTGAAACAATTTCTTGTACCGGAGGTAAAGAATAGCACCATCCCATATCTTCCCGTGGGTGTCGTAAGAGGCGACTAAGGGACTTACCAGAGAATAGGTAGCAGCGTTCGTTGTCTTTGTCTGCGATCGCCAACCCGCCTGTCAAGCGTGGCGATTATGGCAAAAACCCCCCTTTGGGGCAGGCCCATGTCCAGCAGTGGACGTCTTTCGGCTGAAATGATGATGATGACCTACCGATATGTTTGTGGCGGGCTTTCCCTTACACCCTGTATACTAATATTATAAAGAGGTAAAATGATTCTATTCTCCGGAACTAATATCCAATTCAAAAAGGTCTTTGGAGCGTAGTCATATCGAAAATAGTTTTAGTAAACTTAGGTATTATGAAACGTAACCAGTAAAACAGGGTGAGTCGACCAATATGCGTTATAAACATATGTGAATCAACCGTAGTTATATCGAAATTAGTTAGGATAAACTTAGGTATTATGATACGTCATCATCTGCCTAGCCTTTTCCCAACTACATATATTGGGGTCGGCTTCCAGTTTTACCGGATGCAGCTTAATACCAGTATTTTACACGGAGCGACTGCCTATATGACCTCCACAACCCAGTTAGTACCGGGTAATACGATACCCCTTGGTAAGACTGGTTGTCAGACTTTTTGGGCCACTGACTACCTAACGACTGTCAAAGATCTACAAATGACAGCCGGGACCAACGGCTTAACGTGCTTTCCGAGGCACGGAGGAAACTCGGTATGTAATGGGTGGTCACCCATCCTCAGACCAACCTAGGCAAGCACGGCTTAACCTAACGATCGACCCGAGCGGCCGTTATTATTTTGCCACGAGCTCCTCTTAGGTATTATGATACGTAACCCTCAATAATGTATCCGAGATAAGGAGACCAGGAAACCCGTAGCACAGGTTTTTACAAAGTATGGGCTCCTGTCTCCCATCTTCTAAATGTTTTTGAATCTTACACTGTGTATTATATAAATATTTGTGGGAGAAAATAAATAAATTTTAATTTGAAGTGAGTGAGTTTAAATGTTTGTAAAAACTCACGATACAGGAAAAATTCCTTGAGTCTCAAGAAGTATAAAAAAAACTGGCCAAGTGCGAGTCGGACTCGCGCACGAAGGGTTCCGTACCATTATCTATACAACATTAGACAAAACGGCAAAAAAATCACGTTTGTTGTATTGTATGGGAGCCCCCCGTAAATATTTATTATAATTTAATTATTTATTTTTAAAGTGATTAAGCAAATAAAATTAAATATTCTGTGAAAAAAATTCAAGCGTCTACCTGTTGCCGTTATTAATATCGGGCAAAAAAATCACGTTTGTTGTATGTAAAGAATAAAATAAATATTTAAAGGGAGTCCCATTTTAATATTTATTTTATTCTTTTGTTTTTAGTATTTGTTGCTATAGCGGCAATAGAAATATATCATCTGTGAAAAATTCAACTGTCTAGCTATCACGGTTCATGATATACAGCCTGGTGCAGACGCACAGTGGAGTCTTAGTGGGTACCTACGGAACCCTAAAAAAGTGGCAGGAAGTAGGTACTAATATTATTCTTAATTTAAACATTGTTTTTATCAGGTAAAAGGCAGGAAAAAGTTGCAAAAATAATGGTTAAATTAGTGATACGAGTACCCAGTACCAGTTACACACAAATAAATAATATTAATACATAACGAATGAATCAGCGTTAAAAGTAATATTACCAAGATGACCGGTTACAGAGACGCAAAACAAGGAAAATAAACAAGTTGTTTGTATCTCATTAAGTGTAGTCAGTCCGTTGAGAGCACCAGCATCTATGTTGTTACTTTAATCGAGCGAAAAACATGCAAAATAAAAACAGTTCTGTGTTTAGTCTTAAAAATACGAGATTTTCTGGTAAGTGAGTGTCAGTTTTTTTGATTAACGGGACGAATGTCGTATTCTTCTCTTATAACGTGTGGTTAGTGACTAACTTGGTGTCAGAGTTTGAACCGATACGATATTATACAAAAATCCACTTGAAATGACTGTAAATGTGATCGTTAAATCCGTAGAACCATGGAAACCTGGCTTTTACGAAGAGAGAGCGTATTGTTGTCAATCGGTTGACCGACTCAAGTTGTGTTTCCTTGGTCAAAATCTGTGACGTTTGTGATCAAGGATAGTGGGCAAATGTGGTCCAAGCGTCGTCAAGGATCCTGCCGGGGTTGCGGGACTGTTCGAAAGAGATACCGTGGCCCCGGAACACAAAGGGGGATGAAGGAACATGGATGGGTTTTAGTCAGTAAAAGTCTGACACTCCCTCCTGCTCCGCCCAGAGCGGAAGGAGTCATTTGATGATTTCCCATCAGAAAAAAAAAAAAAAAAATCGTTGTCAAGGATGAATCATATACCAAATTAAAGGACTATTTATACCCTTTAATTTCAATCATTCAAGACAAAAGTAAGCTTTATTTTCTCGAAATCCCTAAGACAGATTTTGATGGTCTTCTACATGTTTGAACAGTACATTGTACCCTTTCATTTGGAAAATGATTCATCCTTGGCCACGCTTGGACCAACTCCTATACATTTTTGCCCACTGTCTTTTAGTACCTACGAGTAGTAAGTGTGCTATTAAAGTTGATGTTAAGATCTGTTATGTCACTAGAACTCTATTACTATATAAAATGTGACATTAACCGTGTGTAATCTTAGTTAGCATTGCAATTATTGACAACTAGCCTAAGCCTGCGGCTTTGCCCGCGTTCAGTTAGACATTTGTCCCACGGGATCGTACTACCGAAATAAAAGTATACTATGTGTTAATCCAGGTTATAAACTATCTGTGTGCCAAATTTCATCCAAATCCGTTTAGTAGTTTTTACGTGAAAGAATAATAAACATCCATACATCCATTCATCCTCCCAAACTTTAACATTTATAATATAAGTACTTAGAATTTAGTTTATCTGTGGGGTCTCTTAAACCAATATAAAACTATATTTGTCTTCCTCTCCCTTTATATAGGTAAATATAATTCTTTTTCGATCTAAAAGTATGTAAACATAACAATAAATCATTATCCCGTGATCTGCGCACATATTAACCAAAATATAGGGACTTTAGAAATAGAGGAACACGATACAGTTTAGCATAGATAATATTTGTTTATGTTACTGGTATCTTGCATTCTAAATAACAATTTAGAAAATTCATATTCTTTTCTTATTATAAACCATGTTGGGCCCTCCTTGCCTTCCAACGGCCACAATTCTGTGCTGCTTCTTTCCATTTCTCAAGGACATCCAGTTCGTCCCACCATCTCCTTCGTGGTCTGCCGCGACCCCGTGTCACTGTTTCATGGCACCAATCCTGAGCTTTACCGTCCCACAACTCGTTGGGCATGCGACAGACATGTCCTGCCTAGACCCATTTAAGTTGGGTAGCCTTTTGAGCCACGTAAACGATTATGTTTTGGAGCGCAGTGTAGTGTTTAGAACACGATTTGTTAATTTTATAAAATCAAAATCAAATCAAAATCAAAGCATTTATTTCAAGTAGGCCAGTTACAGGCACTTTTGAATTGTCGAAACAAATATGAAAATTAAATGTAGCTACAGTCCGAGTCACAAGACATAAAAACTGTGAAAGTACTGTAGTTGCCCATTCCCTAGCGTAGATCTCTATGGAGAAGAACGGGCAAGAAACTCCATGGACACTCTTTTAAATCAGAATATTTTTACAAAATCTTGGTTACATCATTCGTGTTGAGATGGTACATTATGTGAGAACAATGTAGCAAGATGTGCACGTTAAAGGTGTCCATAGTAAAAACAATTCAAAAATAAAATTATTAAATTCAAATACGCCGTGGCAACCAAGAGCTGACCAGTCCCAACTGACAGCGCTCGTTCACGAACATACTCGTATACTCAAGATAACGCCCCAACGTTATCTTAAGTATAAAATTAACAAATCGTGTACTTAAGATAACGTTGGGGTTCCAGAGCCAGTGTTGATGACATAAATTAAACAAAGTATCGCCTGGGTTCGGACCTACTGCTTACAATATTATGATAACTTGAATTTAGCCTACTACTCAGCCCAAGATGAGGAGTGCAGCGTGCAGCCACTCTTACAACCAGCAGTCAGTGGCAATGATGTCGAACGTGCCGCGCTGCATCGACCCAGAAGTACCAGCCTCTTCGATACGGTGGAGTAAGTACTTTAAGTAGTAGAAATGTCAAGTTTGACAGCTGTCATAAAGTAAGGTAATGATGTCCAACGTGCAGCGCTACATCGACCCAAAAGCCCAAAAGTACTAGCCTCTTCGATACTTTGGAGAAATGTCAAGTAGTAGTAATGTCAAGTGTCACTGTCAGTTTGACAGCTATCATAAAGTAAGGTAATGGCAACACTAGGATGCTATCGTACCTTGGGCTCAAATAAAAGACGTATCCTAATTTGTAACTATGACAAAAAAAAACTGAAATAAGCCACTAAATACTTTCAGCAAGATGTTTTATTAACAGAAATAACAATAAATCTTTTAATTGGGTTATTGTACATTCGTCACAAAGTTAATTCGTCACATTTTTGTAAACTCCATACATTGAAAGTATATTCGTCACATGCATAAAAACTATCTGTAAATTCGTCACAAGTCTTCAAAGGTACATAATTTACTGGTAGCAAACAAAGTTATTGGTTTTTAGCGCTCGTAATGAAAATGATTTCTAAAATCTTTCTTTTCTCTATATGTTCAAAAGATTTATTGTTCTTTCTGTTCTTATAACATCTTGCTGAAAGTATTTAGTTGTTTATTTCAGTTTTTTTAAAACCACCACAAAGCATTACTGCAGAATAATGTGCATCAAACAATCGTAGTATATAGGTACAGATGCCAGCACATTAAACTACCCGATAAAGTTAAAAATCAATTAAAGATTTTTTTACAGATTGTAGCTTAGCTGGTTGTGCGTCTGTACATCACAAAAACAATGCATTTTAAGTAAGGTACAGATACCGGCACGGTTCTTGAGCGCTCGGCGGAAGAGTGGGGATCGCTTTGCGCATCGTGCACTTATACGCGCCTCACTTCATACCACCAAAGGGACCCAATAATTCACTTTTGCGCAGGTGAAAGTCAGCGCTCAAGAATCGTGCCGATGATTGTACCTTGGTCTAAAAAACAGTTGCAATTTCAACTCTCTTACAAACAGACAACTGCCAATGTCATTTTCTATTTGTGTGTGTGTATATTTCTTATTTATGTATGTAATCATAATTTCAGAGATCGCCAGCCCATTTTAAAAGTGTCAACATCTGGATCTGCACTGGAGGAAGAAGACGCGTTAGTAGAAGTCTCGTACACTCATGACAAGCTACTGAAGTCCCCCGCATCCAATTTCACCCTCCCCAACTTTGGGTCGGCGAGCCGAAGGTTTACGAGATTAAATACATTGTTACTAGAAGCAGTCAAGCATCGGGATGTACATGAAATTGAGAGGTAAAGAACTGCATATTTACTAAATATTTCCAGGAAGTGTACGACTTCCCACTTCATCGAGAAAATGCCTGATGTAGGTACCACATTATTCGGACTGTTACGGAAAACTTCGTCATGGAGAAGTTTACTGGTACCGTTTCCACCTAAGGCCCAGTTCACACCGCTAGAGGCGCAGCGGAGCGCATTTGAAGGCAACAATTTAATATAAACCTTAACTACCTTGATATACGGTGGCGCGCATGCTCTTGTAGTAGCTTGAGGGCGCTCCGAGTACCGCGTGCGAATTTATTCTTATATTGACCGTATATCAAGGTAGATAAGGTTTATATTAAATTGTTGTCTTCAAATGCGCTGCGCTGCGCCTCCAGCGGTGTGTGCTGGGCCTAAGGCAGCTATAGATGGTGCCACTTAAGATGTCAATAGCGGTCATTGCCCTTTTCCTAATATCTCTTCGTACGAACCAAAACAATGAACCATGTACAATTTTTCATTAGAAAAAAATGTTGAAGATCACGATAGATGACGATTCAAGGCTTGAACAGGCTCTTTTTTGGTTTTTAAAGTTAAGAACTTTAATAAATGTAGGTGAGTCAATGACCGCTATTGACCTCTTAACTGGCAGCAACTATACCTGTGCTAACGACCTCCAAACCAGCGAGGCTTCAACATGAACATCGTACAAAAAGTAGTACAGCGCCATCTATACCACAAATTACAAACTAACATCAAAATTCTGAATCGCGCTATTACAGTTATCCGTGACTTATGAGCATATGGGTACAAACACCCGACAATAACTGTCGGGCAGTGTACACTCACACAATAAACATCTGCCCGCTTAGCATGAACGCCGTAGAACCGAAAGAGAATCGACAAACCTTTTGTTCATCTGTCATTTTGTCGATTCAATGACAGATGAACAAAAGATTTGTCGATTATCTTTCGTTTCTACGGCGTTTATGCTAAGCGGGCTGGTCGAAGGATCCTCCCTTTTCTTTGGGGGATGAAGACTTTACACCCTGTTTTTTATACCCCTTTAGAGGCAATAATTATTAAGAAGTTGTTTAAAGTTTATACTGATAAAATAAATTGTTTTTTTTCCAGGCTGATCAAGTCTGGAGCTAACCCCAACGCGACCTGCGGCATAGACTGTGTGTCAGCGTGCCACCTGGCTGCCATGAGGTCTGACGATGCCCTCGCCATACTCCTCAATGCTGGGGCTGAAAGGCAGAGGTTGGATAGACTTGGCCGTACTCCACTGCACTTGGCCGCTTGGGCAGGACATGTGAGACAGATTGCTGTTTTACTTGGATTTAACAAAGGTTCATATGCATCAATTAACTTTAACCATATAATCATCACAAGGATTTTAAAATAGGTCATTCACTTCGTTCCGATGCGGATGACGCGACTGACCAGCTGCCCGCTTAGCATGACCACCGAAGAAACGAAAGAGAATCGATAAATCTTATGTTCATCTGTCATTTTGTCGATTCAATAACAGCAAAATGGCAGATGAACAAAAGATTTATCGATTCTCTTTCGTTTCTTCTCTCTAAACCGGACTAGTCAATGGACCAGAAACCTCTTCCAAAAAAACATCATAACCAATGTATCAAAAACATAATTACAGACTTGCAGACCAGATTGGATGCTGATGACATGACTTTAGCTACCGAGGAGGAAGTAAAGAGGTTCAGCCAGGACATTAAGGAGATGGTCAACATGAAGTGTGACTTCGGAACCAGTAAGGCGAAGCTTCCGACCTACTGGAAAGATAACGCAGTAGACCATAACTGCAAGGAGTTCGAAAGAAGCGTACGTTTTTTTGTTTTTTGTATGATTCTTTGTGTGATCGAAAATAATTGGCAACAGTTTAACGCTTACGAAACAATAAGATACGGAAGAAAAGTAAAAAAAAGAAAACTGTGCTACCGTTCATCGGTCTCTAGCAAAATCATAATAAAGATCTGTTGCGTTAGTTCTAACCAAAGACATTCAAATATTAACGAGCAAAAGACCGGACAAGACAAAGAAATCGTAATTTATTACTTGATACTACTTTGTAACAAGTCGGTCTGTCTATTGGCATACGCCCCGCTTATCAGGTAGTATTCGTGTGTCAAAATAGAAAATTTTCGGTTTCAATATTTTGTATGACAGTATTCTTAATTCCCCTTCTAATTGGTTATTGCTATGGCCACTTTAATTTAATTTCTGTTCCATCAGCTGCCGATATTTCAATTGGGTTGGTCTGCACTACACGCGGCGAGTGCGCGAGGTCATTCCCGCTGCGCGCGCCTTCTGATGGCTGCCGGTGCGCAGCCCTGTGCACGAGATCTCGTCGGCAGGACACCTCTTGATATCGCTGGATCAGCGTACTATGCTGAGCAGAATATAGACCCACAGAAGTATGTAATAACGTAGCTTACTAGTGATAGTATGCACTTTGGTGATTAGAAGCGTGAGCTTGAGCTTGTTGAGCGTGTGACACCCACATTACGCCATGTCAGGTCTATCATCAAGTGGGCAAAAATCTTAACTCTTAGCTGCTACATAAATATATATAATGGAAAAACTAAATAACACAGTGCTCGCCCTGGGATTTCAAACCTCGGCCTAATGCTCAGCACTAGAGTAACGAGGCGAAAATAATGTAATCTGTTTTATTACTGTAACTATGTATTCGTATATTCACCTAGAACATTTTGATAATGTCACGCCATATCATGTCACCCTCTCAGAGTGAAGAGGCATGTTTTGTAGCTATGGGAACGTTGCTGATTATAGTATATCCTCAAAACTCATAAACTTTTACAGCATTCAGAATGTTAAATAACAACAGGTCTATAACACTTCCATGTGTATCAAAATCATTCTCATCGTTGAACATTTGAGTTTCCAAAGTCCTCCAAGAACTATATATAGTGTGGCGGAAATCGATTAGATGACATCATCATCATTATCATATATAACTGATAACAAATCGTTACCTTTTTATTTGAAATATGACTGTATGTCGTAAACCATTGTAAATAATATCATGAAAATATGACCGAATAATAGTTTCGCAGATCTAGTCACAATGCTCATCAGTGCTGACTGCAAGAACTTCAGAATCACGAACAGGAAGACAGTTGATACGCCTCTTCATACTGCTGTGGAACTGAGCAGTCTGGAAGCCGTGTCGGTGTTGGTCGCAGCCAACGTTCCTGTCAACTGGTTGAACCGAGCAGGCCAGACCCCACTGCATATATGTGTTGTGAAAAAACTTAAGGAGCATTTGCAGGTGCGAAAAATCATCCCGGGAAATTATTCCCCTTTGCAGACTGTGCCTTGAAACGTTTTTGATGATAAGACGATAAATGACGATCAGTCTGGCAGATCCGGAGGCATTCAGCTTGGATACCATTTCGATGACTCTTAAGACAGCTAATCCAATGACACTACAAGAGATTTATAAAATTGATTGATTGATTTAGATTAAAAAATTCAATAAGTTCCAAATAACACCATTTACTAAGTCTTACCTAACCATAAAATTGCTACAGTGGGATTCACAATGTCGTATAATAACTTTTGACTTAATAGTACACCATTTTACAGAACATTGCTTTCGTTTCTTCACAGCATGATCAATTATTACTTTTCTAGATACTTGCAACCCACGGGGTCAGCGATGCAGAAATCCCAGTAATAGTAGATGTTAAAGACAAAGATGGCCATACTGTGCTACATAAAGCCATCCTGGAGGAATGGGGACCCGGAGTCAGCGTCGCTATAGAAGCAGGAGCCAGCATCACAGCAAGAGTTCGTAACTAACAAAACCAAACTGCTAACATTAAAATTACTCTACGGCATCAAGTTCCGACACTGTAACTCATTCATATTATAAATATCATCGCTGCATATTTATTAGTTTATATCTTATTCTGTGTTTATATCTATACAATATTTATATAATTATTATCTCATCGTATTTCAGGATAACAAACATGAGACACCAATTCATCTCGCAGCAATGAAAGGCAACGTGGATATACTAAACGAAATACTGTGTGTGGCCAAACAAAAAGATGCCATCGACACAACTAACAGTGAAAGAGAAACAGCATTATTTAAAGCAGTTATCAATGGACACTTAGAGTGCGTTAAAAAGCTCCTTGAAGAAGGAGCATTAATAACAAAAACATTGACCAGACAAGTCAACCTCTTCCATATAGCTGCCCAAAAAGGAAACCTGGAAGTACTCACCGTATTATTAGATCACGACTATACAATCACCAGAAGAATGATTAACTACCTAACAGCTGACGACAAAAAAGGCTACGGTCCTATACATTTTGCCGTTGAAAACAATCATCCCAAATGTGTCAAGAGACTTTTAGCCAGGAACACTTACAGAAGTCTCAGGACTTCTTACGGTATGCAGAAAGGTTCAACGCCTTTACATATAGCTGCAATTCACAATAATGTAGAAATCGCAAAAATTATCATGTTTAATAACGAGGATACTGTACATATTCAAAATGATATGGGCTGGACTCCACTCCATACGGCCAGTCACTACGGAAGCAGAGATATGATCACACTACTTCTCAAAGAAGGTGCAGATTTATCTCGCTGTACAAACGGTCCAAATAAATGTAAGAATACTGCAGTAGATATGATAATGAACAATTTGTCAAAGCCCACAGAATTTATGGAGGATATCTTTGATACATGCATTTCTACCAACGACTCGAATCTTCAAGATCCCAATTGTGAAGTCACAGTGAACTACAAAATGTTGGTGCCCCAAGCTGAAGAGAAAGTACAAATGAAGGTCATAGATGCGCTTCTGAAGACAGGAGATAGATACGGACAGAGACGCCTATTGGTTCACCCACTACTTGAAAGTTTTTTGTATTTAAAATGGAAAGCCCTACTGCCTTTCTTCTATACGATGTTAGCATTTTATGCTTTCTTCGTGCTATCCTTGACAACGTTTATAATTTCAGTATTTTTTTATAAAGATACAAATAATTCCTCTCCTCCAGTGATTCTAAATTCTACTGGATGGGCAATAGTCTTGTATATTACTATTATCTTGATAGTTACACAGGTTAGTATTATGTATTTGATGAACAAACGATATCTCTTTCAGTTGCATGCATAAATGACTCAAACGTTAATAACTTACATTATTCTTGAAAAAAAAACTGTCTAATCTATATCCTGATCTTATTTTGTTTCACGACATTGGCCTAATACTTTTTCATATTTCAATTTCTACTTAATACAAACTTTTTGCACTATAACGTATCGTTTTCTTTTAGGAAGTCCTCTACATGAACGTCAGCAATGGCTACTTCGTTCAGCTAGAAACTTGGGTTAAGTTCAGTTCTGTAGGCTTGGCTTTGATCCTGCCTTACTCCACGGAGACGACTCTGCCTGTGGTAGACTGGCCCAGACATGTGGCTACAGGGGCTCTACTACTGTCCTGGCTAGAGATGATGTTCTTGCTATCCAGGTTCCCCAACTGGGGATACTATGTGCTGATGTTTGGGAAGGTCTCCACAAACGTTATCAAGGTGATATTTTTATAAATATATGACTGCTCGTTTATCTAGTGGTCGCAAGTGCGACTGCTGAGCATGAGATCACGGGTTCGATTCCCGGGTCGAGCAATGTTATTGAGTTTTTCCATTAAGGATTTCTCAGTAGCAGCCACGGAGCTGTGATCTATGCTCGGTTGATGGCAATAGACTCACCCCTTATAACATTGGACTTAAACATAACTGGTGAATTGTGAGTGTACTATTAGGTATACCGTTATAGGTATACCTTCGGGAATTAAATAAAATCTGCTTTTCCCTATATTCGAAATCCGTTGGTGAACCTATACTAATTCTATCCTATACACATCACTGCCCGACCGCTAGGACGAGCAGTGTCGAGTGAGAATCACCTTATGCATTAATTTCAATAAACGCAATGGGTATTCTTCTTTTCAGATTCTTTTAACTTTTGCATTTCTGGTGATAGGGTTCGCCCTGAGCTTCATGATACAGTTCCATTCACAAATCCCTTTCGAGTCTCCGTGGGCTGCCCTCGTCAAGACCATAGTTATGATGACTTCTGAGTTCGACTACGATGACCTCGTCAAACCAGACGACTCCAAAGACTTCGTAACTTCCTTGCTCGTCATTCGCGTCATATTTTTAATATTCGTAATACTAGCAGCCATAGTTCTCATGAACCTAATGGTGGGTGTGGCTGTCAATGATCTTCATAATCTACAAGTATTAGGAAATGTCAGAAGACTTAACAAACAAGTCGAGTTTTTAGGATCTCTAGATCATCTAGTCAACAACAGACTCTTTAAGAAAATTTTGCCGAATTGGCTAGAAGAAATGTTGACAAATCAGAGGAAAATTTTAAACATCTTTGTTCTTAGTCCGAGTGTCCCTAAATCTGAATGCTACAGATCTCTACCGTCCCATATAAGGGAGGCCATTTTTGAGAAGGCCCAATCCCGGAAGAAACAAATGGATGATGAATTGGGGTCACAAAATTATAAAAAAAAGTTGGACGCAATTTATAAAGCTACAGTTAAAATAAAAAAAGAGAACTTAGCTGTAAAGAATTTTAAAGCTTTACAAAATAGTAAAAATGAATATAAAGATGTTGAAAAACATCTGATGGAAGTAGATGCCACTCTTTGTGACATCAAAAACCAAACTAAGGCATCTATAAACCAGATCCAATCGTCTATAGATGACCTTAGTATTAAAATGGACATGATTTTGAGCAAATTAGACACTAGAAGTAAAAAGAAGTAGTCGTATAATAGAAGGAGTGGCGAGTGATGCCAGAATCTCACGTTTACACTATTGGTCACTGGCGCAATCAAAATCTGTATGTATACCGCCAGGGGGTTAACGAGTTGGTATAAATATGTGAAGAGGAGTGATGAATTGCATATGTGACTAAAAGTGCGATGAATATAAATTTTGACGGATGGAGAGGGAGAGGAAGACCAAAGAAACGATGGATGGATTGTGTGAGGAATGATATGAATGATAAAGGAGTGAATGATAGCGTGATGGTTGACAGAGGAGAATGGAAAGAAAAACGTGTTGCGCCGACCACAAGTAACATGGGACAAGGGAGAAGATGATGATGACGGAGTTGACGACGCTGATATGTGAAGAAGGCTGAAATCGCTTCATTATCAATTGACCTCACGTGAAGAGTCGACCCTCCACTTAGTGATATTCCGAAAGACTAAGTAGGCACTCGGAGCATAGATTATTTAGTAATTTTAAAGGTAAATAAAATTTATCCTTGGAATTTTCATATTTGAATAATAGAATTCCTGAGGCTGTATGCTTGCTGTAGAATTGTAGGTGTAAAAATTTATTTAATCTATTTATTTTTAGGAGTGTACACGTGCTGCACTAGCCCCATTTAAATTGGCATTGCAGTAGAATGATGATGGTTATGAAATACAGTATTTTTAAGTTTGCATGCTTACCATATATTTGTTTATATTAGAAGCAATGGGGGCTGTTGGATCCCCATAGCACAGCAACATGCTGAGTGGTTTGTCGCACTAACCCTCACGACGTGCATTTTTTTTTGTTTTTGTTCCGTTCTGTTTTACAAATTATAATGTTGTTCTGTTGTATTCAAAAGTTTGTGTTTGTCTAAATGCGTTGTATGTTTATTGTTTATTTTTCCGAATATCGTATACACGTAATGTCCTTGCGACGAATTAATATTTTTTCTTTCTTTCTTCTCAATGACATCATTTCAGACTGTATTATGATAAATAAATTAAATAGGTATGAAACTTAATTAAATTGTTTGTTACAAGTTTGTTACTATTTTTAAACGCAAATGATGCACAATAAATGTCATTGTCATGAGGAAAATTATACATGTACCTAAAACAATAAATAATTATTGACTATGAGTAAATCAGTATTCATTAGGTGTTCGTAAAGTATAGTGCGCATATTCTGACGATGATCAAGAAAAAAGATAATAACGGCAGTGTTACACACACCCCATTCGATTCAGGTAAATAATACACATTATATTTAAATTTCCATGAATTTTCCACTTCCGGGTAAAAGCTTCCAACAAAACTTTCCAGGTATCGTATTCACGAGCTCCGTTGGTCTCGCAGTCGCAAAGTGACTGCTGAAGATCGGTTTTGGGTTCGATTCCCGGGTTGGCAAAAAGTGATATTGGATTTTCCATCAGGAATTTCTCAGTAGTAGCCGAAAGCCGAAAGAATTTAGAGAGTTCATTCGATCTAGCTTTTACTAATTTAACTCATTATATCTTCTGAACTAAGACGCGATAGAATTTGTGACTGGGCGTCAAATTGCGACTAATTAGCGACAAAATATGGGAGAAAACAGATCTTCTCTAGGTGCCCTAGTTTTTGAGATATAAATGTGGCCAAGCTGGGGAGACTCTCTCCAGATCGGCCACAATAAACCCTTATATCTTTATAACAAGTGACCGACGGAGTTTGTAACTTGGCGGTATGATAACCCCGTGCCCCGGAAAACACATTAAGCCGTTGGTCTTGCAACTGATCTCTCTCTCTCTGGTCCTGTCGGATTGCCTTCCCATCGGACTATGAGGGCTAGGGAAGAGAGTGCACCTGTGACCACGCACACACGCCTCCACTATAATATCTCTCGCGCTGATGGCTAATCTACGCTTAGATTGGCCTTCGTGACCGAAAACGGACTGCAGGAGGAATATAAACTCGTACTATTGAGTTATGCCCGACTCGTCACTGTTCGATTGGTCACCAAAAACTTTTTCCATACTATGAGTCTCGACTCGTCACCGTAAGAATTTTTGACTTGGAATCAAAGAGATTTAAAAGTAAATACCTATTTGAATTTCTTTGCTTTGAATTGAATTCCCGATTCGTCATCAAGCGTGTCAAATGTAGGTACAGTTAGTAAGAAAAATATAATATGACACCGCATTGTGTTGGCCTCGGTAGCGTTGTCACAGATGTAACGGGATCAGCAGTTCTCGTCAACATCTTTCTTCTGTTAGACTTCCCAGATTCGTGCAGTCTCACATCCAGGTGATTCCTGCGACTCTACCTATTTCTAACTACTTAAATGATGGGGTTTGGCTTCCAATCTACCTTCTGCGAAGCAGTCATGCTAGCGAAGGAGGTGGCGGAACGTGAGAGGTAGAGAACCTCACGTCTCAGCCGCCGCGGGAGATGCACCGGGCGTCGGGAGCCACGTGGTGGCCCCCGGCCACACAAGGCTAAAATGAACCCCTGAGTGAACGTGCCAATTTTGTCTTCCTCTGGATTGGACAGGCAACCTGGAGATTGACCTGAGTGGCTGTTATCATTCATCATTTCCTCCTCTTGCAACATAACTTGTTAACTAAAGTTAAGTAGGTATTGCCCGGGGCATTACTCGCATTAATTTACAATGTAACAATCAATTTAGAGGTGTGGTTGTACTCTGCTTGTAATTCAATCATGATTCGGGAGACATGTGGCGCCATCTATTATCATAAGAACGTTATTGTTGTTTTCCTCGGGAATAGCATTATTTTTAAAAGAAAAATGTCCGTTTCTATACACCTGAAAAAGTATGTAACATTTTAGGATGATCGGTTCAGTGGTATAGGCGTAAAAAGTTTACAAAGAAACTTAACTTTCGCATTTGTAATAAGTAGTTAGGATAATGCTTTTATTATTATAAAAGCTTGCGATTTAATTTTGTCTAATGTGTCATTGAGAGGAAAATAACAAGCATTTGTTGTCCACAAGTAGACCACAAAGTAGGTACCTACTTATTAAGATGTTGCTTTGTGTATTGTTTTGTATGGGGCGTCCAAAAGTCATACATTTGCTGTCAACGGTAAAACTACCCAGAACGCTGATAACATTGCCACGTTAGATGGCAAAGCTACTTCTCATCATCTGCCTAGCCTTTTCCCAACTATGTTGGGGTCGGCTTCCAGTTTTACCGGATGCAGCTGAATACCAGTATTTTACATGGAGCGACTGCCTATCTGACCTCCACAACCCAGTTAGTACCAGGTAATACGATACCCCTTGGTAAGACTGGTTGTCAGACTTTTCGGGCCTCTGACTACCTAACGACTGTCAAAGATCTACAAATGACAGCCGGGACCAACGGCTTAACGTGCTTTCCGAGGCACGGAGGAAACTCGGTATGTAATGGGCGGTCACCCATCCACAGACCAACCTAGGCAAGCACGGCTTAACCTAACGATCGACCCGAGCGGCTGTTATTATTTAGCCACGAGCTCCTCTAGGTGGGCACTCGGACCCCATGGACCTAGTATTTCAACAACGGGTCAAACGCATAGCTAATAATTAGGCTGTTGTATTTGTGCCGTTTGAGGTTTTCAGCACCTGCAGCAGCCGCCGCGCGCCGTGCTAAGAAGATGAGATGGCGCTTGGGCGTCCACGCTTGTTGCATAAATAAGGGGTTTTTATTTTATTAAAACCATAAACTGCATTTTACCAAATACTTCGAATGGCTAATCCAATCTGTGCTGAACATTGATTTAAATCAAAAGATGTGCCCTGGCCGTACTAGGTCGCACATGCTGCATAAAACGATACATACCATCTGCAGTATGAGTGAGCGAGATAATATAGTACTCATTTCTAATGGTCAAAGAGACGAGAACATTTTTGGTGCGATATTATCTATGATACAAAAGACTGGATTATTCAAAACTAAGATGGATTAATAAAATTGTAATTACGGGAAAAAAAGAAATTAATAAATAAATAAAAAATATATTATTAATATTTTATTTATTAATAAAATTGTACTTAATTGTATTGTGGCAAGATTTGCTGTAAATTTTACGGAGAGGTTGTTTCGAAAAAATTTCAGCCCCTGCAGCTTGGATACGGTTCTAAAGGGGGTTGCGAGGCTGCCGTACACGCTATGTCGACCTATCTAAATTCCGGCAAAGGTGAGGTCATTCTGAAGGTTGACATAAAGAACGCCTTCAATTCAGTGAATAGGGACACCTTGTTGACTGAAACTAAAAAAGAATTACCCCAAATTTATAGTTTTCTTTGGCAATGTTATAGACACCCATCTAAATTACTATACCGGGACAACCTTTTGAAATCTGCTGTTGGCTGTCAACAAGGTGACCCCCTCGGGCCAGTGATTTTTAGTTTAGCTATCCACCCAATTATTCGACAGCTAAATTCCAAATTTAACGTTTGGTATCTTGATGACGGAACTCTGGGAGGCGATGTAGATTCTGTTTCTAGTTTTCTATCTATCTAAATTTCTTAAAAAATGAATTTCACTCCATTGGCCTCGACCTCAATGTTTCAAAATGCGAATTATATGTAGCGGACAGTACCGACAGACAACTGACTTTTTCAAAGTTTAACGCAATAGCCCCTGGCATCAAAATTATAGAAAAAAGCTCTCTTCGCCTCCTCGGGTCACCTATCTTTGAAAACTCTTTTCCCGATTTTATCGAGGAAAAAATTCAAAATTTCAGTGATGTTTCGGAAAGATTGCTCCAAATTAACATACATTCGGCCATCACAATAATTCGTTTTTGTTGTTTCGGCCCTAAATTAACATATTTCCTTCGTGCTTCCCCTTTATGGAAGCACACTCACCTTTTGGACAAAATGGATCAAATAATCAGACATACTTTATCATCTATTTAAAATGTGGCTTTGGACGACCGAGCTTGGGCTCAAGCTACTCTTCCCATTCGCATGGGGGGACTCGGCGTCCGCAAAATTTCCAGTATTAGTTTACCGGCTTTCATATCCTCGGTCCACGGCACTGAGAAATTAATCAGGAATATCCTGGCTTCCACACTGATTGATTTTGATGTGCCGTGCTTCTCCGAGGCTATCGATGCTTGGAAACTTGCTTGCCCGAACACTGAAGAACCCGACCATCCATTCTCCCAGAGACGGTGGGACGAGCCGCTCTGCAGAATCGTTCAAAACAATCTGCTGAACTCGTCTTCTACTACTGCTGAGCGTGCGCGCCTACTGGCTGTGGGTGAATGGGAGTCGGGTCTTTGGCTTCACGCACTGCCGTCGTCGACAATTGGCACATTGTTTGACGACACGACCTTTCGCCTCGCTGCTGCCTTACGCCTCGGTGCCGCCTGCTGTTCTCCTCATCGCTGTCACTGTGGTGAAGCTTTCAACAGCCTCGGTCACCACGGCCTGTCGTGCAGCCGAAGTGCGGGGCGTTTTGCACGGCACGCGAACATAAACGACATTATCCGACGAGCTCTTGTCACCGTCGGCGTTCCAGCTGTTTTAGAACCTAATGGTTTGGCACGCGACGATGGCAAGAGACCGGACGGCATGTCTTTGTTTCCTTGGAAGATGGGTAGGCCCTTAGTATGGGACGCAACTTGCGTCGATACTCTTGCGCCTTCTCATCTTCCAAGTTCGTCGTGCTGTGCTGGCGCTGCTGCTGCGGCTGCAGAGAACCTCAAATGGCGTAAATATAGAAACCTTTGTGGTAACTATATTTTCGAGCCGTTTGGGGTTGAAACTCTAGGGCCGTGGGGTCCGAGTGCCCATAGCCTGTTCAAAGAACTTTCAAAACGCCTAGTTGACGCTTCCCGTGACCCAAGAGCTGGCTTTTACCTTGGTCAGAGGCTAAGTGTTGATACAACGTGGCAACGCCGCCAGTCTCTTGGGCACATTACCAGCTGACAGCGTTGAGGAGGAGTTTTTCGATGCCCTTTTATAGTTTGTTGTTAGTTTATTTATTTTAGTTTATTTAATACTTAGTTTTTAATTAATTATGTAAATATTTAGTTCCAAAAAGATTTAAATAGAAAAAAATGAATTATCATTTTTTTCGATTTAAATCTTTTTGGAACTAAATATTTACATAATACGTATACGGATACGGTATTACGGATATTAATCCGTGATTTTCTTTTGTTTTTATTTTGATGAGCTCCCGATATTTCGACGCTGTTGCAAGCATCATGATCGCGGGAATACTGAAGAGCTATGCGGGTGGAGCGAAAATTATTCCCTACCCTCTTTCTTAGTCTTTTATTACGCGCACTACTGGAATTCGATTGTAACTCACGACAAAACGCACTCACGGTATCATAAGAGACGCATGTTATTATTTTTTTAGGATTATCACTGGATTCCACATACTTGATAGTTTAAAACCGTCTTCACGATTGAAATTTTTGCACTTTGAAATTTCAATAGCTTCTCTGGTTAACTTTGGGATGTAGTATCGGTCTGTAGATAAGATTTGTGGTTTATGAAACTCAATCCAGTGATTTGGCCCTGAGTCCAGCAGATTTTCAGCTATGGCCGATTTGTCTCTCGTTCTTTTCTCTCTTCTATCATTGTTTTTTTCTAATATGGATTAATTAAATTGTTTATTAGTAATTATACTAATTGTAATTATACAAATATTAGCTTAGATTTAAACTAGTCAGTAAGACAATAGAAGGTACGAGTGACAATTTAGTTAAACATAGCAACTCTAGGGTATCTTCTAGCTCTCAATTCATAAATTGTCAAAAATGGTTTGAGCTGAATTCCTTTAAATTATTTCATCAGAATATTCAGGGTTTTTCTTCCAAACAATTAGAAATTGAACTATATTTTTAGAAAAAACCAAGTTTGAGATTATCTGTATAACTGAACATTGGATGAAGGATTATGAAATGCAAATAAATTTTGAGAATTACATTATGGGCAGTTGCTTTAATCGGAAATCTAAGATGCGTGGGGGTTCACTAATCTTAGTTAAAAATTGTATTAAATTTAAGCCTAGAAATGATATTGTCGAGCTATCGGTTGAACATAGCATCGAATTGTCTTGTGTTGAGTGATAGTGTGCGTTTACAGACCCCCTAATTACCTGAACTACTCTATCTTTGAGTCAGTAATGGAAGATGCTTTAGCAAAACTTGTTACTGGTAATAAACTAATAATTATCTGTGGTGACTTTAACGTTAATATCTTAGAAAATAACGTAAACAGCAGAAGATTTTTAGGTCTCTATAAATCATTTAATTTGTCAAATGTTTTTTCAGAACCTACCCGAATTACTACCAATACTGCTACATGTATTGATAATGTTTTTTGTTGCTGCGACTACTTAGACAAATCCATTGTAAATTACCTTCCTTCAGATCACAGCGGACAGACTGTGACTTTCGCATCCAAGATACAATTACAACAAAGAACTCAGATTCAAACTAGACAAATAACACCTAGCAGTTTAGAAAAATTTAATAATAATTTAAATAACAAGTTAAATATACCAGGCCATATTAGAAACAATGTAAATGAATTGTATGAAGAATTCTTTTCGGTAGTGCACGCCGAGTTCAATAATACTTTAAAAAAGAAAACTAAAACTATTGGCCCAAAGTTTATTTTCAGTGACTGGGCAACACAGGGTATTAGGAAAAGTAGGGAACGATTGTTTGAGCTGTACGGCCTTAAGCCTTACATTAACACAGAATCTTTTAGTAAATATGTTGCTACTTACTCAAAAACTTTTAAAAACTCTTGCAGGGTAGCCAAATCTCTTTTTATTAGCAACAAGATTAAATCAGCTGATAACAAAATTAAGACAGTTTGGAAAATTATCAATAGTGAAACAAATAGAAATAAAAAACAAAGTAATGACATAACACTAGAGACCTCACGTGGCCTCGTGAGCTCTAATAATGAAGTTGCTCAAGAATTTGTAAATTTCTTTACCAGTATCCCACTTAAAACTACAGAAACCTTAAATTCCTCTCCATTGCTCTCTGTTGATTTATTGAAAGCGAACGTTCCAGCCTGTTCAAATGAATTTAAATTTCAGCACATAAACCCCATAACAATCGTAAAAGCTTTTAAACAAATCAAGATTAAATTAACCGAAGATCTGTGGGGTATGTCTATCAAAGCTTGTACCTCAATTATTGAGACTGTAGCACCGTATTTAGCCTCGATATTTAATTTGTGCGTGGATCAAGGGATCTTCCCGGATTTAATGAAATTCAGTAAGGTATACCTCTTTTTAAATCCGGAGACAGTAAAGACACCAATAACTATAGGCCCGTATCCGTGTTGCCGGTTTTTAGCAAGGTGTTTGAAAAGATTATGCTCTCTAGCAGGACGGCTGAGCTCAGCAGCATATGCTGTTACAAAAATCCGTCAATTTACAGATGTTGATACGGCGAGGCTAGTCTATTTTAGTTATTTTCATAGTATTATGTCATACGGTATTTTACTATGGGGACGGGCTGCAGATATCGAGTCTATATTTATTCTGCAGAAAAGAGCCATCAGAGCCATATACGAATTACGTAGACGCGATTCTCTAAGAGAACTGTTTAAGGAAATAAATATCATGACAGTACCTTGTCAATACATCTATGAGAATATCATGTACGTTAGGAAAAATCTGCATTTATTCAGAAAAAGAGGTGATAGACACCACTATAATACTAGAAATAGGGAACAACTAGTTCAGCCAGGTTTCAGGCTTGCTAAGGTAGATTCATCTTTCATGGGGTACTGTTTAAAATGTTACAATAAAATACCTCCCCACATTCTACAACTAAATGAGACGAAATTTAAATCTTGTATAAAACGCACACTATGTAGTCAAGCATATTATAAGTTAGGGGATTACATTAAGGGCCTACCCCATGGCACACTAGCGCCACTTTAGTAAAAAAATCAGAACTCGTTAAATACAAATATAATATAAAATCTGATAGACAAAATCAATGCTTTAGAGTTCTAGATTATTGACGTCTATTTAATTCATTAAAATATACTTCACTGTAGTTACAGTTAGAAAAATTGCTAAAAACGGCCGTTTTTTTCCATTTTGTATCTGTAACGACAGCGAGCTATGTTTCAATGAGATAGGCAGACGTAAATAATTTAGAAGACCAAAAGATTGATTTTGTCTATCAGATTTTATATTAATTGTGTATTTAACGAGTTCTGATTTTTTTACTAAAGTGGCGCTAGTGTGCCATGGGGTAGGCCCTTAATGATAAAAATGCTTGGCTCAATGCTGGTCCTGGTCCACAACCATAGAGGAAAACTAATTGGGCAAATTATTGTGGTAGCTGCAGAAGATTGTAAAAATATCCTTGCTTTGTATAGACTCCATCTCTTAGTATTGTATAATTGCATAGCTCATGTGTGAGTACCATGTACTGTAAAGCATTTGCATTTAGTTATCTTTCATTGACTTGAATATGCCTTGGTGGCCAAGAGAATGTCATGCTCACTCAAATGTCTCGCTGATGGTGGCGGGTGTGTCGGGTCATTTAGTTCCCTTCAATCTGGTTGAGTTGAATGGCGCCGATACATGCGTCATGTTCGTGTACGGGCGCTGTCAGTTGGGACTGGTCATCTCTTAGCTGCCATGGTTCATTTTAATTACCTACTTTATTTATACATTTTTGATTTAATATTTTGCTCTGGACTCTCTTAATGTGCACGTCTTTCTACATCGTTCTCACATATATGTATAATCTCAACATGAATGATGTAACCAAGATTTTGTAACAATATTTTGATTTAAAAGAGTGTCCATGGAGTTTCTTGCCCGTTCTTCTCCATCGAGATCTACGCTAGGGAATGGGCAACTACAGTACTTTCTCAAGTTATTATGTCTTGTGACTGGGACTGTAGCTTTGTTTTTTTTTGTATTTTTGACATTCAAAAGTGCCGTAATGGTCTAATTGAAATAAATGCTTTGAGTTTGAGTTTACTAAAATTTAACGGGAAATCAAAGTTTTTAGACCAACACATACAACTTTAAAATAACTCACAAGTCCCATGAAGTCGAAGACTGTATTAATACTTTTATCATTTTAGGTCAAGAATTCGAAAAGGATGAAGATTCAGATGATTTAAAAATCCTTAGGATCTTGGATGAAAGGTACCTCACAGAAGTTCTGAACTCACGACTCTTAGAATCGATCCCGGGAGGTGATACTGAGTTAATGAGCAGGTGAGATTATGGTCACAAACACGAGCACAAGTGCCACGTGTGCGAGAGCGACTGCAGAGAAAGCAAATTAAAGAAGTAGTTTATGTAGAGCATGCCACGAAAAACCGTGACGCGACTTGCAACGCAATGGTTCTCGCACGAAAGAAACAAGCGAAACGCGCGTTTCGTCATCATCACTCTCTTGCCCTTATTCCAATTTATTTGTGGTCAACGCAGCATATCTTCTTCTTCCACACTTCTCTATTACTCGTCTTGTCAGCAGTCACCTCTTTTCGAGCCATATCATCCTTCACTCAGTCCATCCATCGTCCGTATTGATTATAATAGTTATTTATGCAACTGTTGTATAATAAGGGGTATTAAAACACGAATGTGGGTTTATCACACGAGGCGAAGCCGAGTGTGATAATATTATCACATGAGTTTTTTAATACCTAATTATGTACATTTGCATACAAGACTTTATCTACATCCATGATATGAATCCTCCATATAAGGTTCTGAAACCATTGGGTGTTGTAGTTTTGCAAGAAGTCTATATAGATTCATGGAAAGTTTAATTGCTGAGTATTTAATACAAACAAACTATGTATAGGTATTTAATATAATTATTTACATTTTGGATTGTACAATTATTAAAATGCACAAAGCTGTATAACTCATTTTTATCAACAACAAAGTTCATAATGCAATACAATATCAAACAAAAATGGCGGGATACGACGTGAATTTGAATAAACCTATAAGTTTTTTTATTAATTACGGCGCTGTGGTAGTGAATCGCACGTGCATGACAATGTTGTTTTTTTTAAAACGAGTTGCATAATGAAATATAGTACAACATTATAACACCCGTTTGGATGTTATAATGGGTATTATGACACTGGCTGTTTTAATGTTGGCTATAAGCAGGATTTATAGCATGGGTGTAAATAATAACTGTTTATAACCCATTTGGTCCATTATTAGCCCTTACCACGTTAATTTGAATAACATGCTAAGCAGGCGTTATATAATTTTATAATGCGCGAATTAAACAATATGGTAAAATGTAGTAAGGGGGTAAACCGTTTGTTTTATTTGGGTAGCTATCAGTGCCGGATTTACCATAGAAGCTGAAAAAGCTGATGCTTAGGGCGGCAAAAATAGGGGAGCGGCAAAATAGGCCCAAAAAAATTTGGTACAGAAAAAAAGTAAGGCTGCGGACACGAGGTGGGGCTGCGGCGTTGGCGTGCCCCCTCGGGGGGACCTGCCGCTGCCGCTTCGACTGTCTTTGTGTCCGTTATGTACTTAATATAGGTAGATTATTCCCTAAAAAAAGGAATTAACTTTATTGTGAACAGTGTCTCTAATTTTAGAAGTCAGCAGGAGCGGCAAAATTTATAGCATTGGGGCGGCAAATGTGTAAATCCAGCACTGGTAGCTATAGCTTTAAGTAGTCGCCAATTTGGCAAAGCAGCAGGGTTAGCCAAGTTGACAATCTACAATCGTTAACGCTAGTAGAAAACTAATCAAATGTATGGGAATGACATCATCTCAACGTTAAATCACGTGATCAACACAAACGAATAGAAAATTCGTAGACAAGTTTACATCGTTCGATTAAATAGAATGTTATCGTTTCTACAATGTTGATCGCAATACTCTTTGGTAGGAACGCTCAACATAGACTAAAGTGTAGGTTTTTTCTATAGACATTAGAGAACGAGCGATTGACTCAATCGTGTCAACTTGGCTACCAATTTAGCGCTTTCTACAATCGCTTACGCCGAGGCGTTTACGATTGTAGAAAGAGAATCGATATGAAACGTTTGTAACTTGGCCATGCCTGCAGATACATAACTTCCGCCAAATGCAAGTACTGTATACTTGCATTTGCTGGAAGTTATGTGACAAGCCTGTGCTTTTTGCATTGCACTGTAGATATAAGAAAAAAAAACATAGTAGGTATTTGTGACACATAAGATAAGAACCGAATGAGCATGTTTATTGTATTTGTTCTTGCCATAAGTATTTGTCATTTTTTTTACCGCGTTTAACAACTTTTGAGCTTTATCGCTATTCAAAAAGGTCATAAAATTTAAACAATTTTCGTCAAAATTCAAACGAATTATTAATTCCGCCTTTATTAAATCCATGCTCATTTGGTTCCTTTCTTTTGAGTATAAATTATTAAGTATACTAAAAACGCGTTCGCAGTAAGCGTTACTTACTGGAATTGAAAATATAAAACATACAATTTTGGTTAAATTTTTAACTTCAACGCAGTTTCTTATAAAATATGGAGCTTATCATTGTCATTTTAGTTTTTTCTTCTGGAAGGCGATTTAAACTAAAAACTTCTTTTAAAATTATCGAACTTGTTTTTCGGGAGATTATTTGCGTTGTCGGGAGTCGGGAGGACATAAAAAAATTCGGGAGAATCCCGCCATTCCCGACCGTCTGGCAACCCTTTTACAGCACACTGACAGCTTTACCACAGATAATCACACAAATTCAACCGTCAGTGTTGCGAGCACATTTAGTCGATTGCAATAAAATAATCGATTACAAAAATAAATTAAAATATAATTCGCAATAAATCGTATCAAATAATTATTATTCACATCGAAACCTAACAATCGGTTTTATTCTAGGCAAGCGTGCTCTATCCTAGAACGCGTCATCGCTTCATATCAGGCGTGCTGCGGCCAAACGCAAGCCTATTTAGCTTAAAAAAGTACAACTGTGAACATTATCAACCTGATATCGTAAAGAGAGATCGTTTGTTCTAGAACTATGGCAGAGGGTGCAAACCCAAATGCGACGTGCCGTCTGGAACACATGTCAGCGTGCCACATCGCCGCCATGTACGACAACGACGCCCTAGATCTGCTGCTCACCTCAGGAGCTGATAGCTCCAGGTTTGACCGTTTAGGCAGAATACCTCTCCACATAGCCGCCTGGACAGGAAACGTGAAGCAGATTGCTGTACTGCTGAACTTTCCGGAAGGTACTTTGAATTGCGGCGAATGATTCAGTCCTTTTTCTTTAAGGCTTTCCTGTTCAGCCACTACGTTTAGTGAAGTAGCTTCAGTTATGTTTTAAATCGAATAAATGAATATAATAATTAGATGTGTTATTTTATTTTCAGCTCTGAGAAAAAGTGTGGTAGATCATGTTTTGTCTCCTGAAACCGTGAAAGCAGTATCGAGCCATAGTGTACGAGTGAATAAGATGACAAACATAAGATGCCGCCGTAACGTCGAGTCTACTGTGCCGGATGAATGGTGCAACAGCGATAAACACAACTGCAGGAATACTCAAGAACTTGTGGGTGCTTTGCGTATATAAAAAAGAACGGGGAGGAAACCTGGAACCAAAAATTCGAATACATGATGTGACATCCACCAATCTATACTGGGCTCCTCACGAACACACAACCTCTCACAGAGACGAGGCCTGTAACGCAACAGTTATAATATTATAAACTGACTATCTGTCTACAATTCTATTCATTACACATCTATTGAAATGACCACTTATTGTCCGATTCGGTCCCTAAACTGGAACGAATGTCTTCATTAAAAAAAAACTGTGCGGCCAGTTGCCGGTGTTCCAGGAAGGATGGACGCCGTTGCACGCAGCCAGCGCCCGCGCACAGCACCATTGCGTGCAGTTACTGCTCGCCGCCGGCGCAGACACGAACGAGAGAGATTTGGTTCATATGAGTCCATTGGACGTTGCTGGCTGTGCTTATCATTTTGATCACAAACTAATTGATGTTACTAGGTACGTAACTCAACTAAAAAGTCATGAGCCATAATGTTTTTAAACTGGAGTAAGGGGAAAAGTTATGAATGTTACATTCATATTCAGTTTTATGGAAACCGTAGGCTTACTACTGAAAGCTGGAGACAGGTTCCTCAGGTGCAGTCCCAACTCCGCCTACTTCTACTTAAATCCAATAAGCCGAAGTGACTCTGCGCTACACGTTGCGGTTGAGTTAGGGAGCGTGGCTGCCGTGAAACAGTTACTTCAGGGTGGCGCGACTACCATTCTGTGGAACAGGCGGGGACAAACTGCCATGCATTTGTGTGTAGAGAAACGGAATAAAGAGCTATTGCAGGTAATTTGTGCGAATCAGACCTGATCATCGTATTTATATGTGTATGACTACGGGAACGTTTCAAATATCTCATGATACTCGGGAATAATTTAAAAAACTTTCCATTAGTGGAAGATTTTTGGAAATAGTCAGTTCGTCTTTGTAACATTATAGTATACCAGTGGAAGTCCCGTTCCCGTGGGAATACAGGGATAAAAAGTAGCTTATGTCACCCGGGGATAGTGTAGCTTCTCAACCGTGAAAGAATTTTTCAAATCGGATCAATTCCTAGTTTTTAAGTTTTTTCGTTACACACAAAATTACAAATCTTTCTTCTTTATAATATTATACTATAATTATTAATAAAGAAGAATATATTATTATATGAAAGCCGTCCACAATGACAGCTGAGCAAATCTCTACAACAATCGGGGCGATTCTATTCTCGTGGAAACGCTTGAAACACTGCGCTTTCCATAATGTACGTAATTAATTTCTGCTTTAAAATTATACTAGCGGAAGTCACACGGTTTCTGGTACACGGTTTTTGGTTTGGGAGTATCTGGATAAAATATAGCCTATGTTACTCAAGGTGAATGTAACTTTTTAATGGTTAAAGAATTTTTGAAATCGGCGCAGTAGATTTTGAATTTATTCATTACAAACATACACACAAAAATACAAATCTTTCCTCTTTATAATATTAGTGTAGAAGTGTAGATAAAGCCATAATAGACCTAATCCCGGAATTGTTCACTGCGGATCACACAAAATCGGCCCGATACGTGCTTACCGCTGCTGCGCACGGTGAAAACTATATCATTTTCGCTGGTGCGGAACGATAATAATCTATCGTAGTGATGTCAGGTCGAAAAGGACTGATACCCACTGTCGGAAAGGTCGACGGATGCGCGTTCCGACCGCCACCGCACCAGATGAAAGTTTATGTTTTTTTTTTTGCCCCAGCTAGCGTGTTAAAATAGTACAAAAAAGGTAGTTCCTCAATTGAACCGTCAGAACTGAGGAACCACCTTCATCATCCACAGCAAGAATGGATCTACATAGGTACAGGTCTCTCTTTGCTTTTACGTTTTACCAATGTCTGACATTCAGGAAAGAAAAATGTTGGCACTAAAATAATCTTATGATCGGCTACATCACCACGACTCTAGGTGCATCGTGCTTTGAATGTTTAACGGCGCACGCCACGTTGTGGCTCGCTAATATTTTAATGTTTTTTTTTTTTTTATTCTAGTTGTTAGCAAATCATAAGTATAGCTATGATTATAACGATCCTTCCTTTGTGACTGTGGATGTGAAAAACTGGACAGGCTCCAATGTGCTCTGTGCGGCTGTGAGAGCAGAGTGGATACAAGGAGTCTGTATAGCTCTCGATGCAGGAGCTAGAACCATCCCCAAAGAGGTAGTTGTGATGCTTCATTCTTATGCTATTGATTAAAACAATATATAGTATTCAGTTTTAAATAGTATATTTCATTACAAGTGCGGAAAGGCTGTCATTGCAAAGAGTTCCGACAAATGCCGAGGCGCAGCCGAAGGCGCAGCTGAAGGCGAGGGTTGACAGTCGGAACAAGTTGCAATGACGGTTCCGCAGGTGTACTGAACGACTATTTTTAATACAGTTGCGAAAAAATTAAGCAATTTAATAAAATAATAAAAACACAATAAACTCAACTAACTAATCATTTATTTCTTATAAAAGATATAGTACACCATGTACAATTAGGTACATATACAAATTGGTACAGTTTTTTAAACTAACTGGGGAAGTTTTAGGTTGCATATTTATTGTTTGAGACAAACTATTATTAATTTCGTATGATTGTTCATGTATATTTGTCATACAATGGCGTTTGCTAGTTGATGGAATTGGATCTGATGAATTATCATTATCGACAAAGGTACATAGACGAACGTTCTCTTCAACATGTGAAGGAGACGGACTGGACCTTAAATTAATGGATTGTGTGATTTTTTTCCCAGTTTCTAGTTTGTTGTTTAATTATAATCAATCACCAATATAGCTTTCTGCAACTTTGTCTGATTTCCAACCTCCTAGTCGCTGTAAGGACGTCAAATTGGCTCCTGAATCTGCCAATAATGTAGCAGAGGTCCTCCTGAAGCTGTGCCCAGTATAATACTCAGCATCCGGCAGACCAAGAAACGTAGCTATTTCTTTTGGCATATTACCAAATTCGTTTATCCCGATTGTTGAGCTGTACACTTCCCTTTTTGGTAATTTTGAAAAAAACGGTCGGTTTTTCCTTTTTGGGACCGCTGATTCATATATTTTTGCACTATTCTAAGAAAATCTCCTTCAACAGCAAAGCTTCTCGGTACCTTATTTTTTGTGTTCGGAATCTTGATTAGTAGCATTTTTCCATGGGCGTCAATATCTTTTAAAGTAATATTGGCTAACTCCTTTCTGCGGCAAGCTTCAACAACGCCAAAAACCAGAGCAACCTACAAAAAAAGGGATTTGATTAATATTTTTTTAAATAATGTATTGACTGTATTTTGCGATTTTGTAAACTGAATACTAAAGAAAAATATAAGTACTTATTAATAAATTACCTTTGTGGCTAAATAACGATCATCGAGAGCTTCATTCAAAAACTTTTCCACTTCATTGGATGTTAATATTTTCGACTTTTTACTTGTAAAACCGTCTGATTGTCGTTTTAAGAAAGCATTTAATTTTGGGTATTCACTAATATCGACGTTGTTCCTTATTTTCAGCATACTTTTTATCATCGAAAACCTCGACCACAACGTAGACGGTTTTAATTTTGCTGAGAGTTCGGAGAAGTATGCCAACATAACATTTTCTGAAAAACTATTTGCTTTTTTCTCTTCTCTCCACGCAATAAATTCGTCGTATGTAGATATGTAACGACTTTTTGACTTTTCCGGTAAAATGTTCTCCGGAGCATTTTGTGCAATTATACTGAGTTCCAGTGGTGTTAATTAAATAAAAATAGGGTCGAAATTACTCATTTTGTGCAACAAACAACTAAACTCGCAAAGAAAATTTCTGGAAAATGGCGCCAACCGTAGAATATAAGCAGAGTTTATTTTTCTTCACCCATTTTGGTAGGCAAAGGGAACTATCCATAAAGCTTAGTCTTCAGTAGATTTTTTTTATTGATATGAAATGAAAATTAAATTTTATGAGATGAAATGAAATGAAACCTAACCTAACTCATTCAATTAAATCATTAAATCTGATATTGAAATAAATTAGTAGCTTCTTTTTAGAAATAAACGTATTTGTATGAATCACAAAAACTCTTTAGCAAAAACTTCATGGTTGGTTTTTCTTTTTAATAGACATTATTTTGACAGTTGGGAAAGAGAAAGCACGAGTTCGGGAAAGGTAAATAAAAAGCACTAGTATGTAATAGCCCACATCCCGAACGCTATACGTCCCTGCAATACACCACTTTTTGAGCACCTGTATTAAAATAGTATATTAACTAAAAACTTGATTCAAGCTTACTTTTGAAAACATTGTTTTTTATTATTATTGTATATTATTTATGTTCCAGGCAAACGATGAATCTCCCATTAATATTGCAGTACAATTGGGTAACATAGGTATACTTCAAAAGTTATTAAATGTTGCGCAAGACAGGAACTCATATCACCGCTCTGATTATAGAGTATATGCAGCACTTTTCAATGCAATATTACACAACCAGCAAGATGCCCTTGAATTGTTACTCAAAAACGGTTTCAGCGTAGAGACAATGGATTCGGATAAAGCTAATGTCTTACATATCGCTACTAAACATGGCAGAAAAGAAATATTAGAATATTTACTTGAATATGATAGCAACATAACAAAAGAACTGATCAATATGCATGACCGCGTTGGACCACCATTATATTATGCTTTAGAAAATAATTATCCTGATTGTGCAGCCTTACTTATCTCTAAAGGGGCTCAAGTAGATGCCCGTTGTCTTGATGATAAGAAAAGTAGACATATTAAGGGTTCGACACTTTTACATATAGCTGCTAAAAAAAACCGTTACGAAATAGCAGAGATGATAATAGATAATGACAGTGAAACTGTTTATGTTAAAACTAATTATTATGATTGCCGGAATACACCTTTACGCGAGGCTTGCCGTGAAGGAAACAGAGAAATGATTGTATTACTACTTCGCAAAGGAGCTGACCTTTCTGGAAACGGCGATGCACAACCGGAGAGCCCTGTTCAGCTGCTGATGAAAAACGTGTCAAAACCAACTGAACTCATTGAAGAAGTTTTCGATTCATGCATATCTAGCCAAGATGACGGAAACTGTTCGATTGCCAATCGTAGGATTAAAGTAGACCACAGAGTGTTGGACCCTCCGTGTGAGAATGTTGACAGGTCACAAATGAGGGTGATTCAGGCTTTGCTTGATACCGGAAATACATACGATCAGCAGAGGTTGCTCCTTCATCCTTTGGTGGAAAGCTTTTTGTTTCTAAAGTGGAAATCATTATTACCATTTTTCTACATTATATTGGCATTGCACGTGTGCTTTGTGTTGTCTCTGAACGTGTTTGCCTTGTCTTTGTTCTGGAGTAAAGACAGAAAAGTTGAACCGAAGTCATATATTATATTTGTTGTTATTTTTTTAATCTATTTTTCAATCTCTATCATTACAATGCAGGTAATTAAAACAAATCAAATCAATTCTAATTGTAAGCATTTCGACGGGTTGGATTTTAACATAATATTTTTTTGTCGACACTAGGATATCATCTTCATTAAACAGAAAGGCATAAGGAACCTTCGGTGTTTGGAGATATGGTTAAGATTGTTGTCTACGCTGCTGGCAATTATCTTGCCACTAATAGTGTCATGGGATTCAGAGTCACAGGCAGAGTGGGTGCGGCTCTACAGCGCAGCCACATTATTCTTCAGCTGGCTTAAAATAATGTTCCTAATCTCCAGATTCCCGAAATTTGGATATTATGTACTGATGTATGAACAAGTGGCGAGAAGAGTAATAATTGTGAGTTTTTTTCTTGTTTTATAACATAACTAGCTGTTGCCCGCGGCTTCGCCCGCCTAAATTTCGGTAACTGTCCCACTGGATCATACTAAAGGGATAAAAAGTGTCCTGCATGTTAATCCAGGTTATAAACTATCTATGTGCCAAATTTAATAATCATCACAATTATTATCATCACTGTCATCATCACTTTCACAACCACCATCATTATCACAATCACCATCACTATCACAACCACCATCAATATCACAATCATTATCACAATCACCATCACTATCACAATCATTATCACAATCACCATCATCATTATCATAATCATTATCATCGTAATCACAATCATCATCATCGTAATCACAATCATCATCATCATTATCACAATCACTATCACTGTCACAATCACTATCACTATCACAGTCACAATCACTATCACTATCACCATCGCCATCACTATAAAATATCGCTATCACCATCACAATGTCCGTCACAATCACAATCAATATCACAATCACCATCACAATCACCATCACCATCACAATCACCATCACCATCACAATCACCATCACAATCACTATCACATTCACTATCATCGTAATCACAATTATTATCATCGTAATCACATTCATTATCAACGTTATCACAATCATCATCATCACAATCGCCATCATTATCACAACCACCATTATCACAACCACCATTATCACAATCACCATCACAACCATTATCATCGTAATTACAATTATCATTGTCACAATCTCCATCCCCGTTATCACAATCATCATCATCATTATCACAATCACCATCACTGTCACTATCTCCATCACAATCACAGTCACCATCACTATCACTACACATTAACCATCACAATCATCATCACAATCACTATCACTATCACCATTACAATCACTGTCATTATTATCATCGTAATCACAACCATTATCATCATCATCCAAGTCTCCATCTTCGTTATCACAATCATCATTATCGTTATCACAATCACCATCACTGTCACATCACCATCACTATCACAGTCATAATCACTATCACCATCATAATAACCATCACCATCGCTATCACCATAACAATCACCACCACCACCATAACATAGCAAGAGCTTCCACTATTTATAAGATCCTTAATGTTTATACCTATGTTTAACAAATAAATGATTCTGATTCTGATTCGGAATCACCATTGCAATCACTATCACTATCACAATCACCATCATCGTTTTCACAATCATTATCATCGTAATTACAATCATTATTATCTTAATCAAAATCATCATCACAATCATCATCATCACACTCATCATCATCATCATCATTATCACAATCATCATCATCGTTATCACAATAAATCAACAATAACCCTGTATATAAGTCGTATCCGCCATCTTCTTGATCTCAAAATAAATGCCATTTTCGTAATAAGCACCCCTGATAATCTCGGTATCGACACCCTTATTTACTTTTAGACATTTCAACCCCATCGCACCCCAACAGGGAATGATGGTATTTTAGGTCCACCACATTCAATCTTAAAATCGTTGTTTTTGTAATACCTTGACCCGATACACAAACAATGGGTATTGTTTGTGTATCGTGTATGTTGTGTATTGTGTATGTTGATTTTCAGACTTTGTTACCCCATTTCCCCCTTTCGGGGTTGAATTCTGAAAAAACCTGAAACAAATGTTAACTCATTTATCGCTAGGAGTACTCCTGTGAAGTTTCGAATAAAACAGTCTAACTAATCTTGTTTCCTCATATTAACTTTCGACGCCTGTTTTACCCCCATAGAGGCTCAATTTAAAAAAAAAAAAAACATTTTTATACCACCTATGGAACCTACTTGCCAAATTTAGAATCTGTAGACCCAGCGGTTTAGGCTGTGCATTGATTTTTAGACTTTGTCACCCCATTCACCCTCTAAGGGGTTGAATTCTGAAAAAACCTGAAACCCGTTTCTACTCATTTATCGATAGGAGTACTCCTGTGAAGTTTCGAATAAAACAGTCTTAATAATCTTGTTTCCCCATACAAACTTTGGACCCCATACAACCCCTTAGGGGGTGAATTTAAAAAAAAATCCTTTCGTAGTACACCCCTAGACCACATAAGGCATCTACTCGCCAAATTTGGAATCAGTAGACCCAGCGGTTTGGGCTGTGCGTTGATTTTTATACTTTGTCACCCCATTTCCCCCTCTCAGGGGTTGAATTCTGAAAAAATCTGAAACCCGTTTCTACTCATTTATCAATAGCAGCAATCTTGTGAAGTTTCGAATAAACCGGTGATGTTTCGGATTGGTCCAATTTTAGGCCTATCTCGTTAGCTACGGTTATAGCGAAGGTTATGCAGAGTCTGCTTGACGGCCATTGAACTAAACATATAAAATTGCAGGACGGTCAGTTCGGTTTCCGGACTGGTCTGTCCACGGAAAGTGCGATCCTGTGCCTCAAGCAGACCGTGCACTACTACACTGCGCGTAAGACGGCAGTATACGCGTGTTTCTTGGACCTGTTTCTCGGGCCAAGTCTCATACGACCAAATGTGGACCAAAATGCGTCAAAACACTAGTCTGCTCCCTGAAATTGTTTCTATTTATATTTGAGTACTGGTACAATAATCAGAAATATGCTGTTAGGTGGGCGGAACGTAGATCGGACGAGTACAGGTTTTTTTATTTTTTTATTATTTTTTATTATTACAATATGGGCCTGCTCTTGACCTCGATCACGCCTGATGGAAAGCGATGGATGAGATCTATGATGGAACGAGCGTGCCCAAAAGATGCCTGTTCACTCTTGCTTTGAAGGCAGGCGGGTAAAATGTGGGTGGGAACACAGACGCAGGCAGAGAATTCCAGACTTTGGCTGTGCGCATAATAAAAGTGGAGGAGAAGCGCTTAGTACGACACATCGGGATGACAACCAAGTGCGGATGGTACGCCGCAGTACGTCTGCTAGTCCGGTGGTAAAAGGGTGATGGTGGGATCAGGTCGTGGAGCTCCTGCGCACACTCACCGAAGTACAGTCTGTAGAATACCGACAGGCAGGCAACATTACGCCGATGAGCTAGGCTGTGAAGCGAAGCTGCCAACGTCTCGTCGCCTATAAGCCTTTTAGCTCTGCGTTCCACCGATTCAAGTGCAGCAAGCTGGTATTTTGCTGAGCCATCCCACAAGTGACTGCAATACTCCATACAGGAACGGACTTGTGCTTTGTACAAACTTAAAAGCTGTCCAGATGTGAAGTATCGCCTCACTTTATTCAAGATGCCCAGCTTCTCAGCTGCGGTCTGAGCTTTTGACTCGATGGTTGCGCCAAAGTTGAGATCCGATGTCAACTCCATGCCCAAAAGCTGTAGGCGGTCAGTAACTGCTACAGATGCACCCCGGAAAGTGGGAGACAACTGGAACTGCCTCCTATTTGCAGTGAAGAGACACGCCTGTGTTTTCAGAGCATTGAATTCGACCAGATTGATGTCACCCCACTGGGAGACGAGATTTAGGGTCAAATTCAATTGCTCCACCATGGCCTCTCTAAGAGTAGCAGTATCTTCTTTGCTGGCTCTTGCACTGGACAGGTATCTTTCTGCGACTGTGCTGTCATCTGCGTATCCGATTGCACCAAGCTGTAGCAGGTCGTTGATGTGCAGCAAAAATAATGTCGCAGAAAGAACAGACCCCTGAGGAACTCCGGCATCAATGGCCTTATGATCCGATAAGCAGCCATCTATGACTACTCTGATCGATCTGTCACTCAAGAAGTCAGAAATCCAGTTGCAAAAGTCAGCAGAGATACCGAATGCAGGAAGCTTACCCAACAGACAGCGTGCCAGACCCTGTCAAAGGCCTTCGAGATGTCAAGAGACACAGCAAGGGCTTCGCCATGTTTCTCGATGACCTCGCCCCAACAATGCGTAACATACACAAGAAGATCGCCAGTTGAACGTCCACGACGGAAGCCATACTGGTGGTCACTGAGGAGCGCATTGTCTTCGAGGTATGCTAGCAGCTTATTGTTAAGTACCCTTTCCATCACTTTGCACAGTATGGAGGTAATGGCGATTGGTCTATAATTGGCATGATCGGCACGGTTACCCTTTTTGGGCACTGGCTGCACATTAGCCAGCTTCCAGGACTCCGGCACCACTCGGGTTTTTAGAGAGAGGCGAAACAAGCGTGTTTAGATAGGAGACAACTCTGGAGCACAGCTCTTCAGGACTCTTGCGGGTATTCCGTCAGGACCGCTGGCTTTGTTCACATCTAGACTGCACAGGGCCTTACTCTTTAATGTGGATTGAGATCTTCGGCATTGCGGAGCCACAGTGAGGTATGTTGGGCGGAATGTTAGAGGCCGTATCTAGGCACGAATTTTCGGCAAAGATGAAGGCAAACAGATTTGCCTTCTCTTGCGCGGTATGAGCCAGCGTTCCATCAGGCTTCAGCATATGAAGCCGTTGGACGGCAGAAGTTTGTCTCGACCGATTTAGACAGGGACCAGAACTTCTTGCTACCCGAAGGGTAGGACGCCAGTTTGGCCCCAATTCGTCCAACATGATCAAAACGCGCCTTTCGTAACACCCGTTTGCATTCTTTGGCGGCAGAATTGTATGCTCTTTTCAGTACGCGTGCACCTTGACTATTGCACCTGTCACTGCGTGCCGAAGCCCAGGCCTGGTATGCCTGCTCTTTGAGCATATCGGCTTGCGCACAAGACGCGTTGTACCAGGGTTGAGCCTCGCAGCCAAGTAATACGTCAGAGAATGGGATAAAATATTCCATTCCCTGGCGAATCACGTCAGCAATTGAGTTAGCGCAGTCGGAAAGGTTGTGCGAAAAGAAGCAAGTCTGCCGCCATGGGTAAGAAGCAAAGAAATGCCGCATCTCGTCCCAGTCTGCTGATCCGTACTTCCAAACTCACCTCGTGCCTCTATGACTTAAATCAGGGGGAGAACAGGAAGACACGCATTTCACCAGACAGTGGTCTGACGATCCGAGCGGAGCCCAGACCGATACAGAGTGCCTGTCTGTATCTGTTGTCAGCAGAAGGTCTAAGCAGTTGGGTGTGTGGCTATCAACATCCGGAACGCGGGTAGCTTGACCAACCAGCTGGTGGAGATCTAGCGATATCGCAAACTTGCGCGCCTCTCTTCCAGCATGGTCAGTTTTCTGGTACGGGAACAACCAATCTTTATGGTGGGCATTAAAATCCCCCAGAAAGACAAGCTCCGCTGTCGGCTACTTGTGTTGGGCCAATTCAGCTGCCTCTGTAAGATGTTCAAAGAGTCTAGTTATCTCCAGATCACCGCTGTGTGACCTGTAAACACCGACGTAAATAGTTTTAAGAAAGCCGGTGTCCATCAGTAGCCACAGAGTGGAAAAACCCGCAACCTCATAGCAGCGGAGACGTTGACCGCATATGTCATCGCGAACGTACACACAGACCCCAGCCTGCTTCTTAAACTTATGTTCAAGTGAGTAACCCAGGTAGTTGAGGTACGCTACGTCTAACGGGGTCGCTAACTTAGTCTCCGTCAAAAAGAACAAGTGCGGCTTCTCGGTCTCAAGGTGGTGATGGACCGGATTGATATTTGAGTGCATTCGACGGATGTTAGAGAATTGCACTTTTAGCGGGAGGAAGTGCCGCCGGTGTTTAAACTTATTCAATTTGTTTTTACGCTTCATAGGTTTAGAGAGTTTTTTAAAGGAATTCTACAGAAGGCGAGGCGAGTCCGGTTTATACAGCTCCCACGGGCAAAGTTCGACAATAAGGAAACTCACTTGGAGACTGCGGGGACGCCCGAACCCCTTCGAAGATGCCCGCCGGGTCCTCCCTTCCAGTCGCCGACTGGCACGGCGGAACATTTCGGGATTTTTTGCGAGGTGGCGGGGCAGCCTTTCACACGTGGCTGACGTGGCTAGTTGGGCCCAAAATTTCCTGCGGTCGGCTTACGGCAAAACCGTGCCTCGGATCCCGCTAACCTCCAAAGTGAGTTGCCATGACGAGGTTCACCCCTGGGCTGAGACTAACCTGGGACAACGCAACTACCAACTGTCGAATTCCTTAAGGCACTGGAACTCCCACGCATCGACGAAACACAGCAGGCTGCTTGACGCCGGACTCCGGTGGAAGGGTAGTCGTTAAACCAGGCGGGCGCTAGCCCTACCACCACAAGGGAAGAATTGGCCAGTCATATAAGGTAGTAGGTTTGACTGTCCAGGATGCGCCGAGCGCTCGGTTCAGTTGAGTAACTGGCGGAACAAACTGCGCTACACGAGGAGGCTTCTTCATACATCCCAAAAAGGAGGTTAGAGTGTGGGGTGAGGCACGGGGGGTTGACCTAGGGCACGCCACAATAGTGGCGATAAGTCCCCTCTTTGAGGAGTGGCTTGAGAGACGCCACGGCGTCCTCACCTTCCGCCTGACGCAGGTCCTCACCGGACACGGAGTGTTCGGGAGGTTCCTGCACCGAATCGGGCGGGAGGAAACGCCCGGGTGCTTCCATTGTGAGGATCGACCGGAGGACACGGTGGAACACACGGTGGAGGTGTGCCCCGCGTGGGCGGAGCACCGCCGTGTCCTCGAAGCGGCGATTGGCGGCGGCGACCTCTCGCGTCCGGCCCTGGTGCAAGCCATGGTCCGGAGCGAGACGGAATGGGACGCCGTCACCTCCTTCTGCGAAGCAGTAATGCTAGAGAAGGAGGTGGCGGAACGTGAGAGGGAGAGAACCTCTCAACGTCCCGGCCGCCGCGGGAGACGCCCCGGGCGTCGGGGGCCACCACCACGTGGCCCCCGGCCACCGTAGGCGCGGGCCTGTGGACGGTGGGCTATGGGCTAGCTCGCCGTCCGTCCGTCTCATGACGACAGGCCTTGTCGACGGCGCGTTCGTGTTCCACGCGCGCCTCAAAGAGAGTCAGCAAAAAGGAAGGGGTCCGTAAGGACCGATGCCTGCCGGGGTTGCGGGACTATTCGAAAGAGATACCGTGGCCCCGGAACACAAAGGGCGATGAAGGAACATGGATGGGTTTTAGTCAGTAAAAGTCTGACACTCCCTCCTGCTCCGCCCAGAGCGGGAGGGGTTATTTGATGATTTCCCATCCGAAAAAAAAAAAAAAAAAAAGGGGGGTTGACCTCACCGAAACTTTTTAATTTGTATATATTATGAACCGCGTGATTGGAGAGCTGAGACCTGAGAGCATATTGACGGAATTTGCGTTAGTAATATTAGCTACGCAGATGACATTCTGCTGCTGAGACCTTCAATAGGCGCATTGCGTAAGCTGCTTGGTCTAAGTGAAAGGTTTGCGGAGGCCCATGGGCTCAGTACAATGTGAAGAAAAGTGAGGTTATGGTTTTTAGAGCACCCAAAAAAGATTTCTCAGACGTATCACCCGTCTCACTCTATGGTCCTTTAAACAGATTCACTCGTTTCAAGTTTCTGGGCCACTGGGTCACGAAGACCTCAAAAACAACATGGATGTGGAGTGAGAACGTAGGGCGTTGTGTATTTGCTGTAATATGTTGGCTCGCAGATTCGCTCGTTGCACTGAACAAGTAAAGAAAGAAAGAAAGAAAAAATATTTATTTGACGTCAGCTATTTTAGCACACATACAATATTATAAAAAGATACAAAATAAGGAGGAAAACATAACATACGGCTGCGCCAAAAAGGTCCATTTCAGCATTCATGCCAGACAAGCGATGCTGTCTGACGCTGGTCTTCCAATGAACCTTGAGGGGGAAGTGACGGAAAAACAGTTTCAAACATAATATATAAATAAATGGTTACAAATAAATAGATAACGACTAAATTTATTATATGTGTATTTACGAGTTCGGATAAATAAAAATGTAGGTAAGTTAGAAGTATTTTTTTGTTCGAACGTAACACTGGTAACAATAAATAAATACAGAGATAAGCCAAGACAGCATAATATTTTAAAAGAAAATAAAGTAGGTAGTAATACTTTAGTTAGGTTACTATTAGGTAGTAAAGGTCATGTTATTTAGGGTATTCTGTCAGACCTTCTAAACGTCCAGTTTGTGGGCTAAATACACGCAGGGGACGTACAACGCCCCCGGGTGCGTGGCAGCCCCAGCGCCATTCTAGCCGTGTGTGCCGTCAGCTGGGACTCGGTACTGATGGCACATTGGATGAGCCTTAGACCAATCGCCTGACTATTTTGTACCTTTACTAACACTAGGCTAAGAACATTGTTTTTAACTACTTTAGATTTGTATTTTTACTAACAAATTCATGGAGCAAGTCTGAAATAAATGTTTTATTATTATTATATATTACTATAAACAAAATAGTATTTAGTTAAACCATTTTATTTCAGGGTAGTCGTGATTTATTTTTCTAATTTTAATATTCATTTTTCGTTACCTTCCAGATACTTGTACCACTTGGTTGCCTCATAGTTGGCTTTTCCGTGAGCTTCATGATACAGTTCCATGCACAACCACCATTTGAAGACCCTTGGTCTTCTCTCCTGATGACTATGGTTATGATGTCAGAGCCTGGGTATAAAGATACTTTTATTAAGGATCACGAATCAGCATCTCTCATCATGTTACGCTTAACATTTGCGCTTTGTTTTTTACTTTGTTCAATAGTTCTTATGAATATGTTAGTTAGTGTTGCTGTAAACGATGTCAAAGATTTAGAAGTTTTAGGTCACAAAAAAAGATTGGAAAAACAGGTGGAATTTATAACAGCTTTTGAAGGCACTGCTCGTCATATATTCGTTAAACAAATATTTCCAGTGCGTCTATATGAAAAATGGTTTGAAGGCATGGAATGGCACTACGGTATCGGTATTTTGTTACGATCAAAATATATTCGCCATAGTGACTGGTATCGTTTACCTGCTCGCTTAAGAGAAGCATTTCTTGAGAAGGCTCAGTCGCAAAAAAAGCAATCGTATAAAAATCAAGACACGAAGCTGTACCATATGAAATTGGATGAAATACATAAAGTGATTGTCAAAACTGACAACAGCGAGCCAACAGTGACTCAGAGGCTGGCCTCTCTAGAAACAGCGGTTAACAGAATATTTGAAGAAATTTGTAAATCACGTAGAAAAAATGTTGACTAAGTCTCACTAAGAAAAGACGAAGGCACTGCAATAGGATAAATCTGATGACAAAAAAAGAAACTAATTAGTCCTTCAGTTAAATTATCAAAAAATATTTGACCCTTTTTTTTCTTTTGTTACGTAACTAAAATTGACGAAGATACGACGCTTTTAAAATTCTCAATACGTCACGTCGTGGTATAATTTTACTGGATTCTGATGTCACGAGCCCCCCCACTCCCGAGTTTTGATGCATTTTATCTTTCTCAATATTTATTGATTTACAAAAACAAAAAATACGTGGGCATTTTTTACAATACGGACAGACTAAATATATTTGCATTTATTGATGGTGGCAACTAGCCTATTGTGGCAGCGTAAATATCTGATGCTTCAAGGTTTATTTTTGCACACAGAGGGAAAACACATACACAAAGAACATGGAGATATAGGAATACCTAAAAGATACCGGGAAACTTTCTTAGGAAACTTTAGCTCTTTTCAACCAACTTCCAAAAATTCCCCCTATTCGCTTAAATGGTGTACCCACCGTTAGAACGGGCGCGTAGACCAATTTAAATACTTGGAGCACTGGGGAGATCTGAGAGGCCATGTCGACATTGAGCGGGAGCGGAGGGCACTGTCTAAGAAAGCTATGATAGCTCGTAGGTTTGCACGTTTTCAAATCAGGTTAAAATCACGCTTTTCAAAGCTTTCTGCACCTCGTTATACCCATGCAGCCTATGGACATCTTACTCACAAGCTGCTTACAGTGCCGTTCGTGTCTAATACAACAACGCGTTCAGGGCAGTGTTGGGGCTGCCCCGCTTCTGCAGTGCCTCGGGCATGTTTGCGGAAGCGCGCACCGACTGTTACCACGACACGCGCAAGCGGTGCGCGTCCTTGGTGCGTAGGGTGCGGGCTAGCTCCAACACGGTCCTGCCGATGGTTGCTCAGCGACTGGATTGCCTCTACGTTAGGCATTGTTGCAGTAGGCATATTGCTGGTGTTTGATTTGCCATTTTAAATAGCTTACGTGTTTTATATTATAATTTTCGCTTCCGACATAACTTAATTGATTTAATTCATTGTTATATTTAATTATTTTATTTCGTTTTATTTTTTTAATTATTTTAATTTGCTTTAGACTTTTGACATTAATTTATTTGATCTGGCATGACTGTATTGGTTTTTTAATTTTATGTCATTTCCTCAGTATTATATATAACATCATTGCATTTACCTAATTATGTTTATATTTTATTGCACGAATATTGAAGCTTGTTGAATTGACAAAAGTGTATATTGTTGTTTTTACTATGGGTCAATGACCTGAAATAAATGTATTCTCAATTCGACTGTATTTTTTTTTGTGTTTTTGTTACCTCAGTACTTTCGACTGGGTGAACTGATTTTGATGATTCTTTTTTTATTTGAAAGCTGGTGCTTTCTGTGTGGTCCCATTTAAATTTTGTGAACATCTGATGCTGATCTTCGGAGATAAACAATGGAACTCTTCAAAAATAGATGGCAAATCTGCCGTGATTGCTGCAATCGCTTGGATGTTTATTGTTTATACAACTTCATTACGTAACGTCACACCTGTATGCTCTGAGGGGGTACACAGATGTGTACAATACACCCAGGTTTCGACGGTTAGGTATGTTAAGTTAGTGTTCCTCAAAGAGATGTCAGCAAAAGGATCTCTTTGAGGCGCGCGCGGACCCTTTGGTCCGCAAGGTCCGATGCCTGCCGGGGGACTGTTCGAAAGAGATACTGCGGCCCTGGAACACAAAGGGCTAAGGAGGAACATGAATGGGTTTTAGTCAGTAAAAGTTTGACACTCTCTTCCGCTCCGCCCAGAGCGGGAGGGGTAATTTGATGATTTCCCATCCGAAAAACAAAAAGGGGTTTGTTAGTTCCATATATTGGGGATACGCCTATTACCATGACATGTATTATTAACAATGTCAAATAAATTCTTGAAATTTTTTTTTCGTGTTAGTTCCCCTACATGTGAAGTGGGGATCAATTTTTTTTTCGTCGGCTACCCCATCGTGTGGGGTATCGTCGAATAGGTTTTTTATAATGACTTAGGGGTTGCTAATACTACTTTTCTATTTAATGCTCTAATAACGAAATATTAAACTTTAAAGTAAACATATTTGTTCCAGTAGGGCGTCCCCCTCCCCTTCTAAAAGCTAAACTGCTGGCTTGAAAAATCTGAGAAAATTCATGATGATAGAGGAAAACTATAACGATTAAGATAACTTTACTAGTTTAGCAGTAATAGTCGTTGAACTTGGGTGTTGTATAATTTTTTACCAAAAACAAAATCCTTAGAATAAATCCTTTAAAGTGACTAAGATGAAATAGTTGCTTGTTTATAACGGGTAAAGACTTGCATTGAAAAACAAAATCTCAAATAAAAAAATATCATAAGTTTCACAAGGCTGCCGATAGATGGCGCTGTACCAACGGGTTCGTTCTGTAGTGTGATAACGGGATACTACAGAACCTTAGACTGCGCGTAGCCCGACACGCACTTGGCCGGGCCGGTTTTTACGTGTGCACTATAGACTTAGTGTTAGTTTAAACGGGCAACTCCAGCAATATGTATGAACCGTTATTAGGAATTGGGATTTTTTTCACTGCTTACACTAGTTTAAGTTTAATTGTACGTACTAACACTCCATGGCTTCATTAAGTCGGAACGACAAACAGACAACGACATTGGGAAAACTGTAATAATTCATTAACTTTTAGCGAAGTAGACACAATAGACTAACATTTAAACAATAGCGTCAGACCGATTCGGTCGGAATTCACAGTTCAAAAGATAACCATGAAATAAAGGTACCTACATACAGTTGGTAGACCATGGGCTGTGGGGAGACACATCACAAACATACAGTTGGTAGACCATGGGCTGTGGGGAGACACGTCACAAACATACAGTTGATAGACCATGGGCTGTGGGGAGACACATCACAAACATACGGTTGGTAGACCATGGGCTGTGGGGAGACACATCACAAACATACGGTTGGTAGACCATGGGCTGTGGGGAGACACATCACAAACATACAGTTGGTAGACCACGGGCTGTGGGGAGACACATCACAAACATACAGTTGGTAGACCATGGGCTGTGGGGAGACACATCACAATCATACAGTTGGTAGATCATGGGCTGTGGGGAGACACATTACAGTGGGAAAACTTATTAAACAACTTGACCGTAAATTTGAAGCCTAATAAATAATACCTACATGAGAGAGGCCATCATTCTGTCACTTTTTCGCTTCCGTTCTCTCTCCTTGTCGCGTACTATCGACGTCTCTGTCTCTCCTCACACCGCCACCAGCAGTTGCAAACGTCGGTTTGTTTATGTTTTTGGATTAGACTCAATGACGCCGTTGTTCCTATCCTGATAACATCGGAGAAACAAACTGAGTTTTCGTTGTCTTAAACTACATAAGTGAAATTTGAAAGAGTTAGAGCTACCGCACACTATAGACAAGACTGTCTTTAACAGACAACAATTACCCTATATAAGTGCGAGCGAGACAGGCTAGGTATGTATTCTCGCTTGCACTAGTAGAGTAATCATTGTCTGTCTAAAGACAGTCTTGTCTATAGTGTGCAGTAGCCCTTAATAACACTATTGTACAGTGTACAGACGGTCTAAAATGGCCGCTTTATCAGAATCGTAATATGAATCACGTTAAAAATGTGAAGTATTTAAAATGGACTCTAAGCGTATAAACATATAGTCCATTTTAAGAATTTTGGGTTTTTTACGTGATTCATACTAAGATTCTGCGTGGATTCTGCTAAAGCGGCCATTTTAGACCCCCAGCTCAACACTAAGGTAAAGAATTTTTCAATACACTTTCTCGAAAACTGGTCCATAACGCACTACGATTAAGTACAACATGCAATGTATTTCACACACGTGCGATTTTTTCCACTTTCTTGCACGTGTGCGGGAATGAAAATTGCCACAGATAACTATACCTATACTTAGTCCAAATTGGTTCAATGTCTATAGTCTGAGGTGAATGTTTTTTTTTTTTTTTGTCAAAGTACTACGCGTCTTTACGGCATAAATATTTTTTGAATTTTAAAATTGTGTTTTTAAATAGAATATCATAGATAAACATGATTATTTAAAACCAATAGTTACTTTTATACACAAATTAACATTTATTTGTGTTCTGAATTCAAAAATATAAAATAAATCTATTTTTTATATTAGGCTGTTTAACGGCTTCATACCATTGCCTCTCTTTCAACCTGGCGAGACCAAAGCGCGAAAAAAAAAAAAGAAAATTTAAATCATAGTTTCATAGTTCGTGACAAAAATATTATTCGTTATTTTATTTTATTTCTTCAAAAGTGTATTGAAAAACGTCGTTTGATACACGTGGACATTTGTTATTGCAATTCTCGGCTCAAAAACACCCTCGCCTACGGCTCGTGTGTTATAATTCCGCCTCGATTGCAATAACAAACTTTCTCCACTTGTATCAAAATGTACTATTTTTTTAACTAATTATAACTTTCGAACTCTTATATGAAACAGAATTCCTACAATGTAGGTACATCTGCACCTGTTTTGAATAATTACCGTGATAATAGTGTGTAAACTCGTTAACGGTGTAACCGTTTGTTTCAATTATATTGAAATATTTTCGCTTTTTCTTGTGAATGAGTGAAGTGTATGGTGTCGGACGTAAAGAATAGCACAATCCCATATCTTCCCGTGGGTGTCGTAAGAGGCGACTAAGGGACTAACCAGAGAATGGGCAGCAGCGTTCTCTGTGTCTGATGTAATAACCGCACTCACTGCGATCGCCAACCCGCCTGCCAAGCGTGGCGATTATGGCAAAACCCCCCATATGAATAGCACATCAAAGAAATGGCCCCTAGTGCCCGGCAGCCCGTCTACCCTCGACTACGGCAGCGGTCGAGGCTACGGCGTGCCAAGGGGTGCAAAGAATCTCCGGAAGGGATCCGGCTGACAATACCAACGACTGGACCTGGCAATATATTACACTCGCACACTCTGGACCAACGAGAAGATAGCTGAACTCAAAGAGGAATTGAGCAGGCTGCGATGGAGTATTGTGGGATTATCTGAAGTCCGAAGAGAGGGGGAGGACACGATAAATCTGAAATACGGCAACCTGCTCTATTTCCAAGAGGGTGACCGGCAGTCCCAGGGTGGTGTTGGGTTCATCGTCCACAAGTCCCTTGTGCACAACGTGTGAAGATCGAGAGTGCGTTGACCAGGGTGGCGTACCTTATACTCAGAATATCTTCAAGGTATTCGCTGAAGGTCATACAGGTCTACGCCCCGACCTCGGCACACCCCGACGACGAAGTGGAGATCATGTATGAGGATATCTCTAAACCCATGCATGGCTCCAAAACTCACTTCACAGTTGTCATGGGGGACTTCAACGCGAAACTGGGTAAACGAGACGGGGATGCAGGTGGGGCAATTTGGAGTTGGACGTCGGAATCGCCGGGGTCACCAACTGGCTAGTTTTATGGAGAAGGAGGGCCTCTATATGATGAACTCCTTCTTCAGAAAGCGTGAGCACAGGAAGTGGAGGCCTGGCAGAGCCTCGATGGTGCAACTAGAAATGAGATTGACTTCATCATGTCAACCAAGAAGCAAATGTTCAATGATGTCTCGGTGATCAATTCGGTGAAAATCGGAAGCGATCACCACATGGTAAGAGGCACATTGAACATCAATATCAAGCTTGAAAGGTATCGACTGATGAAGTCTACGCTCCGTCCAGCACAGATCCAAATCCAAAACCCCGAGAGGTTTCAGCTTGAACTCCAGAACCGTTTCGAGTGGCTAGGAAGCTCAGTGGACGAATACAACGATGGGTTCGTGGAAACTGTCCATACGACCTAAGTCGTACGGGTCTAAGTTCTTCAAGGCGCGTCGTACAGATCAGAACAAGAGGCTCTCCGATCACACTCTCGAGCTCATGAAAGAGCGGCGTGAGATGATCCTGCAGTCTTCAGACGAGGCGTGTGAATACCGGCAGCTCAATAGACGGATCTCTAAATCCTTGAAGAGCGACTTCCGCCGCTTTAATACCGAGCGTATTAAAGACGTGATTGAGCGGAATAAAGGCTCCAAGGTAATTGCAAGAGATCTGGCTATTGGGCAGAGCCAGCTCACGAAACTGAAAACCGACGACGGTAGGATCTTATCCGCCAAACCGGAGCTTCTGAAGGAGATCGAGAGCTTCAATGGACAGTTATACACGTCAACCAGTAAACCCGTCGTAGATCTAGCAAACGACCCAAGAGCTAGACTGACCCGACACTATACCGAAGACATCCGGGACGTCAGCCTGTAAGAGATTAGGGTGGCTCTGAAGCAGCTCAAAAAGAACAAGGCCCCGGGTCGTCGTTCGGCCGTAATTCCGTCAGCAGACGGAATTACGGCTGAACTCCTGAAGGCGGGTGGAAAACCGGTACTTAAGGCCCTTCAGAAGCAGTTTAATTCCGTCATACTTGAGTAGAAAACGCCACAAGCATGGTACAGGGGTGTGGTAGTACTCTTCTTCATGAAGAGCGACAATGCCCGGTTGAAGAATTATAGGCCCATCTCACTTCTAAGCCATGTCTACAAGTTGCTTTCAAGAGTCATCACGACTCGACGAGGTGTTGAAGTGTTTGTACAAAAACGCCACCATTCAGTCTGACTTCAGGACCAAGCCTCGGAACCTATCCTCCTGCAGCGAGGTATGAGACAGGGAGACGTCATATCTCCGAAACTGTTCACCGCTGCACTGGAGGATGTCTTCAAGGTTCTGGACTGGGGAGGGCTAGGCATCAACGTCAATGGCGAGTACATCACTCACCTTCGGTTTGCCGACGATATAGTGGTCATGGCTGTGACCATGGAGGACCTCCGTACAATGCTCGATGACCTCAGTAGAGCTTCCGGAAGAGTGGGTCTAAAAATGAACATGGACAATCACAAGGTCATGTTAAATGCCCATGTCACAACCACTCCTATCAAGATCGGAAACTCTACACTCGAAGTTGTAGACGATTATGTGTACCTGGGACAAACGGTCCAGTTAGGTAGGTCTAACTTCGAGAAAGAGGTCAATTGTCGAATTCGACTCGGCTGGGCAGCGTTCGGGAAGTTGCGCGGTATCTTCTCGTCCAACTTACCACAGTGGCTCAAGACGAAAGTCTACGACCAGTGTGTGTTGCCAGTGATTACGTACGGGATCGAAACGTGGTCGCTCGCAATGGGCCTCATCAGAATGCTTAAAGTCACCCAAAGGGCAATGGAGAGGGCTATGCTCGGAGTTTCCTTGCGCGATCGAATCAGAAATGAAAACATCCGCAAGAGAACCAAGGTTAGCGACGTAGCCCGAAGAATTGCCAAACTTAAGTGGCAGTGGGCAGGGCACATTGCTCGCAGAACGTATGGCCGATGGGGCCGAAAAGTTCTGGAGTGGCGACCGCGAACCGGAAGACGTTGCGTTGGAAGGCCTCCCACTAGGTGGACTGATGACCTGGTGAAGGTTGCGGGAATCCGCTGGATGCGAGTCACACGGGTCCGGTCAATGTGGCTACACTTGGGGGAAGCCTATGTCCAGCAGTGGACGTCTTTCGGCTGAAATGATGATGATGAATGTTATTGTAACTAAAATATTAAATTAGATACAAATTGACCTTCCGTACAGTCCCCGGCACGTAACTTGGCAAGAGTCGTTAGATGCGCAGAAGTCGTTCTTTAGGTCCCTTTGGTGGTCAAGCGGGACGCGGGGTATGACGAAGCGCCGATCAAAGCGCGCGATTGGTGCGTCAGTCGACCTTTGCCTCCCGCACCGCGTCTACATTCCGTTCGCTCCCGGTTACACTTGCGTGCACGAAAGTTTATAGTATTATGCTGTACTTACGCTTCATATTCACCATTCATAATACTATTAATCATCCTTTTTATTTGTTTATATATCTACACTCAGCAAATCGATCTAAATACGATTAATTTACTTAAAAATAGCTGAAATAAAATATTAACATAAAATTTTCATGTTGTGACATTTACGTCAAGCGTCAAATTGTCAAACTGTCAGTTAGTTTTTAATTATCAGGGGTGCTGATTTCGAAAATGGCATTTATTTTGAGATCCAGAAGATTGGGGATTCGACTTCTATACAGGGTTATTGTTGATTTATTATGATGATTGTGATAACGATGATGATGATTGTTATAAAGATGATGATTGTGATTATGATGATAATGATTGTGATTACGATGATGATGATTGTGATAGTGATGGCTATTGTGATAGTGACGGTGATTGTAATGGTGATAGCGATGGTTGTGATAACGAGGATGGAGATTGTGATAATGATGATTATGATTAAGATGATAATTATTGTGATTACGATGATAATGATTGTGATAACGATGATGGTGATTGTGATAGTGATTTTGATGGTTATTGTGATGGTGATGGTGATTGTGATAGTGACGGTGATTGTGATAGCGATGGTGATTGTGATTGTGACAGTGATGGTGATTGTGATAACGATGAAGATGATTGTGATTACGATGATAATGATTGTGATAACGAGGTTAATGATTTTGATAATGATTGATTGATTGATTTTGATGGTGATTGTGATAGTAATGGTGATTGTGATAGTGATGGTAATTGTGATAATGATTGTGGTTGTGATAGTGATGGCAATTGTGATCATGATGATTGTGATTAAGATGATGATGATTGAGATTACGATGATAATGATTGTGATTACGATGATAATGATTGTGATAACGAGGTTAATGATTTTGATAATGATTGATTGATTGATTTTGATGGTGATTGTGATAGTAATGGTGATTGTGATAGTGATGGTAATTGTGATAATGATTGTGGTTGTGATAGTGATGGCAATTGTGATCATGATAATTGTGATTAAGATGATGATGATTGAGATTACGATGATAATGATTGTGATTACGATGATAATGATTGTGATTACGATGATAATGATTATGATGACGAGAATGGAGATTGTGATGATGATGATTGTGATTACGATGGTAGTGGTTAAGATTACGATTGCTAAAATGATGATAGTGATTGTGATCGTGATTGTTATGGTGATTGTGATGAAGATAGTGATGGTGATTGTGATTGTGATTGTGATGGTGATAGTGATTGTGATAGTGATGGAGATTGTGATTGTGATAATGATTGTGATTACGGTGATGATGATTGTGATTACGATGATGATGATTGTGATAAAGATGATGGTGATTGTGATAGTGATTTTGATGGTGATGGTGATTGTGATAGTGACTGTGATGGTGACGGTGATTGTGATGGTGATTGTGGTTGTGACAGTGATTGTGATAGTGACGGTGATTGTGATGGTGATAGCGATGGTGATGGTGATTGTGATTGTGACAGTGATGGTGACAATGATGAAGGTGATTTTGATTACGATAATAATGATTGTGATAGTGATTGTGGTGGTGATTGTAATGGTGATTGTAATAGTGATAGTCATAGTTATAGTGATTGTGATCGAGATTGTGATGGTGATTGTGATGGTGATAGCGATGGTGATTGTGATTATGATGGTGATTGTGATGGTGATGGTGATGGTGATTGTGATTATGATGGTGATTGTGATGGTGATGGTGATTGTGATGGTGATGGTGATAGCGATGGTGATTGTGATTATGATGGTGGTTGTGATAGTGTTGGTGATTGTGATAATGATTGTGATAATGATGGTGGTTGTGTTAGTGATGGTGATTTTGATAATGATTGTGATAATGATGGTAGTAAGTTGTGATTGTGATGGTGGTTGTGATAGTGATTGTGATTGTGATGATAATAATAAATTGTGATGACTATGAAATTTGGCACATAGATATTTTACAACCTGGATTAACATGTAGGACACTATTTATCCCTTTAGTATGATTCAGTGGGACAGTTACCGAACTGCACGCGGGCGAAGCCGCGGGCAACAGCTAGTGTATTTTATAAATTATTACGGTTGTTTACTAAATAACTTAATTTTAAATTATATCTATAAAATCTTTACGCACTCATGGATTTGTCCTGGCCGACTACACTTGTCAGTTGAGATGATGGCCACACTAAGAAAACTGATATTTAAAAAAAGGAAGACTACTTTGGAGAAACGAGCTGACGGACGGCTGAAAAGTCTACTCTTGAATCTGATTAGATGAGCATCAGATAACCGCTTGGTTTTCGCTGAGATATAAAAACTACCCAGGGGATCCAGTAAAGATCCACCTGGGACTATTACTCCGACGCTGAGTTATTCTGGCCCTGAAATCTACGCTGCCCTACTACAGAGCTGACCTGTTGGACTCTAGATCTGCACGACGCCCTTCCAGCTGAGGTTTCCTGAAGGTAATCCTCGACGTCTCTCTGCTATAGACCTGCTACCCTGACGCCTGTTCCCGATCCTACAGTGGTGAACTCAAGTGCGTGAACTATAAAACTATAGAGAGTGCGTGCTAGGTTGGTGTTTTATATAACTAGCTGTATTTTTTATCTTTTCCCCTAATTAAATTTTAAATTGAACAAGTCTGCTTACCCTTTTATTCAATAGGAGCAAGTAGATTTGTTACAAGTTGTACCCTTTGTTTTTGTTGACTTTTTGTTACTAATTCAGTTTTAGTTTTAGAGTTTTAGATTAAGTTTTTGTTACGAGTTATTGTTGTTGTTTTTTTTAAATTTAGTTTTTCTTACGAGTTGTTGTTATTGTTGTAAATTTAGTTTTTGTTACGTTTATTACAATGCCAGGACCAAATACCGTTTTACGCAGACATGCAGTTAATAAAAAAAATGCATATTATATTTCATTTATAACACCTAATAAATGTCACGAATTCCTATGATTTGTTTAACTACATGATTAAATAAATGATGGAAATAACCATAGAGTAATGACAATCAATAAAAGTGACCAGTTTTTTGTTCCACCAAGTGCACGATGCGCGAACTTGCCCCCACTACCTCAAAACCATGCCAACTTACTTGCCGGGGACTGTACCATTGTATCGTTTCAAAATTCCTACAATATTTCAGTATATGTTACATTACATTTTCTAATCAGAACTATATTCCAATGCACTTTATAATACATAGTCAAATCAATCAAATACTTCTTCAACCAAAGACATTCAAATATATCTTTAACTTCAATCGGTTTATTAGAAGTATCGAGTACCGAGTCGTATGGTTACTTCACTAGTTACGTCGCGATGACAAATGTCAAAACAGGCCTTTTAGTTTTTGACAACTTAGCGACGTTCAGTTCCAGTGTTTCCACAATGAGAGGAGATTTCCCCTTTGAGGGTAAATTAGTGTCCACAGGGGAAAGAGATGAAAAGGGGAAATCGAGGGATATTTGTTAGAAGGATATTTGTTACTCGTTAGCGTTTCCAATTAAGGTGGATCCTCAAAGTTCAAAGTTCATAAAGGTGTAAAAATGACATTTTCTGTTTTTTTTTTGTTCTTATAAAAAATCCTTCCTATAAAAAGTCCTTAAAATATTTTTTGTTTTTTATTTGATAAATTTAACTCCAACATTCTAGGAATGAACTATGTTTATTATATGTTTGAGCATGATCTTATATTGAGTGTGAAACAGAGTCACTGAAAGTACAGTTCGATTCAAACTTAATGGCGGCTCGGAAGTTAGCTGCCAGTGCAGGTTCGCGCATGTACAGTCAAGTCGGAAATCATCTAAGCTCGTTTAATTATTTTTATTTATTTATTTATTTATTTATTATTAAGGCACTTCAACGACTTACTCACTAAAACATACATAAATATAAATGACAAACAATTTTAGCTGTAGTGAATTCGTCACTTATAGAAGTGCACAGCACTCACAGAATTATAACTGAAACTTGTGTGAATGTTTTAGTGCTGTTTATTACGTATTTATTTGTTAGTTTGTCAAGTACAGAGAGGGTTCAAAGCAAAATAAAATAGGTTTTATGAAAAATATAAGAAATGTATTTTAAATTTATTTTACAACGGCTGAATACCCTCTATAAAAACTTGTTTTCTTGTGGAAGGAACTTCCATGGAACTATCGCTTCCTTCGTCTTCACTTGAATCTGATTCCTTTTCAGATTCAGAGTTGAGAAAGAAAGAAGAAAGAGTTAAGAAAATGGATGACATTATAAACCATTTTTCTCGCTTGTCTGCGTAAAACGTATCGTCCGCGAGGCATTTTACAAATAAATACCAAAGTATTTTCCGTACAACCAAAAACAGTCTTAAAACTTTACGTAAATAACGAACAACAAACGGAATAAAAACAAAAAAAACTTAACAAAACAATAACAAAAAAAAAACAAAACAGTTAACAAACAACAACAAATTATTATGAGCTCGACTGTACTTATGCAGAAATTCGCGCGCGTGTGCAGAATACAGACATAACTCGCACACTAAAGCGACGACGCGTAGGGCGAGTGCGGGTGAGAGAGAGAGCGCGCGGGGATGTGCCCCGCCGGCACGCCCCTCTACGTCCCGCTGATACCTAAAAATTGCGATCTGCGCAGCGGCACGTACGATGTTCCGAGCCGCCATTAAGTTTGAATCGTACTGTATACTTCTATCTCTTTTTGTTTACGCGGCTTTGCCAAATAAAAATAATACGGAAGTCAAAACACACATTTGACACATTATACAAAACACACATTTGTCCATTTGACACTGTTTGACACTTGTGGTATCGATAGTACTACCAAATACAATGTGACTCAATGTTAATTGCTAAAGTCAAGTGACCGTTGACTGTTGATCAGATTTTTACTAAAAAGGATCAGTGCTGCCATTTTAGCGCTTTCGGCGCTAGATCTAGCGCTTTTTTGCTATGTTCAGCGGGCACTTGATAATTTTAGCGCCTAACGGATAATTTAGCGCTTTCTTAAATTTTAATATGGCAGCACTATTTGTTCCGCGGAGAATAAAATTATTGTCTATGTTCAATTTTGTGCTCTATGCCAGCTGGGTTTTAATATGGCAATAGAGCACGGGGAATCCCATGAACACAGTACGGTTTGTTTCATGTTTGGTTGATTGATTTTGCTTCTTTCATTTTCATTCTGTATATGTGAACGCACTTAAGTTAAAGTTTAGAAATAACGTTTTAAGCACTGATTTTATTAGTTACTTGTGAGTGTTCCATAGTGTTGTGTTGGTTAACTCTTTTGTAATGGATTTACCATTATAAAAAAAAACTGTGTACAAACAAAGATATAAAGTCGAATGGGAGAATTTTTCTTTATTGACTCATTTGAGCCGATTTAGCGCTTTAATGGCTCGTGAATATATTCGAATCTAGCGCTTAGTGCACCGCTGTCAGCGCTGATTAGATTTTTTCATCTGGCAGCACTGAAAAGGATGTAAGAGCTCCCTAGCTCCTGTACTATAGGGCAGGATACTCTGGGTTTTTTAAGCAGAATAATTTTTGAGGTGAAAAAAGTTCTGACAAGGGGAAATCTCATTTGAGGCGTGGGGAAAAGAAATCATTAAAGTGGAAACACTGTTCGGCTCAGAAATTGTTTGTGTTATTGTTGCTTTGTTTTGGCTTGTTTTTTTATATCAGTAGAATCATAATTATTTTGAGCGTTTAGATGATTTAATAATTAAAGTAAATCGTAAAATTACTTTCTTTTGTCATCATTACATTACATGTGTAATCGTATATTCGTAATTGAAAAAAGTCAAGCTGTAATAATTGTGCAGTTCTCATTGACATATTATTATATATTACAGTTCTTTTAGTTTATTTTAAAAGGTTGTTGAATTTTGATGCAAGTGTCAATAGTGACCCTATTTTCATTTTGTGTAGTACTTTAAGTATGGTTTTTGGAACGTAAATAGGAACAATTTGGAGATCATGGAAGAAACGCTTCCGTTGGGACCAAATTCGACACGTGTCACAGATCTGAACACACGACTCTTAGAATCGATTCCGGGCTGCGATACTGCATTAATGAGCAGGTGAGATATGATCCATTCCATTGGCCAAAAACACATGAGTTATAAGGTTGAAGTTGCCGAACAGAGCGCTATGCTTCAACCTAATTTATTGTGCAAACTACTAGTCTGTAATACAACTGTGAACATTATCGGTTAGAGTGTACTGTTAAATCCTTCATTTGTGCCCCTTCTGATTAACTTAGCAGTTTACGTTGCATTCCTTCTTCTAACGCAGCATCCTCTGATTCCTCTCTCCCCTTTGTCACAGTTTGTCTCGTCGCTCATCGCAGTTCCAGTCTCAACTCATAGCAGCGATAAGAATACGTTGTCGAACTAAGTCTAATACTTAATCTTATTTTCAGACTTGTTATAGTAATTCCTATAATTAAAAAAACTTGTTGTCAACCAGGTCCCAAGGTGTCACCCATTGTGACACGGAAAGTTGTATATGTGTTGACAAACAACTTCATTATTTTGACATTTACTCTTTCAGTTTATTTTGATTTTTGTGAAACTGTTTCGGGGGATTGTTTGCAATTATTAAAAAAAAAATATCATGAAAATGCCATCAGCAAGTACAGCACATACTCCACAAAGCCGTTGTATCAATTGTGCATTGTAAGAGCATTGTAAGCTACAGACGTGCGCCAACTTAGGTGGATTTTTCGCGAAGTAAAGTGATGATAAAGCTTTGATAATGTGAACTTGATTATATTATTTACCTCGCATCCCTGTGTTGTAACTAACATGATACAGTAAAACGGGGCTATTTGGGTTTTGGGGGTTATTTGGGATGACCTAGACTTTCGAACAAAAATATCAATAACTGTCGGTTGGTGTATAGTAGAAGTTATTTTACAATGTTTCTAGACATTGATTGGCTAATACTGAAAAAATCCTGATGGAAACACCCAATAACATTTTGGTTTATATGGAACCAAATAGCCCCCTAATACCCAAATAACCTCGTTTTACGGTACCATGAAAAACCATTAGGAAAGTTTTGGTCACCCCCTTAGGATTTAGTTATAAGGCATGTATGTCCCTTGAATTATACTCGTTCCTCGAGAGATTAATGCAACTAAATATGTGTATTATGATTCTTGACTTATTTTGTTTAAGCGGGTATAACTGAAAAGAAATAAGTTTCTTTTAAGTATAATAAGTTATACCCACTTGATACTGTTTGTGGAAACTGCCTAATATTATTGCATGAAAGTATTCATACATCTCATTTAGTTAGAAGATTTGGTTATAGGAATAGATTTGGATATAGGAATATGTATTTGCATTCCATGCAGGTCTTTAATTTTAAGAGCACACGAAACATAAGCTGTGCTTGTCGACTCCACAGAAAGGAATATTATTTTACAGAGTACCATTGCACCAGGTAATACTCGTATATATCTGTCTGTACAGTGTGTTTGGCTACCAGTTACCGATACTTGTAAGGCAATATATTATATACTCATTTCTATCGACAAATACATGTTTATAAATACTTTTAAACCCACACCCCACAAATGGCAGCCATTTTGTTTTTTTAATCGGCTGATCTTGGGTATGTTCAATGAAATCAATGAAATCTTTGAATATAAGAGACCTAGCGAGATGCAAATGATTTAATTGTTAGGGTAAACAACAAGGCTACCAAATTATTAAAAAAAATCTTGAAAATTTTGCAAAAAGGACAAAAATAAGATATTACGAAATTTTATATAAAAATTTGATCTTTTTACATTTTCTACTCTAGTGCAAAATTAGCCCTGGAATGTTGCGTCAGTTTTTATGTTAAATGAGAAGTATTTGAGTCAACCTAAGAGTTATTGTCATTTGAATACTGATCTGCCCCGGCCTGCAAATACACTCCACAATTTGGTGGCGGTGGTAGCCCAGGAGATAGATAAGGCACCAGTGGGAGTGAGATGCCAGAATGGTAAGTAAGTGAGTGGACGGCACAGAGAAAACTGGGTATGTAATAGATGGTCACCCATCCCCAGACCGACCTAGGCAACCACAGCTTAACCTTGAAGATCGACCCGTGCGTTCGGCTGTTATTATTTAGCCGCTGCATCCGCTCACTTTCTCCCGACGCACACTCACTCGTCTACCTACTCGAACAAAGAACGGGGTACCTGCAACATACGGGCTATGTTCAAATGGCTATATCTCCTAATAATTGATGTTGCTGTTGTGTCATCAAGGAATTTGCAGAAGTGTTGCTGTTGACAATCGATCATCGGAGTCCGCGGTCCTAAGTTTAAATTGCTTATTTTCTACACTTGGCCATTGTAATTGAGGCTAAGATTTAAATGGGATAATTAAACAAAATTGTAGATTTTTGATAAAAGTATTTTATCATTATAAAATAATACTCGTGGTTGTGACATGTAAAAATATAATTTCATTAATAACAGCGGTTCATAAGTTTTAAACACATAAGTTAAAAGGTTATCAAAAATAATAAGGTTCTAGTATAACATACTCCTTAACATCCTCCCTTTTTGGCAACCCTATTACTATATCAAGCCAATTTGTTTTGCGATTGATACAATCCGTGGCTTATGTAATGCTTTGGTCGGTAAATCCGCTAGTTGGAACTCGCTGGGAACGTATTCTACACGTATTTCTCCATTAGCAACGAGTTCTCTCACATAGAAATGTCGAATAGCAATATGCTTGGTTCTACTGTGGAGTTCTGGATTGTGTCAGATCTTTATGGCTGCATCATTATCAACCTTTAGCTTAGGTATTTCTTTCAATTTAGATATTTCACCAAAGAGTCCAGGCAATCTCTAGACGCTTCACTGCCGGCAACCAATTCGGCTTCGGTGCTTGATATTGCAACACATGTTTGTCGTCGACTTGTCCAAGAAATTGCTCCTCCAGAGTATAAGCATAATATGCCTGATGTCGAACGTCCGGTACTTTGGTCTCCACCGTGGTCAGAATCACTGTAGCATTCTAGAATTCCAGCATTGCAGCTCTTCTTAAAAACTATTCCATAGTTGAAAGTTCCTTTGATGTATCTTAGGATACGTTTCAGCCTCTGGATGTGTTCGTTAGAAGGGTTTTCTAGACTGCAGGATACAACGCTTACAGCATATGCTAAGTCCGGTCTGGTCCCAAAGGTCAGATATGCGAGTGCTCCCACAGCTTCTCTATACGGAAATAAAGCAGGGTCTACCACTTCACTTCTTTATCCAGATCTGGCAATCCATCTTTTTGTATAGGAGTGGTAACAGGTTTGCAATCACTCATACCAAAGCGATCTAAAACTTTCTGAGTATGGTGCTTTTGTGACACTTTTATATTACCATCATGGTCCTCTATTTCTAATCCTAGAATATAGGATGCATCTTTTATCGTGATTTTAAATCTTCGCTTCAATTCTCATTATTTTTTCAGAATCTTCCTGATTTGTTGCAGCGACCAAACCATCATCTACAAAGAGAGCAAGAATAATTTTGTTACTTGCACGGTTTCTTATAAACAGGCAGGGGTCGGTATCGCATTGTTTGAATCCAATGGTTTTTAAATAATCCACCATACATTTATTCCAACACCGAGGCGCTTGCTTGAGACCATACAAACTTTTCTTGACTTTATAAACCTTGTTAGATCCATCAGAGTAGCCATCAGGTTGATTCATATATATTTCTTCACTCAGTGAACCATAGAGAAAAGCAGTTGATATATCAAACTGTTTGAGTTTTAGGCCTTCATTAGCAGCAACGCTTAAGACTGATGTTATTGTTGACATCTTAGCAACTGGGCTGAAAGTCTCATTATAGTCGATGCCCTTTTTCTGTGTATATCCTCTAGCAACTAGTCTTGCTTTGAATTTATCTAGAGAGCCATCAGCATTGGTTTTGATGCTATAAATCCATAGCCACCCGCATTGGTTTTGATCTTATAAATCCATAGACAGGATATAGGCTTTCTGGTCTTTTGGAAGATCCACCATTATCCAGGTTTTGTTTTCCTTTAAGGACTTTATCTCACTTTCCATTGTTTTGACTCACTGATCTTTATGCGTACCTACTAGTCATTGCTTCCTTGTAGGTTTTAGGTTCATTTATCTGATTAAAAATTTCATCTGACATCATGACGTAATCTCCGAATGTAATAGGTGGTCGTATTTGATCTCGTAGAGATTCTAGTGGCTATCTCAGCTATATCACCTGAGATTCTTGGTCGTTCAGTATCATCACCATCATCTAAGGCGTCTTCATAATGAGGTGATTCTGGCATTGATGCTTCTGAAGACGTTTGTAATAGTTCAGTAGAGTCATCTTGGCTTTCTATTTCCTGACTTACAACCAAATCCGGCTATGTGGGGGGCAAAGTCGAACTGAGCTCATCAGAGCCACTTGCAGCGCGATCCAAGCTATTTTCGACACAATCATCCTCCCTTGCATCACACATCGGTGGTACTGAAAGTGGAAAGTGTATTTCGACTGAAGGCTGTTCTTCCAAATCGCTTTGACCAAATGGAGTCAATACTGATTCATTAAATGTTACGTCTCTTGACCTTATGAGTTTACCAAGTTTATTCAGTGAGCGATAGCCTTCATCACCCTCATATCCAATAAGAATGCATTTCTCAGCCTTTTTAGATAGCTTTTTCCTTTTTTGTCGAGGAATTTGAGCATAACATTCACATCCAATAATTTTTAGGTGACTGATTTCTGGCTTCTTCGTAAACCACTACTCAAATGGTGATTTTCCATTTTCTGAAGTTGGACCAGTTCTATTTAACACGTACGCAGCGGTATTTATCAATTCTGCTCATGTAGCAAACGGTAATTCTTCGTGAGCATGCATCATTGTACGACCGGCTTCAACTAAGGTTCTATTCTCACGTTCACTAAGACCATTTTGTTGCGGTGTATAGGGAATTGTGAGCCTTTGTCTAATTCCAGCTTCTTGTAGAATGCACCTGACGTTCTGATTATCAAATTCACCTCCTTTATCGCTAAGAAATTCTTAAACAGAGTATCCAGCTACTTTATATGCTTGTAACATTTGTCGGAGTTTCTGGTAAACTTCCGATTCTTGTCGAACAAAATTCATGTGTCTGTACTTGTTGTAGCCATCTTTGAATAAAACAAAGTAGCGAAATTTGTTAAAAGAAGGAGGGAATGGACCACATACATCAGCATGTAAAATTTCTGCAGGTAATTTAGCTCGTACTCTTGTTCCAAAAGACTGTTTGTGTGTTTTACCATAAATAGAGCCAGTACACAATTCTGAATCCAGTCGAACTTTAATACCTAGTTCTCGTTCTATAACACCTTTAACATGTTTTTGAAGTAAAACTTCTTTAGGCGCGTTGAGCACTTTTTGGGTGAAGGAAAAACATTGAACTCATCGTCACGTAACGTAACGTGCGGTCATGCTTTGTAGCCGTTCGTAGCACTCGTAGCATCCGCTACGGCTTAGCACCACATAGGCATGCGCGGTGGGTGCATAACCAGTGCTACGATTGGGGCGGGGCCTGTGTACTTTTTGTTTTCACTTCTATCGGCAGTCCCCAAAGACAGCCCCGATTTTTATTCTGATGGGCTAACCTTTCGTGATACAGTTGTAGTATGTTTTCTGTTGACAAAATGTTTATATTAAGTGTTGACTTTTTAATAGTCTCTACATTGAGCTTGTATAAGCCACCATTCTTGATCCTTTTTCCAGTCAGTCAGTCTTGTCCATCAACTTTCAGCGAGCAGTGTTCCCTTTCAGACATGAAAACACTTTTATTTATACTGTCTTGAATGGCCAGTACAGAGAATAGGTTTCGCATTTTATCAGGTACATACCATACATCACAGAGTGTTACTCTGGATTCCTTGCCATTTATAAATGTTTTCAAGTCAACAGTACCTTTGCCAATTGCTTTGACAGTAGCTCCATTAGCAGTAGTCACTATACGATTATCTTCAAAATGCTGAAAACTAGAAAAATAGTCGTTCCGGCAGGTGACATGATTAGTTGCACCATTATCGACGAACTAACTTGATGTATCACAGTGTGTATGCATTGAATTTACATCTGTATTGACTTGCATGAGCATTAAGTTCAAATTTGTTGGAGTCTGTTTACTTTCAGGCTTGGCTGGTTTACCGTCAGCCTTCCATTTATGACATTGCCTGACTTTGTGACCGACTTTTCCACAATATCCCCATTTCTTATTTGCTTTATTATTATTCTGTAAGGCTAGAGCTTCTGCAGGACCTTCACTTTTCAAAGAGAGTGCTCTTAGGCACAGAGTTATGTAGTCAGATTTTTTATTGTTCTATCTGTCTTTGACATCAACATCCAGCTTGATTTGAATGAGAAATATGATTCAGGTAGAGTATCCAGAAATTTGCAGATTAATAGGATATCTGGTAATTCAAACTTATATCTTCATTAATTTATTTATCAAATCTGACCAAATGGTTTTTATTTTGGAGATATGAGCTGTGATGTCGTGTGACGGATCTTTAGAATAGCTGAAAAACCTCATACATAGATCATAACTTTTATCTTCAGACGTGCCATCTAATAAACGATGTAGTTCGTCCCAAACATCTTTAGATGAGTTAATACTTTAACTTTTTTCTAAAGAGTTTCATCTGACATATTTGCGGTAAGCAGAAGTAATGCAGAACTATCAATTTTACAAACCCATGCAACCCATGCTCCCCCTGGCCCTGCCCCTAGCTGAACCATGCAACTTCGCCTGCGTCACATGAGAGAGAGGGTTAGAGAGAGTATGACTTAACCTTAAAAGATAGACATTATGCTATCGCGGATATTTTTTTTGTAACTTTATAAGAGGTACAATTCCGTCATAGACGATTGTTGCGTAACTTTAACCGTTTATACATCGCTCGCAACGGAAGCTCTTAAAATAAATAATTTTTTCCCGTTTTTGCAACGTTTATCACTGATGCTTCGCTCCTATTAGTTGTAGCGTGATGTTAGATAACCTTATAGCCTTCCTCGATAAATGAACTATCCAACACTAAAAGTTTTTTTTTAATTCGAACCAGTAGTTTCGAAAAATTAGCGCATTCAACCAACCAAACAAACAAATTCTTGAGCTTCATTATATTAGTATAGATTCAAGTCTGTAACAATTTAATTTCTCCGATATATTTGCATTAATTGCTAAAATAATCTACTTATGTTTTTCCAAATAAGGGCTTGCCTCGGCAGCCTTACGTCTTCATACATAAACACTCGATGACAGTCAAACTCCAGCTAAGTCGAAAGTTCTCCGAAAGGTGCATGAAATAAGCAGGTTCACGGTAAAGCTGCTGTAAACTGTTGCGGAACTCTTGCAACTACCTTCTGTCTCCACCTTTAGACCTTCGATGACAGTCATACTCTAGCTAGGTTTAAAGTTCTCAATCAAAGGTGCAGAAAATGAGCCCAAACACGATTTTTCAATTTTAAATGGGACCAACTTTGAGATGACATGATGAATGCACAGAAATGCTATGTAAATTTTCAAACCAGCGTCATGTAGACTAATCTAGAGTACCTTATGCTATAATAACTTTTTTTGAAGCCGGTAAGTCGTTTTAAAAGTTATCTGGTGAGCACATTTTAGTCATTAGTACCATTTTAGTGCAATAGATGTTGCATCTTACATTTGATGATTAGTTCTTCTTGAACACTTTAAATTCATATATCTTTTGATAGAATTAACCGATTACGATGAAACAAAGACTAAATTATACCTCAAGATACGCACAATTTGTATGTATAAAAGTTATCTATATTGGTTTCGTATATTTTACGTGATGCTTGATCATCGAAACAGACAAACAGATAAACAGACAAAAATTCCAAAAATGCTGGAAATGGGTTCTGTTGATTATCCTTTAACACCCTGGCAATTTTTTTTTTAATATATAATGTACAAAAACGATTTTTCTACAGATTTATTATATGTATAGATTATTATACTTATGGGTAATTCTTCCATTTCGTGCAAATTTGGCGAAAATTACAGAATTGTTTTTACTTCAAAACTAGACCTGTATTTCTAAAATATGCATAATTCTTTATGTATTTGCCAATTAATAGCCAATTGCACACATAAACTTGAAGTTATAAGGGTTTTAATTTTTGTTTCGAACTGGTAATGACTCTAATGACTGATAGTGATGGTAATGACAACAGGGAAGATGGTAGTGATACGATCGTACTGGTAATGATTACAAAAAGTTTTGTGATTACATTAAAAGTCTGGGTAATGTTTTTTAACATTTTATTAATTAGTGAACACAATTATAAATCAGACTTACAAATGATCTTAAAATAAATTTTACTTTTATTGGTGTTTTACATTAATTACTACAAAAACACTTTTATTATCTTTTAAAGACAAGTGAAATTAAAAAATCTAATAAAATAGGAACTTTGGACTTTCAATATTAAGTTCTTTTTTAGACAGAGATCTTAAAGGCCAAAACGAATTGAAAAGACACATAATTGCTGTCGTTATCCTGAGTTTTTTTAAACTTTCTTTGTCTTTTACAATAACATCACTGAATTTACGTTTATCTGTTTTTCTTAGGGTTTTGAACCCTTCTTTCAGCTGTTTAGAAATAACTTCACCAAATATCAACTTCTTTTTCACTTCTTCTTTTTTGCCTTTATCTATTTTATCTATTAAACTTTCAATTTTCTGTTCTGTCGATGGATTTTCTTTTTTAGTCTTTATATTCTCTCTCCTAAGCCTGTCTACAATTTTTTTCAGCTCTCTCTTCTTATTTTGTTCCTTCTGAATTTCTTTTTTCAATATTCCAATTCTTTTAGTATAAATATAACGAATGCGCCGTATTGTCTTTATTATTTTAACGCAGTTTTCACATTTTTTATTAAATTGATCTCCTTTATTCTTTTTGACTTCGATCTGAGAAGTTGACGGTCCCTCCAGTGGGTCAACTTCACTAACTTGAGGCACTTGACGATCTATTGTTTCATCATCGCTGGTAGGTGGAGAATTATCAACAAGCATTTGCTCTATTGCTTTTTCTTTTTTCTTCTTTTCCATGTATCGTTGACGATTTTCTCTCCATTGTTTTCTTTTCTGTCTTTGTTGTCGTGGCGTTAAGTCTTTAACTGACTTTATTTTATTCTGTTCTTTGCGTTTCAAATATCGTAACCTTTCTTTTTCTTTTTGAGCAGCATATTTTTCTGGATTTTTTTTTATTTTTTTATACTTTTGTCTTTTATGCAGTCTTTGTTGAGCTAACTTTTCCTCAGTAGTTTTCTTTTTTTTCGCCTTCGGTTTCGCCATGATTCTTGTTTCTGTAAATAAAACACTGTAATTAATGATCTATTTAACTAAAGACTACTTAGCTTACTTTATGTTCACTCTGCCGTGACAGTGAACCTTACAAAAAAAAGTACACGATAATATCCTTAAATTTGATAACACCAGGTGTTCTTAAGAAAAATCCAACCCAAGACAGCATAGAACGTGTTAAAAATAACACTATACTATACCTATATACTACATTAACGTACCGAGTAATTGAAATGATTTAAGTACCTACTCAGAGCTTTAAAATATGAAAATAAGATTTAAAAAGTTTTTTTTTAATAATTTCATCACTACCTTCTGTTTAGGATCATTACCTTCAGTTTCAAAGCTGAAGGTAAAAGAAGGTGATGATGCTGAAGGTAATGACATTTTAGGACATTTTAGACTGTAACCCTATATCCGTAAATATGACAATTATCAAACCAACAAGAACATTAATAATCCTAGTGAGCTTCCTTTTTAAAGATCAAACATAAATAAAATCTTATTACTTACCCCACAATTTAGGCGATGGTAAACACAAATATTTCGTGACAAAGTAAAATTTCGAGTATTCAATGTTCGATAATTCTCCAACCCAGACGCGCAGCCTTCCTCTCCCGTGCCTGTGGCTCAACTGGCTGGCGAGCGAAATGCGGGGCGAGGGGAGTAAAACCACAGAGTAAAATATACTGATATTTTGTACTTACAAATTTTGCCGCTGGTAATGATCAATTTTGCGTGACAAAAGTTTGTTTTTTTCTTTTCAAATTAATTATACAGTTTAAGTTTATAAAAAACATTCTACAGATTCTTTGTAATGTATGTAATAATATTTATTCACTTAGTGATTGATTGTAGCAACGCAGCATTAGAAACACTTATTCGGTAATACTCACGATGGGACACTGAAGGTAGATGATTTTTAGCATATTTTTGTAAAATATTTATTAAACCCATTGGAAATAGCAATTCACGTTCCCGTATGGCTATAGTTTAATATTATACTATTTCGTTCTGATAGAAAGCACACACTCAAAATGATTTTTATTTTTTTTATGACTACAAATAGCGAATTTGCACGAACTCGTAGAAGTACCCATATACTGTATAGATTTCGAGAGCAGTATTATATCGAGAAATTTCGTCGACATTGTTGGTAATAGGTTTCACGGGTTTTATTAGAGCACCGTTTACCGCGTCCAATCCACCGGGCAAACCTCTTAGTAGTACCTGTTGGATTGAAATAATGTCGTTTTAAATTTCCAAGTCGATCAGTTTTTTACACCCTCCACCAATGTCAATTTTACAACTTGGTGATTGCATTATGAATATTTGTCTTCCCGGATTGTTTTAAACTTGGTTGATGACTTCTCTACTTGCTATCTATCACTTGTAACCACGCTCTGCTACCATGATAAAACTATATTTTATCATTATAAATTATGACTCGTGGTTGTGACATGTAAAAATATAATTTCATTAATAACAGCGGTTCCTAGGCAATGCATATGAGATAAGTTTAAAAGGTTATCAAAAATAATAGGGTTCTATCTAGTATAACATACTTCTTAACAATTTAGGGTTTCGTACCTCAAAAGGTAAAAATACCGGCCAAAAGCGAGGCGGACTCGCGCACCGAGGGTTCCGTACAAACTTTTTAAAGAACAAACTTAACATTGCTGTTCGATCCCTAGAAACGGCTATTGCACCAACCAGCAAATAATAAGCTTAGGCAAAAAATAAAGATTTTTTTATAGATCGACAGGCCAAAATGACCTAGCAGCTTTAGAATATTACTAAAATCTAATACCTAATTTCTACTACTATTAATAATCGTGTAAATTGAACTTAATTTTAAAGAATTAAAAAAACCACATGACTTTCTGTATTACTCTAATAAAATCTTTATTCTTTGCCCTACAAATTTAGACAAAATATATGTTTAAGTATATATCAAATAAGTACAAATTTTTTGTAAAGGCGAATTTAAATTTTGGATCCCCTATGTGTGTTGGAGACCCTCAGTTATTAATTAAGTTCCAATTATTTAAACAAAGATATCAAATAGTTATTAGATTTTAGTAATATTTTTAAGTTTATCGGTCATTTCGGCCAGTCCTTCTGATGTTTACGGCCGGCGGCGTGGAGGTGCGGTTACGCACCGGGCTAGACTGCTCGACTGGAGCGTTACAGCTCAAATATTACTTATTATCCCAGAAATAAGATCCCGTGGCCGCCCGTGGGCAGTTTCCAAACTCCACGCGGGCGAACCCGTGGACATAAGCTAGTATCAACATTTGTGTGTGTATTGAGATAGCAATAAAATGATAACAAGTTGTGTTTTCGATCGAATTATGTAAATTGGAACCGGAGGATGCAGATAAAGCCAATTTGCTTAAAATAATTTAATTAAGTATAAAATAATTACATTATGGACTACATTCTAAAGAGGTGATAATTGGTCGATGTTACCGAGAATGAATATTTCTATGAGATGATTAACTACGCGGATGCATGAAAACTATTGCGAAATTAGGGTGGCATGATTTAGTGACGCATTTGCTGAGTCACGCCTCATGTCGTCGAAGGTTGCGGTGCGCGGAATGGGGGTCAGTTACAGTCAGCGTTTCTGCTATTTCCTTCTATTACACCGATGCGTAATAATCGTGTGCGTTACCCTGGCAAAATGTTGTGCATTTGAGAGGTGAGACCATAACAAATAATTAGTGTATCATGAGGAGCAATTTGTTTACTAATAGCAAAATTTGTGTAAATTGTAGTTTTCAAGTTATTTGAGAAAAACACATTTCGCTTTAGTAATGTTTAAACAAATTAAGGTGTCTTATTGGTATTTTTTTTTTTCAATCTTCTGCGTTGAGCCGTTTTCGAGATCTAGGGAATCCCAAAACGTTACCGCAGCAAAATCTTATATAACTCAAGAACCATATCATACACAAATTTTGCTATTCACAAACATTTACCACGCAGCAAAAGCTATCTATTCATGTACCTACCTAATTGGTTCCGGGCAGAACGAATTTTTGAAAATTGATTTTGCCATGATAACGTTTTAAACGTAACTCCAGCAAAATGTGTTTTTCTCAAATAACTTTAAAAGTACAATTCACACAAATTTTGCTATTAGTAAACAAATTGCTCCTCATGATACACTTATTATTTGTTATGGTCTCACCTCTCAAATGCACAAAATTTTGCCAGGGTAACGCACACGTAATAATCGATCACCCTGTTACACCAATATACATAACAATCGTCGTGGTCAATGAAGGGATGCCTTTGATGACTTCCTCTCGAATGTGCGAGAAGAAGCACAACGCTGAGATAAGTGGAAGGAATGGGGGAGGTCTTTGCCCAGGAGTGTGACAGGACTAACAAAAAACGTTATATAAATACAATATTTATGACCTTTATCAGAAGAGTCTGTATGGCTTGCAGTCTGAGAGCTTCCCGAGCTGTGCACAGGCATAGGAAACAGGATGATACTAGTAAAACGGAAATACAGGCAATACAGCCAATGGATATAGGAGTAGAACATACCAGTAACATCCCACAACCACCCCTAATGCCTGCGCCTGATATGCCAGATGTTCGTACATGTAATGTGTTTGTGTATCGTGTGGTTCTTATCTTGGGCACGGCATCGAGATGTGTGCATCTGGATTGAGGGCCCATTTTTTTAATCCTTGAGAGACGAAATAAGACTGATAGGGAATTTAGTTAAAAATAGTAAAAACTTAAAGCATAGGTCATGAATTTCTTAAATGTGAATTTAAATAGTTATGATCAAATAGCTTGGGCCCTCAATCCAGGTGTGCGTATCGAACGCGCGGCCACGGCGTTCTTTTTTTAAAAAATTGCCAAGATTTTGTAAAAAATTGTAAAAGTTGATTCCCAAAACCATAAATTTGTCAAACTTATGGATAAAAAGTTATAAGAGTTTGAACGTGGCCGCGCCATCGAAACGCGGAGAACCGCGCGGCCACGGAGATCTTTAAAACTAAGCGTTGCAGAGACCTGAAATTTAGGTAAATAACAGATTGAATTTGTAAAACAATTGTAAAAATATAGAAAAAATCCTAGGTTTATATTTTGGGAGCTGTAAGACTTAAAACCCCATGGCCACGCCATTGAAACGGTGAAAATTACGTTATCGCCGTTATCTCGCTGAAAAAGCATTGCAGAGGTCTGAAGTTTTTTGTAAAACACAGATTTGAATTTGTCTAAACTTGTAAAAATACACGAAAAAATCCTGTTAATATTTTAAGAGCTGTAAGACTAAAACCCCATCCATGGCCGCGCCATTGAAACGGTGAAAAACACGTTATCGCCGATATCTCGCTGAAAAAGAATCGCAGAGGTCTGAAGTTTTTTGTAAAACCTAGATTTGAATTTGTCAAAACTTGTAAAAATACACAAAAAAAAATGCTAGGTTTATATTTCAGAAGCTGTAGTACGGTATTGCTTAGAACTAAGTCGTGATTGTTTATCGAAGAAAGTATTAGCTTGATTTTTTATTTATTTATTTATTTATTTATTTATTATTAATTACAACGGTATACACCAGTAACAGTAATTAATTAATTTCTTATGTATTATATAGGCTACAATTTCATATCGATAGGTACAGCATGAATATACATTTTAAAAAAATAAAATACATTTTGGTTACAAATTATTAGAACATATTGGATATATACGTACAATTATTCAAATACAATGTCTTTCACAAAATCTCGAGCACAAAAACATAATTTGGTTGAATCTGTCATTCAACACGTCACAATCGGGAAGGTCAAAAATAAGGGCATTGATTGCGCTGCGCATGCGACACAGTGGGGAATGTGCACGGGACACCGTGCGGCTCTGTGCAGTCGCGAATAGTCTGTGCCGGCGGTTAGACCGGTGGCGTAGGTAATTGTCAGGGACATAAAATGAGCATAGTATGTTGTGCAATTCTGGGGAGTCAATTAAGTTCCGTAAAATTTTCAGTGCAGTGATGATCTGCGTTCGAGACCGCCGGACAGCTAGGGAGTTATATCCTAGAATACCTAACAAAAAATCCGTGGGGTACATAAATGGATAGTACCCGTGGTTTCTCTTATATAAGTAGCGTAGGAAGGCCTTTTGAATTTTTTCAATTATTAGGGTGTATGTTGATTCGTATGGACTCCAAACGCAAGCTGCGAATTCCAATTTACTTCTAACAAGGGAATTATACAATATTTTGATGATGTTAGGGTTACGGAAGTCACGTGCATTACGCAAGACGAAGCCCAGTCGTCTGTATGACTCGGCGGCCACTAAAGATATGTGCTCGTGAAATGTCAGGCGACAATCGAATGTCACACCAAGATCACGGATGTTGAATACGCGGGTTACCTCTGTATCACCTAATGTGTATACGGCTTGACTAGGTCGTGATTTACGGCTGAACGTCATAACATAACACTTACTGGTGTTAAAATACAATTTATTAGTTCGGCTTCACTGTAAGACTCGGTCAATGTCGCTCTGAAGATCCTCACGAGTGCAATTCTCGGCAATTTCGAGTACTAATTTTAAATCGTCCGCATATAGCAGACATTTTGCATGTTGTACCACACTGACGAGATCATTGATCATTAAAAGAAAGAGTAATGGGCCAAGAACTGATCCTTGACTCACCCCAGATCTCGTATGGTAAGATCCCGAAAGAAAGCACCCATGAGCAACAAATTGTTTCCGGTTCAAGAGATAATTAGCAAAAAAATGCAGAAGCTTTGGTGTGAAACCTATGGCTTGTAATTTGCTCAGTAAAATGTCGTTGTCCACTGCATCGAATGCCTTTCTGAAATCAAAATAGAGAACATCCACTTCATGCCCCCTATCCAGACCCCTCGAGACGTAATCAACGAGTGACAATAAATTTGTTTCGACAGAGCGACCTGGTCGGAAGCCATGTTGCTCATCACATAAGAGGGATTTTAATTGTAAACATCACGCCTGTTTGCTCTGAGGGGGTATACAGATGTGTACAGTACACCCACATTTCGACAGCTATGTATTTTAGGTTCCATTTTATTGGAGATAAGCCTATTACCATGAGAATATATTGTTAACAATATAAAATAAATGACTGCTTCGTTGGTTTAGTGGTGGCGACTACTGAGCATGAGGTCCTGGGTTCGATTCCCGAGTCGGGCAAAGTGTTATTGGGTTTTTCCATCAGGAATTGCTCAGAAGCAGCCACGGTCTGGATTTGCGCCAGCGCTCGCCGCCTACTACATTGGACTTAAACATAACTGGCAAAATGAGGGTGTAGGTACAATTGGGTACACCTCAGCCCAACCCTTCGGGAATTACAGGCGTGATGTTATATTATGTTAAAATAAATGTATACTCGTAGGATAATACAACTAAAAATGGAAAATAAAAAACTTTTGCAAAAATAAAACCGACTTCAAAATCACAACAAAGTGAAAAATAACTTGGCAAAGAAACTGAATCAAGTACATAGAAGTCACCGACTTCTGAAGCTAAAGTTATTTTACACTTTGCTGTGTGTTTGAAGTCGGGTTTTATTTTTTACAAAAAAGTTATTTTTTAACATCACAATGACGTCAAAGATATTGTTAATTGAATTCAGTATGTACTTATTTTACAATTTACAAATCTATTAAAATAAACTAACTAACTTAAACTGAAAACTTAAAAAATGTCGTTAAAAAGCTCTTCAACGCTGTCAACTGGTAATGTCCCCAAGAGGCTGACGGCGTTACCACGCTGTATGACAACGCTAAGCCTTTGGCCAAGGTAAAAGCCAGCCCTAGGGTCACGGGAAGGTCAAGTAAGCGTTTTGAAATTTCCTTGAAAAGGCTGTGAGCGCTCGGACCCCACGGTCCCAGAGTTTCAACCCCAAACGGCTCGAACCTATAGTTACCAATAAGGTTACTATACGTATATTAACGTCGCTTGAGGTTCTCCGCTGCCGCAGCAGCAGCCCCTGCACAGCACGATAAACTAAGAAGATGGGAAGGCGCAAAAGTATCGACACATGTAGCATCCCACACTAAAGGCCTACTCATCTTCCATGATAACAAAGACATGCCGTCCGGTCTCGTGCCATCGTCGCGTGCCAAGCCATTGGGTTGCCAAGGGTTATATTAAAGCTGGAACGCCGACGATGACAAAAGATCGACGGATAATGGTGCCGATTCCCTTGTTCACAAACTAAACTAAATTTAAGTTGAATGCATCTTTTTCTGTCTATTTCATTATGAAAAGGACAGAAGATAAATATTAGTTTAATCCTGTCAAATTAGTCGGCACCTGACGTAATTTGATGTAATTTTAGTAGTCAACTTTTTAATCGCGTCTAAAACTTGTATGGCGCTGATTAATTTGACAGAACATAACTAAAATGTATGTTCTGTCCATTGATTTAAATAGTAAAGATACGGTCGTCCGAACGTTCGCCGAACGCGGTCGCCATACAGAAACACTAACGCCATCTATTAGAACTACTATGAACTACGATGTCAATCGGCGTGGTCTGCCCCTAGACGTAACCTTGTAAGAGCGGGTATTTTTAACCGACTTAAAAAAAAGGAGGAGGTTCTCAATTCGTCGGGATATTTTCCCCGATTACTCACTCGAAGACGGCTGGACCGATTTGATTTTATACTGAGATTTTATACTTCAAAGTTGCTCCCATTGTCATTTGGTCACGATCTGATGATGAAATCTTGGAGATCGAGGGAACTCTTCAAATATTATAGGCACATCTATAGCGATTTAGGTATTTTTGATGAGCAGTTGACAATAAGCTATTGTAACTTAGATAGATAGACAAACCAACCCACTAAAAACTGAAAAAAAATAATTCTTACAAAAAACACAACCGACTTCCCAACGTGAAAACTACTCAAGAACACTTTCCAACAACGTGAAAAATAACTTTAATTTCGGAAGTCGGTGTCAAAAAACTAAAATACTGATCCAGAGACACCGACTTCCGAAATTAAAGTTATTTTGCACTTTGTAGTTGGGAAGTCGGTTGTGTCTTTTTGTAAAAAAATTTTTTTTTCGAGGTACAAAGAAATGAAAAACCTATTATTATTAAATTATTTTATACATATAAAATTAATTTTATAATATGAATTATTAAATCTTTTCATTTCATCGGCTAAAACGCGCGCCGCTGCAAAGTTATGTCTAACTTTTACGCGGCTGCGCGTCGTCTTTGCCAAACGTTGAGACAAATACGAAAGAAAATTGTTTTAAATAATGTTAGAAGTTGATATAATATTTTTTTTAACTTACCGGTGATAAGAAATGTTATCATTTATTTTATTGTACTTTTTGTCGTAGTTCACGCATCCCTTCACGACACAACTTGGCATTTTTGCTTGTAAAATTTACGACCGCTCCCGAAGACAGCCGAACGGCCGAACGCGTTCTAGTTTAGTTCGCTATAGGGAAGACCATTTTGGGACCACGTTCGAGGCGTCATTGTAACATGCGGTCCACCCAGTCCTTACGCAGTAATATATATGTCAATGGTTCTGTCCTTTTCTTAATGAAATAGAAAGAAAAAGATGCACTGAACTTAAATTTAGTTTAGTTTGTGAACAAGGGAATGCCGCGGCACCAGTGTCATTTAAGTTCGCGTGCCTTGCAAAACGGCCGGCACTTCTGCTGCATAACAGGCCGTGGTGTTCAAGGCTGTTGACAACTTCTTCACCACAGTGACAGCGATGAGAAGAACAACATGGGGCGCCTAGGCGTAAAGGAACAGCGAGCCGGAAACTCGTGTCGTCGTCGAGAAACGTGCCTGTGCTTGACGACGAAAGTGCGTGAAGCCAAAGACCTGACTCCCACTCACCCACAGCCAGCAAGCACGCATGCTCAGCAGTAGTAGCAGAAGTAGATTGATCTGAACAACTCTGCAAAGCGGCGGTCGGGCTCTTCAGAATTTGGGCAAGCGAATTTCCAAGCGTTGATAGCCTCGGAGAAGCACGGCACTTAAAAATCAATCAGTGTGGAAGCCATGATTTTCCTGATTAATTTCTCTGTGCCGTGGACCGAGGATATGTAAGCCGGTAAACTAATACTATAAATTTTGCGGACGCCGAGGCCTCCCATAAGAATTGGAAGAGTAGCTTGGGTCCAGGCTCGGTCATCCAAGGCAATTGTTAATTATAACATAAGTAATCGAATGGACCTTTCAGTAAAAATGCTTTATCTTATCCCAGTGGGGAGGGCACATTGCTCGCAGAACGGATGGCCGATGGGGCCGAAATGTTCTGGAGTGGCGACCTTGAACCGGAAGACGTTGCGTTGGAAGGCCTCCCACTAGGTGGACAGATGACCTGGTGAAGGTTGCGGGAATCCGCTGGATGCGAGTCGCACGGGACCGGTCAATGTGGCAACACTTGGGGAAGGCCTATGTCCAGCAGTGAACGTCTTTCGGCTGAAATGATGATGATGATCTTATCCTATTTAATTAATTACCTAGTTTAGATTTCATGGTTTTCTCTTCATTTAATTTATCAAGTTAGTATGTTAGAGAGATTTGATCCATATGATTAGGTACCCCTATCAATTGATGTAAAAAAATACAAAATTATTTTTTCGAACTTTGGTCGATTCGATTCCCAAGTACCTATGGTACGCGAATTTTCGAAAATCTTTGAACACAGATCTGTTTCTTTTTTTTATTGACACCTTACTCATCAAAATCGGATGAATAGTTTAGGCGCTACGGTGGGTAAAAAAGAGATTGTTTGTTCTAGAATTATGGCAGAGGGTGCAAACCCAAACGCGACGTGCCGTCCGGACCTCGTGTCAGCGTGTCACATGGCCGCCATGTACGACAACGATGTCCTACACCTGTTGCTCACCAAAGGAGCTGATAGATCCAGGTCTGACCGGCACGGCAGAACACCTCTCCACATAGCCGCCTGGACAGGGAATGTGAAGCACATTGCTGTACTTCTGGACTTTCCGGAAGGTACTTTAAATTGCTGCGTAAAATTCATTCCTTTTTCTTTAAGGTTTCCTTCGTCATTACGCGTAGTGGCATAAACAGGAAAGCCTGTTTATGCCACTACGTGTAATGACGAAGGTAGCTTCAGTAATGTTTTAAACTTTCTAGAAGTCCCTTAGAATGTCAGTTTTTTTAATACTGTTGCCGAAATCCAAGAAGTCTTATTTTATTTTCAGCTGAAACCGTGGAAGAAATGACGAAGCATAGTCTACGGGTGAATAAGTTGACAAATGTACAATGTCGCGTTAACGTCGAGTCTACTTTACCTAATGAATGGAGCATCGGCGTGGATCACAACTGCAAGAAACATAGACATATGGTGGGTGCTTTGTGTAAATAAAAAAATGGTTGTCTGTAAAGTCGGTGTAAGCGGTTTACGGACGATAATTAATTGTACGTGATAACGTCATCCGATCGTGCCTCTCTATCGCTTGTTTCGCGCTCTCGTTTGCACGTTCGGATTTATAAGACGTTATCACGTCAAAAGATGGGTAGAAAACCGGGAATTAAACATTTCAAATACATGATGTTGACATTCAACAACCCACACTTGGCTCGCGTGGTGGGGTGCGGTTGTGCCTCACAAACTCTCACAGAGACGAGGCCTATAACCCAACAGTTGCGTGCATTGTATTCATTACACATCTATTGAAATAACCACTTATTGTCCGATTCGGTCCATATACTGGAAGAAATGTCTTCATATTTGAAATATTTTTTTCTGTGCGGCCAGTTGCCGGAGTTCCAGGAAGGATGGACGGCGTTGCACGCAGCCAGCGCCCGCGCACAACACCATTGCGTGCAGTTACTGCTCGCCGCCGGCGCAGACGCGAGTGCGGAAGATTATCTTCATAGGACTCCACTGGACGTTGCTGGCTGTGCTTATTATTCTGGTCACAAAATTGATGTTAATAAGTACGTAACTTAACTAAAACGTCAAGTGCCCTAAGCTTTTTAACTTGAGTGAGGGGAAATTTATGAATGTAACATTTATTTTCAGTTTTATGGAAACCGTAGGTTTAATACTGAAAGCTGGAGGCAAGTTCCTCAAGTGCTCTGACCTTCCTCCAAATATCTATGTAGACACTCCGCTACACATTGCGGTGGAGTTAGGGAGCGAAGCGGCTGTAAAACAGTTGCTGCAGGGCGGCGCGTCTACCTCTGAGGAATTGCTGAACACGTGGGGACTCAGTGCCATGCACGTGTGTGTGGAGAAACGAAATAAAGAGCTATTGCAGGTAATTTGTGCAAATCAAACCTGATCGCTGTATTTACATAAGACATATGGGAACGTTTAAAATAGCTCATGACACTCGAGAATAATTTATCTTCCCATTAGTGGAATATTTTTGGGAAGCCAGTCAGATCCTCTTTGTAACATAGTATACTAGCGGACGTCACGCGGTTTCACTCGCGTAGTTCCCGTTCCCGTGGGAGTACGGGATAAAATATAGCCTATGTTACTCAGGGTGAATGTAGCTTTCTAATGGTGAAAGAATTTTTGAAATCGGTTTACTAGTTTTTGCGTTACAAACATACAAAAATACAAATCTTTCCTCTTTATAATTTAATTAGTATAGATAAGGTCCCGTTAAAATAAATTGACAAAATTTAACACAGCGTTCAAGACGTCTAACTAGAGATATCCAAGCAAAAAAAATACACAAAAAAAAGTGATTTTATTTTTACCTAAAATAATAAATTCTAAATCTTCTTGCATTGCCGACCGGATCAATTCACAGTCCCGACCGCTGTATGCCAGGCACGTGTCGTCTGCATACATGTATGCATTATAATTTTTAATGTCATTGACCATACTGATGACGTGCATGACCGATAGGCGGTCCATAAACTGACCCAGTCGGCACTCCGTAATCGTCTTTACCGAGGTTACTGTCTTCTCTTTTAGCCCTAACTTTAGATACCTATAATCTAGATACTGCCTGAACCATCCTTTTTACAGGGTCCCGTATCCCACACTCGTCCATGGCCTGCAGCAAGCCCTCATGCTCCAAAGTATCAAAGGCTTTTTTTAAATCAATAAAGGTCAATAGAACCACCCCTTCCGTATTCAATTATGTTTTTATGTCATCTGTAAACTTAATGCTGTTGCTGTGCTTATATTTGGCCTAAAACCGTACTGAATATTTGATAACAAATTATTATTTTCTAAAAACTTTGTGATTTGTCCTACAATTACTTTAAAAAAAAATGTATTAACTACATTCGCACACACAGTGTACAGTGTTTTTTTTGCGTGGATATCTTTGGTTAGACGTACTGAACGCTGTATTAAAATTTGTCCATCTATTTTAATTCTATTTTAACCCTATACTACTATATGAAAGCCGTCCACATGACAGCTGAGCAAATCTCTACAACGATCGGGGCGATTCTATTCCTGTGGAAACGCGTGAAACACTGCGCGACTGCGCTTTCCATTAGGACCGTAATGATTGGAAGAGCCAGATTTGTCCTTAAAAAAAAATCTATACCAACTATAAATTAGCCAAAATACTTAGACCCAATCCCGGAATTGTTCACTGCGGATCACACAAAATCGGCTCAATACATGCTTACCGCTGGCGCACTGTGAAAACTATACCTTTCTCGCGGGTGCGGAACGTTAATAATCTATCGTAGTAGTGTCAGGTCAAAAAGGACTGATACGCACCGTCGCGTCGGAAAGGTCGATGGATGCGCGTTCCGACCGCCACCACACCAGATGGAAGTTTATGTTCACAGTAGGAATGGATCTACGTAGGCACAGGTCTCCTTGCTTTTCCGTTTTACCAATGTCTGACATTTAGGAAAGAAAAATGTTGGCACTAAAATAAACTTATGATCGGCTACATCACCACGACTAGGTGCATCGTGCTTTGAATGTTCAACGCCGCATGCCATGTTGTGGCCCGCTAATATTTGATGTATTTTTTTATTCTAGTTGTTAGTAAATCATAAGTGTAGCAATGAAGATCCTTCCTCAGTGACTGTGGATGTGAAAGACCTGACAGGCTCCAATGTGCTCTGTGCGGCAGTGAGAGCAGAGTGGATACAAGGAGTCTGTATAGCTCTCGATTCGGGAGCTAGCATCGCCACGAAGGTAGTTGTGACACTTTAGCAATTCTTGTATAATTAAATGAATATTATATAATCTGAATTTCGAAAACGGCTCCAACGATTTTCATGAACGATTTTTATGCAGGGAGCGATAAATCGATCTAGCTAGGCCATCCAGATATTACTACAACAGCCCATAACGTCCACTGCTGGACATAAGCCTCTCCCATGATGGGAGGATCCAGATATTGCTATTGATTAATTTATAGTACGTATTCAGTTTTAAATAGTATACGCACTGAAAACTTGATTCAAGCTTACTTTTGAAAACATTGTTTTATAATTATTATTATATATTATCATTTACGTTTCAGGCAAACGGGGAATCTCCCATGCATATTGCAGCACAATTGGGTAACATAGTTATACTTCAAAAGATATTAAATGTTGCGCAAGACAGGAACATCTATTATTGTAATGAAGAAAGAGCGACTGTACTTTTCAAAGCAATAGCACGGAACCACCAAGATGCCCTCGAATTGTTACTCAAAAACGGTTTCAGCATAGAGGCAGTAAATTCGGATAAATTTAATGTCTTCCATATCGCTACTTATTATGGCAGAAAAGAAATATTAGAATATTTACTTGAATATGATACCAAAATAACAAAAAAACTGATCAATATGCGTGACCGCGTTGGTGCACCAATTCCACCATTATATTTCGCTATAGAAAATAATCATCCTGATTGTGCAGCCTTACTTATCTCTAAAGGGGCTGAAGTAAATGTCGATTGCGATTCAACTACACTTTTACATAAAGCTGCTAAAAAAAACCGTTGCGAAATAGCAGAAATGATCATAGAAAGTGACAGTAAAACTATTCATGTTACTCGTTATAGAAGGACACCTTTGCACGAGGCTTGCATTTACGGAAACAGAGAAATGATTGTGTTACTCCTTCGCAAAGGAGCTGACCTTTCTGGAGACAACAATGCACAACCGGAGAGTCCTATTCAGCTGCTGATGAAACACGTACCAAAACCAACTGAACTCATTCAAGAAGTATTCGATTCATGCATATCTAGCCAAGATGACGAAAACTGTTCGGTTACCGATCGTAGGATTAAAGTAGACTACACAGTGTTAGACCCTCCGTGTGAGAATGTTGACAGGTCACAAATGAGGGTGATTCAGGCTTTGCTTGATACCGAAAATACATATGATCAGCAGAGGTTGCTCCTTCATCCTTTGGTAGAAAGCTTTTTGTTTCTGAAGTGGAAATCATCATTACCATTTTTCTACATGATATTGGCATTATATATGTGCTTTGTGTCATCTCTCAACGTGTTTGCCTTGTCTTTGTTCTGGTGTAAAGACAGAAAAGTTGAACCGAAGTCATATATTATATTTGTTGTTATTTTTTTAATGTATTTTTCAGTCTCTATCATTACAATGCAGGTAATTGAATTACATCAAATAAATTCTAATTGTAAGCATTTCAACGGGTTGAAATTTAACATAATATTTTTTGTTATCACTAGGATATCATCTTCATTAAACAGAAAGGCATAAGGATCTTTTGGTGTTTGGGGATATGGTTAAGATTCTTTTCTACGCTGCTGGCAATTATCTTGCCGTTAATAGTGTCATGGGATTCAGAGTCACAGGCAGAGTGGGTGCGGCTCTTCAGCGTAACCACATTATTCTTCAGCTGGGTTAAGATAATGCACCTACTCTCCACATTCCCGAACTTTGGATATTATATACTGATGTATGAAAATGTGGCGAGAAGAGTAATTATTGTGAGTTTTTTCTTGTTTTATATTATAATTCAGGTGATGAGTGCGTTGATTTCAGACTCAGTTGCATAATAAACATTAAATTCATATTTTACGAACTGCTCTTGTGTAAAATTTATAGTTTCTTTTCTTAATTTCAGATTATTTTTCTTCTACATAATTTTCATGATACATAGACAAATTTAATAAATAAAATAATGTACACACAGCAAATTAGTTAAGTTTGCAGAGCACACCAATATAATGCTGGTGTGCGTAAAATCAACTGGTGTATTACTTCGCCTCACGTCTCACAATAAGTCAGCAAACACGCGTGTGTGTGGCTAATCTTCGCTAAGATTGGCCGCCGTGATTGAAAACGGTTAGGACTATTTTGTAGGCAAAGTATATTAAGCACAAATTTCACGTTGTTGCTAAGTGGTCTTATGGCATAGGTGTACATAAGCAATGGCCTGGTAAAACAAATGTCGTAGGATCAAATCTCGCCACCGTCATTGACATTTTGCATTTATTTAATTTTTAATTTGTTGTCATTTTGTTGAATTTTTATTTTTTTATTTTAACTGATAATAAGAAAAAAAATATGGAAGCGAAAATTAAACAATTTGTAATAAGAAATCGACAATATTTATTGCCTAGGTTTTTATTATAATTATAATTACAAATTATAAAGTTTTGTGCATGACAAATATTCTAAGTCGGAAATAACGTTATTTTTCATATTCAAGAGAGTAATTTAATTATAGTGATATGAATAAACATGTTAGTAAGAAAGATATTAAGATACAGGTATCCTAAATTGTTATCTCACTAACAATAACATCACTCACATAAAACAAATTACCCCTTGATATTTTTATTAATAGCCGATTGGTGCGCCTTTACTATCGGTATGCAACGCGCACACTTGGTAGCATCAGGTTATGTAAAACGTTCAAGTAACCTTCACTGGTATTGCGACCCCCTACCTGCACTAATTCACCAGGACCCATTGATGACATTCATCCCCAAAATCCCAAATTAAAGCAGCCACTAGACCTGCATGGAAGAATATTTTTTTTTATTATAGCGTTCACCATCTTTTCGCCACAATATTTTGCGACCGTCTCTGTCCGACTTAAAATATTTTTCATCGCTAAATATAACAACATTATTGCACCAATCGAAATCCAAATATTCCCTTGCGAAGCGTACCCGGTTTTGTCTATGAATATCTGACAGTAATATTTTCTTGGCTGGCCTACGACATTTCACACCAGCTGAACCAAGTGGTTCCGTACAGTTTGTAATGCCACATCATGTTTAGTCGCCGTTAAACGAGTAGTGAAGAAGGGCTCAGCGATATGCGTTGCAACTATATCACGGTGCCGCGCATTGCCATCTGTGTATGCTATGGATTAGCCTTCGGTCCCGGTCGGCAAGGATCAATGCTTCCCGAATCAGCATATCGATGGACCCACAATTGCACAGTCCTTCTCTGTGAACAATAAAATATTGTTACAAAAAACAACAATCAATAACATGTGGATTATATAAACATTATTATTAATCTTCTAAACATATTAATAACATTTTTTTACTTACCGATATCTTTAAACGCCTCGCAATTTCACTAATTGAAACGTTTTGCTCACGCAAAATAATAATCTCAGCTCTTAAAAGTGTAGTTAAGTGATTCATAATGATTAACAAATAAAAGCACTGCCCAAAACACGCAGGGTATAATGTCTAAAAACGTAACGTAAGCCCGATAGTCAATAACATTATGACGATGAACTTAAACTACTAACTTACACATGATTTGTCATTTTTAGAGGGTAGTCCTCAAATAAATTCTAACTCAAATATAAAGAAGACTTGCCAATATTTAAGCAATGAATTGAACAAACAAATGTAAAACGTTTCATTAAAACATACAAAAACACCGATGTGTTGGCAGTTGGATTCGAACTTCCGGCGCTAGGCACTGGTGGCGTAAGATTCTGTTTACCGCACGCTCGACCATTGCGCCACGGAGAAGATTGTTAAGTTGGCTAAATGTATGCTTCATATTCCATGCAATATCAAGTGACAAGAAATTGCAAGTGTGTGGGTGGACAACGGGTTATTGTGAAGCGCAAACACTAATAAATAGGCGAAGTCAGACAGCCGTTGACTTTACGCACACCAATAACTTTGTTAGTGTGCCCTGCAAACCGAATTAGTTTGCAGTGTGTACAATTAAACCATTTTATTTCAAAGTAGTCGTGATTTATTTTTCTAATTGTGATATTCATTTTTCGTTACCTTCCAGATACTTGTACCACTTGGTTGCCTCATAGTTGGCGTTTCCGTGAGCTTCATAATACAGTTCCATGCACAGCCACCATTTGAAGATCCTTGGTCTTCTCTCCTGATGACGATGGTTATGATGTCAGAGCCTGGATACAAAGATACTTTCAATAAGGATCACGAATCAGCAACTCTCATCATGTTTAGTTTAACATTTGCGGCTTTTTTTTTCCTTTGTTCAATAGTTCTTATGAATATGTTAGTAAGTGTTGCCGTAAACAATGTCAAAGATTTAGAAGTTTTAGGTTACAAAATGAGATTAGAAAAACAGGTGGAATTTATAACAGCTTTTGAAGGCACTGCTTGTTGTAATTTAGTTAAAAAAATATTCTCAGTGCGTCTATATGAAAAATGGTTTGAGGACCTGCAATGGCAGAACGTTATCGAGAATCGTTCACGATCAGATATCATCGATAGTAACTGGGATCATTTGCCTGCTCGCTTAAGAGAAGCATTTTTTGAGAAGGCTCAGCCCCAAAAGAAGGTGATTGTCAAAAATGACAACAGCGAGCCAACAGAGACTCAGAGGATGGCTTCTGTAGTAAAAGAGTTTAACAATTTGAAGAAATTTTTAGATCAAGCACAGAAAATGTCGAAGTCTAATCTCATTAAGTGATTTTTTTAGTGTTAACGGGCAAGAAACTCCAGTATTGGGTATGAACCGTTATTAAGAATTAGGATATTTTCACTACTTACAATAAATTTGAAAAAAAAATGTATTGTTTTATTTTTTATTGTATACACTGAGAAAACTATAGTAACCACGAAATATTATATAAGTACATACAATTGGAAGCCATGGGCTGTAGACAGAGTGACCGCAATAGTAAACTTATTTTGTCGTGCTAAAGAGGGAGATTTCCAAACTTAAGTGGCAGTGGGCAGGGCACATTGCCCGCAGAACGGATGGCCGATGGGGCCCAAAGTTCTGGAGTGGCGACCGCGAACCGGAAGACGTTGCGTTGGAAGGCCTTCCACTAGGTGGACCGATGACCTGGTGAAGGTTGCGGGAATCCGCTGGATGCGAGTCGCACGGGACCGTTCAATGTGGCACTTGGGGGAGGCCTATGTCCAGCAGTGGACGTCTTTCGGCTGAAATGATGATGATGATGATGAAAGAGGGAGATTAGAACCAGTATCCCGAATCTCTTGACACGTACATACGTATTAAATATCCTCTAGCTTGGATTGTGGACATCGAGAAAACCTTGTGTGCTTTATTTCGACTTCTGGAAGGTGTTCGGAAGAGTTTATACTGACACGATGCTGATGAAACTCAGCTAAACAAGTACCTCACATCTCTCCTCCAGTTCTTCGCCGACTACCTACGCGAACGACAGCAGTTTGTTAGGTTAGGGATGTACGGTTGAGGCTACTACAATCGTTTCAGAGTTAGTCAGGGTTCAATTTTGGGGCCCTTATTATTTTTAACCATGGTAAATTTAATTTTTTTTTTATTAGCCTTGAATGTCCCACTGCTGGGCAAAGGCCTCCCCCATATCCTTCCAGGTACTCTTCTCCTACGCCACCTCGAACCAGCCCTCGTGACGCGCGTCTTAATCATCTCGCCACCTCTTTCTAGGTCGGCCTTGGCGGCGCCGTCCATCCTCAGGCACCCATCGTGTTGACACCTTTGCCCAGCGGTCGTCGTACATGCGGCTCACGTGGCCCGCCCAATCCCATTTGAGCCTGGCAGCCTTTTTGCCTACGTCTATGATCCCTGTTTTTGAGCACAGCGTAGTGTTCCGTATTTTATCAGCTCTCTTCACACCCAGAACGCTGCGCTCCATTGGTCTTTGGCAGACTCCAAGGCGGGACTTTTGTGATTCGGTGAGCGACCAAGTCTGAGCACCGTAGATTAGGACGGGCAGGATACACATATCGATGAGTTTGCGCTTCAAAGAGATCGGCAGATCTCCTTTCATTAGCGTCTTCATCGATTTCATTTTTTTATTAATACCTACACACAAAAGTAATGTAACAATCAAACATAGAAAAACAAAATACAACGAGCAAAGTTAAAAGAATACTGTTAGACACCAAATTAATGTCTCTAAAGATAGGCACAATTGGGTACCTATAATTATAATATTTCATCACAATCATAAAAGGTGTTGGGTACGACAACGGGTTGTGGCATTTTCAAAACGACCACTAAGCGAAATTCGCATCGTGACTGAACAGTCACGACGCGAATTTCGCTTCTTATTGCCCGGACGCGTGGTGGTCGAAAATTAAAATTGATTTTCGATCACCACGCGTTCGGGCAATAAGAAGATGCTACAACGCAAGCTGGACGATTTTCAAACAGCCACGACCCGATGGAAAGGTAAGTAAGTTTACAATTTGGCGACGATGACGAATGTTGGTGTTAAAATAACTCCTCATGTGTATGAGTCAAGGTATTATTTCCTTATAACAATTATTAGAAACACTGCACACTGGTGCATTGCGTAGGTTACACATCTAACTCAAGGAAAAACAATACCGTATCTATAGAGAGGGAGCGAAGCTTAACTTTACCGCACAAAAACCGATCTGAAGGCATTTCTGAAGTCGCTGAAGTAATGAGAATAGCACCCTCTCAAATACACGCCTGGACTGACTCGTCAGTAGTTTTAGCATGGCTTAGTAGACATCCCAGTCACTGGACTACTTTCGTTGAAAATAGAGTGTCTACTATTCTCTCGCACTTCGACAACTCACATTGGGCTCATGTCCAATCTGCGCATAACCCCGCAGATTTGGCTTCCAGAGGTGCAACACGGGTTGCGGGACTGTTCGAAAGAGATACCGTGGCCCCGGAACACAAAGGGCGATCAAGGAACATGGATGGGTTTTAGTCAGTAAAAGTCTGACACTCCCTCCTGCTCCGCCCAGAGCGGGAGGAGTCATTTGATGATTTCCCATCCGAAAAAAAAAAAAAGAGGTGCAACACGACAAGACTCCATTAATTTTTCGCGCTCTATCTTATAGGTCCCAAGGCACGAGGTTGGTCATGTTGGGACTGTTGTTTCATCATGATTCCCCTGCCCTTATAGGTCCCAAGGCACGAGGTTGGTCATGTTGGGACTGTTGTTTCATCATGATTCCCCTGCTCTTATAGGTCCCAAGGCACGAGGTTGGTCATGTTGGGACTGTTGTTTCATCATGATTCCCCTGCTCTTATAGGTCCCAAGGCACGAGGTTGGTCATGTTGGGACTGTTGTTTCATCATGATTCCCCTGCTCTTATAGGTCCCAAGGCACGAGGTTGGTCATGTTGGGACTGTTGTTTCATCATGATTCCCCTGCTCTTATAGGTCCCAAGGCACGAGGTTGGTCATGTTGGGACTGTTGTTTCATCATGATTCCCCTGCTCTTATAGGTCCCAAGGCACGAGGTTGGTCATGTTGGGACTGTTGTTTCATCATGATTCCCCTGCTCTTATAGGTCCCAAGGCACGAGGTTGGTCATGTTGGGACTGTTGTTTCATCATGATTCCCCTGCCTTTATCTCAATTCATTTGGTGTCGGGGCAGCATGTCTTCTTCCATACTTCTCTATTCCTCGTCATCTCATCAGACACCTCCTTTATTGCCATAACATCCTTCACATAGTCCATCCATCGTTTCTTTTGTCTTCCTCTACAGATAGGCTCAGATGAATAAACAGCGGATTGTATGAGAAAAAGGTACAATTCTAATAGGTTAATTTAAAATAAGATGCGTGTGATCGCGGTTGCGGTGTAAGATGGTGTGTCGTAGTGGTAATGGCGATGAGCTGTTGCTTGCCCGGTCCCTTCGTCTCGCTGGTGTGTGTAGTCGTGTTGACGCTGTGTGTGTTAACTACTCACACTACTCTTATCTCTCTCTTCTCTTCCACATTCATACTCAAAACTTTCCCCACGACTTTTTTCTCATTTTTCCGCATCACATGTCCATACCACGACAACCGATTACCACATAACTTTTCAGTCACTTGCGCCCGCGGCTTCGCCCGCGTGAAGTTTTACTGATCCATGCAATCTTACTACCGAGAAAAAAAGTATCCTGTGTTAATCCAGGTTATAAACTATCTGTGTGCAAAATTTCATCTAAATCTGTTCTGTAGTTTTTGCATGAAAGAGTAACAAACAAACACACATACAAACTTACGCCTTTATAATATTAAGTGTGATTTGCTTCAATGGGGTGGCTAAGGCAAAGTAAATCTGAGATGGCGCCATCATTGTTGGTCCCAATCTGACCAATGAGGTTAAGTTATTTTGAAATATAAAATGACATTACCACAATTTCAACCAATGACGATGTTTGGGTACCAACTATGCTAACGCCATTAGTTCCGCAGTTAGCCTCTCCATTCTCTCGGTAATCTAAATATATAAAAGAAGAAACTGACTGACTGACTGACTGACTAACTGACTCATCTATCAACGCACAGCCCAAACCGCTGGGTCTACAGATTCCAAATTTGGCAAGCAGGTTCCTTATGTAGTCTACGGGTGCACTAAGAAAAGATTTTTCAAAATTCACCCCCTAAGGGGGTTAAACGGGGCTCCAAAGTTTGTATGGGGAAACAAGATTAGTTTGACTATTTTATTCGAAACTTCACAGGAGTGCTCCTATTGATAAATGAGTAGAAACGTGTTTCAGGTTTTTTCAGAATTCAACCCCTAATAGGGGGAAATGGGGTGACAAAGTCTAAAAATCAATGCACAGCCCAAACCGCTGAGTCTAGAGATTCCAAATTTGGCACATAGGTTTTTTATGAGGTATTTTGGTAGGTATTGGGTGCATTGAGAAAGGATTTTTCAAAATTCATCCCCTAAGGGGTTGAAACGGGATTCCAAAGATTACATGGGGAAATAAGATTCGACTACTTTATTTGAAACTTAACAGGAGTACTCCTATCGATAAATGAGTTAACATTTGTGTTTCAGGTTTTTTCAGAATTCAACCCCTAAAGGGGGAAATGGGGTAACAAAGCCTGAAATTCAACATAGGTATTGTTTGTATGGTTAATTGGGTCGGGTGTATTACAACAACAACATTTTAAAATTTCATGTAGTGGACCTGAAATACCATCATTCCCTGTTGGGGTGCGATGGGGTTGAAATGTCTAAAAATCAATATGGGTGTCGATACCGAGATTATCAGGGGTGCTGATTACGAAAATGGCATTTATTTTGAGATCCAGAAGATGGTAATGGATAATGATTTTGGTTGTGATAGTGATGGCGATTGTGATGGTGATGATTGTGATTAAGATGATAATCATTGTGATTACGATGATAATTATTGTGATGACGAGGATGGAGATTGTGATAGTGATCGGATCATTTAGTTCCCTTCAAAATGGTTGAGTTGAATGGTGCTGATACATGCGTCATGTTCGTGAACGAGCGCTGTCAGTTGGGACTGGTCGGCTCTTGGCTGCCACGGCTTATTTGAATTTAATAATTTTATTTTTGAATTGTTTTTGTTTTGTTTTTACTATGGACACCTTTAACTTGCACATCTTGCTACATTGTTCTCACATAATGTACCATCTCAACATGAATGATGTAACCAAGATTTTGTAAAAATATTCTGATTTAAAAGAGTGTCCATGGAGTTTCTTGCCCATTCTTCTCCATAGAGATCTACGCTAGGGAATGGGCAACTACAGTACTTTCACAGTTTTTATGTCTTGTGACTGGGACTGTAGCTACATTTAATTTTCATATTTGTTTCGACAATTCAAAAGTGCCTGTAACTGGCCTACTTGAAATAAATGCTTTGATTTTGATTTTGATTTTGTTTGTGATTGTGATGGTGATTGAGACAGTGATGGCGATTGTGATTGTGATGGTGATAGTGAAGGTTGTGATAACGAGGATGGAGATTGTGATGATGTTGATTGCGATGATAATGATTGTGATGACGAGGATGGAGATTGTGATGACGGTGATTGTGATTACGATGATAATGGTTGTGATTACGATGATAATAATTGTGATAACGAATCATCATTCCACACACAACACCCACAACGTTATTTCGATAGTGATTGATTGTGATTGTGATGGTGATTGTGATTGTGATTGTGATGGTGATTGTGATGGTGATTGTGATGGTGATGGTGGTTGTGATGGTGATGTGAAGGTGATTGTGATGGTGATTGTGATGGTGATTGTGATGGTGATTGTGATATGATTGTGATAGTGATTGTGATAGTGACGGTGATTTTGATGGTGATAGCGATGGTGATGGGGATTGTGATGGTGATTGTGATTATGATAGTGATGGTGATAGTGATTGTGATAATGATTGTGATTACGATGATAATTATTGTGATAACGATGATGGTGATTGTGATAGTAATTTTGATGGTAATTGTGATGGTGATGGTGATTGTGATAGTGATTGTGATCGTGATTGTGATAGTGACGGTGAATTTGATGGTGATAGCGATGGTGATGGGGATTGTGATGGTGATTATGATAGTGATAGTGATGGTGATAGTGATAGTTATTGTGATAATGATTGTGATTACGATGATAATTATTGTGATAACGATGATGGTGATTGTGTAAGTGATTGTGTTACTGACGGTGATTTTGATGGTGATAGCGATGGTGATGGGGATTGTGATGGTGATTGGGACAGTGATCGTGATGGTGATAGTGATTGTGATAATGATTGTGATTAAGATGATAATTATTGTGATAACGATGATGGTGATTGTGATAGTGATTTGGATGGTAATTGTTATGTTGATGGTGATTGTGATAGTGATTGTGATAGTGACAATGATTTTGATGGTGATAGCGATGGTGATGGGGATTGTGATTGTGATGGTGATTGTGATGATGATGGTGGTTGTGATAGTGATGGTGATTGTGATGGTGATTGTGATGGTGATTGTGATGGTGATTGTGATAGTGATGGTGATTGTGATAATGATTGTGATAATAATGGTGGTGATGATAGTACATAGATTGTTATTGTTGATTGTAGTTTATAACCTGCATTAACTTATAGGACGCTATTTATCCCTTTAGTATGATTCAGTGGGACAGTTACCGAACTCCACGCGGGCGAAGCCGCGGGCAACAGCTAGTCAATTATAAAACTGCCACAGACGAAAGGTTTAGTATTTACTTGTTCTTAGCTAAGATGATGGTATTTTGTAGTATTTAGCGAATCATCTTGTTCTGCTTTACAATCCAACACCTAACTATTGTTACTAAAGGAAATTTTAAGTTGTTACTTATAACTAGTGTTGCTAGGTTCGATTGAATTTAAATCGGGGCAAATGGTAAAAGAAATCGGGATTTAGGGTTTTAAATCGGGACAAACAAAAAAGATTATAGCTTTTCTACTACTATTACTACTAATATTACTATTTATTAAGTAAATCTTATTTTAATTGTACAATAACTTTTTGGACGAATTGACAAAATATTACAATATAAAATCGTAGTTATGTATTTATTATTGACACTGTTTTTTAAGTTTAAATTACTTAGTTGTATTAGAATTTTAGTTTTCGTTACATTTTTCTGCCTCTAAGATTGCCTTGTTTTTTGTAACAACGTACCTACCTAGTTATAAAATTCACTGCACGTCATGCTAAAGATAGTTTTAATTTGAATTTCCATTTTGACATGTTCGAGTGTCGATTTCGGTTCGGTTTCGGTTCTCAGCGAGAGAGAGACAACAAGCTATTGATGCGATGCGCACAATTTGAAACGCATTGTCGCTCTCGACATGGTGATTCGAATGCGACTGATGTAATAATACATAATTACGTATTATTTTTTGGTATTATGGTTTTAATCAAAGTTATTGATTTATCGGGACATTTAGCGTCCCGATCAGGTGCAAATCGGGACGCGTCCTCAGACCCTTGAAAATCGGGACGTCCCGCGCAAATCGGGACACCTGGCAACACTACTTATAACCCAGGACAAAAAAATGGCCTAAGATTTCCTCTGGTATCGATCTGAGGTCTGTACATGTGGTACTGAATCACCACCTAAAAGACTCCAAACCTCCGACCGACGTTTGCATCTTGAGATATACAACATACAGTGTCGGAGGATTACAGACTTCTGGGTAGTAATTCAGTACCACATTTAGATTATATGCACCAAATTTCAGCTTGTTACCAGAGATTTCAAACATTCTGAGACATGAATTGCATGTCAGTGTTATTTTTCTAGAGCCAGCCATAAGAGCAACAATGAAGGTTCGAACTTAGCCTCTATAGACGTGGTAGATTGGTTGGGCTATACTGTTCTATGTTCGGCTGTTATAGCGGAGTGGTTAGAAGGAGTCCGCATAGCTCTCAGCGCCGGGGCCACCAACATGAAGGTATTCCGACAAAAATTCTTATTAAACACTAGCTGACCCACGCAACTTCGTCTGCGTCACATAAAAGAGAAACTGCTCCGCTCCTTTTGGTCGCAGCGTGATGTTATATAGCCTATAGCCTTCCTCGATAAATGGACTACCCAACACTGAAAGAATCATTCAAATCGGACCAGGCGCGTTCAAACAAACAAACAAACAAACAAACTCTTCAGCTTTATAATATTAGTATAGATAAAAGTCTCCAAGTATACAAGGTGTTAATGGACTCTTCACGAAGCAAGCATTCTGTATATCAAACTAAGTAACTGTACGCAAAAATACTGCTAATGAATGTATTCAATATGGGGATGTATTTTAAGAAAAACTTGTGAAAAAGTTGGAACTTTAACCCCCAATATCTCCGTAACTAGAAGGTTCCCAAGTTTGGTCTAGAACGTAAAAATATCGAAATGACAGGTAGAACAAGTGCCTTTCGGCTTCGTTAAGGGTATTTTTCACTCATTATAATATAATCTGGGAACGCGAGATGGATTACGGCTCACTCCCTCTCACAGGGAAGAGGCCTGTGCTCCAGCAGTGGGAACATTACAGGATGATTATATAAATTCAGAAGATATCATAAACGCTTAAAGGACCCTTTTCTGTTCTTTTGCAAGGTTTAAATGCAATGGGTGATCTTATCCCACAAGGAAATTTTTTATAGAGTGTAAGGTACCGCCCTCCGCAAACTGACAGCTAGGGTGAATACGGAGCTAATCCGTAATTGAAATCATAATTTTCTGGATTTTTTCTTTTTTTATCGTTATTTCAGTTACTTTTCAATTACATTCTCTGAACGCAGCACTCCATTTATGTTAATAATACGGCTAAAATAAAAATAAAAACCAACAACGGATGTTGAAATACTTTAACGAACAACGCGTGAAATCAGCTGTTCATCGAACTCGACGTCGCGCTTGCCGTTCGCTACGTGCGTTTTGCCACGGTAACGATACATTGCGCATGAGGAAATAAAACAAGTTAAATCAATCTCTTTTTCTTTTTTGATCTTAGTATGCTAAACTGAATTCACTCCATCAGTCTGCGGAGGGCTCTCCCTTACCCCCGGTACGATTACGATGACGACAGCTTTACTTATTACTGTTTTGTTAAAAATAGTTATTACTTACAGGCAACGAGGTATTATTTCAAAAGCGATGAAACTACTGTGCTCCATTTAGCCGCTTGTCTTGGCAGCAAAGACATACTATTGCATTTACTTAGCTTTTATAATCAGGACGAAATAGAAAAACATATCAACACACCTGACGAATACAATGGTCCACCGTTATATTACGCTGTAGAACATGACCATTACGATTGCGCAAGTTTGCTTATCATTAGAGGTGCTAAAGTAAATATAAAGCATCGGGTCAGGCACATTACACTTTTGAACCTAGCTGTAGGAAAAAACAATACTAAAATGGCAGAAATGATTATACGAAATGACGATCCACCTTTGTATGAAGCTTGTTATCATAGAAACAAAGAAATCATTGCATTGCTACTTCCCAACGGAGCAGACCTGTCTGGTGGAGAAAGTGAAAATGAAAGAAAGTTGGTCCCCATAGAGATGTTGACGATAAATGTATCAAAACCAACAAAATTCTTGCAGGAAGTATTTGACTCAAATATATTTAGCTTATGTCAGGAAGCTGAAGACAAAGTATTTGTAGACTTTCGAGTTTTATTACCTAGATGTGGCAAGAAAAAAATGAAGGTGATCCAGGCACTGCTTGATACCGGAAATTCATACGATCAGAACAGTCTACTCCTTCATCCTTTGGTGGAAAGCTACAGTGGAGATCATTATTACCATTTTTCTACATATTGGCATTGCATGTGTGCTTTGTGTTGTGTCTGAACGTGTTTGCCTTGTCTTTGTTCTGATGTAAAGACCGAAAAATAGAACCTGTACCAAATATATTCCGTAGTAGTGCATGGATTTATATAATTTATTTGACGGCCTTCTTACTTACTACGCAGGTAATCATCAAGCAAGGAGTTTACATCAGATCGAAATTTAAAAAAAAAGGTCTTAAAATGTCATCTATGCAGGAATTTTATTGCAATCTCGCTACGTATTTGCCCTTAATGTTTCTGAACGAAACATTTGTATTATCTGTGGTGTGGGTTAAATGCCCGCTATCCGCTTAAAAAAAATTCACGAATTTCGTAATATTAGTTGTGCTGACTTGTGTATTAGAGCTGTATTTCATATCATTCCTTATTTTTTTTTATTTGAAGTCAAAAATCACTATTTCTAATATGGAAGAAAATAATATTACTAATAATTTGTCTCAAACACTATGACTCCCCGAAAAAAACGTCAAACAGTCTTCGACTTCGGGCTTCTACTAGAGCCTCGATCGTAATTCCTTACTTATCGCCCTTAAGGTGAATGCTCCAGGGTAGCCCGCGAAATTCTAATTTTCTTACGTTTTTTGCAAATATTATTCACGGCTGTAAGACGTATGTAGTTACAGAATTATAATCATTAAAATTATCAATACAACCCTATACACAAGTCAGCACAACTAATATTACGAAATTCGTGAATTTTTTTCTAAGCGGATAGCGGGCTTTTAACCCACACCACAGATATTACAAATGTTTCGTTCAGAAACATTAAGGGCAAATACGTAGCGAGATTGCAATAAAATTCCTGCTTATAAGTACATGTGTCTTTGAGTGTAAAGATTTCACCAACTCAGACTACATATTGATATTAGGGGGTTCTAACGATTCAAATCCTTTAAATTTCCAGTCAATATTATATTATACTTTGGGTCAAATTAAACAAACAAACGTCTTAGTTTGCAAAATTTATAAAAATAAATGGCTTACAGCCACACTCAGAGTCGTTAATTAAATTAGTCATAATGAACACTTAACTAATTATCATTAAATCCGTTAATCAATGCTATATCCCAGAGACATAATTTAAGGGTTCATTAGCTAATGACAGATTTAAGTATTCGTAGGGCGAAGCATCCTAGAATTATCTTATCGATTGCATATCGATAAAGCCTTGGTGTAGCCACATTTAAAAAGTGTTGATATTAAATCACATTTAAGTTTATTTATAAATGTTATAAATTATTATTCATAGTAATATAATGGATAATCAGTTCTTTAACTGTAAGTTTTTACTAAATTACAAAGGGGAACAGCTATTTTCATTGAAATAAAATAAAGCAATTGCGATCTTTTTTCTATGGCATCACTGCTGTCAACTGTCAATGTCAAGTAGTATTTACCGAGCGGGAAAGTTTGTGTTGTAAATTTTAATTTCATCTGTATTAATTTACGTTATGGTAAGTTTATAAGCATTTTCAGTGAAAATGTTATATCAATAAAATTCATCGACACACCTTGTGTACTCAAAGAACTTCCGTTCATATTTCTGTTTCAATTAATTCTATGATAGGTAAGTATCTGCTAACCCAGGCAGGGTTTTGTAGCGAAGTACCGTAATTTTATTGCTAACATTATTTCCGGTGCAAATAGTAATCCTCTTTTCGTTGGTTTCCTGAGGTCGGATTGACCAACAGCAATATGACACGTTTTACAGATTCAGGTGTAAATCTATAACTTGCGTGAAATTCCTGAATAGAATATTTTGTAAAGAGATCAGAATAATCTCGTAAATTCCGCCTCGGTCCCACTTCTCTATAATTATCTTCTGGCATAATAATAATATAAAAACTTAAGAGGGCCCTTCCCGGCCGGCATTGTCGAAAAGCTTGTTGTTTCATCCAGAGTCACAGCGGTGGTATTCTTTCAACTCCCCTGTCTTACCTAGCTCCGACCCCGCACTATTTGCCTCCCGCGTACCTCATACCGCCTATCGCGAGGACATTGAACGAAAAATATTGTTCAAAAATTTATAAAACTTGTTCCAGGAAATACGTGTTTTTGAATTAGTCTTACAAGTATGTGAAATAAATATTTGTTATTTAGAATCTCCACTACACTTGCAAGGCTTCTATTAGGATGTTTTCTTTACTTTTACAATTTATAAGTACATTATGAACGGCCAAAGTTGAGGTAAAAGTTGTGCAAAACAGCAATTTTTCTACAAATTTTATATTTTTTCTTCGATAGAAGCCTAGATATTTATAGTCCACAAGATACTTAATAGTTCGAAAAATTCAAAGATATATGTCTAACAACGGCATAATCACGCACGAGCTATTGTCAAAATTCTCGCGAAAAGTGGTGGGTTGGCCGCTTTTAATGAAGTCTGCCAAATCAGACATTATTCCTTTTTAATTAATAAACGTTTATTATGAAATAGAATTCGCGGGTAAAAATAGAACCCGAAACGTAGATGTCAAAATCAGCCATTAAATATTTAAGTAAAGGTTTTGCTTTACTTAACTTTAATTGTCATTAAGGGACGCTAATGAACCGTTAACTGACTCTGAGGGTGATTTTTTTTTAATTTTTACTAAGGAACCGTTTAAGTAACCATTAACTGACTCTGAGTGTGGCTGTTAGTGTTAATATGCTTAATAAGTCATTAAAAATGGTATGTAATAATTTTATGAATTCAACATTTTTGCCACTGGACTTGGATTATTTTAACACAAAATTCAGATCAAAATACATTAATACAATGCAAGCTAGCAGACTTATCCATAAAGAAATACTTCGTTTAAAATACAAAAATGACTATTTGTTGTATAATAATCGAATTAAAAGTAGTGACCAGTATGGGCTAAACGGATATGTACAAAAGTGTTATAATAATGCATATACACAAACAGATAATGAAACTTCATCAAAGTGTCGCATAGCAGTTACAAACAGCTTAAGCACTCAGACTGACAACCTGGAAAATAATGACGATTTTTTTCGTAAGTAAATTGTTCAGTAGCATGTCTCACAGCACGGCAACCAATTCTGTAACTCATGATAACAATTATATCTCCCTCAATATCTACCTACAGAATGTATGTGGTATAAGCAACAAAAGAGATGAATTAGATCTGTACCTACAAGAACTTAAACTAAACAATTTGTATGTGTGTATTACGGAACATTTCTTGACTATGGAATCGGCTTCTCTATTCAATATTAACAATTATAAAATGGTGTCTTTTAATGCTCGAAAAAATAAAAAAAGGGGTGGCAGCCTAATAATGGCGACGAATGATGTTGTTTGTGAAGAGGTACCCTACTGTCAAAAACTATATAAAATTGAAAACTTTGAAATATGTGGTGTTAAAGATTCTAATACCAATATATACATTTTCTGTTGTTACAGAAATCCTGTTGAACAGAACTATGAAACATTTATGTCTAAGTTAGAGCAATTATTGGAACACTTTTTTAGTAAAAAGTGCATCATCTGTGGAGACTTCAACATCGACTTACTTAAAAATGACAAAAAAAACTTTAAATTTCTTAACACTACTGACATCTTACAATTTTAGACCCATTATTAACGAAGTGACATATAGACGAAATAGCGCGGAATCATGTTTGGATAACTTTTTGACGAATCTGCCGGATAATTATTTCAATGAACAGTTTGTTGATCACAATTGCTTGGCTGACGGACATGCAGCATTACTATGTGGCTTAAAAACTGAAAAATTAATGTCAAATGGCGATCAAGATTTGTTAAATATAGAAATTAGGCAGTTTAGTGACAGAAATTCGAATAATTTTAGACAACGTTTAGAAAATTGTAACTGGACAGAAGAAGGTTTAAATGGATTCCTAAAAAAACTTGGCCAAATATTTCGCTGTAGTTTAAAAAAAAAGAAACGAAAAGTTAATCTTAAAACATTTTGTAAATCACCATGGACAACAAAAGGAATAAGAGTATCAAGCAAAATGAAGCGATTCATACTTCAAAACATAGGTAAGATGACTTGCAATGAGGAAATAGGGATGTATGTAAAAACTTACATTAGAATATATAGATCAGTCTTAAAAAAAGCCAGACGTATATCGGTTAGGAAAGAACTTGAAAAAGCAAATGATTCTTCAAAAGCTATATGGGGAGTTATAAATAGACATAGGAACGCTCAATCGAAACGTGGAAGTAGTAAAGACATTCTTTTGAAAATAGATAACAAAATAATATCAAATCCTCAGGAAATAGTTGACATTTTCTCGAACACGTTTGACAAAGCCGACCTTGTTGGGAGCTCAATACTTATGAACAAGCCATAAACACTTTGAAAGATAGTAGAGTTAGTGTAGAAATGTCCTGTGAACCAGTGACTGCAGGTGAAATTAAAAAAATTGTCGATGCAATGGCGAACAAGAAATCGGTTGGTTATGATGAAATCCCAATACAAATATTTAAAAAACATATTGACTTATTGGCAAAACCACTGGCACATTTTATTAATAAGTGTATAAACGAGAGTGTGTTCCCGGAACAGCTTAAGATAGCAAGAGTTCTACCAATTTATAAAAAAGGGTGCAAAACCGATCCCAACAACTATCGACCAATTTCTCTCTTGCCTATAATTTCAAAAATTTTCGAGAAAATACTAAAAATAAGGCTTCTTAGACATGTAAATCGCAACAAAATTCTTAATTACAAACAATTTGGTTATCAAAAAAATGTGGGAACAAATGACGCAGTTAATACGTTAATGGAGGAAGTAATAAACGGAATTAATGATAAATTAAAAGTCGTAGGGCTGTTCCTTGATCTAAGTTCTGCTTTTGACACAGTAAATCACAAGTTACTACTAGCAAAACTGGAGCATTATGGAGTAAGAGGAGCAGTCTTAAACTTGTTTAAGTCTTACTTAGAAAATAGGAAACAATATGTAGAAATTAAAGTAGAACAAGAAAAATGTGAGAAAATTTTCAAATCGGGACTAAAACAAGTAAGGCAAGGAGTTCCACAAGGCTCAATATTAGGGCCAATCTTCTTCATCTTGTTTATCAATGATTTAATTAACTTCATTTTAAAACAAACTGATACTAAACTCGTTCTTTTTGCTGATGACACGAATGCCATTATAACCGCGGAAGATATGGGAACTCTTAGTAGTAAGGTAAATAAAGCTCTGGCGCTCTTTCATTGTTGGTTTACCAACAACAATCTTATCTTAAACACCAATAAAACGAACGCTATGTTATTTAGAACAACGTCGAGAAACAAGGATTCAATTGACATAACCTTGAATGACAATAGAATAATATTAGTAGATAGTGTGAAATTTCTAGGTATTTACATTGATGAAAGCCTAAATTGGAAAAACGAACTATCAGCTTTAGAAAGTTCAATTAGTTCAGCTTGTTATGCTCTTAGAAGCCTTCGAGATGAAATTTCTATCGAGCAATTAAAAATAGTATACTACTCGCTTGTTGAGTCAAAACTAAGGTACAGCATTGCTCTATGGGGAGGTAGCTATGAGTACAATGTAAATACTGCTTTTGTTATACAAAAACGAGCTATAAGAACTATGGTAAGAATTCCGCAGTGGGTATCATGTAAGGATTACTTTAAAGAACTACAGATATTAACGGTCCCTTGTTTATACATTTTAGTTCTTCTAACAGACCTTATGAAAAAGCTGCGGGATTATGAGACACTTGAGGACAGAAATAAGCGAGAAGCTACAAGACGTAAGGACTTACAATATAAAATACAACCGCATTTAAAAGTAGTGAGTCATGCTGCATGCTATCAATCAATTAAACTATTTAATAAACTACCAGGAGAATTAAAGTCAATTGATAATATAAATCAGTTTAAGCACCAGCTAAAGTCATTTTTGAAAGAAAAATGCTATTATACACTTGATGAGTTTCTCAGTGATGTGAATGTCTAAACTACATAGCATGATAATTAACCACTTGTTGACACGATGTATTTGGTTTTGACATGATAATTCTTTATTTTTTTATTGACATGTTTATTTTTTATTGACATATTTTTATTTTTTTGTGTGATTTTATGATTTTTTATATTGACATAATTTATTTACTTTTTTTAATTTACATGATTTTTTTTTTTTATGACATGATAATTTTTATTTTTTTATTGACATGTTTATTTTTTTTTACTAGACATAATTTTTTTATTTGTGTGATTTTAATTTTTTTATTGACATAATTTATTCACTGTTTTAATGTACTTATATGATTATTTCTTTTATTGACATGATTTATTTTTTTTCCTTACCCAGATTTATTTTTATTGAAATGATTTGCATTTACTTTTTAATAACTTTTTGTTTTTTTGCTAATGTACCGAATTTTAATTGTATTATTTTATTTTTGAATTGTAAACATTAAAATCCGTGTTGTGTTAGTTTTTAATGAATTTTCGACACAATGTAAAAATTGTTTATGAAATAAATGAATATGAAAATATGAATATGAATATAACATTTTAAGACATTTTTTTTTTTAATTTAGGTCTGATGTAAACTCTTTGCTTGAACTTGAACCTGCATGACAGACAGGACTACATGACTGCAAAACATTTACGAAATGTTATTATACTTATCACGGCAGGGAAAGCTTAGAGGAACGCTCTGCCCAAATATCGGCGCCATCCGCCGCCAATCCGCCTTTGTCTTTCAGTCTCTACTTCTCTAGTCATCACATCGCCGTGCGACACCTACAATTCTTCATTGTTGGTAGATAGGTAGGTGGGTATTTGAAATCACACACAGCACTTGACTCAAATTCCAAACGTTTATTTCTATGAAACCATTTAGGTACAGAAACTGATTAACTTTCTAGAGTTGAGTCGTCCATTCGCGAATTATTATGGTTCAGGAGAAGAATGGATGAAGACACTCCTCACACTATTTTAAATCGTATTACAGATAACATTTTCAAAACTTACTAACGTTCACTTCATTAAACACTTATAATTACATAGTATTTCAATTGTTTTTGCTAATCGTAAGCTACCGTGACTGATCGTTGCTCAGGCGTCTGTTCTGAGTGAGCGGAAGTCCTCCACCCAGTAAAGTTTACTCATTATGGTTTAAGAACTTTATTTCTCAAAAAGAATTAAGTACATTCACTTATATGAGAAAAACTTATTTCTACTTAGGAGATATTAATGACGCGACAGTTACACAACAAAAATAGTTTAGATTAGTACACTACCCGAAGATAGCTTAAAATTTTAAATCCACTAAAATGTGTTTCTTTAGATATTTTTTAAAAGTATACTTAGATTTTTGATCTTTCACATGCCGAGGCAATTTGTTGTAAAGCTGTGCTCCTTCATACAGAATAGTACTCCTGCCGTAGTTTGTTCTAGGGGCTCGCAACGCTATGTCGTTCTTAGGGTCCCGGGTTCGAATCCCGGTTGGAGCAAATGTTTGTGTGATGAGCATGGATATTTGTTTCCAAGTCGTGGATGTTTATATGTATAATACGTACCTATGTATTTACAAACAAAAAGTATCTATGTAGTATATCAACTATCTGATGTCCACGACACAAGCCTCGTTGCTTAGTGTGGCGCTAGACGGCGCTGTGTGTTAATGTCCAGCGATATTTAATTAATTTAATTTAATTGATCAAAATATATTCGGCGCCATCTTCCACCTGTAGTGTTGCCTCATAAACAATCTTGAGTGTCAAATGAACAATAATAATTACAAATCCAATGTCATAAAATACTTGCTTATCATAATTTTAACTATAGATCTAGCTAAAGACTTAATAAGAGTCTTTAGCTAGACTTTTGTTTAATAAATAACTTTTTCAAACCACGAACTATCTAAGTAAGCCAATAGATGGCGCTTAACTCATCTGTCAATTAATTAAGTTCCATGTAATAATTGTACTGCCAAGCAGAGTTGGCAGGTTCACCAGTTTTATCATGGAATAGAATCATGAGTGCTATTAATTTGCAATTTTTTGATACTGTCGTCATGCCTATTCTTTGAATGAATAGGAAACGCTTTGCTTTGCACTCAAGCTCACCGTCTTTGTGTCTCGATTATGTTATCTCTACCACGTGGGTATCCGCCCTACACAACCGAAGAACCCAGAACCCCTCAGAACCCAGTCGCTCACAATCAAACACACACTCATACATACTGCAGCAGTCTAAACAGGGATTTTAACCCAACCATATATAACTTATTCAATCATTATCGCATTCTTGCGACAATCCACTTGGACAAAGCCTATTAGAGCAAAATGCCAACGCGAACAAAGCATCTTCTGATTAACAAAACATGAGTGACATTGAATAGTGTTCGTATGTACTTTACACGTATGCCATGACCGATCCATGGTCACACCACATTGCCACACCAGTGTGACTGCATACCTGCTAACTTGTGCTGACGGTCAATTTTTTAACCGAGTTCCAAAAAGAGGAGGTTATCAATTTGTCTGTTTTTTTTTTTTTGTGTATGTTCAGCCTTTTTTCGCCAAGTGTGAACCGATTTCGATGATTCTTTTTTTGTTTTAAAGAAAATTACTTCATGGTGGTCCCGTTTAAATTTCGTGAAGATCTGATTGTGATCTTCGGAGATATACAATGGAACTCTTCAACTACAGACAGCAAATCGGTCGTGATTGCTGCAATCGCTTGGATATTTGTTGTTTTCACAATATCATAACATATCATCACGCCTGTATGCTCTGAGGGGATAGCCCCTGCAGATGTGTACAGTACACCCGCATTTCGAAAGTTAGGTATGTTAGGTTCCATTTTATTGGGGCTAAGCTTATGAAATAAATTACTGCCTCGTTGGTCTAGTGGTGACGACTACCTCAGCATGAGGTACTGGGTTTGATTCCCAGGTCGGGCAAAGTGTTATTGGATTTTTCCATCAGGAATTTCTCTGTAGCAGTCACGGAGTCTGGATTTGCGCCAGCGCTCGCCCCCTTTTACATTGGACTTAAACAGCTTAGCTTCAGAATTCGGTGGCAAAGAAACTGAATCAAACACACATAAGTCACCGACTTCTGAAGCTAAAGTTTTTTTTCACTTTGTTGTGTTCCTGAAGTCGGTTTTATTTTTGTCAAAAAAGTTTTTTTTCATTATCTGATGCTATAGTTGTGGGGTTATTGTACATTCGTCACAAAGTTAATTCGTCACTTTTTTGTAAACTCCATACATTGAAAGTATATTCGTCACATGCATAAAAACTATGTGTAAATTCGTCACAAGTCTTCATAGGTACATAATTTACTGGTAGCAAACAAAGTTATTGGTTTTTAGCGCTCGTAATGAAAATGATTTGTAAAATCTTTCTTTTCTCCTGCGCTCCTGCACATGCTATCACACGCTCGCTCGCTCGCTGTATCTATCTTTTTCTAGCCGTACTGCAGCAGCGGAGTAAGGCGGAAAGGCAGCCACTGCCATTCTTTTCGAGGAACAGCCCTTCGCAGAGGAAATACAGCCCGTACGATCGAGAGCTGTTGGCAATATACGAGGCAACAATCAGGTCCTTTTTTTTTTTTTTTTTTTTTCGGATGGGTAATCATCAAATAACTCCTCCCGCTCTGGGCGGAGCTTAATTACGATTACGATTACGAGATTACGATTAAGATTACGAGATCTGGGATTACGAGATTGGCGGTGACAGAGGAGGACCCATCCTTCTCTGTCTGCTCGGAGGCAGGGTGAATGCACACCGAGCCCGCCCTCATTCCTCTGCTGTGCCCTCTGCCTTGCAGAGGGTCACGCAGAGGAACGCACCGTAGGTCCTGAATGGACCCTACCCTTGTCAGAATCATTAGCCGCGGCGGTCACATTCCCCGGCGGATAAAAGGAAACTCTCATTTCCTCTCATTCCCCGGAGAAGGATACCGCCGCGTCCAGGGTGCACCGGCCCAGCAGCTGCTCTTCCCTCCAGACGTATCGAGAGGGACCAGCTGCCGCCAGAAACACGTGGAGGACTTCTGACATCGCACCCCAGGCAATCAGGTCCTTCCGTTTCATTCCGCAAAATTCGAAAAATCTGTTTTTTCAGCCGTTTATCATAGATAAACGTTAGTAGTGGATTGTATTCGTTGGAAGTAAAACAGAAAAAAAAAGTTTTGGAGTATACTGTTTGAAAACGATTTTTATGACGTAAATACTGTTTCAAAGCCTGTACTATTACTACTAGCGATAGACTTGACTGGGGGAGGTTCGGAGAGGTTAGTAGTGGAAGATTTTTTTATAGTATTTAAAAGAAAATATTCGAGTTGAGTCAAACTTATTTCGGAGCGATATTTACTGGATAAAGTCTGTTTGAAGATGGATACGATTACTACAAACGTTAGAATATTGACTGAGGCGGGTTCGTAGAGGTTAGTAGTGGAAACATTTTTGATAGTTAAGTAGTAAAGATACAAGTCGATTAGAAGCTGAAGGCAAATCAACATTTTGCAATAAATATATATTTAATTGTAAGTAAAACTGTGATTTTTTTTGTAGACGTAAATTAACATTTAAAAACGTGATTATTGTATAATTGTGATTTAATTATCTCTCTATTATTTTTCTTTTTTTTTTTACCAGCAGTTTATTTTTTATTTTATAAATTACTTAAACATTTATTTGAATTCAGCCGCCAGTCTCTTGGGGACATTACCAGTTGACAGTGTTGAGGAGTTTTTTGACGCCATTTTTTAAGTTTTTAGTTTAAGTTAGTTAGTTTAGTTTATTTTATTAGATTTGTAAATTGTAAGTAATGTCCATACTTACTGAATACAAATAAATGTTTAAGTAATTTGTAAAATAAAAAATATTGTTTTTCTTATAATTGTAATGTTGTAAGCAAATCAGCCACTTTCAATACATGTTTATTTAGGATTAGGCGTGTCACACTGTCCTTGACAACGCGGCCTTAAAATAGAACAAAACCAGACAATATTAGCGTATATTTTAGCTGTAAGTAGAACTGTGATTTATGTGTTCTGTGATTATTGAAAATAATTAAATAACGTTCTTATTGTTTGATTTTTCTGCTATCTGTACGGAAATAAACAATATGGCGGATTTTCCATCATGAAAATAGAGTTGTGGCGAGTTTACACATACTTTTTTTCGTGGCGAATTAACTTTGTGACGAATGTACAATAACCCGTAAAAATAACAGTAACTTTCTAAGCTGGGTTGTGGAGATTAGATAGGCAGTCGCAATAGGCAGTCGTAAAATACTGGTCATCATCATTCTCTTGCCCTTATCCCAATTCATTTGTGGTCGGTGCAGCATGTTGTCTTCCTCCAGACTTCTCTATTTTTCGTCATCTCATCAGACACTTCTTTTCTTGCCATATCATTCTTAACACAGTCCATCCATCGTTTCTTTGGTCTTCCTCTACTCATATACCCATCCACATTCATACTCAAAACTTTCCTCACGACGTTTTCCTCATTCCTCCGCATCACATGCCCATACCGATAAGACTAAGAATAAGACAACCGATTACCACACAACTTTTCAGTCACCGGCGCCACTTTCAGACTTCCTCTTATATACTCACTTCTTACTTCATCCATTCGAGTAACACCACACATCCACCTTAGCATCCTCATCTCCGCGACCGGCGCCACTTTCAGACTTCCTCTTATATACTCACTTCTTACTTCATCCATTCGAGTAACACCACACATCCCCCTTAGCATCCTCATCTCCGCGACATGCAAATGCCTTTCACTCATCACTTTTGTGGCCCAACATTCCGATCCATACAAGACAGCAGGTCTAACTATTAGGTTAGACCTGCTTTCTTCATGCGGGAGTCGCAGATTGTTCCCGTGACCTGCCGCCATTTCATCCATCCCGTGTTCATTCTGTGCTTTTTTCTGTGTTTGATTGAACCGAGATACCGAAATTCGGAGCAGACAGGAAGAGGCGCGCCATCAACGCTATGGCTCCAGAACTGGAGAGACCGCCGAAATCGCAGAACATGTATTCATTTTTACTTCTGCTGATTTTCAAGCCAACATTCTCCAGTTTCTGTTGCCATTTCTCCAATCTGTTCTGGATCTCAGGTCCATCTTCACCGACAAGAACAATGTCGTTGGCAAACAGCATGCACCAGGGTGCCTCTTCCTGGATGTCCAATGTTGAAGCGTCCATGATCAACAAGAGAATAAGGACTTAAAGCCCACCCTCGATGCAAGCCTACAGCTACACTGAACTCATCGGTGTTGCCAGCAGCTGACCGGACGTAGGTACAAGATTGACTGTACATAGCACGAATTAACTCTACATACTTCCCAGGTATACCTTTCTCTTTCAAGGCCCACCACAACACATCACGAGGTACCCTATCATACGCTTTCTCCAGATCAATGAACACCATGTGCAAGTTTTTGTGTGCACGTCTGTACTTCTCGCTCAATTGGCGGAGTGCAAAAGTGGCGTCCATTGTTCCTCGACCTGGCATAAACCCAAACAGATTTTGGGTGATCTTACTCTCCTCTCGTATTCTTTTATCTATCACTTTCTCCCATACTTTCATACTATGTGGCATGAGCGATAGTTGTTGCAGTCCTGCACATCACCTTTATTTAATAAGAAGGGCACTAGCGAACTATTGCACCATTCTTGTGGGATCGCTCCTTCATACAACAACTTAGTGAAGAATAAAGTCAGCCACATACATATCCGTCTTCTTTTAAACACTTCCATACTTCTGTTGGTATTTCATCAGGGCCCATGGCCTTTCCATTTTTCATACCTTAAACTGCCTTCCTCACTTCATCCATGTTAACTTCCCTCACCAAACACATATTCACTTGTACCTCTTTAAGCACACCGCTCCATGCATTCTCTTCATTCATTAGCTTTTCAAAATAACCCTTCCATCTACTTTTTATTTCATCGTAAAATACTGGTATTCAGCTGTATCCGGTTAGACTGGAAGCTGACCCCAACATAGTTGGGACAAGGCTACGCAGATGATTATGATGATGCTGTTTTTTTTTTATTTTTATATAAAGGGTGTAAAACACCTCTTAACGAAGCCGAAAGGCACTTGTTCTCCCCGTCAATGCGATCATTTTTTTGTTTAACATCATACCTGGGAACCTTCTAGTTACGGAGATATTGGGGGTCAAAGTTACAACTTTTTGACAAGTTTTTTTTTTTAATACAAGTTTTTAATGTAAGATTTTTACTTAAACACCACCACGACCTCCGTATTATTCAATCCATCCATCAGCACAATGTTTTGAGTGCGTTACATTGAGTTCTACCACAAAACATATTTTTTCACCCCAAAAAAAAAAGTCGTTTCCCAGCAATAATTTTTGCGTAAAGTTACTTAGTTTGATGTACAGAATGTTTGGTTGACGGCATCGTGATGAGATCTTTTACACCCTGTATATATATATATATATAAATTGTTTGTATATTAGAAGCAATGACATCACTTCAGACTGTTTTATGATAAGAAAATAAATTAAATAGGAATGAAAGAGTAGTTATTATTCCCTTATTTAGCGTGTTTGTTACAAACTTACAAGTTGGTTACTATTTTTAAACTCAAATGATTCACAATGATTACGAATGTCTCTTATTTTTCATCTGGGTTTTAAATGTGGAAAATTTTGTTAATCCCTAAGATATGAGAGACACATTCGACCGAATGAATACGATTCCTTGTATGAATAGGAAACGTTTTGTTTTGCACTTAAGCACTCCCTCTTTGTGTCTCGATTATGTTATCTCTACCACGTGAGTATCCGCCCCTCACAACCGAAGACATACACACATACTGCATCAGTCTAAACAGGGCTTTGAACCCAACCATATATAACTAAATCAATAATTATCGCACTCTTGCAACAACTTACTTGGACATAACATCTCGTTATTCACCCAGTCTCCTAGCTCAACTCAAATACGCCTTCCGAACCTTATAGCGTTGTAAGACTGACTGTCCTTTCTTCATCTCCAGAATTCCTAAAAACCGCATGACATCTGCGACTGTCGGCTTCCAGTCTAACCGGATGCAGCTGAATACCAGTATTTTACATGGAGCGACTGCCTATCTGACCTCCACAGCAAACCGCGCTTGCCTAGGTTGGTCCGTAATGGGACACCACCGATTACATACCGAGTTTCCTCCGTGTCTCGGAAAGCATATTAAACCGTTGTTCTCGGCTGTCATTTGCAGATCTTTGTGAGTCGTTACAGGTAGTCAGTGGCCCGAAAGTCTGACAACCAGTTTTACTAAGGGTATTTTTATTTGGTAAGGGTTGTGGGTGTTTATTTATTTAATACGTTTTCTTCTTCCACTCTCCCCTGTTAGACGTCACTGCATCATTTACTGCTTTCTCTTTTATATCATTCTTCCCACGATTTTCTTTGGCCCTTCACCCATCAACATTTATTCTACTACCTACTTTATTAGTAACATGCTGTTCATCCCTCCTCATAACAATATGTCCATACCAAGATAGACGACTTTCTTTCAATTTTTCTGTAACAGGCGTCACTTTCGAACTTCCTCTAATGTAACCATTTCTTACTCTATCCATTCTTGTCAATTTATATCCATTACCTACTTTATTAGTAACATGCTGGTCATCCCTCTTCATTACATGACCATACCAAGATAGACGACTTTCTTTCAATTTTCCTGTAACAGGCGTCACTTTAGAACTTCCTCTAATGTAATCATTTCTTACTCTATCCATTCTTGTCACTCCACACATCCATCTCAACATTCTCGAATCAAGACTAAGATAATTATTAATACATAGGAGTACGTGACAAGAGTCACATCAGCATCCTTACCTATTATTTATATGTTAGAAGCCATGACATCCCTCTCATCGACTGTTTTATCATAGGAAAATAAACAAATTAGGTATTATTGCCATATTTAGCTTGTTTGTTACAAGTTTGTTACTATTTTTAAACTTCTTCTCGGGTTTTAATAAGGAAAATTATGTAGATCCCTATAATATAAAACTATAAATAATAGTTGAGAGTAAATCAGTACTTTCGTGTTCCTAGAGTATAGCGAACCAGTTCCGACGATGTTCGGGATAAAACCAAGTACAAGTAGTGTAACTTATCACTGTCCACGAGATTCAGGTAACAATGCACATATATATTTTATTTTCTGAGAGTTTCCCACTGCTGGGCAAAAGCTTCCCACCATTTTTTCTAGGTATTGCTCTTTTTAGGGTTCCGTACCTCAAAAGGTAAAAAAGGAACCCTTATAGGATCCCTTTCTTGTCCGTCTGTCACCACCGATTTTCTCAGGAACGGGCGGACCTAGCAAGTTCAATTTATACCAGATACTGAGGTCTATAGTTAGGTGTATAAAAATCAAGGTCCTGAGTCAACATGATAAAAAGATATGGGCAAATTTATATTTTCGCGAAAACTTAAGAAGAGACGAAGTATCAAAATTTACCTTAATTTTCAACTTTTTTTATTTGTCGGAATTTTCCCTTTACTTCTGCTGTAAGACCTTGCCTTTACCCAAGATTTACAGTTCTAGGTCAATCGGAAGTACCCTATAGGTTTTGGGTCGAAAACCTAAATGGTAGTTCCCATTGCCCTAGAAATACGAAATTTGGCGAAAACCAATGTCTTACACCACATGTAAAGGGAAAAATCTGAAAACCGTAAATATGTAGTTTAATAACAAAAAAAGCGATTTTACTATTACAAACGTATTATTTGCGGTTGGTGCAATAGCCGTTTCATGGGATCGAACAGTAAAGTTAAATTTGTCCTTTAAAAAGTTTGTACGGAACCCTCCGTGCGCGAGTCTGACTCGCTCTTGGCTGGTTTTTTGGAGAATTAAGCATTGTGCATTAAAGAGGTGCATTATGTTTTGGAATACAAAACATACATACATATACTTACGCCTTTTTCCCATGGGCGTAAGCAGAACCCACAGAGCCCAACCTGTTATGATCCTTTTTTTTTTCGTATGGGTAATCATCAAAATGACTCCTCCCGCTCTGGGCGGAGCAGGAGGTAGTATCAGACTTTTATTGACTAAAACCCATCCACGGTATCTCTTTCGAACAGTCCCGTAACCCCGGACCTGCTATGATCCTTACTTGCTTTTTTTGTCCCGTCCACGTTTATACTTTTGGTCATGCACGTTCACCGGTTGCACTTACTACACACCTGACCTTTCTCGAGGAACCTTACCAATAAAGTTAGTGTGTGTCCTTCTAGGGAGCCTTGTAAGTCTTATTTTATATCGTGTGGTTAGTGCCTAACCTGATGTCAGAGTTTTAAGGGGGGAAAATATAATGACCACCAAAAACACCACACCACCACTAACATCTATTACCTATAATATCAATTGATCACCAAATTGTAATGAGGTGGTTGATGACATACTAGTTTTGCCTAGGCTGACTTGGGGCACCATGAAACGGATAGATTAGGTTAGAAGGGTATGGCGCGGCCGAATGAGCGAGCGAATAGAACCCGCGATACCCTTCGTGGTTATTTTTTTATAAACTATTCAGAAGTAGGAGCTTCGCGAGGCTCCGTGTTCCGAGTCACCCTCGACTCGGGTGCAAGAACATAACAGTTAAATTTCTGGTGGTCATTAACTAAAAAAATACATTTTTGGTCCTAATTTCACGATAAAATGGGGATTAATTTTGATGATCCTTTACTAATGTTGGCAATCAAAAATGATTTTTTTGCCGTTACATTTTGCTAAATCTGGTGGTTCGTTTTAAGCCGCCTATAGGCCACTTACTTGGCTTTACATGCCGTCGAGAAATATCTCGTAGACATGTTGGTTTCCTTACGATGTTTTTCCTTCACTGAAGCAAGTGATAATAATACAATACGCACTGAAGAATCAGAGGTGCCTTTTTTAGTTGCCTCCGACTCTTTCTCTACATGATCATACCATCTAAGCATTCTCATTATTTTTTGTCACTACATCTTTAAATGAAATGCAATACTCATTGAAATTCCTACACCTTATAATACGGTTAAGGTAAGCGCACACTGCGAATGGAAGGGTAGAGCATTTTATACTTTATTATCATCTGCCTGTCCTTTTCCCACTCCACTCAAATACGCCTTCCGAACCATATAGCTTTGAATGACTGTCCTTTTTTCATCTCCAGAATTCCTAAAAACCGCATCTCATCTGCCTAGCCTTTTCCCAACTATGTTGGTGTCGGTTTCTAGTCTAACCGCATGCAGCTGAATACCAGTATTTTACATGGAGCGACTGCCTATCTGACCTCCACAACCCAGTTAGTACTGGTTAATACTATACCTTTTGGTAAGACTGGTTGTCAGACTGTTTGGGCCACTGACTACCTGTAACGACTGTCCAAGATTGCAAATGACAGCCGGGACCAACGGCTTAACGTGCTTTCCGAAGCACGGAGGAAACCCGGTATGTAGTGGGTGGTCACCCATCCACAGGCTAACTTAGGCAAGCACGGCTTAACCTAACGATCGACCCGAGCGGCTGTTATTATTTAGCCACGGGCTTCTTAAAACTTACCCAACGTAAATTCATACGTAACTAGAGGTAACAAGATACAGATTCAAAAGTTCATCGCCGCGAAGGGAAATCTCCTTGAATGCCTTGAGGCGTTGCGTTAATTTTTAATACAAGCCTAAAAGCTTGGCTTGGCTTTTTTTAATAACTGCCCAATATCAGGCCTGTCTTACTTCCATACAAGCGGCGCAAAAACTCCGAGATATTTACCTACTATTCTGGAAAACAAGCTAATTTCAACCTTTTGCATTGCGCATAGCGTTCATAGTACAATAACTGTCTGCCGTCTAGCTTCAATCTGCTAGGGCTGTCAGAAGTACTTTACGGTATTAACAGTTTATTTTTGTTTCGTGGGTGCGTGCGCTGCGTGTGCGACAAGTCGAGCGAGTGCAAGCCTATTGAGACTAGTGCGGTGGCCGCACGCTTGCGTTTATCATACCTAAACTCGGGAGTGAAACTTCTGTACCGTAAGGTACTAATATATATTCTGTGCCAATACTAAGAATTTCTTCTGTATCGTGGGTGTTTACAAACATTTAAACTCACGTACAAAAACAGCCAGACGCGAAACCTGTAGGCCAGACAATAGTATTTGTTACAAGCGGGAATCCAAACCGCAACACACAGCGCAGCAACCAAGCCCTCAGCCGCTGTAACTTACTCCCCTTCATAATTTAAAGGTTTCTGTAAAATCGGCTGGTGTTGCCCTAGATTGCCATAATATTGGCCCTTACGCACTTCACTGCTTGGAGTCGATCTCTAAACATTTGGAATCTATATCTTGTTACCACTACCTTTTTTTTTTTCGATTGGGAAATCATCAAATGATTCCTCCCGTTCTGGGCGGAGCAGGAGCGAGTGTCAGACTTTTACTGACTTAAACCCATCCATGTTCCTTCATCGCCTTTTGTGTTCCGGGGCCACGGTATCTCTTTTGAACAGTCCCGCAACCCCGGCTTGTTACCACTACCTAAGTATGAACTTACGCTGGAGATCATTTTATACCAATCCCGAGTGTAACACAGGTAATAAAAAACTTCCCGTGGCACTACTGGATCGCTGTAGTACTAGATACCCGAGGTATTACTGGAAGTAATGCGGTTGGTACCACAGGCAATAAACCGATAAAATGTGAGCTGGCCTTTACTCATTGCTACTTCATGCTTCATGACAAAACATGCAATTACTATCGTTATCATCGTAGCCACAGAATAATAACTAGTAACTAGTCGTAGCATAACTTGGTTACTATAATTAATAATGCTTGCGGTTTAAATCTTTCCAATGTGTCATTGAGACTAAAATAACAAACATTTGTTATCTTCAGGTAGACCACAAAGTAGGTACCTACTTGTTAAGCTGTTGCTATAAGTATAGTTTTCTTGCAATAGAAAGAACAGTCGAAAATATTTTCACTGATTTAGACGGACCCTTAACGAAGGCGTCAAACAAGCATTCTGTACATCAATTTATGTAAAGAAACTCGTAATTCTTAGGAGAATAAATGATCTTAAACCTCAACTTAAACGAATGGAAAAACGATTTGTTTCGGGATGTAAAATCACCGTTTACGGTAGGATTCAATATAACTCGCTCAAAACAATGTACTGATGGATGCATTGGATAGTACACGGGTATTTATAGTACATTACTGCAGCGGGCAGCAACAGAGGCATTGATGGACGAACGTGTAAATGTGGGCCAAGGCGGAGCCGAGGCACACATACGTAAGTCCATCAATGCCTAGTTGTGGCCAAGGCTTGTATAGTACTTTTCTCAAATAATGCGAGGAAATTAAACTCTCGCGCTGAAGAGTTCATTTTTTTTTTTAATAAACCGCTTTCTATTTGCAAGCCAATTCGAAATTTAAATAAAACCTTTGATAAGTTAGATACCTCCTTGGTTGCCATGTTTCAAAATAGAAGATCGTTCCATTTTTAAATAACACGATAGGTATGAATAAGAATAAGAACAAGAATAGTTCATTTAAAAAAGTATTACAAAGGTGTACATGTAGAGAAAAAAAAAATTAGTTAAAGTTGGAACTTGGGCTTCCATTAACTCCGTTACAAGAACGTTCCTTGGTATGGTCCAGAACAAAACAACGATCGCAATGACTGGGAGAGCAAGTGTCAGTCAGAACGGTGTGTCATATTTATATAAGCATCAGCTGATCAACTTGGCACCTCTATGAGACTAACATTAAAATCACGATAAAAATAATCAGCGGCCCCCATTTTATTCGAGTAGGTGTTGAAGTTTTGAACGGGGCGTCAAAAAATTCGTCCATGTCGCTGACAACGGCAATAAAACTACCGAACGGCTAGCAACATTGCCACGTTGGATGGCAATGCTGATTCTTTAGCCCAAAGATAGGTCAGCCCTCTGGTCACGCAAAGAGTCGAACAACCTCCTGGTGATATCCCGAATCTCCGACTGGGTGGGCACTCAGACTCCTTGCACCTATTATTTCAACAATATCTCAAACAAATAGCTAGTAATTCAAGCACCTTCAGCTGTCGCCGTGCTAGGAATATGAGATGGCGCAAGTAGACGCTACGCTTGTTGCATAAATAACAAAGGGGTTTTTATTTTTCTAAAGTCATATACTGGATTTTTCCGAATACTTGGAATAGGTAATCGAATCTGTGCAGAAAATAGATTTAAATCAAAAGATGTGCCCTGACTGTACTAGGTCGCACATCCCACATAAGAGACGAGAACGTGAACATTTTTGAACACCAAAAATGTGTCATGTCATCTATGATGCAAAATCACGTTCATCTATGATGCAAAAGGCTGGATTATTGGAAACTACGACGGATTTTTGCAGTGAAAATCAACAGGAAATCGGACTTTTCCGACCCTTAAGCATACAACTCTAAAATAAATCATAAGTCCCATGAAGTTGAAGACTGTATTAATAATTTTATCATTTTAGGTCAAGAACTCCAAATGGATGAACTTAAATAAAACTGGATCCAGTACAACAGCAGAAAGAGGAAATCCGGTATGTGTTATCAATGAGACTAAACAGTGCACTCTCATTGATTTCTAGGTCAGCAGAGAAACCCATGAATTATTTTGAATCCCGCGTGGTTTTATTCATCGTATTTCTGGTTCTTAGTGAAACAAACACACAATAATCGGTTTCATTGATTCATTTTCTACCTATGAGAACCGTCAAAATATTCATATCTACTCAAGTCCCTTTTTTTTCAGGTCGGACGTTCTAACAGCCCGCAACAATGGTGCGACAGTTAATCCGTTCTCCTCGGCAGCCTTTATAAGGAACGAAATTATGAACACTTTAGGGATCATGGAAAGAACGCTTACATTGCGACGAGTTTCGACACGCGTCGCCGATCTGAACACACGACTTATAGAATCGATTCCGGGAGGTGATACTGCAGTAATGAGCAGGTTAGATATAACTCGTTGGCTAAGAGCTACAAACAGCGCACAAGTGACACGCGTGCGACAGAAAGCGAAAGAAAGAAACCACGACGCCACTTGCAACGCAATGGTTCTCACACAAAACAGTTCGTCTTCATCACCAAAATTTAAGATATCTACTGCTCGAGATAGGCGTCGCCACATCGACTGGCGCTAGGGTGCTCGCAGTCAGTGGATTAACGCCACCATTTGCTAGGTCAACGGTCCTCCTTGTGGGAGGCCTTAACAACGATATGCCTTTCACTAAGTCTACGTCTAAGTCTCTACACGTGTGTCGTCAGTCAGCATAGTATATAATTTGCCGCGCTTAATACTTACACAAGTCGTTAATAGAAACCAAGATAGCTAAAGGCCTAAAATACTACCCGCAGGAACACCAAGTCTAGAATATTTAAGCTCATCGCTCGTAAAACTATCCATCCAAACACTTTGGCATCGATCTTTTAAGCAGTCAGCAAGTAGTGTTAGCGGCGTTCCCCTTATCATATGGCCTCTAATTTGTCTAGAAGCACAGGAAGATACAGTGTCAAAGGCTTTCGCTAAATCAAGGAATACTCTTAGGACCTGGTTCCTTTTGCTTAGCTCTTCTAAAACGTAATCGGTCAGGCTTATGCATTAGCGGTGGGTAATTTGGCTATGAAACTAAATTGCGGAGGTGAGAAGAAGTGGTGTTTTTCTAAGTAGCTAACTAGTCTGTTGTTTATAATTTTCTCAAGTGTTTTTGAGGGGTCAAACGATATTGGCTTATAGTTAACCACATCCCAGTTTCTAGATTTATAGATCATCATTCTCTTGCCCTTTTACATAGGGATAACGATTACCTTTTTTAGACATCTAGTGTAAATTCCTTTGGAAAGACAGATTCGAAGTATATGAGTTTAGGAAGGTACCAATGCTTAAAGAGTTTAAGGAATTTACTGCTAATATCAGCCTATCCGCATTGTGCACAGTCATCTTTTAGGACAGAAATGCAAGCATGCAAGTGTTAATTTTTTGTAATGCTTGATGTGTATGTCTCAAAAATCAAAACGTGGTAAGTGGTTGAACCGTTCGTGTTTTATTTGGGCTGCTAGCTTTAAGAAGTCGCCAATTTAGCAACGCAGATAACAGAACTCTGCCAAATGTAAGTATATAGACTTATAACTGTAAACCTAGATTAAGACAACTGTGAGCATTATCGGCCTCATAAAATATCGTAAAGAGAGATTGTTTGTTCTAGTATTATCAAAGAGGGTGCAAACCCAAACGCGACGTGCCGTCTGGAACACGTATCAGCGTGTCAAACGGCCGCCATGTACGACAACGACGCCCTAGACCTACTGCTCACCAAAGGAGCTGATAGCTCCAGGTCTGACCGGTACGGCAGAACACCTCTTCACCTAGCCGCCTGGACAGGGAAAATGAAGCAGATTGCTGTACTGCTGAACTTTCCGGAAGGTACTTTGAATTGCAGAGAAAGATTCAGTCCTTTTTCTTTAAGGCTTTTATGCCACTACTTTTAATAAAGTAGCTTTAGTAATGTTTTAAGCTCTCTAGGCTTAGGACGTCAGTTTGTTATTACTTTTGTCTAAATCGAATAAATGTTTTTTTTTTTTACTTTTATTAATCAATAAACATGTTTACAAATATTTTGCACAACTTAAACATACCACACAAACCATCGTGGGTTTAACAGTGGTATGCCAGACACGACAACTCGGGGCCACAACAATATATTGTTATGTGTTATTTTATTTACAGCTGTGAGAAAAAGTGTGGTCGATCATGACTTTTCTCCTGAAACCATGGAAGCAATATCGAAGCATAGTCTACCGGTGAATAAGTTGACAAACGTACCATGTCACCGTAACGTCGAGTCTACTTTCCCGGATGAATGGAGCGACAGCGTGGAACACAACTGCAGGAATGTTAAAGAAATTGTGGGTGCTTTGTGTAAATAATTTCTTCAACACTGCTCACAAATCGGTGAAGGAAAAAGACGGGGAAGAAACCTGGAACCAAAAATTAGAATACATTATGTGACATTCACCAACCCATAGTGGGTTGTGCCTCACAACCTCTCACAGAGATGAGGCCTGTAACCAAACAGTTGAATTATTATTAACTGGGCATTTGTCTACAATTCTATTGAAACACACATCTATTCTGTTCTACACATCTATTGAAATGACCACAAATTCTTGTCCGATCCGATCCATGTACTGGAAAGAATGTCTTCACTTTTTAAATATTTTTTCTGTGCGGCCAGTTGCCGGTGTTACATGAAGGATGGACGGCGTTGCACGCAGCCAGCGCCCGCGCACAGTACCATTGCGTGCAGTTACTGCTCGCCGCCGGCGCAGACGCGAGCGTGGAAGATCACCTTCATAGGACTCCACTGGACGTTGCTGGCTGTGCTTATTATTCTGGTCATAAAATTGATGTTAATAAGTACGTAACTTAACTAAAACGTCATGTGCCATATGTTTTTAAACTGGAGTTAGGGGAAAAGTTATGAATGTAACATTTATTTTCAGTTTTATGGAAACCGTAGGCTTACTACTGAAAGATGTAGGAAAGTTCCTCAAGTGCTCTGACCAAAGTAACCTTCTACACTTGGACACTCCGCTTCACACTGCGGTGGAGTTAGGGAGCGAGGCGGCCGTTAAACAGTTGCTGCAGAGTGGTGCGTCTGCCACTAAGTGGAACAGCCGGGGACTCACTGCGATGCACGTGTGTGTAGAGAAACGGAATAAAGAGCTATTGCAGGTAATTTGTGCAAATCAGACCTGTAGGGCTATTACGTATCTCTGTTGACATATCAAAATGAAAGAAACTGGGCTTAGTGTCCATCAATTAACTGCTAAAAGGTTAGTTTCGTATAATGTATGACCAGTCGCGATCAAATATGACGTCATTGGTTGTCATCGTGGCTGATAGTCACCGTAACTCATTTTGACAGACGCTTTCGTATCGATACTTATATTATTTCGATTGTGTAAGCATAGTGGACAACAAATTGATGACAACTGAGTTTGAAGTGGCTTTCGTGAAAGACGTTTACACCGTACCCGCGCTGTTAGTCACCGTAAAGTGATATTCACTCAGTGTGATACGTAATACCAATATTATGACATTCTCGGTTGTCATCAAAGTTCGGTGAAAAACCGAAGCTTGATAGTGACTGGATATCAGAAAGATACGTAATAGGCCTACTGATCATCGTATTTATACATATAAAGGACTACGGGATCATTTCAGATAGCTCATGACACTCGGGAATAAAATAACTTCCCATTAGTGGAAGATTTTTGGGAAGCCAGTCAGTTCCTCACTGTAAAATTATAATATGAAAGCCGTCCACAGGAGAGCTGAGCAAATCACCACAACGATCGGTGCGACTCTATTCCCGTGGAAAAGCGTGAAACACTGCGCTTTCCATTATGTCTGTAATGATTGTAAGAGCTAGATTTCTCGTTAAAAAAAATCTACGATATAAATTACCCAAAATATACCCAATCCGGGAATTGTAATGAAATCTTAAAAAAGTACAAATAATTAAGGTCAACTACATCAATCGAACCGTCTGAACTGAGACACCACCTTCATCATTCACAGCAAGAATGGATCTACCTAGGTACTGGCCTTTCTTTGCTTTTACGTTTTACCAATATTTAACATTCATGAGAGAAAAATATTGGCACTAAAATAAACTTATAATCGGCGGCATCACGATGATTTTAGGTGCATCATGCTTTGAATGTTTGGCAACATGGCGTGTACCGTTGACGGCGCACGCCATGTTGCGGACCGCTAATACTGAATTCATTTTTATTACAGTTGTTAGCAAAACAAAAGTGTAGCAATGAAGATCCTTCCTTAGTGACTGTGGATGTGAAAGACCGGACAGGCTCCAATGTGCTCTGTGCGGCACTGAAAGGAGAGTGGATACAAGGAGTCTGTATAGCTCTCGATGCAGGAACTAGCATCGCCACGCAGGTAGTTGTGATGCTTCATTCTTATGCTATGGATTAAAACAATTTATAGTATTCAGTTTTAAATAGTATATGAACAATAACTTAATTCAAGCTTACTTTTAAAAACATTGTTTTATGTTACAATATATACAATTTATGTTCCAGGCAAACGGAGAATCTCCCATGCATATTGCAGCACAATTGGGTAACATAGTTATACTACAAAAGATATTAAATGTTGCACAAGACAGGAACATCAATTATTGCAATGAAGAAAGAGTGACTGCACTTTTCAAAGCAATATCTCACAACAACCAAGATGCCCTTGAATTGTTACTCGAAAACGGTTTCAGCATAGAGGCAGTGGATTCGAATAAAGCTAATGTCTTCCATATCGCTATTAAACATGGCAGAAAAGGAATACTAGAATATTTACTTGAATATGATAGCAACATAACAAATAAACTGATCAATATGTGTGACCGCGTTGGTCCACCATTATATTACGCTGTAGAAAATAATCATCACGATTGTGCAGGATTACTTATCGCTAAAGGGGCTCCAGTAAATGTCAATTGCGAGTATTATCGTAAGAGAACGACACTTTTACATATAGCTGCTAGAAAAAACCATTGCGAAATAGCAGAAAGAATTACAGATATTGACAGTAAAACTGTTCATGTTAGTGCTAATTATGAATTTGGGTGGACACCTTTGCACGAAGCTTGCCATTACGGAAACAGAGAAATGATTCTATTACTCCTTCGCAAAGGAGCTGACCTTTCTGGAGACAACAATGCACAACCGGAGAGCCCTATTCAGCTGCTGATGAATTACGTGTCAAAACCAACTGAACTCATTGAAGAAGTATTCGATTCATGTATATCTAGCCAAGATGAGAGTCACGAAAACTGTTCGATTGTGGATGTAAAATGTAACATTAAAGTAGACTACAAAGTGCTAGACCCTTCGTGTGACAATGTAGAGAAGTCACAAATGAGAGTGATTCAGGCTTTGATTGATACCGGTGATACACACGATCAGCAGAAGCTACTTCTTCATCCTTTGGTGGAAAGCTTTGTCTTTCGACAGTGGAGTTCATTATCACCATTTTTCTACAGTTTATTGGTTTTACACGTGTTCTTTGTGTTGTCTGTCAACATGTTTGCCTTCAATTTCAAACATAAAGACAGAAAAATTGAACCTGTGCCAAATATATTCCGTTGCAGTGTTTGGATTTATTTCATATATATTTCATCGATTTTCATTACAATACAGGTAATTGTAACACATCAAAATCAATTCTAGTTGTAAGCATTTCGAGGGGTTGGAATTTAATATAATATTTTTTTGTTTCCAACAGGATATCATCTTCATTAAAAAGAACGGCATAAGGAACCCTTGGTGTATGGAGACATGGTTAAGATTCTTATGTACGCCGCTGGCAATTATCTTACCTCTAATAGTGTCATGGGATTCAGAGTCACAGGCAGAGTGGGTGCGGCTCTTCAGCGTAGTCACACTGTTTTTCACCTGGGTTAAAACAATGTTCCTACTCTCCAGAATTCCGAAATTCGGATATTATGTTCTGATGTACGAAAAAGTGGCGCGAAGGGTAATTTATGTGAGTTTTCTCTTGTTATATATAGACTTTTAACTGTTTGCGAATTGGAGATTGAATAACGGACGGGAGATGAATGAGTTGATTTTAGACTTCCATAATTTTCGAATTCTTCCTGTGTAAAATATCTTTTAATTTTTACCAGATTCTTTTTATATCTTATAACAGTATTTTGGTTCCTCATGTTAGGCTTCTCCATAAGTTTCATGATACTTAATAAAAGAATACATAAACATAATAAATTAAAGAGTATTTAGTTAAACCATTTTTTAAGGGTAGTCGTGATTTATTTTTCTAATTATTCATTTTTCTTCAATTTTCAGATACTTGTACCACTTGGTTTTCTCATAGTTGGCTTCTGCATTAGTTTTATGATACAGTTCCATGCGCAGCCACCATTTGAAGGATTTTGGTCTTCTCTCCTGATGACGATGGTTATGATGTCAGAGCCTGGGTATAAAGATACTTTCAATAAGAAAGACGCTACGATGCTACGTATAACATTTGCGGCTTTTCTTTTCCTTTGTTCAATAGTTCTAATGAATATGTTAGTTGGTGTTGCCGTAAACGACGTCAAAGATTTAGAACTTATAGGTCACAAAAAGAGATTAGAAAAACAGGTGGAATTCATAACAGCATTTGAAGGCAATACTTGTCGTAATTTCGTTAAAAAAATACTCCCAGCGAGTTTATATCAAAAATGGTTCGAGAACAAGAAATTGCCCAACGTTATCGAGATGCGGTCACGATGCTATGACGAATGTACGCTCAGTAACTGGCATCATTTAAATGCTCGCCTAAGAGAAGGAATTTTTGAAAAGGCTCAGTCGCAACAGAAGCAAGCGGACGAAAAGCAAGATACGATGCTGTATAACATGAAATTGGATGATATTCATGAAGTGAGTACTCAGAAGCTGGCCACTCTGGAAACAGCGGTTAACAGCATCTTTGAAGAAATTTGTAAATTACGTAGACAAAATCCGGATAAAGTCTGTAAAACTCTCTAAGTCTCTCTCTCTCAAAACTAGTTTTTAGGGTTCCGTTCCCAAAGGGTAAAAACGGAACCCTATTACTAAGACTTCGCTGTCTGTCCGTCTGTCCGTATGTCCGTCTGTCTGTCACCAAGCTGTATCTCATGAACCGTTACAGCTAGACAGTTGAAATTTTCACAGATGATGTATTTCTGTAGTCGCTATAAAAACAAATACTAAAAACAGAATAAAATTAATATTTAAGGGGGGCTCCCATACAACAAACGTGATTTTTTTGCCGTTTTGTCTAATGACAAAACGGCGGTTTGATAATGGTACGGAACCCTTCGTGCGCGAGTCCGACCCGCACTTGGCCGGTTTTTTTTTTATATTTAGCATACTTATTTCTGTGGTCAAATTAAAATTCATTGATTTTGCAAACATAAGTAAAAAATAGGTAAAAATAATCAAATTAAAATTCATTTATTTTGTAAACATAAGTAAAAAAATAGGTGAAAATAAAATATGTATATTTAAATTCATTATATTTATATACTTACATATTGTTACGAGCTGGGTATGGGATAAATTAATTACTACCGATTGAACAACAAATAACTTTAATAATCACAAAACACTTAAAACTTAATCACAAATACACTACTGATCACTATTCGCTTAGATATTGCACTTCTAGTTTACTTCGATTCGCTTCGTTGTGTAGCCAAAATCAGACTGCCTGCTCCCGCAAACACGTCGACTATTTATATGGCGATCGAACGTTCGAGAAATATCCACGACTTCCTAGAATCTTCTAGGCAATTCCATAGTGGGTCATTGTCCTTCGAGAAACTTCCACAACTTGTACAAAGGAAATAAATAGGTACTTTATGCCCTCGGCGTACGGTCGAAATTACAATGACAATTCCTGATGTTCTTTTGTAGGTAGTTTGCGAATTTGTACCTACATTATTCGAGACTCGTTCTACATACTACTACCTAGCTACCTACTTGTAGGTACCTACTACCGTAACTGTAGGTAAGTACGGGTACGACGTAACAATATGTTTCGCCGTTAAGCATACAAAATGTTAATAAAAATACGTGAAATTAAATTATGTGAGTGACGTACACTTTCAACAGATTTATATAAATACAAAATGTAAGTGACCATGTCAATTTAAAAACTTATATCAAATACAAATCCGTCAACCAAGCATTCTGTACATATCTAACACAATAAATCTACGCAAAAATTATTGTTAGGAAACGATCTTTTTTTGGGGTGAAATAAATACTCAAAACTTGCTGATGGATGCATTAGTAAGGGATTCATGGAGGTATTTAAAGTAAATTTATAAGACTAAAAACTTGTTTAAAAAAAAGATGAGAAAAAGTGGGAACTTTGATCCTCAATATCTCCGTAACTAGAAGGTCGTACAAAAATAAGGTCACAATGACGGGGAATACAAGTGCTATTCGGCTTCGTTAAGGATATTTTATCACCCATTATTGTTTCTGTCAAAAATACGGGATTCACGAGTATAATATGATTGTGATTTATTATTGCTTGCATGATTGTGTACATTGTCTCTGATACTTATTGGCATAACCACAAAATACCGCCAGCAGTTCGGTCTTATTTACAAGTTTTAATGATATTCTAATAAACTGATATGTTGTGAGCGCGCAATCGTGAAGACTCGAAAACGGGCCAATTGGCTCGTTTTGCCTTTATTCTGCGTCACTGCATGTATGTGAGCTGGCTCTGCCCCGCGGAACACGTTTTTCGGTGGTTTTGTAGGTGTATAACATATCTGTTTATTAGAATATCATTGCAACATACCTAAACTGTGTGAGACTGCACCAGCAGACTCACGATGTCCGCGATTACGCGGAGCCCTAATCAAATAATACTTTTCCAATCGACAAGGGGAAAACAACTATTCAACTATTAGACTTAACTTACCCATCACGTTGGAACCGGAGTTGTGGCGTAGACCCTGGTCACGTCGTATCTGGGTGGGGTGTAAGTGTAAGTGCGTTTGTGTTGTGTTTGTAAGGTCATGTAGATTCGACAGTAACCAAAGGGCGCCCCACAGCGCGTACCGTCTTCTCCCTGGTTAAACCTTCGGATCACACACGTGGCACTTTTCACCAATGTCCAACTGAATTTTATCCCGGTTTGCTAACCCAATCGGGGATGTACAATAGTCCAGCACTGAATTTAGGAATTTACCGGCGTTCAAATGACACAAAGCCGGCTAGGTACTTAACCAACAAATTACTCGCGGTGACGACCCAAAGTGGCGAGATCTCTCAATTTTCACTCAATTATCAACAAAATATCAAACACCGATCAAGATGGTATCGGATTATCATTAACTCAAAGTTTCAATCAATAATTACACGAAACAAGCGTGCATCAAAAACGAACAACGGAAGCGTGATCCTTCCCAACCAACATGGCACTGACAAGCAAAAACGTCATCGCACTGACAACGAAACGTAATCTGTCAAACGTCAAAAAGGTGCGTTCAGAAACTTGGTGGATGAAACATAAACAGAGAAGACTTACTTAGCTTCCCATATACATTGGGTTCTCCATGAATTCCATGATATATCGTTACGAATAAAGTCCTAGAAATCTTGTTACATTCGCTTCAAGTATTTGAGCTTCTTTAAAATTTACTTGAGTTTGTGGTTTTCATAATTTTAAGTTTTATTAAGGTTTAAATTAAGGTTATTATCATTCAATCAATCAGTAATAGAACTAAGGCTAGTTTTTATCTGTTCTGTCGTTTGTGCTACTAGAAGTTATCTAAAAAAAAAAAATTGTGATACTGGTGTCGATTCTGTTGTGGCCAAACTAAACTTAATTTAGGCTATTGCTATCATTTTCTCTTTAATAAAACGAGAAAGAGACGGACGTAATTTAGAGCTGTCATTTCTATACAAATGAAGGGTGCACGTAAAAACATGTCGAATATAACACGGTGAAGCGCAAGGCATAAACTAGTTTGACATCTCTTACTTAGTTCATAGCTATAGCCGTCCTTTTCTCGCACTGCCTTTTAGTAAAAGATAGCAATAGCCTAAATTAGGTTTAGTTTGTGCACAACAGAATCGACACTACTATCCATTTTTTTTATGCCTTTCGTCCCTTTTTAGTGTAAAGATCATTTCATGGGAAGAAAAAAATTAAGATAACGGAACTTGGTCAAACTTAGCAAAATAATGCCCATTTTCGCGGAACCTTTATTTATGAACGAAGAACGTTTTTATTTAAGTATGCACCTATTGTAAGTGTGAACGGGCTAGAAACTCCAGCATTGGGTATGAAACAGTTATTTAGAATCCTTTTCTCGCTCTATACCTTTAACGCAGTGTGCCTAAGTCGCGTTATGCATAAACATCATTTCAAATAAGCGTTTGGTCTATATCTTACATAGCCCATTTCGCGATACGACTATGTCGCTATTGGACTATATCTCACATTGGCTACTTCGCGATACGACTATGTCGCTTTTGGTCAATATCTCACATTGGCTATTTTGCTTTACGACTATGTCGCTTTTGGTCCATATATCACATTGCCCATTTCGCGATACGACTATGTCGCTTTTGGTCCATATCTCACATTGCCCATTTCGCGATACGACTATGTCGCTATTGGTCTCATTTTTAACCGACTTCAAAAAAAGAGGAGGTTCTATGTTCGTGTGTGTGTGTTTTTTTAGAATTAGGATTTTTTTCACTACTTACACTAGTTTTAAGTTCCATTGTACATACTAACACTCAATGGCTTTATAAAATCCGAAAAAAATGCGTTGTTTTATTTTTTACTTATATCATTGAAGAAAGCTACTTTTGGAAAATTGTAGTACCCATGAAATATACATATGATACATAAAGTTGTTAAACGATGGGCTGTAGAGAGAGACATCACAATGTGAAAACTTATTTTATCGTGCTAGAGAGGGGAATTAGGACCATTATCACAAATCTCTTGACCGTATTAAATAAATCTCTTCTAGGTTGGACTGCGGACATCAAGTTGACCTAGTTTCCGCTATTTCGACTTCCGGAAGGCGTTTGAAAGAGTTTACAACGACACGCTGCTGATAAAACTCACCAAAACAAGTTCCGCACATCTCTCGAAGCTCTCCTCCGTTTCTTTGCAGACTACTAGGGATGTACGGTTGAGACTACTACAACAATGGTTTCGGTGTTAGTCAGGGTTCAATTTTGGGGTCTTTATTATTTTTAATCATGGTAAATTGTCGTGCTCAAGTTCTACACGCAAGTTGGGTAACATACAAACATAGAAAAACTAAATAATGATCAATGTTAAAAGAAGCCGTTGGCTCCAAACTTTACACACCTGTATCTTGATGGCCCAATATGGCCCAGTAAAGGCAGCTTGAATAATCGAATGTTCAGTGTGATACAGCACAGCAAGACATAAGTAACAGTGAAATTCATTATGAAAAAGGTACATTTAATAAATTATTTAGAAACGAAGAAAATAATAAAAATTATAATAAGCCTAGGGCTCAATTTGCCTAGAGGAAGCTCTCTTAGGCAGCTGGATCCAGGGTATGATTTAGAAAGCGGTACTCTTAGACACTCGTATTGCTATTAGGTTCCTCTCTCTGGAGCCTGGACCACCGGTATAAATAAAGAAAATAGTAAATAATATAATATTATGTAGTGATAATTAGCTGTTTCCCACAAAAGTGAAATATCATGAATGGAAGACCTGATTTCTTTTACAATAAGCCGTCTAAGCCTACCTAAAATGTCTATGTCCTCGGAGATTGAGACTGATGTACGGTCGAACAAGCTATTTGGTTTACATTTTGCAATGTAATTTGTAGGTTAAACTGAAAACCAAATACCTTGTTCAACCATACTACATACGTAGTACCTATTCGTTTGTGCGTCGATGTCCCTTGCCATCTTTTATTATCTTAGTTGAAGTTAAGGTTTAGCCACGCCATAGCTTTTCGTAGTATGTGTCGTAGCTAGGGAGCTACGGCTACAGCTACGGCTCATACTACGCTACGGACAAGGGAGCTAGGGAGCTACGGCACTGTTTCTTTTAACAAAAGAAACACCGAAATTCTACAAATAAAATTTTTCGTGAAGTTTTTCGTGATGGACGTTGAAAATCTTCCTTTATCATTCATGGTCTTTATTCTCGATTACACAAAACCTCTTATTAAGTTATCTTTATCAGGATATAGAATATGTTTATTGTCACCAGGAGATCATCGTCATTAAAATGAAAACCATGAGGTATCTTCTAAGTTTAGAGGCGACAGTGAAATGGTTGTCCACTATATTTGCGGTTGTCTTGCCTCAAGTTGTATCGTGCGATTCAAAATCCAATCCAGAGTGGGTGCGGCTATTTGGATCAGCCACATTGCTCCTCACCTGGGTTAGAATGATGTACCTGCTCTCGAGACTCCCGGACTGTGGATATTATGTTCTGATGTACGGAAGAGTGGCGACCAAAGTATTTAAGGTGAGGTTTGTATGAATCGATGCTAAGTTAATTAGATTTGGTCCAGGCTATTTAAGTCGTAATAAGGTTACGGTTTCAACCAAACAGAATGATTAAAATAGTTTCTTTACTTTTCATATACTTATATCACTTGGTTTCCTCATAGTTGGCTTCTGCTTTAGCTTCATGATACAATTCCATACACAGCCATTTGAAGATCCTTTGTCTTCTCTTCTGACGACGATGGTTATGATGTCATCAGAGCTTGGTTATAATGAGATTATAAATAAGAAGAGCGCTGACCATGCATCAGCATCTCTTATTATGATACGCTTAATATTTTTGTCATTTCTCATACTTGTTTCAATCATTCTTATGAATCTCTTAGTCGGTGTTGCCGTTAATGATGTTAATTCCTTGGAAGTTATTGGCAACATGAACAGATTGAAAAAACAGGTGCAGTTTATAAAATCATTTGAAGACACTTATTGTTATAATTTCATGAAAAAAATACTCGAAAGGTTTGACGACAAATTATTCAAGAACTTTGTCTCTTTACATAGCCTTCAAAATTATGGTTTACCGACTCGTTTAATTGAAGCCATTTATGAAAACGCTCAGTTACAGAAATGGCAAATGGATGAAAAGCGGAGCACGGAGCAATTTCAAACTGAACTGGATGATATGCATGAAATGATTGTAAACAAATGGTTTGTACCAGCCAAGTCAGATACACCAAAAGTTTAAGTTTTTTTTTTTTTTCCTTTTTATCTGCAATCGGCTTTTAGCCATAATCAGGTGTTTTCTGGGATTAATTTGGATTGGGTGCGCTTCCATTAAATAGCACCGTATAAGTTGGTAGATACTAAGCAGTTAGTTTCTCTGGTCTATGTCTAGTATTTGCCATCTTTTCAGGCGAGTCACATCTTCATGTCGGGTTAATAGGTTCTTAGCCAGTTCATTTGTGTGCTTATTGAGCCTCTCCTTGTATCTCTTGCTTATTTTACAAGCTTCTTCCTTTATGGTCGGCATCTCCAGGTATTCATGTATTTCCGTGTTTCTCACGAAATAGTGTGCACTTGAAATTGTTCTTAGAGTAATGTTTTGAAATCTCTGGAGAATCTCGATATTGGAGTTGCTAGCACAGCCCCAGAGCTCTATCCTGTAGGTCCAGACCGGCTTTATGATAGCCTTGAATACAAGTATTTTGTTTCCGAGGGACAGCCGGGATTGACGCCCTAGTAACCAAGATAGACCTTTGAATTGTAAGGTGGCTTCTGTTTTCTTGGCTGTTAACAGCAAATGATGAAGTAAAAGTTTTAGTGAGCCAGGTGCTAGAAGAAATTGCAAAATTACGCACTGATATGGAATTAATTAAAAACCATATCGGTAAAAATAGCCGATGCTCTAGATCTAGGTCCAGTTGAAAATCAGCATCGGACACTAATTGTTTGGCATTTTGCTGAACCTGTTTTTTAATACTAGTCAATCGTTCCTACTGTGCGGTACTTTCGCAGTTAAGTTCAAGTTTTAACTCTGTTATGAAATGGGGAATATATAAACGCACTTTAAAAATAATGTTTCACACTTAAGTAATGTTTAGCTTTAAAAATTAATTAATGAACTATAAAAATAATGGATGGAGATAAAGGATGGCAATATTACTAGGAGAACTTAGGATGGAAAAGCGAGCGAAGCAAGCTCTGGACTTGGGGCACTCCGACGTTAGGTTACTTTAAACCCTGCAGACAGAAATAGGAGCCTCACTTCGACTACATTTTTAGGTGACTACAAAGTGTTTTGAAGTTAATTTTTTACCAACTAACTGGGGGTCTAAAATGGCCGCTTTAGCGGAAACATAATATGAATCGCGTTAAAAATTATAAAATTTTGTTAACGTGGCTTATATTATGATTCTGCTAAAGCGGTCATTTTAGGCCCGCAGGTTTCAGAGTTGGTTTTCGATACAGTTATAGTGCAAACAAAGAATGAAAATTTATTAATGAACTATAAAAATAATGATTTTTATAGTTCATTAATTAATTTTCAATGCAATACATTTTAAAGTGTGAAACATTATTTTTAAAGTGCTATTAAATACATTCCTTATAAAATGACGATGGTCTGACGTTCAAGGGATCTTAAACAATCCCGAAAATGTAGCCTGTATAAGTTTATTTACAAACTAGCTGTTGCCCTCGACCTTCGTCCGTGTGGAATTGTTATAAAAAATATTACTTTTTTGAATCGGACTTTGTCACCAATTTCAAGGGTTTTATTTTTTTGCAAAGAACCCTATTTTTTATTCTATAATAACAGTTAATCCTTATATTATCAGCTAGCCAGTTGAAGTTCTGTCAAAATCTGTCTCGCCGTTTCGGAGATTAGCCGGAACAAATGGACAAGCAAACAGACCGATAAAAAAATGTGTTTTTGTTTTAAGTGTCGTATATATTTTCATAATTATGTATTTAATTCAGTTCAAAGCTGTTATTTTTATTTTATTTATTTTCATTATTATAGACTAGCGGACGTCATGCAGTTTCACCCGCATAGTTCCCGCTCCCGTGGGAGTACGGGGATAAAATATAGCCTACGTTACTCAGGGTGATTGCAGCTTTCTAATGATGAAAGTAGCAGTAGTTTTTGAGTTTATTCATTACAAACATACACACACACAAAAATACAAATCTTTCCTCTTTATAATATTAGTGTAGATTGATTATTGTTTTTACTGTGTTATTGTCCAGTGTAAAGCTATTGACTACTGTCAGTACGTACAATTGAACACAATATTTAATTTTAGATGTTTGCTGTTAGAGGCGTTTCTTCTTATCAAATGTATCTTGTTGTGCAAATCCCACATTATTTGTTAGACATTTGTTCACAAAATATACTAAGATATTACATGAAAGTACTTATTTTATTTGGAATATTCCTTCATGGTAGCAGAGTGCGATTAGAATCCAAATAGTATTCAGAGTTCTTGGGTATATTGTATACGTAGCAGTTTTTTTAACAACAACAACTTTCATTTATTTTCAGGCTACTTTGACCGATAGATAGATATTAATACCATTTACCTATTTCCAAAACAGCAGAAGGAACTTTCTCTTTGGGTAAAACTACGCGCCAAGGTAAACTTTCCTATACCATCTATCATTGGTATTCTCAGGACCCTGATCAAAAGTAATAATAGATGGTATATAGGAAAGTTTACCTTGGCGCTTAGTTTTACCCAAATAGAAAGTTTCTTCTGCTGTTTGGGGAATACATAATAATTTTCCTTCTATACATCCTGGTGTTATCAAGAATTTTATTTTATTACACTCCACAACCCAGAGTACGGTAATACCCCTTGGTAAGACTGGTGGTTTGACGTTCGGGTCACCAACTCCTCTAATGACTGTTCTGTGTGTGTGTGTGTGTGTGTTCTGTGTGTCTGTTCTGTTCTGTGTCTGTTGACCTTTAAGTGACAGCAGGTAACAACTACTTGAATCTGTTGGTGTTACAAAACTCAGTCATCAATGCATCTGTTTTCCGTAATAATCGATTTTTAAACTTTCTTAGAACTTTCCACATCGATTCTCCAACTTTTACACCATATCATACTCCTCAAGCTAATACCGTTGAATGATATTAGCCAAAGTATTATCACTTGTTTAAGCATATTAGTCGGTGATAATCAAATGTACTGGGCTAAAATGCTACCTAAGGTTAAACTGTATCTCAATTGATGTGTTAACTTAGCTACTGATTTTACATCAAAACAGGCATTCAGTCACCATGTAATGTATTGTCTCCCTTGAACTTGGGTTCCTTTTATACCAAGTTTTTGTGACGGATATTGTTAAATTATAGGTAACATATAAATAAAACCCATTGAATGACTATAAAACACATCGACTTACTATGTTGTGAATGTGTGCTTGCTGGCTTGTCTATATTAGCGCGCTGACTTACTATGGGTGCTTCAGTGATTGTTAAAAGACAGCGTCTGCCTTTTTAAAGTTCCGTACGCCAAAGGATAAAAAAGGAACCCTTAAAAGATCACTTTCTTGTCCGTCTGTCACCACCGATTTTCTTAGGAACGGGTGGACCTAGCAAGAAATTTATACCAGATACTGAGGTCTATAAATAGTCCCTATTAGGTGTATAGTTAAGGTTTATATTAAATTGTTGTCTTCAAATGCGCTCCGCTGCGCCTCCAGCGGTGTGCGCTGGGCCTTAGGCCGCAGAACATATTTTCGAAATCGTTTTATAAATTTCCAAAATGCTAGACAGAGACAACGCTATAGATGGCGCCACTAGTTTTTTTTTTACATAATAGGGTATGACTAAAAAAAATCGTATTAGTCCGTCAGATAGATTTCTATTACGTAAACCAAAATTGACGAAGATACGACGCTTTTAAAATGATAAATACGTCAAGCCGTGGTATAATTTTTAGTGCGTTGTGACGTCACGAGCACGAGCCCCTACTCCTCTGATATTCAGCTGCAACTGGTTAGGTTGGAAGCTGACCCCAATATATTGGGAAAAGCCAAGACAGATGATGGTTTGAGTAATTTAAAAAAATACTGTTTGTAATGTTTGGCTCCAGCTTTGTGGTTACAGAAAGCTGGAAAAACCATCCTTATCATCCCCGGTTGGACATGATAAGGGTGGATTTTCCACGTCCATTTTACCTAAAGGATTTTACTTCCAAGTCATAGAATCTCAGCTTTTCTTTTATGGGCAGGAAAACAATGAAAATTATTTCAAAATGTCACCAGAAAATCAAAAACCAAAGCAAAACATTGGACTCGTGGTGGATCTGAACCACTGACCACCTTTGCCGTCCGGAAATGACCGTTCTGACCACTGAACTAACGAGCCTTGTAAACCGCAGCTGAAATACGCGATCCCCTTCCGTTTTTGGAGAATGCAGTATCTATACGTAGGGCGTTTTGCGTGCCGTCATTACAAAATCTTTGTAGTATAAGTTCGTTTCGAATTCATGTAACATAGCCACCCTAGGTTTCTGAAACTCTTTTTTGAGGGTTGTAAATATATTGTTGAATAATTGTATTGCACACACAGGAAACAGATGGATTAGGGACGCGCAGAAAAGAGCAGAATGGCAAACGTAAAGGGAGCCCAATATTCGGCAGTGGGTGATTATTGGCTAAAAGGATGATGATGATGATGATATGATAAAGGTAGGTACTAGTTAAACATTCAAGCTAACTAGAGGTTATAGGTTAAGTCGAAGAGGTTTTGTGTAATCAAGAATAAAGACCATGAATGATAAAGGTAGATTTTCAACGTCCATCTAATACGAAAAATTTTATTTGTAGAATTTCGGTATTTCTTTTGTTAAAAGAAACAGTGCCGTAGCTCCCTAGCTCCCTTGTCCGTAGCGTAGTATGTGCCGTAGCTCACGGAAGGCTATGGCGTGGATAAACCTTACCTTGAACTAAGATAATAAAAGATGGCAAGGGACATCGACGCACAAACGAATAGGTACCCCGTATTTAGTACGATACAGGTGTGTAAAGTTTGGAGCCAACGGCTTCTTTTAACATTGATCATTATTTAGTTTTTCTATGTTTGTATGTTACCTAACTTGCGTGTAGAACTTGAGCACGACAATTTACCATGATTAAAAATAATAAAGGCCCCAAAATGTAACCCTGACTAACGCCGAAACCATTGTTGTAGTAGTCTCAACCGTCCATCCCTAACCTTACAAACTTCTGACGTTCGGGCAACAAGTAGTCTGCAAAGAAACGGAGGAGAGATGTGTGGAACTTGTTTGGGTGAGTCTTATCAGCAGCGTGTCGTTGTAAACTCTTTCAAACGCCTTCCGGAAGTTGAAATAGCGGAAACTAGGTCAACTTGATGTCCGCAGTCCAAGCTAGAAGAGACTTACTTAATACGGTCAAGAGATTTGTGATAATGGTCCTAATTAGGGAAGTTTTCACATTGCGATGTCTCTCTCTACAGCCCATCGTCTACCAACTGTATGTATCATATGTCTATTTCATGGGTATTACAGTTTTTCAAGAGTAGCTTTCATCAATGATATAACTAAAAAATAAAACAACGCATTTTTTTTCAGATTTTATAAAGCCATTCAGTGTTAGTAAATACAATGAAACTTAAACTAGTGTAAGTAGTGAAAAAAATCCTAATTCTTAATAACGGTTTCAAACCCAATGCTGGAGTTTCTTGCCCGTTTACACTTACAATAGGTGCACATATATAAATATATAGGTGTACAATAGGTGCGTTCTTCGTGCATAAATAAAAGTTTCGCGAAAATGGGCATTTTTTTGCTAAGTTTGACCAAGTTCCATTGTCTTAATTTTTTTCTTCCCATGAAATGATCTTTACACTAAAAAGAGACGAAAGAATAAAAAGAAAATTGTACAGGATCACAATATATTTTTTTTAAACTCACTCTTTGTTAAAAACATTTCAGTGTAGGTACTTCTGGTACCTAGCATATACCTACATATATATACCTTAATAGCCTTAGTTCTATTACTGATTGGTTAAATGAAAATAACCTTAATATAAACATTAATAAAACTTAAAATTATGAAAAGCACAAATTCAAGTAAACTTTAAAGAAGCTCAAATACTTGAAGCGAATGTAACAAGATTTTTGGGACTTTATTCGTAACGATATATCATGGAATTCATGGAGAACTCAAATAGGTAATGTATGTGGGAAGCTAAGTAAGTTTTCCTATACTCTGTACCCAAGATACGTTGTCCGCACTCTAAAATGACAACATGAAATGCAGCCAATTGGCCACATCGCGCTTAGTTACGCACCAACCTGTCGCGCGACGCTACGTTTGTTTATAATTTAATAAATCCTGTGACGTGACTGAAGATGTATATTTATCTCCCTCTCGCAACAGGCATCCCGCCGTTCGGTGTCATATTTTCTTTCTCTTTCTTCACGCTTATAAGTAGTTCTAGTATTTTCGCCGTTTTTAAGCGCCGCGATGTTGGTTCATGACGTGTCTATATATTATAATACGTCATTGTCTGTACCTATATAAGTATGCTTGGTAAAACTTGTAAATAAGAACGAACTGCTGGCGGTTTAACTTATTTTGTGGTTATGCCCATAAGTATCGGAGCCTTATAAAATAAAATGTACACAATCATGCAAGCAATAATACATCACCATTATCCCGTATTTTTGAGAAAAACAATAATGGGTGTTTAAATAACAAAAACAATATCCTAACAAAGCCGAATGGCACTTATTTTCCCCGTCATTGAGACCATTTTTTTGTTCTGGACTTTCTAGTTACGGAGATATTGGGGTTCAAAGTTCCCACTTTTTCCCAACTTTTTTTAAACAAGTTTTTAGTCTTATAACTTTACTTTAGATACCTCCATGAACCCCTTAATAATGCATCCATCCCTTAATAATGCACAATGTTTTGCGTATTTATTTCACCCCAAAAAAAGATTGTTTCCCAGCAATAATTTTTGCGTAGATTTACTGAGTTTGATTTGTATACGTTTTTGATATAAGTTTTTGTATTTACATGGTCAGTTACATTTTGTATATTTATATAAATCTGTTGAAAGTCTACGTCGCTCACATACTTTAATTTCACGTATTTTGATAAACATTTTGTATGCTTATCGGCGGAACATAATTATATGTATATAAATATAATGAATTTATAAAGGGTGTAAAACACCTCTTTACGAAGCCGAAAAGCACTAGTTCTCCCCGTCATTTCTATATTTTTTTTGTTCTACACGATACCTGGGAACCTTCTAGTTACGGAGATATTGGGGGTCATAGTTCCAACTTTTTGACAAGTTTTTTTTTTAAATACAAGATTTGAATGTAAGATTTTTACTTTAAGCACATCCACGACCCCCGGACTATTCAATCCATCCATCAGCACAATGTTTTGAATGCGTTACATTGAGTTCTACCACAAAACATGATTTTTCACCCCAAAAAAAATGTTGTTTCCCAGCAATAATTTTTGCGTAAAGTTACTTAATTTGATGTACAGAATGCTTGGTTGACGGCTTCGTGATGAGGTCTTTGATACCCTGTATATACATATTTTATTTTCACCTATTTTTACTATGTTTACAAAATTAATGAATTTCATTTTCAAATCTAAATATATAAAAGAAGAAACTGACTGACTGATTGACTGACTGACTGACTGACTCATCTATCAACGCACAGCCCAAACCGCTGGGTCTACAGATTCCAAATTTGGCAAGTAGGTTCCTTATGTGGTCTTGGGGTGCACTAAGAAAGAATGTTTCAAAATTCACCCCCTAAGGGGGTTAAACGGGGCTCCAAAGTTTGTATGGGGAAACAAGATTAGTTAGACTATTTTATTCGAAACTTCACAGGAGTGCTCCTATTGATAAATGAGTAGAAACGGGTTTCAGGTTTTTTCAGAATTCAACCCCTAAGAGGGGGAAATGGGGTGGCAAAGTATAAAAATCAATGCACAGCCCAAACCGCTGAGTCTAGAGATTCCAAATTTGGCACAAAGGTTTTTTATGAGGTTTAGGGGTGCATTAAGAAAGGATTTTTCAAAATTAAGGGGTTGGAACGGGAGTCCAAAGATTACATGGGGAAATAAGATTAGTTAGACTACTTTATTCGAAACTTAACAGGAGTACTCCTATCGATAAATGAGTTAACGTTTGTGTTTCAGGTTTTTTCAGAATTCAACCCCTAAAGGGGAAAATGGGGTAACAAAGCCTGAAATTCAACTTAGGTATTGTTTGTATGGTGAATTGGGTTGGGTGTATTACAAAAACAACGATTTTAAAATTTAATGTGGTGGCCCTAAAATAACATCATTCCCTGTTGGGGTTCGATGGGGTTGAAAAAAAATGTTGGGGCTGCTGGAAATGCTGTTGGGGTTGTCTAAAAATCAATATGGGTGTCGATACCGAGATTATCAGATGTGGTGATTACGAAAATGGCATTTATTTTGAGATCCAGAAGATGGCGGATTCGACTTCTATACAGGGTTATTGTTGATTTATTGTGATGATTGTGATAACGATGATAATGATTGTGATTACGATGATGATGATTGTGATAATGATTGTGATGATGATGATATTTATTACGATGATAATGATATTTTACGATGATGATGATTATGATAACGATGATGGTGATTGTGGTAGTGATTTTGATGGTGATTGTGATGGTGATGATATTTATTACGATGATAATGATATTTTACGATGATGATGATTATGATAACGATGATGGTGATTGTGGTAGTGATTTTGATGGTGATTGTGATGGTGATGGTGATTGTGATAGTGATTGTGATTATGACAGTGACGGTGATAATGATGAAGATGATTTTGATTACGATGATAAAGATTGTGATAACGAGGATAGTGATTGTGAGAGTGATTGTGATGGTGATGGTGATTGTGATTGTGTTAGTGATGGTCATTGTGATAGTGGCGGTGATTGTGATAGTGATAGCGATGGTGATTGTGATTGTGACAGAAACGGTGATAATGATGAAGATGATTGTGATTACGATGATAATGATTGTGATAACGAGGATAGTGATTGCGAGAATGATTGTGATGGTGATTGTCTTAACTTGATTTTGTGATAGTGACGGCGATTGTGATCATGATGATTGTGATTGAGATGATAATGATTGTTATTACGATGATAATTATTGTAATTACGACGATAATGATTGTGAAAACGATGATGGTGATTGTGATAGTGATTTTGATGGTGATTGTGATAGTGACGGTGATTGTGATGGTGATAGTGATGGTGATGGTGATTGTAATTGTGATTGTGACAGAGATGGTGATTGTGATAATGACGAAGATGATTGTGATTAGGATGATAATGATTGTCATAACGAGGATAGCGATTGTGAATGTGAGGGTGAGTGTGATTATGTTAATGATGGTGATTGTGATAGTGATGGTGATTGTGATAATGATTGTGGTTGTGATAGTGATGGCGATTGTGATCATGATGATTGTAATTAAGATATCATCATAAGGTTGTGATTACGATGATTATGATTGCGATAATGATTTAAGTGATTGTGATAGTGGTTGTGATCGTGATTGTGATGGTGATGATGATTGTGATGGTAATGATGAGTGATTGTGATTGTGATTGTGATAGTGATAGTGATTGTGATAGTGATTGTGACAGTGATTGTGATTGTGATAGTGGTTGTGATTGTGATTGTGATAGTGATAGTGATAGTGATAGTGATAGTGATAGTGATAGTGACAGTGATAGTGATAGTGATAGTGATAGTGATAGTGAATGTGATAGTGAATGTGATAGTGAATGTGATAGTGAATGTGAATGTGATAGTGATTGTGATAGTGATTGTGTTTGTGATAGTGATTGTGATTGTGATTGTGATAGTGATTGTGATTGTGATTGTGATTGTGATTGTGATTGTGATTGTGATTGTGATACTGATAATGATAGTGGTTGTGGTAGTGATGGTGTTTGTGGTAGTTATGTTGGTTGTGGTAGTGATGGTGGTTGTGATAGTGATGGTGATTTTGATGATAATAATAAATTGTGATGATTATGAAATCTGGCACATATATAGTTTGTAACCTGGATTAACATGTAGGATACTATTTATCCCTTTATTATGATTCAGTGGGACAATTACCGAACTTTACGCGGGCGAAGCCGCGGGCAACAGCTAGTAATGCATAATAAAAGAGCCAAAGTTTTGAAAGAGACTTAAAGAGTTTTACAGACTTTGTCCGAATTTTCTCTACGTAATTTACAAATTTCTTCAAATATTCTGTTAACCGCTGTTTCTAGAGTGGCCATCCTCTGAGTACTCACTTCATGAATATCATCCAATTTCATGTTGTATAGCATCGTATCTTGCTTTTCGTCCGATTGCTTCTGTTGCGACTGAGCTTTTTCAAAAATTCCTTCTCTTAAGCGAGCATTTAAATGATGCCAGTTACTGCGCGTACATTTGTCATAGCATCGTGACCGCATCTCGATAACGTTGGGCAATTTCTTGTTCTCAAACCATTTTTAATATATATACTCGCTGGGAGTACTTTTTTAACGATACTACGACAAGTATTGCCTTCAAATGCTGTTATGAATTCCACCTGTTTTTCCAATCTTTTTTTGTGACCTATAAGTTCTAAATCTTTGACGTCGTTTACGGCAACACCAACTAACATATTCATAAGAACTATTGAACAAAGGAAAAGAAAAGCCGCAAATGTTAAATGTAGCATCGTATTGTCTTTCTTATTGAAAGTATCTTTATACCCAGGCTCTGACATCATAACCATCGTCATCAGGAGAGAAGACCAAAATCCTTCAAATGGTGGCTGCGCATGGAACTGTATCATAAAACTAATGCAGAAGCCAACTATGAGAAAACCAAGTGGTACAAGTATCTGAAAATTGAAGAAAAATGAATAATTAGAAAAATAAATCACGACTACCCTTAAAAAATGGTTTAACTAAATACTCTTTAATTTATTATGTTTATGTATACTTTTATTAAGTATCATGAAACTTATGGAGAAGCCTAACATGAGGAACCAAAATACTGTCATAAGATATAATAAGAATCTGGTAAAAATTAAAAGATATTTTACACAGCACGAATACAAAAATTATGGATTTGAAGATTGATTTGAAGTCTGAAATCAACTCATTCATCTCCAGGAAAGGAGACAATTTTTTTTGTTTGGAGAACAGGCCACCCACATAAATTGTAGCAGATATTAACGAAACAAATATAGATTTATTCCTTATAATCTCTAGATTACAGTGGTAATATTAGCTAAGCCATGTCTAACCGGAATTATGAGAAATTCGAAAATGAATCCACACACATACAAGTTGCTGCATGTCTGTAGCAGTCTCTGAAAGCAATTATAATCGCACATTGCGTTTAAATCTTACTGCACAATTGACACAACGACTAGCAGATGCCATTTTCATAAAATAGTTTTTATTTTATGCGAAAAAATCGCAGAAACACTTTCACGAAAATCGAAATAAACAGAAAGAGTAAATGTCAAATGAAGTTATCTGTCAACCACCAAAAAGACGGATTTACCTACAACGTTTCGTGCCATGATGATTTTTTATACCATCTAAAAGATTTTAGCGGAAACCTTTAGAAATACGTTAAAAAGCTCACAGTTTAATATTATTTATTTTTATATTATATTCTTTTTCTATTATAATTAAAGCAGATATTATTACCAATGGATACCGTACTTTGTAAACGGAAAAAACGCTCCTATTTACGTTAGTATTTTGTGTCAAATGACATTGACCACATGAGGAATGATTTGACTCGCAAAAAAAATTCATAATATAACTTATTTAATGATTTTAAGAATCCGGTTTCGTTTCTATGTAATCTTTCGTTTATTACTATAATAAAATGGGTACTTTTTTTTTTTTTCCAGAGCAAAATATTAAATCAAAAATGTATAAATAAAGTAGGTAATTAAAATGAACCATGGCAGCTAAGAGATGACCAGTCCCAACTGACAGCGCCCGTACACGAACATGACGCATGTATCGGCGCCATTCAACTCAACCAGATTGAAGGGAACTAAACTAACTATTGTGTATACTTCGAAAACAGTTAAAAATCTACATAAAACAAGAGAAAACTCACATAAATTACCCTTCGCGCCACTTTTTCGTACATCAGAACATAATATCCAAATTTCGGAAATCTGGAGAGTAGGAACATTATTTTAACCCAGGTGAAAAACAGTGTGACTACGCTAAAGAGCCGCACCCACTCTGCCTGTGACTCTGAATCCCATGACACAATTAGAGGTAATATAATTGCCAGCGGCGTACATAAGAATCTTAACCATGTCTCCAAACACCAAGGGTTTCTTATGCCGTTCTTTTTAATAAAGATGATATCCTGTTGGTAACAAAAAAATATTATATTAAATTCCAACCCCTCGAAATGCTTACAACTAGAATTGATTTTGATGTGTTACAATTACCTGTATTGTAATGAAAATCGATGAAATATATATGAAATAAATCCAAACACTGCAACGGAATATATTTGGCACAGGTTCAATTTTTCTGTCTTTAAGTTTGAAATTGAAGGCAAACATGTTGACAGACAACACAAAGAACAAGTGTAAAACCAATAAACTGTAGAAAAATGGTGATAATGATCTCCACTGTCGAAAGACAAAGCTTTCCACCAAAGGATGAAGAAGTAGCTTCTGCTGATCGTGTGTATCACCGGTATCAATCAAAGCCTGAATCACTCTCATTTGTGACTTCTCTACATTGTCACACGAAGGGTCTAGCACGCTGTAGTCTACTTTAATGCTACATTTTACATCCACAATCGAACAGTTTTCGTGATTCTCATCTTTGCTAGTTATACGTGAATCAAATACTTCTTCAATGAGTTCAGTTGGTTTTGACACGTAATTCATCAGCAGCTGAATAGGGCTCTCCGGTTGTGCATTGTTGTCTCCAGAAAGGTCAGCTCCTTTGCGAAGGAGTAATAGAATCATTTCTCTGTTTCCGTAATGGCAAGCTTCGTGCAAAGGTGTCCACCCAAATTCATAATTAGCACTAACATGAACAGTTTTACTGTCATTATCTGTAATCCTTTCTGCTATTTCGCAATGGTTTTTTCTAGCAGCTATATGTAAAAGTGTCGTTCTCTTACGATAATACTCGCAACTGACATTTACTGGAGCCCCTTTAGCGATAAGTAATCCTGCACAATCGGGATGATTATTTTCTACAGCGTAATATAATGGTGGACCAACGCGGTCACACATATTGATCAGTTTATTTGTTATGTTGCTATCATATTCAAGTAAATATTCTAGTATTCCTTTTCTGCCATGTTTAGTAGCAATATGGAAAACATTAGCTTTATCTGAATCCACTGCCTCTATGCTGAAACCGTTTTCGAGTAACAATTCAAGGGCATCTTGGTGGTTGTGAGATATTGCTTTGAAAAGTGCAGTCGCTCTTTCTTCATTGCAATAATTGATGTTCCTGTTTTGTGCAACATTTAATATCTTTTGTAGTATAACTATGTTACCCAATTGTGCTGCAATATGCATGGGAGATTCTCCGTTTGCCTGGAACATAAATGGTATATATATAGTTATATAAAACAATGTTTTCAAAAGTAAGCTTGAGTCAAGTTATTGCTCATATACTATTTAAAACTGAATACTATAAATTGTTTTAATCCATAGCATATAAGAATAAAGCGTCACAAATACCTCCGTGATGATGCTAGCTCCCGAATCGAGAGCTATACAGACTCCTTGTATCCACTCTGCTCTCACTGCCGCACAGAGCACATTGGAGCCTGTCTGGTCTTTCACATCCACAGTCACCAAGGAAGGATCTTCATTGCTACACTTATGATTTGCTAACAACTAGAATAAAAAGGACATTCCATATTAGCGGTCCGCAACATGGCGTGCGCCGTCAACGGCGCCGTAAACGGCGCCGTCAACGGCATGTTTGTTTCAAACATTCAAAGCACGATGCACCTAGAATCATCGTGATGTCCCCGATTATAAGTTTATTTTTGTATATTTTTCTTTCCTGAATGTCAAACATTGGTAAAACGTAAAAGCAAAGAAAGGCCTGCACCTATGTAGATCCATTCTTGCTGTGAATGATGAAGGTGATTCATGTAGTTGACCTTAATTATTTGTATTTTTTTAAGGTTTTATTACAATTCTGGGATTCGAGATCCCTATTTTGGCTCATTTATATTATAGTTTTTTTTAACGAGAAATCTGGGTCTTCCAATAATTACGGATATAATGTAAAGCGCAGTGTTTCACGCGTTTCCACGGGAATAGAACGGACGGCTTTCATATCTTAAATATATAAAAGAAGAAACTGACTGACTGACTGACTGACTGACCCATCTATCAACGCACAGCCCAAACCGCTGGGTCTACAGATTCCAAATTTGGCAAGTAGGTTCCTTATGTGGTTTAGGGGTGCACTAAGAAAGGATTTTTCAAAATTCACCCCCTAAAGGGGTTAAACGGGGCTCCAAAGTTTGTATGGGGAAACAAGATTAGTTAGACTGTTTTATTCGAAACTTAACAGGAGTACTCCTATCGATAATTGAGTAAACATTTGTGTTTCAGGTTTTTTAAGAATTAAACCCCCAAGAGAGGGAAATGGGGTGACAAAGTATAAAAATCAATTCACAGCCCAAACCGCTGAGTCTAGAGATTCCAAATTTGGCACATTGGTTCTGGTGCTCTAAAGATGCACTAAGAAAGGATTTTCCTAAAGTGAATTTAGGAAAATCCTTCCTTAGTGCCCTTTAAGGGGGTTAAACGGGAATCCAAAGTATGTATGGGGAAACAAGATTAGTTAGACTATTTTATTCGAAACTTCACAGGAGTGCTCCTATGGATAAATGAGTAGAAACGGGTTTCAGGTTTTTTCAGAATTCAACCCCTAAGAGGGGGAAATAGGGTGGAAAAGTATAGAAATCAATGCTCAGCCTAAACCGCTTAGTCTAGAGATTCTTAATTTGGCATATAGATTCTTTATGAGGTTTAGGGGTGCTTCAAGAAAGGATTTTTCAAAATTCACCCCCTAAGGGGTTGAAACGGAGGTCCAAAGATTACATGGGGAAATAGGATTAGTTTGACTACTTTATTCGAAACTTAACGGGAGTACTCCTAACGATAAATGAGTTAACATTTTGTGTTTCAGTTTTTTTCAGTATTCAACCCCTAAAGGGGGAAATGGGGTGACAAAGCCTGAAATTCAACATAGATATTGTTTTTATGGTGAATTGTGTCGGGTGTATCACAAAAACAACGATTTTAAGATTTAATGTGGCAGACCTGAAATACTACCATTCCCTGTTGGGGTGCGATGGGGTTGAAATGTCTAAAAATCAATATGGGTGTCAATACCGAGATTATCAGGGGTGCTAATTACGAAAATGGCATTTATTTTGAGATCCAGATGATAATGATTACGATGATGATTGTGATAATGATGACGATTGTGATGATGATGATTTTGATTACGATGATAATGATTTTGATTACGATGATGATGATTGTGATAATAATGATAATGATTGTGATTACGATGATAATAAGTGTGATAACGATGATGGTGATTGTGATAGTGATTGTAATGGTGATTGTGACAGTGACGGTGATTGTGATAGTGTCGGTGATTGTGATGGTGATAGCGATGGTTGTGATAACGAGGGTGGAGATTGTGATGATGATGATTGTGATTAAGATGATAATGATTGTGATTACGATGATAATGATTTTGATAACGATGATGGTGATTGTGATATTGATGGTGATTGTAATAGTGATTGTGATGGTGATTGTAATAATGATGTAGATGATTGTGATTACTATGATAATGATTGTGATAACGAGGGTAGTGATTGTGATTTTGATTGTGATAGTGTTGGTGATTGTGATAATGATGGTGATTGTGATAATGATGGTGATTGTGATAATGATTGTGGTTATGGTAGTGATGGCGATTGTAATCAGGATGATTGTAATTAAGATGATAGTGATTGTGATTACGATGATATTGATTGTGATTACGATTATAATGATTGTGATGACGAGGATGGAGATTGTGATGATGATGATTGTGATTACGATGATAATGGTTGTGATTACGATGATAATGATTGTGATAACGATGATGGTGATTGTGGTAGTGATTTTGATGGTGATTGGGATGATGATTGTGATAGTTATTCTGAGAGTGGTGGTGATTGTGATGGTAATAGCGATGGTGATTATGATGATGATGGTGATTGTGATGGTGATTGTGATCGTGACTGTGATGGTGATTGTGATGGAGATTGTGATGGTGATTGTGGTGGTCATTGTGATTGTGATGGTGATGGTGATGGTGATTGTGATATTGAATGTGATTACGACGATAATGATTGTGATAACGATGATGGTGATTGTGATAGTTATTTTGATGGTAATTGTGATGGTGATGGTGATTGTGATTGTGATTGTGATAGCGATAGTGATGAGGATTGTGATGGTGATTGTGATTGTGATAGTGATGGTGATTGTGATTGTGATGATGATTGTGATAATGATTGTGGTAATTATGGTGGTTGTGTTAATGATGGTAATTGGTGATAATGATGGTGACTGTGATAATGATGGTGATGGGGATTGTGATGGTGATGGTGATTGTGATTGTGATTGTGATAGCGATAGTGATGAGGATTGTGATGGTGATTGTGATTGTGATAGTGATTGTGATTGTGATGATGATTGTGATAATGATTGTGGTAATTATGGTGGTTGTGTTAATGATGGTAATTGGTGATAATGATGGTGACTGTGATAATGATGGTGATGGGGATTGTGATTGTGATGGTGATGGTGATTGTGATTGTGATAGTGATAGTGATGGTGATTGTGATAATGATGGTGGTTGTGATAGTGATGGTGATGATAATAATTGTGATGATTATGAAATGTGCACATAGATAGTTTATAACCTGGATTAACATGGAGGACACTATTATCACTTAAGTATGATCCAGTGGGACAGTTACCGAACTTCACGCGGGTGAAGCCGCGGGCAACAGCTAGTAATAATATACTATAATAATTTCACAAAAAGAAACTGACTGGCTTCCCAAAAATCTTCCACTAATGGGAAGTTATAAATTATTCCCGAGTGTCATGAGCTATTTGAAACGATCCCGTAACCTTTTATGTATATAGTAAATACGATGATCAGTGCCCTGTTTATCAAAACTTACAAGCCTTGTATTACAAGCAATTTTCTTGTAAAAAAATTAATTATTACAAATATGTGTTTATCAAAACTACACGTGTAAATTACAAGTAACAAGGGTAATTATTTATTTCACAAGTATATTTTTACACTTGTAGTCGTCATTTTGTTCATCAAAAATCCCTTGTAAGTTACAATTTATAGAAAATCATAGGAAATCCTGAGAGTGTCCGGCGACTCTCCATTCCGTCTTACAAGTGTCATGCTTATTACCGTAATACATTTTTAAATTTGAGTAAAATGTAACTCGGACATAGGTGTAATCTTTTCCAGCAGGAACCAGACTGACATGTAATTAAAATATTCATCCACTCTTCTATTTTTTTTTTGTTAGGACATCCTGTCGCTAAATACACCAAATGTCTTTTTCATCCCATCTATTCGAAAAGGACGACTTGGTTCGCCTTTAAGTGCACCCAAAGGTGGTGTTTTCTTTAGGAAACTTTTAGCGGGCAGTAATAAGTTTTTAATCCTCTTTATAGATGTTCCAAATTCAAAAAGTGCGCCGCAATAGTAGATTTTACAACAAGTGCACAAAACGAACCATTTTTATCCGAGATTTTTAGCAGCCCGAGCCGAAGGCGAGGGCTGATAGTAATGTCGAGGATAAAAATGGTTTTGTGGACGAGTTATAAACTCTGCTTTTCACTTCGATTGCGAGGAAATAAAACAGTAGTATAAATTGAAGAAATTAATAAACACGCAAAAACAAGAGCTGTTTCCCGCCGCTTTCTTTTTTTGAAATCTTACGACATTGATATTAGACTTGGGCTGCAGACTTATACAGCCTACTATTAAATATTCTTTTTTTATAATATTTTTTTTTTAAATTAATTAAATAACCTACCGTAGGTACTTGAATTTAATTTTTTATATCTTTTATGTCTTAAAAAACACATAAGGCAAATAAATTAAAGTAAATATTATAGAATAATAAATTCTCTCTATGAACTTCTTATTGCGTTTGGCTGTATGGCTCATTTTCTTTGCTTTAATATAGATACATTTATGAGTAGATACATTAATGCCCTTGTGCACAAAATTCGATTTTGTGCAGCCTATATCCTGCACAAACAAGCACTTTCAGAGCATGAGAAGTGAAATAGTAGATTTTACAACAAGTGCACAAAACGAACCATTTTTATCCGAGATTTTTAGCAGCCCGAGCCGAAGGCGAGGGCTGATAGTAATGTCGAGGATAAAAATGGTTTTGTGGACGAGTTATAAACTCTGCTTTTCACTTCGATTGCGAGGAAATAAAACAGTAGTATAAATTGAAGAAATTAATAAACGCGCAAAAACAAGAGCTGTTTCCCGCCGCTTTCTTTTTTTGAAATCTTACAACATTGATATTAGTCTTGGGCTGCAGACCTATACAGCCTACTATTTTTTTTTTTTTATAATAATTTTCTTAAATTAATTAAATAACCTACCGTAGGTACTTGAATTTAATTTTTTATGTCTTAAAAAACACATAAGGCAAATAAATTAAAGTAAATATCATAAAATAACAAATTCTATCTATGAACTTCTTATTGCGTTTGGCTGTATGGCTCATTTTCTTTGCCTTAATATAGATACATTTATGAGTAGATACTTGTGCACAAAATTCGATTTTGTGCAGCCTATATCCTGCACAAACAAGCACTTTCAGAGCATGAGAAGTGAAAAGATAATTGCGGCGCACTTTTTGAATTTGGAACATCTTAGTGTTCAGCGCCGAAAGAAATCGAACGCAAATGTTGTTTGAATAAAGACTGTTGGTACGACGGCCAAGTCGCGCCGCCCGCCGGCCGCCGCGCTGACTGAATAAAAAAAAATCAAATTAAAAACGCGTGAACTACAGACCGCGTTTTCGTCAATTTTCATGAATTGTTAGAAATTCATAGTTTTGTTTTGAAAAATTAGTTCTTCAAGTGACAGTGAATAAAAAACACAATAAAGTGAAAAATAACTTTAGATCTTCAGAAGTCGGTGACCTTCGTTTGATTCATTTAGTTTTTTTTTGTCACCTACTTCTGAAGCTAAAGTTATTTTTAACGTTTTTGTGTTTTGTGAAGTCGGTTTTATTTTTTGCAAAAAAGTTTTTTTATTTTTCCATTTTTAGTTGTAATATCCTATCCAAATATTAGATATGCATTTATTTTACATGTTGAAATTAGACCACACGACTGAAGTAAAAATGTTCATAAAATGAAAACTACTGGGCCAAACTATGTTACATTTTTATAGGACCAAATGGCAACTATTCCGCATCAAACTAAAGAATAATCACGTCAATCGGCTCATAAATATCAGCGTAATCGATGTAAATACATAAAAAAACAGTCGAATTACCTCCTCCTTTTTGAAGTCGGTTAAAATTATGAGGCGCCTTTTATTTTCTCATAGTGGGTGATGAAAAGTAGAGTGTATCACTCGGGCGCAAAATATATTTTTGGCTCGGGCGACGTACTTTGAATCCCTCGCTACGTTCAGGATTCTATTAAAGAATCCCTCGCTACGCTCGGGATTCTACTCTAGAATCCCTCACTTCGCTCTGGATTCAAAAAAGCGCCCTCGCCGTAAAAATATTATTTTGCTCCCATATGATACAATCTACTATTTTGTCGCGAATCGGCGGGAGGGAATACTTTGTCGCTTCTCCATTTTTTTATTGACCCATCAATATTAGGCACAGACAATATACCATTCAGCCATGCGTTTAAGCTATTTTTTTGTTTTTAATTGAATATCCCTTAAATTCAATTAAAAACAAAAAAATAGCGGGAAAAGAATGCGGCATACATTTTTGATATAAGAACATACAAGTAGAACCTACAAGCACATGAGTAAGACTTACTCATGTGCTACAAGTTTTCAGTTTAATAAGCCCTGTAGATATTTTTTGATAAACGTAATTTACACGACCTTGTAAAAATTGCCTTGTAAAGTGTAACTTGAGAACGTGTAGACTTGTGAATTTTGATAAACAGGGCACAGGTCTAATTTGCACAAATTACCTGCAACAGCTCTTTATTCCGTTTCTCTACACACACATGCATCGCAGAGACTCCCCGGCTGTTCCACACAGTGGCAGACGCACCACCCTGCAGCAACTGTTTTACGGCTGCCTCGCTCCCTAACTCCACCGCAGTGTGTAGCGGAGTGTCTAGAAGGTTACTTTGGTCAGAGCACTTGAGGAACTTTCCTCCATCTTTCAGTAGTAAGCCTACGGTTTCCATAAAACTGAAAATAAATGTTACATTCATAACTTTTCCCCTAATTTCAGTTTAAAAAACATAAGGCACATGACTTTTTAGTTAAGTTACGTACTTATTAACATCAATTTTATGACCAGAATAATAAGCACAACCAGCAACGTCCAGTGGAGTCCTATGAAGGTGATCTTCCGCGCTCGCGTCTGCGCCTGCGGCGAGCAGTAACTGCACGCAATGGTACTGTGCGCGGGCGCTGGCTGCGTGCAACGCCGTCCATCCTTCATGTAACACCGGCAACTGGCCGCACAGAAAAAATATTTAAAAAGTGAAGACATTCTTTCCAGAACATAGATCGGATCGGACAAAAATTTGTAGTCATTTCAATAGATGTGTAGAACAGAATAGATGTGTGTTTCAAGAGAATTGTAGACAAATAGTCAGTTTATAATATTACAACTGTTTGGTTACAAGCCTCATCTCTGTGAGAGGTTGTGAGGCACAACCCACTATGGGTTGGTGAATGTCACACAATGTATTCGAATTTTTGGTTCCAGGTTTCTTCCCCGTCTTTTTCCTTCACCGATTTGTGAGCAGTGTTGAAGAAATTATTTACACAAAGCACCCACAATTTCTTTAACATTCCTGCAGTTGTGTTCCACGCTGTCGCTCCATTCATCCGGGAAAGTAGACTCGACGTTACGGTGACATGGTACGTTTGTCAACTTATTCACCGGTAGACTATGCTTCGATATTGCTTCCATGGTTTCAGGAGAAAAGTCATGATTGACCACACTTTTTCTCACAGCTGAAAATAAAATAACACATAACAATATATTGTTGTGGCACCGAGTTGCCGTGTCTGGCATACCACTGTTAAACCCACGATGGTTTGTGTGGTATGTTTAAGTTGTGCAAAATATTTGTAAACATGTTATTGATTAATAAAAGTAAAAAAAAAACATTTATTCGATTTCGACAAAAGTAATAACAAACTGACGTCCTAAGCCTAGAGAGCTTAAAACATTACTGAAGCTACTTTATTAAACGTAGTGGCATAAAAGCCTTAAAGAAAAAGGACTGAATCTTTCTCTGCAATTCAAAGTACCTTCCGGAAAGTTCAGCAGTACAGCAATCTGCTTCATTTTCCCTGTCCAGGCGGCTAGGTGAAGAGGTGTTCTGCCGTACCGGTCAGACCTGGAGCTATCAGCTCCTTTGGTGAGAAGTAGGTCTAGGGCGTCGTTGTCGTACATGGCGGCCATTTGACACGCTGATACGTGTTCCAGACGGCACGTCGCGTTTGGGTTTGCACCCTCTTTGATAATACTAGAACAAACAATATCTCTTTACGATACGAGTATCAGGCCGATAATGCTCACAGTTGTCTGAAGCTAGGTTTACAGTTATAAGTCTATATACTTGCATTTGGCGGAGTTCTGTTATCTGCGTTGCTAAATTGGCGACTTCTTAAAGCTAGCAGCCCAAATAAAACACGAACGGTTCAACCACTTACCACGTTTTGATTTTTGAGAGACGTACACATTTCTGTCCTAAAAGATGACTGTGCACAATGCGGATGGGTTAATATAAGCAGTAAATTCCTTAAACTCTTTAAGCATTGGTACCTTCCTAAACTCATATACTTGTCTTTCCAAAGGAATTTACACTAGATGCCTAAAAAAGGTAATTGAAATCCCTATGTAAAAGGGCAAGAGAATGATGATCTATAAATCTAGAAACTGGGATGTAGTTATCTATAAGCCAATATCGTTTGACCCCTCAAAAACACTTGAGAAAATTATAAACAACAGACTAGTTAGCTACTTAGAAAAACACCACTTCTTCTCACCTCCGCAATTTAGTTTCAGAGCCAAATTACCCACCGCTAATGCATAAGCCTGACCGATTACGTTTTAGAAGAGCTAAGCAAAAGGAACCAGGTCCTAAGAGTATTCCTTGATTTAGCGAAAGCCTTTGACACTGTATCTTCCTGTGCTTCTAGACAAATTAGAGGCCATATGAATAAGGGGAACGCCGCTAACACTACTTGCCGACTACTTAAAAGATCGATGGCAAAGTGTTTGAATAGATAATTTTGCGAGCGATGAGCTTAAAAAATCTAGATTTGGTGTTCCTCAGGGTAATATTTTGGGCCCTTACCTATTCTTGGTTTCCATTAACGATTTGTGTAAGTATTAAGCGCGGCAAATTATATTATGCTGACTGACGACACGTGTAGAGACAAAAAAGCGTTGCGCATATTGCTCCCAGAATAGACGGCCAATGAAACTTAAAGGTTCTAGAGGGGCAACTGCTTAGTGAAAGGCATAACGTTGTTAAGGCCTCCCACAAGGAGGACCGTTGTCCTAGCAAATGGTGGCGTTAATCCACAAACTGTGAGCAGCCTAGGGCCAGTCGATGTGGCGACGCCTATCTCGAGCAGTAGACATCTTAAATTTTGGTGATGAAGACAAACACACTCAACTGCAAGTGTGAAAACAATTGTGTTGCAAGTCGCGTCTCGGTTTCTTTCTCTAAACTACTTCTTTCATTCGCTTTCTCTGGAGTCGCTGTCGCACGCGTATCACTTGTGCGCTGTTTGTAGCTCGTAGCCAACGAGTTATATCTAACCTGCTCATTATTGCAGTTTCACCTCCCGGAATCGATTCTATAAGTCGTGTGTTCAGATCGGCGACGCGTGTCGAAACTCGTCGCAATGTAAGCGTTCTTTCCATGATCCCCAAAGTGTTCATAGTTGCGTTCCTTATAAAGGCTGCCGTGGAGAACGGATTAACTGTCGCACCATTGTTGCGGGCTGTTAGAACGTCCAACCTGAAAACAAGGGGGCTTGAGTAAATATAAACATTTTGATGCTTCTTTTAAGTACAAAACGAATCAATGAAACCGAGTATTGTGTGTTTGTTTCACTTAGAACCAGAAATATGGTTATGATGAATAAAACCATGCGGGATTCAAAATAATTCATGGGTTTCACTGCTGACGCAGAAATCAATGAGACTGCACCGTTTAGTCTCATTGATAAACACATACCGGATTCCCTCTTTCTGCTGTTGCACTGGGTCCAATTTTTTTTTATGTTTATCCTTTTGGAGTTCACGACCTAAAATGATAAAATTATTAATAGTCTTTGACTTCGTGGGACTTACGATTTATTTTAGAGTTGTGTGCTTATGAGTTGGACAACTCAGATTTTCTGCTCTTTTTTACTACAAAAATCTGACGTAATTTCCAATAATCCAGTATATGACTTTAGAAAAATAAAAACCCTTTTGTTATTTATGCAACAAGCGTAGACGCCCTTGCGCCATCTCATATTCCTAGCACGGCGACAGCTGCAGGTGCTTGAATTACTAGCTATTTGTTTGAGATATTGTTGAAATAATAGATGCAAGGAGTCTGAGTGCCCACCCAGTCAGAGATTCGGGATATCGCCAGGAGGTTGTTCGACTCTTTGCGTGACCAGAGGGCTAACCTATTTTTGGGCCAAAAAATCAGCGTTGTCATCTAACGTGGCAGCAATGTTGCTAACCGTTCGGTAGTTTTATTCCCGTTATCAGCGACATGGACGAATTTTTTGACGCCCCCTTCAAAACTTCAATACCTACTCGAATAAAATGGCCACTAAATGCCACTGATTATTTTTATCGCGATTTTAATGTTGGTCTCATGGAGGTACCTAGTTGTTCAGCTGATGCTTACATACCTAAATATGACACACCGTTCTAATTCCCGCTGTACAGCCACGAGCACCAATATGTATACACTTTCCTTAATTTGAACGCAATTTTCGCGAGAAATCACGATTGTAACTTGGAGATAGTATATTTTCCATTAAAATATGAGTTCTAGAATACTATGTTCGTAACAACATGAAATTTTAATCAGAACAGTAGGAGAAAATCACTTTTAAAGTTGTGAAGTGTTTAGGTTAGGTACACTTAACAAAGCTGACAGACACTTGCTCTCCCCGTCATTGCGATCATTGTTTTGTTCTGGACCATAACAAGAAACGTTCTTGTTACGGAACTAATGGAAGCCCAAGTTCCAACTTTCTCTAAATATTTTTTTCTCTACCTAAATGTACACTTTTGTTATACTCTTTTAAATAAACTATTCTTGTCCTTATTCTTATTCATACCTATCGTGTTATTTGAAAATGGAACGATCTTCTACTCTGAAACATGGCAACCAAGCAAATGCAATATATACAGGGTGGAATTTTGTAATGCCACCTGGAGGGAAAGTACTCTTAATACTGCAGATAGAAAATTTTACTCAAAGGAAACATTCCTTTATTTTTAATAAGAAATGAATCTGCATTCAAAGATTTTTAAAATTCGCTTGCCGCAGTTGGGAATCGAACCGGCTAAATTCCAAAAAAATAACATTCTGTACTTTTATGGCACCAATCGATAACCCTATCGATATTCATATCATAAGGATCAAATCTCTCTAAAAAACATGGTAAATTAAATGAAAGGAAAACCATGAAATCTAAAGTTATAAATTCAATGGGATCAATTCAATACGATAAAGCACTTTTATTCAAAGGATGGACATTTACAATTGAACAAAGAAGATTGAAATTTGCACGTGTTTGTTTGTGCAAATTGCAATCTTCCTATCTAAATAGTACTTCGTCATTTTAGTCAATAAATTACGTCAAAAGATAATTGTTTATTAGATTCTAACATAAATAGTTGGATGGACCTTTAAGTAAAAGTGCTTTATCTTATCCCATTGAATTTACAAGTTAAGATTTCATGGTTTTCCTTTCATTTAATTTATCATGTTTGTTAGAGGGATTTGATCCTTATGATTGACCCTATCGATTGGTGACATAAAAGTACAGGATGTTATTTTTTTGGAATTTAGCCGGTTCGATTCCCGAGTGTGGCACGCGAATTTTCAAAATCTTTGAATGCAGATTAATTTCTTTTTAAAAATAAAGGAATGTTTCCTTTGAGTAAAATTTGCTATCTGCAGTATTAAGAGTACTTTCCCTCCAGGTGGCATTACAAAATTCCACCCTGTATATATTATCAAGGGTTTATTTAAATTTCAAATTGGCTTGCAAATAGAAAGCGGTTTATTAAAAAAAAAAAAACAATTGAACTCTTCGGCGCGAGAGTTTTAATTTCCTCGCATTATTTGAGAAAAGTACTATACAAGCCTTGGCCACAACAGGCATTGATGGACCTACGTATGTGTGCGTCGGCTTCGCCTCGGGCCACATTTACACGTTCGTCCATCATGCCTCTATTGCTGCCCGCTGCAGTAATGTACTATAAATACCCGTGTACTATCCAATGCATCCATCAGCACATTGTTTTGAGCGAGTTATATTGAATCCTACCGTAAACGGTGATTTTACATCCCGAAACAAATCGTTTTTCCATTCGTTTATGTTGAGGCTTAAGATCATTAATTTATTCTCCTAAGAATTACGAGTTTCTTTACATAAATTGATGTACAGAATGCTTGGTTGACGCCTTCGTTAAGGGTCCAAAAAAAAAAATCTGTAAAATCAGGGTAAATCAGTGAAAATATTTTTGACTGTTCTTTCTATTGCAAGAAAACTATACAAACTTATAGCAACAGCTTAACAAGTAAGTGCCTACTTTGTGGTCTACTTGAAGATAACAAATGTTTGTTATTTTCCTCTCAATGACACATTGGAAAGATTTAAAAACCGCAAGCATTATTAATTATAGTAACCAAGTTATGCTGTGGTGATAACGATAGTAATTGCATGTATTGTCATGAAGTAGCAATGAGTAAAGGCCAGCTCACACCGGGGACGCCAGGGCAGAGCATTTTATCGGTTTATTGCGTGTGGTACTACCCGTATTACTTCCAGTAATACCACGGGTATACTGGGTGGAATTTTGTAATGCCACCTGGAGGGAAAGTACTCTTAATACTGCAGATAGAAAATTTTACTCAAAGGAAACATTCCTTTATTTTTTTAAAGAAAATAATCTGCATTCAAAGATTTTGAAAATTCGCGTGCCACACTCGGGAATCGAACCGGCTAAATTCCAAAAAATAACATCCTGTACTTTTATGGCACCAATCGATAGGGTCAATCATAAGGATCAAATCTCTCTAACAAATATTATAAATTAAATGAAAGGATAACCATGAAATCTAAAGTTATAAATTCATTGGGATAAATTCAATACGTTAAAGCACTTTTATTCAAAGGATGGATATTTACAAATGAAGAAAAAAGATTGCAATTTGCAAGTATTTGTTTGAGAAAATTGCAACCTTCCTATCTAAATAGTTCTTCGTCATTTTAATCAATAAATGTCGTCAAAAGATAATTGTTTATTAGGTTCTAACATAAGTAATTGGAGGATGGACCTTTGAGTAAAAGTGCTTTATGTTGTCCCATTGAATTTATAAGTTAATATTTTATGGTTTTCTTTTCATTTAATTTATCATGTTTGTTAGAGGGATTTGATCTTTATGATTGACCCTATCGATTTGTGCCATAAAAATACAGGCTGTTATTTTTTTGGAATTTAGGCGGTTCGATTCCCGAGTGTGGCACCAGAATTTTCAAAATCTTTGAATGCAGTTTGCTTTCTATTAAAAAATAAAGGAATGTTTCCTTTGAGTAAAATTTTCTATCTGCACTATTAAGAGTACTTTCCCTCCAGGTGGCATTACAAAATTCCACCCTGTATAGTTACTACAGCGATCCAGTAGTGCCACGAGAAGTTTTTTATTACCTGTATTACACTCTCACTCGGGATTGGTATAAAATAATCTCCAACGTAAGTTCATACTTAGGTAGTGGTAACAAGCCGGGGTTGCGGGACTGTTCAAAAGAGATACCGTAGTCCCCAAAACACAAAAAGGCGATGAAGGAACATGGATGGGTTTTAGCCAATAAAAGTCTGACACTCCCTCCTGCTCCGCCCAGAACGAGAGGAGTCATTTGATGATTTCCCAATAGAAAAAAAAAGGTAATGGTAACAAGATATAGATTCCAAATGTTTAGAGATCGACCCCAAGCAGTGAAGTGCGTGAGAACCAACATTATGGCAATCTAGGGCAAGCTCGTAACACCAGCCGATTTTACAGAAACCTTTAAATTATGAAGGGGAGTAAGTTACAGCGGCTGAGGGCTTGGTTGCTGCGCTGTGTGTTGCGGTTTGGATTCCCGCTTGTAACAAATACTATTGTCTGGCCTTCAGGTTTCGCGTCTGGCTGTTTTTGTACGTGAGTTTAAATGTTTGTAAACACCCACGATACAGAAGAAATTCCTAGTATTGGGCAGTTATTAAAAAAAAGCCAAGCCAAGCTTTTAGGCTTGTATTAAAAATTAACGCAGCTCCTCAAGGCATTCAAGGAGATTTCCCTTCGCGCTAATGAACTTTTGATTGTATCTTGTTACCTTTAGTTACGTATGAATTTACGTTAGGTAAGTTTTAAGAAGCCCGTGGCTAAATAATAACAGCCGCTCGGGTCGATCTTTAGGTTAAGCCGTGCTTGCCTAAGTTAGCCTGTGGATGGGTGACCACCCACTACATACCGGGTTTCCTCCGTGCCTCGGAAAGCACGTTAAGCCGTTGGTCCCGGCTGTCATTTGCAATCTTGGACAGTCGTTACAGGTAGTCAGTGGCCCAAACAGTCTGTCAACCAGTCCAAGAGGTATAGTATTACCCAGTACTAACTGGGTTGTGAAGGTCAGATAGGCAGTCGCTCCATGTAAAATATTGGTATTCAGCTGCATGCGGTTAGACTGGAAACCGACCCCAACATAGTTGGGATAAGGCTAGGCAGATGAGATGCGGTTTTTAGGAATTCTGGAGATGAAAAAAGGACAGTCAGTCTTACAAAGCTATATGGTTCGGAAGGCGTATTTGAGTGAAGTGGGAAAAGGTCAGGCAGATGATAATAAAGTATAAAATGTGGGTGCGCCAAAGTTCACCTAAATTTTCAACTCCGATAATTGGAAATCCGAAAATGTTCTTCCTAACATTTTTCATCCTAACAATCACAATTCCTAACTACTCTGTCTCTAATGTTTATAATTCCGAAGCATTCCACTTCATAATGTCAGTAGCAATAAACATCTATTATACTTTTATTTGTTCTTCTATATTTTCTCAACATAACCATCTTTTACACTATTATTCAAAGTCATATCTTTTTTGTTTAGATTTCTTTTTATTCATTTTTTTTATTTTATCAGTATCATATAAATTAATTTTGCGTAACTTTATTTTCACATAACATGTATAACATATAAGAATAATAGCACCATACAAAAAAATAAAAAATATAATGACCACCAAAATTAACTTTGTGACCATTATCATCTATCACCTAAAATATCAATTGATCACCAAATTTAGTAAATTGAGTACCAAATTTTAATGAGGTGGTTGATGACAAACTAGCTTTGCCTAGGCCGACTTGGGGCACCCCGACACGGATAGATTAGGTTAGAAGGGTATGGCGGGGTCGAATGAGCGAGCGAAGCGAGCGAATAGACCCCGCTATACCCTTCGTGGTTATTTTTTTTATAAACCATTCAGAAGTAGGAGCCCCGCCAAGCGGGGCTCCGTCGACCGGGTCTCCCTCGACTCGGATGCAAGAGCATAACAGGTCAATTTCTGGTGGTCAAAAATAAATTTTTGGTTCTAATTTCACGATAAAATGGGGATTAATTTTGGTGATCATTTACTGATTTTGGCAACCAAAAAAGATTTTTTTGCCGTTACATTTTGCTAAATCTGGTGGTTCGTTAATTGTATGCCAAATAATAGTACGGTACAAGTACCTAGTTAAATACATGTTTTCATATATATTTATAGCGGTGTGTACCTGCAAAGATATCCATAGGTTAGGTTAGAACTGTGACCAACTACCTCGAAATTGGTCGCGAAACTTTTATAAGTATTTTTTTCATAGTGCCCCATGACGACACTGTGACCTGAATTTCATTCATTTAAGACAAAAATCAGTGAAACGACCTTTAATCATTATAAACAGTTGGTTTTTTAGACATAATTATCTCAGGTATAGTTATAGTAATAAGTACGTTATGTAAAGCATACCCCCAAATAATAATCATACCCTCAAATTAAAACCATAAATATATCTTATATCCACATATATTTTTTATTACACTTGTTAAATGTTTCTTTCTGCGTATGAGTGAAAATATTATGGTAATTATGTTTAGGGATAAAAGCGTTATGATAAAAAACAGTAGGAGTTTAAATATATTCACATTAGTGATATTATTAGTTACAATTTTCGGAAACATGAGTGTTATGAACATCGCCGGTAGCACTACAAATAGTATGAATGAGAACTTTAGGATGAAAAGTTTTAGGAAGAGTGATCATTCGGATTACAAATCATTAGGAAGAACAATTTCGGGTAAAGAACTTTAGGTGAGCCAATATGGACCCATAAAATGTATTGTATAAAACCCTTCCATTCGCAGTGTGCGCTGACCTTAACCGTATTAAAAGGTGTAGGAATTTCAATGAGTATTGTATTTCATTTAAAGATGTAGTGACAAAAAAATAATGAGAATGCTTAGATGGTATGGTCATGTAGAGAAAGAGTCGGAGGCAACTAAAAAAGGCACCTCTGATTTTTCAGTGCGTATTGTATTTTTATCACTTGCTTCAGTGAAGGAAAAACATCGTGAGGAAACAAACATGTCTACGAGATATTTCTCGACGGCATGTAAAGCCGAATCAGTGGCCTATAGGTGGCTTAAAACGAACCACCAGATTTAGCAAAATGTAACGGCAAAAAAATCATTTTTGATTGCCAAAATTAGTAAACGATCATCAAAATTAATCCCCATTTTATCGTGAAATTAGAACCAAAATGTATTTTTTTAGTTAATGACCACCAGAAATTTAACTGTTATGTTCTTGCACCCGAGACGAAGGTGACCCGGTCGACGGAGCCTCGCGAAGCTCCTACTTCTTAATAGTTTATAAAAAAATAACCACACAGGGTATGGCGGGGTCTATTCGCTCGCTCATTCGGCCGCGCCATACCCTTCTAACCTAATCTATCCGTTTCAGGGTGCCCCAAATCGGCCTAGGCAAAACTAGTATGTCATCAACTACCTCATTACAATTTGGTGCTCAATTTACTTAATTTGGTGATCAGTTGATATTTTAGGTAACAGATGTTAGTGGTGGTGTGGTGTTTTTGGTGGTCATTATATTTTCCCTCCTTAAAACTCTGACATCAGGTTAGGCACTAACCACACGATAAAGAAATAAGACTTACAAGGCTCCATAAAAGGACACACACTAACTTTATTGGTAAGGTTTCTCGAGAAAGGTCAGGTGTGTAGTAAGTGCAACCGGTGAACGTGCATGACCAAAAGTATAAACGTGGACGGGGCAAAAAAGGCAGGTAAGGATCATAGCAGGTCCGGGGTTGCTCCGGGACTGTTTGAAAGAGATACCGTGGATGGGTTTTAGTCAATAAAAGTCTGATACTACCACCTGCTCCGCCCAGAGCGGGAGGAGTCATTTTGATGATTACCCATCCGAAAAAAAAAAGAATCATAACAGGTTGTGCTCTGTGGGTTCTGCTTACGCCCATGGGAAACAGGCGTAAGTATATGTATGTTTTGTATTCCAAAACATAATGCACCTCTTTAATGCACAATGCTTAATTCTCCAAAAAACCAGCCAAGAGCGAGTCAGACTCGCGCACGGAAGGTTCCGTACAAACTTTTTAAAGGACAAACTTAACTTTACTGTTCGATCCCATGAAACGGCTATTGCATTAACCGCAAATAATAAGTTTGTAATAGTAAAATCGCTTATTTAACTAGATATTGACGGTTTTCAGATTTATCCCTTTACATGTGCTGTAAGACATTGCTTCTCGCCAAATTTCGTATTTCTAGGTCAATGGGAACTACCATTTAGGTTTTCGACCCAAAACCTATAGGGTACTTCCGATTGACCTAGAACTGTAAATTTTGGGTAAAGGCAAGGTCTTACAGCAGAAGTAAAGGGAAAATTCCGACAAATAAAAAAAGTTGAAAATTAAGGTAAATTTTGGTACTTACAAGTTTTCGCGAAAATACAATTTTCCCCATATCTTTTTATCATGTTGACTCAGGATTAAAAGGCATAGATGATTTATGGCAAGCTGATTTGATAGATATGCAAAATCTAAAGAAGTTAATAAAGGTTATAATTACATTTTAGTGGTGATTGCAGGACCTTGATTTTTATACAACTAATAGGGACTATAGACCTCAGTATCTGGTATAAAAAAACTTTAACGTAAATTCAACTTGCTAGGTCCACCCGTGACAGACGGACGGACGGACAGACGGACAAGAAAGTGATCTTATAATGGTTCCCTTTTTTACCTTTTGAAGTACGGAACCCTAAAAAGAGCAATACCTAAAAAAGTGTGGGAAGCTGTTGCCCAGCAGTGGGAAGCTCTCAGAAAATAAAATATATATGCGCATTGTTACCTGAATCTCGTGGACAGTGATAAGTTACACTACTTGTACTTGGTATTATCCCGAACATCGTCGCAACTGGTGCGCTATACTCTAGGAACACGAAAGTACTGATTCACTCTCAATTATTATTTATAGTTTTATATTAAAGGGATCTACATAATTTTCCTTATTAAAACCCGAGAAGAAAAATAAGGGATATATTAATTGTGAATCATTTGAGTTTAAAAATAGTAACAAACTTGTAACAAACAAGCTAAATATGGCAATAATACCTCATTTGTTTATTTTCCTATGATAAAACAGCCGATGAGAGGGATGTCATGGCTTCTAATATACTTAGAAATAATAGGTAAGGATGCTGATGTGACTCTCTGTCACGTACTCCTAGTATTAAGGCGACTACAGGAGCTAAACGCGAGTTTTATAATGCAAAAAAGCATATGATTCAGTGCAATAATCAAAACGAGAAAAATATATGATATTCTTCAGGATTTAAGCTAGTGCGATAGTGTTTTTAAAACATAATACAATTAATTTCATACGATAAAAAAAAATCACGAACTTGTCTTTAAAAAATTCTCTTAACGAGTAAAAACCATGCTAAAATACATGCGATCATTCTGTTTTTTTGGCAAATACTACAAGCAACATATTAGCATCATAGTGTTTTACATGTTTAATCCAATCAATAGACTTTTTGCAAGTCGCAAAAAACCACTCATTTCGCACTATTCGGCCGCAGTGACTGACGTAACAACCACTTTGTAATGCAAGCTGATTAGAACTTTATTCTAACCGTATTTTAAAGGAAGTTTGAACCACCACAAATAGAGTTGCTAATTTAGCTCATGTAACTGCCTTAACAAATTATCTTAGTCTTCGAGAATGTTGAGATGGATATGTGGACTAACAAGAATGGATAAAGTAAGAAATGATTACATTAGAGGAAGTTCGAAAGTGACGCCTGTTACAGAAAAATTGAAAGAAAGTCGTCTATCTTGGTATGGACATATTGTTATGAGGAGGGATGAACAGCATGCTACTAATAAAGTACCCTTCCCCCCGGACCTCGAATACGAGCAGACGTGTTTTAAGTCACCGCACACTTATTATTTTTAAATTAAATTCGTTTTTTAACTTTTTAAATAAGAAGTAAAAAATAGGAGTGCAGAACTCATAGGAGATATTAGCCGCGCTTCATCAATTCAACCTGGTACCCAGCCCAGTGACGGAAGCTCCGCCTCCCTGCGTAAGATCATCGTGCCATCTCACCTGCGCGCGAACCCGCCTACCACCAACGTCACACACAAGGTACGCGCTTCTATCCTGCTTGCTCACTAAAGCTCCGCTCTAACTGTGAAGCAGCGTCGCCGCTACTGTCATCTCCTCAGTATCTGTGCGCTCCTGGTACCCCAGTATTACTCACCACACTTGACATCCGTTGGTGAAGAGTATTTCTCGCTTTCGTTGCTTCTTTACTAAGTACAAAGCAAATTGAGCTCTGACAAGCACATAATCTCCTGGTAACTTAAGTGAGCAGTCAATAACGCCATGATGCTAAGGCGAACACCCCCCCCCAGCATCATCTCCAAAAGCTGATACACCGGTTGCTATGGTCAATAAGAAAAAGTCAACCATAAAACTAACTCCATCCAGTGACATGCAACACAGTGAGTCAGTACCCGATCGCGCACTTGCAGCAAATATAACAGAGCGAAAGAAACGTAAGATCGACGAAAATGACTGTGATTTCTATACTATTATCCAGGAGATGTTTGACATCTTCTCTAAAGAACAAGAAGCACGTTTCCAGGACTTAAACAACACAATTAAAGAAGTTAATGCTCAAAATGTCGAACTACGTAATAGCGTTGAGCTCATGTCAAACAAGTACGACGAGTTCTTGACAAAAATATCGCACCTCGAGTCCGAACGGATTGAAGACAAAAATACTATTAAATTATTGGAGGAAAAACTGGAAACGCAGGAACGTAAGTCACGCGGTACTGGAATCGAAATTAGAAACTTACCAAAAACCCACAAAGAAACGAAAGACCATCTTTGTAATGACGTCATCAAAATTGGGCAAACACTGGGCCTCAAAATTGATTGCTCCAAAATCAGGGATATTTATAGAATTCCGGCAAAAGATGGCTCTAATCCTGTCATTGTTGAATTTATCTCGACCCTTACTAAAGATAGTGTCTTACGAGAGGTGAAAAGTTTCAACAAGTCCAAAACAAAAGAAAATAAGCTTAACACAAAGTACATTAACGCTGATTACCCACTAAAGCCAATATATATTTCGGAAACTCGTACCCAAAAGCGCAAAAATTATATTACCACGCACGAATGTTTAAGAAGAGCTACGGATACACTTTCTGCTGGACTACAAATGGCATAGTGTACCTCAAGAAAAACGTAGACTCTTCCCAGATTCGTATAAACAATGTCAATGATCTTGAAAAACTAAGAGTGTCAGAATGACTGTTATTAGATAAGCTTAGTTAGGTTATTTTAAATGCTTTTTTATCTCATATTTTCCTAACTATGTTTATGCTGTTACACACATGCACACTCTACACAATTCCCGCTCTCTCAAGCCTTCTTTATGGACAAACTTTTACTCGTAGGACCACAGAGAATTACTTTTTTACAGCCTCTATAGTTAAGTGTCGCCCATATGTTATAAAGGTACCATCATTCCACGGAAAATCGATCACTATTATAGAGGTTTATGTTCTGAAATATTTACAGGAACTACCTTATTATTATTTTTGCGCTGTTCGCAGGTTATTTACACATATTTATTATTTCTTTTGTAGCAACTTATGTAGTCTGCCACCATTTAATTATGGTGATGGAAAAATATTACGAAGAATTGAACCTGATCATTATCATTCAATAATATTAACGATCTTTCGGAAGACATAGACGGGTGACAGTTTCACATTCGCAAACCGCCGATATTGAAGATTGTCACAGGCTTATAAACCCATCGTCAGATCACCTTCTAATACTAACGCAAAACATACGTAGCATCAACTGCAATATGCCAGGTCTAGAAATTCTACTGACCAGACTAAAACTAGACTGTGATATAATCATACTAACTGAATGTTGGCTTTCACGCACTTCCGTAATTCCCAACCTACCTGGCTATCGCTTTGAGACAACTAAAAATAATCCGAGGCAAAATGACGGTGTGGTTATTTACTATAGAGAACATCTTCGACTAAAAGTGATTGAACCAAATGTCAAAGACTGTAATTGTTTAGTTGCTACTTATGATAATCGCACAGCAATCATTGCTATGTATCGCTCACCTTCTTTTAACAACTTGGATCCATTCTTAAAATCTTTAGACGAAGTTCTCACAAAATTCTCGAGCTTTGAGAATATAATTGTCATGGGAGATATAAATATTGCGATTAACCATAACAAACTAGAGATAAATGGCGAACGCTATCTTACGCTAGCAGCTTCCCATGGCCTTCTTCCAGCCCATACTCTAATTACACGTAGTGAAAGTGAAACATGCATTGACCATGCCTTACTAAAAACTAAAAGCCCTGCTATGACCGTCGTTCTTGACTCCACTTTGACAGACCACTACCCCGTCTTACTAAACCTAAACTTCAAGAAAACCACTCAATTCTCTTCTACGTCAGTTAAAAAAGTTGACACGAAAAGCTTGGAACAAGATATCTTGAATATTAACTTAAATCCTATTTATGAATCACCTAATCCAAATGATTCTCTGCTCTATTTGACAAAAAGTCTTCAACAAGCGATAGTTAATAACACCGAAGTAGGAACCCTGTCAAGACGGAAGAAGATAATAAAGCCGTGGATAACGCAAGGCCTTTTACGCTGCATGAGAAATAGGGATAAGATGCACCGTAAATGTAAACTCTCTCCTGACAATTTAACCCTAAAAACAACCTATACGCGCTACAGAAACTTCTGTAATAACCTATTAAAAAAAATTAAAAGAGCCTACGAGACAGATAAGGTGCGGGCGGCGCAGAGTGATAACAGAAGATTATGGAAAGCAATAAAAGAAATCACAAATACTTCAAAAAATACAAACCACCCTAATGAACTACTGTCTCTATCAACGACACCCCAGTCATCTCTAAATGAAATCAATAGGTACTTTGTAAATGTGGGTAAGACACTAGCTAATAAGGTAGAACAAAAGAAGGCAAATAACATACCTATGAGTAGCAGTAGCAGTTTTCAAACTCTTACACAAATGAATTCGTTCGTCTTGGAAGGCACCACTGAAGTAGAGGTCGATCGTCTAATCGTCAACTTAAAGCCAGATTGTGCTACAGGCTATGACTCAATAAGCAGCTGCTTCTTACAAACATTTAAAAACTTTCTGGTCCCTCCGCTTACATTCATATTTAACTCATGTCTTCAGCATGGTGTTTTCCCTGACAGCCTAAAAAAATCTGTTGTCTGCCCTGTATACAAGAGCGGTGACAGGGGTCGTATCATTAACTACAGGCCAATTTCTATCCTCCCAGCGCTCTCTAAACTTCTAGAGAGAATTATCAATACAAGGTTAGTTGGATATCTTGAAACCAAACATCTGCTTTCAAAAAACCAATACGGATTTCGTGAAGGTAAATCAACAGATCAAGCTGTTAATGATCTCATCAACTTTGTTAGCAGTAACCTTGATAAAAATCAAAAATCACTCACGGTATTCCTAGACTTGGCCAAAGCTTTTGATACGATCTCTGTCCCGATCTTACTCCAAAAGCTGGAACTCCTAGGAATTAGAGGAACCCAACTAAAACTCTTCGAAAGTTATTTGACTGGTCGGCTTCAGAGTGTTAAGATTGGCAACGTCAATAGTGGAGACCTTCCAGTCACGTACGGGGTCCCCCAAGGCAGTATCCTAGGCCCACTCCTATTTCTCGTCTATATAAACGACCTCACGAGTCTCAAGCTTCGCCATGGCAAAATTTTCTCCTTTGCAGATGATACTGCTCTCGCTTTCTCTGCAGATACATGGGAAGGGGCTTTCGAGGCTGCTCAAGATGGTTTGAATGCTGTGAGGGACTGGCTTGAGGACAATGTGTTAACTCTAAATGTGGATAAAACCAAATATGTTTGCTTCAGTATACGATCAAACGCAGAAATCAATAATGATCAATATAACATCATAGCGCATGAGTGTTCCTCTAGAGAAAAATGTTCTTGTCCCAAACTAGAGCGAGTAACAGTAATAAAATATCTAGGCGTCACCATAGACAACCTCGACTTTAAGGAGCACACTAAGGCCCTCTGTGGGAGGATCAGGAAGCTAATTTACATCTTTAAGACCCTCCGAGACGTTACCGAACCCTTTGTGCTGAAGCGGATATACTTTGCCCTCTGCCAGTCCCTCATTACTTATTGTATTACATCATGGGGAGGAGCACCTAAAACTATCATAAAACCTGTTGAGGTTGCCCAGCGTGCCATCCTGAAGGTTAGCACTTTCAAACCTAGATTGTTCCCTACCTCGCAACTTTACGAATTCTGTGGAGTCCTTTCTAGTCTGGTAAATGAATGATTGTGGTTGGAAAAGTTGAAAGCAGAAAATGTGACTTATGAACTTTGTTTGGACTAGTTAGAAGATAAACATATTAAAAGTCCTGACCCCTCCGAGGTGAGCCCGAGGGGGGGGGGGGCAAAGAAGGTCCCGTTTTTTGGTTTTTTGCTTATATCTCGAAAACGATGCGTCGTACAAAATTTTGTTGTACTACATAATAAAACCTCATAAAATTTTCTTCAACTTTGCTTTTCAAATTTTTTATCTATCTCTTATCGTTGAATTGGTATGAGCTCGGAAAAACGATCAATTTTTTTAAAATTTTCCTACAATCTGTCCCGTTCTTTGTTTTTGGTTTATATCTCGAAAACGGTGTGTCGCATGAATATTTGTTGTACTACACAATGAAATCTGATAAAATTCTCTACAACTTGGCAATTTTTTTTTTACGTTTTTTTTTTTTTTTTTTTTTTAAATATTGGAGATAGATAAAAAGTGTGACAAACAAAGTTGTAGAGAATTTTATGAGGTTTTATTATGTAGTACAACAAAATTTTATACGACGCATCGTTTTCGAGATATAAGCAAAAAACCAAAAAACGGGACCTTCTTTGCCCCCCCCCCCCCTCGGGCTCACGTCGGAGGGGTCAGACTTTTAATATGTTTATCTTCTAACTAGTCCAAACGAAGTTCATAAGTCACATTTTCTGCTTTCGACTTTTCCAACCACACCCCCCTTTTGAGCACTCATTTACCAGACTATTCAGTAAGACAACTTTTCCTGCTCAATATTATATTAATGCAACATAAGAATATATTTTACAACCCTCTCACTCTAAATAGGCGTACAAAACACTTGGTTTGCCCACAACCCATCGCCTTTAGAACCAAATTTAGCAATAGATTCGCTCCATTTATTGGCCCCTACATCTACAACAAAATAAATAAAAGCCTGAACATTTACACGATGACAAAAAAGTCTTGCAAAATTACAGTAAGTGAGTACCTAAAGAAACTCACGTATGAGGAGACAGAGAATCTGCTTCAGATACCTAGCTAAACAACTTAAGACTCAATTACTTGTGGCATCATTTAAACTAAATTAAGTAATCTTCTACAAAAATTAAAAATCATGCTCCGCAATCTTACACACCCTCTCACACTCATTCACGCACACCTCCATCACACACAAAGAGAGGACTGGACACACCTATAATGTTACCTCCTAAACTTTGTAATCTTTTTCTTCTAAATTTTATTGTGATACGTACTTTTATACATGGGATCATTCCAATAGACTAATCAAAATAATTAAATTGTTACCCAGGGGGATCGGCGTTGAGGGCTGAAATACAGGCTCTGCCTAGTTCGGCCCCAAATGCTAATACTTTTGTGTACTTTAAGTTTAGATTAAGCACTGTATTTGTATTTGCACTGTATTTGTATTTGTAAAGTAGGTAGTAGAATAAATGTTGATGGGTGGAGGGCCAAAGAAAATCGTGGGAAGACTGATATAAAAGAGAAAGCAGTAAATGATGCAGTGACGTCTAACAGGGGAGACTGGAAGAAGAAAACGTATTAAATAAATAAACACCCACAACCCTTACCAAATAAAAATACCCTTAGTAAAACTGGTTGTCAGACTTTCGGGCCACTGACTACCTGTAACGACTGACAAAGATCTGTAAATGACAGCCGAGACCAACGGTTTAATATGCTTTCCGAGACACGGAGGAAACTCGGTATGTAATGGGTGGTGTCCCATCCACGGACCAACCTAGGCAAGCGCGGCTTGCTGTGGAGGTCAGATAGGCAGTCGCTCCATGTAAAATACTGGTATTCAGCTGCATCCGGTTAGACTGGAAGCCGACAGTCGCAGATGACATGTGGTTTTTAGGAATTCTGGAGATGAGGAAAGGACAGTCAGTCTTACAACGCTATATGGTTCGGAAGGCGTATTTGAGTTGAGCTAGGAGACTGGGTGAATAACGAGATACTATGTCCAAGTGAGTTGTCGCAAGAGTGCGATAATGATTGAATAAGTTATATAATGGTTGGGTTAAAAGCCCTGTTTACACTGATGCAGTATGTGTGTGTGTTTGATTGTGAGCGACTGGGTTCTGAGGGGGTTCTGGGTTCTTCGGTTGTGAGGGGTGGATACCCACACGGTGGAGATAACATAATCGAGACACAAAGAGGGAGTGCTTGTACAAAACATTTCCTATTCATACAAGGAATCGTATTCATTCGGTCGAATGTGACTCCCGTATAGGGTTACTATTTAGGAATTTGAAAAGTCCTGACAAAAAGCCGGACATTTCGATAAAAGTCCGGACTTTTAGGTCACGAAATGGAAACATTACCCAGTTAGTTACAGTGGTATGGTAGGCATGATATTGATATTGTTGTATTTATATTTGTTTTGATTGAAGAAAATATTTTATCTTTGAACTAAGCAATTGTTTAAGTTATTGTTAAAAGTTTTAATTATTCTTTGTATGTATAAGTTTTCTAATATTAATATTTTATAATTTGTTATGTTAAACCGTTTTTTTGTGCATGTGGTGTTAACCTGTTATTAATTGTTGCACTTGTAAATGTTACTCTAGTAATTAAGTCATAAATTTACAGTGTAAACAATTGTTGGTTAACCTAAATAAATAAATAAGTAGTTGATTGTTTGCAAATTTCGCATTATAAGATTTATTATTAAGTTGATTGTTTGTTGATTCATCATCTGCCTAGCCTTTTCCCAACTATGTTCGGGTCGGCTTCCAGTCTAACCGGAAGCAGCTGAATACCTGTATTTTACATGGAGCGACTGCCTATCTGTTTCTTGATTAAAGACTGATTTGAAATTGGCTTACTTAACTATGTAGTTTTATTACTCACTAGCTGACGTCCCGCGGTTTCACCCGCGTAGTTCCCGTTCCCGTGGGAGTACGGGAATAAAATATAGCCTATAGCACTCACGAATAATATAGCTTTCTACCAGTGAAACAATTTTTAAAACTGGTTCATTACTTCCGGAGATTACCCCCTACATACAAACTTACAAACAAATGTTACCTCTTTATAATATTAGTATAGATATTCAATCTAATTTAAAAAAATCCGGTCAAATTAAAGGGCCGGACAAAGTCCGGACAAGAGTCTAAAATTCCGGACATGTATGGACTAATCCGGACGGATGGTAACTCTACTCCCGTAACTTAGGGATCTACATAATTTTCTAAATTTATATAACCCTAGATGAATAAGAATAGACATTCTTATTCATTGTGAATCATTTGAGTTTAAAAATAGTAACCAACTTGTAAGTTTGTAACAAACACGCTAAATAAGGGAATACTAACTACTCTTTCATTTCTATTTAATTTATTTTCTTATCATAAAACAGTCTGAAGTGATGTCATTGCTTCTAATACATAAATAAATAAATAAATACACATACAATTTATATTTATACAAAATTAAAAAAACCGGCCAAGTGCGAGTCGGACCCGCGCACGAAGGGTTCCGTACCATTATTATCAAAAAAGGGCAAAAAAATCACGTTTGTTGCATGGGAGCCCTTAAATTAATTAAATATTAATTTTATTCTGTTTTTAGTATTTGTTGTTATAGCGGCAACAGAAATACATCATCTGTGAAAATTTCAACTGTCTAGCTGTCACGGTTCATGAGATACAGCCTGGTGACAGACAGAAAGACAGACGGACAGACAGCGAAGTCTTAGTAATAGGGTTCCGTTTTTACCCTTTGGGTACGGAACCCTAAAAACAGCATCGTCATCATTTGCTTAGCCTTTTCCCAAATATGTTGAGGTCGGCTTCCAGTCTAACCGGATGCAGCTGAATACCAGTATTTTACGACTGCATATTGCGACTGCCTATCTGATCTCCACAACCCAGCTTCGAGAGTTACTGTTATTTTTACACAACTATAGCATCTAATATTGAAAAATTGACCGTCGGTCGGCACAAGTTAGCAGGTAGACACCCGTTTACAGTACATACGAACACTATTTAATGCCACACATTTCGTTAGTCAGAAAATGCATTGTTTGCGTTGGCATTTTGCTCTAATAGGCTTTGTCTAAGTGGATTATAAAATAAATAATATAAATATTGCTGGAAATTACACACAGCGCCATCTAGTGCCACACTAAGCAACGAGGCTTGTGTCGTGGACACCAGATAGTTGATATACTACATAGATACTTTTTTTTTGTTTGTAAATACATACATATACTTAAAAACATCCATGACTCGGAAACAAATGCCCATGCTCGTCACACAAACATTTGCTCCGACCGGGATTCGAACCCAGGACCCTAAAAACGTAAGGCAGCCTCACTAGCGCTCCGCCATTCGGGTCGTCAAATTACAGATTGTCGCAAGAATACGATAATGATTGAATAAGTTATAATTATTAGACTGATGCAGTATGTGTGTATGTTTGATTGTGAGCGACTGGGTTCTGAGGGGGTTCCGGGTTCTTCGGTTGTGAGGGATGGATACCCACGTGGTGGAGATAACATAATCGAGACACAAAGACGATGAGCTTGAGTGCAAAGCAAAGAGTTTCCTATTCATACAAAGAATAGGCATGACGACATTATCAAAAAATTGCAAATCTATTTAGTCCGTCAGTTAGAGTATTGGAAAATAATGGACACATTTATTGTTTTTAGAAAGAAAGAAAGAAAAAGCATGTCTTAGCCCACACAGGACAATACACATAAAATAAAATAGTGAAATTATCAGTACACTAATAACACACACTATTTTACTCACTATTTTGTACACTATTTTTGTAAATCAATTAATATTGACAAAGATAAAACGCATCAAAACTCGGGAGGGCTCGTGACGTTAGAACTAGCTAAAAATTATACTAAGGCGTGACGTATTGAAAATTTTAAAAGCGTCATATCTTCGTCAATGTTGGTTTACGTAATAAAAGAAAAAACCGGCCAAGAGCGAGTCGGACTCGCGCACGAAGGGTTCCGTACCATTATCTATACATTAGACAAAACGGCAAAAAAATCACGTTTGTTGTATGGGAGCCCCCCTTAAATATTAATTTTATTCTGTTTTTAGTATTTGTTGTTATAGCGGCAACAGAAATACATCATCTGTGAAAATTTCAACTGTCTAGCTGTCACGGTTCATGAGATACAGCCTGGTGACAGACAGACGGACAGACGGACAGACAGACGGACAGACAGACGGACAGACAGACGGACAGACAGACGGACAGACAGCGAAGTCTTAGTAATAGGGTTCCGTTTTAACCCTTTGGGTACGGAAACCTAAAAACACGGGTCAAATATTTTTTGATAATCTAACTGACGGACTTATTAGATTGTTTTTTGAAGTCTCGTATATTTATTCATTTGGTTGAATGGAGTCACATTCGACCCATATCTCTAATGGACGGTATTTTCATTATTGTATTTTTATTTAATTGTGACTGCCTCGTTGGTCTAGTGGTCGCAAGCAGGTCCTGGGTTCGAATCCCGGATCGGGCAAAGTGTTATTGGGATTTTCCATCAGGAATTTCTCAGTAGCACCCACGGAGTCTGGGTCTGTGCCCAGTTGATGACTATAGGCTCACCCCCTATTACATGGGACTTTAATATAAGTGGGGCAATGTGGGGTAGTCTTAGGTACATCTCTGCCTAACTCTTCGGGGATTACAAGCGTGATGATATGTATTCAAAATTCGACATTCCACCGAATTTCAGCATTTAGAGAGGAAAAAAATTGTTTTTTTTTCTAATCTCTCCTTATGTATCGCATCTCTCTGTATGTCTTGCTGCAGATCTAGTTTTGGAGTTTTTTTCTAGGCACCAACTCAATTTATTGGCATAATATTTATTTATTTAATCAACTTACACACACTATCTTTACAGGACGACCCCAATACAATAGTTTTTTGCAAACACACACCAAATGAGTAGAAAATTAACTTAATAATACTTAAAAAACTAAACTTTAAAAATATTTAAAAAGAACAAATTAAAACTCAATCTGAAGTCAGACTACAGAATAAAATTATATGTACCAATTATCAAACTAAACATAGTAATCTTAACCTAAAATATTACAGACATCCTGTAACACGTAGAATTCGAGGAAGATTATTTACCAAGATTTAAAATAATAAAGGCCCCAAAATGGATCCCTGATTAACTCCGGAAAGTGCATGGTAGTTGCCTAAATCGTACATACCTAACATAACAAACTGCCGACGTTCGCGTTGGTAGTCTGTGAAGAAACGGAAAAGAGATATGTGGAACTTGTTTTGTTGAGTTTCATCAGCATCGTGTCATTGTTGATTCTATCCAACGCTTTCCGTAAGTCGAAATAGGACATCTATCTGATACGCCCGCAGTCCAAGCTATAGAAACATAACAGATGTTCTCAACAAGATCCGTGGTTATTGTTCTGATTGGGGAATAATAATTAAGAGAGAAAGAATAATATTAATTAATTATTAATAATAGGTATTCAATTTCATATTGTCATGTCTCTGTCTACAAACACTACATACATCCCTTGGGGCAAAACTGTATGCACTTATGATGTCATAGCTATAACCATTTTCCCAGTGTATTTGCCGTCAACGTCATGAACTAAAAAAATCAATGCATTTTTTTCACATTTTATAATACCATAGAGTGTTAGTACGTACAATGAAACTTAAATTAGTGTAAGTAGTGAATAAAAACTTAATTCGCAGTAATGGTTTTATATGCAGGAGTTTCTTGACTGTTTTCTTAAATATTAGGTACAAATACAATACAAAAATATTTATTACTTCTCATTGTGTCATACATAAATTGGGGCAGCCCCAGTAAGTTACAATAGTACTTGTGTCGGGGCTGTCTCGCTCTTCCCATAGGTGGTATCCTAACAATGAAAATCAAGTCAACGAATATAATAAAAATGCAATAAAAAGGAAATAAAAAATAAAATGATAGTTAATTAATTAATTACTTAAGCAGCTCTCCTTGTATTTTGTGCGTGCGTGGGTAGTGCATACTTAGATAAAGCATGGGCATTCTGTTGGTTTTTGCATTTGTTTATGTCGTAGGTACATGTGGGACCTTGAATGTGAATGAAAACTGGCATCTATATTTTTGAAGAGGATTAAAAAATATTGAAGTATGTATAATCAATTAATAATGTAGGTAAAGTTTCAATTTCGATGAAATTTATTATTATGACCTAAAAGAAATGTAAAACTTATTTCTAATAAGTTAGTAAAGATTTCTTAATAACCTATAAGATTTTAAATGTTACCTACATTTTCTATTACGATTGAACTATCAAACCTTTTTTGGAAAAACTACAACCGACTTCTATGAAAACCACAAAAAAGTGCAAAATAACCAGTCGGTGGTTTAATTTACTATTTTTGTCGCCGAAGGACCTTATAGACCACAGAGACAGACAGTTTAGGTAGTTTATGATACAATTACGGAAATAATTGAAGCAATAATTTTTCGTATTAAAAATATAGAAAAAATTTACCTCAAAACGAAATAGAGGCTAAAAAGTTTTATAGTTTCTTGACGCCCACCCGATCAAGTGTTTGACATTCCATGCAATATTATGCTTCTTCTAAGCAGATCAGTCACAAAATGATCATCGTGAAAACGACCAGAACAATAAAAACAAGTTGATTACCTTTCTTTTGGTGCACTTGGGCAAAAATTAATAAAATTGGTTCAACATAACAATCGTTTTGCCCACTTCCATAGACAACAGGGTATAAAGGGACCCTTTACGAATCTGTCAACCAAGCATTATATACATCAAACTAAGTAACTCTACGCAACAGCTATTGCTGGGAAACGACTTTTTTTTTGGGGTGAAAAATCACGTTTTACTAGAGTAAAACGTGATTGATGTAACGCACTTGAACGTATTATATACGTAAGAGGAAAGATTTGTATTTTTGGTGTGTGTATGTTTGTAATGAATAAACTCAAAAACTCCTGCGCCGATTTCAAAAATTATTTCACCATTAGAAAGCCACGTCTTTACTGAGTAACATAGGCTATATTTTGTCCCCGTACTCCCACGGGAACGGGAACTACGCGGGTGAAACCACGTGTCGTCCGCTAGTTATAAATAAAAATATACAAATTAATAAAATATCATAAATCATACAAATGATATAACTAATAAAAAATACTGATAAAAATAAACTACTGCTTAACTGATACAAATTAGTAAAATATAATAATAATAAAAACACGTAAACAAAATAATTGAACAACCTCATGATACTAATAAAATAAATACATAAACATAATACTAGTAATATTTTCGATACTAATTATATTTGTTTAACACACTTCTAATCCAGTATACCTACTCACTGGATGCTTGTTTTGTACAATCTAATAAGTTGCCGTGCCCAAACCGGGTTTCATGTTGGAACTTACTTACATACAGTGGTGTCGATTCTGTTGTGCACAAACTAAACTTAATTTAGGCTATTGCTATCTTTTACTAAAAGGCAGTGCGAGAAAAAGACTGCTATATCTATGAACTAAGTTAGAGCTGTCAAACTAGTTTATGCCTTGCGCTTCACCGTGTTTTTAGTCGACACGTTTTTACGTGCACCCTTCATTTGTATGGAAATAGTAGTTCCAACTAAATTTGACAGCTCTAAATTACGTCCGTCTCTTTCTTGTTTTATTAAAGAGAAATAGATGGCAATAGCCTTAATTAAGTTTAGTTTGTGCACAACAGAATCGACACCAGTAACAAGTAAATGTACACAAGAATGCAAGAAGTATAAAAAGAGAATAAAATTGATATTAATAAAAAAAAAAACTTGTGAAAATATCTCCGTAACTAGAAAGTTCCCAGTCTGCATGCCTGCCGTGAAAACGGGTGTTGTTGACGAAGAATCGACAAAATGACAAACGAACAAAAGAAATCTATCATGTTGTCGATTCTTTCATCGAAGAAAGCCGTTTCTACGGTGGTCATGCTACGCGGGCTGGGTATGAGGCTCGACATAGTTAACGACAAAATCGCAAATCAAATTACTTATGAAAAAATTTGGTTGCAAAAAACGATGCTTGCGAGAAACGCAAGTCTCTACATTCAAGATTCTCGCAAACATGGTCTAGAACAAAAAAATATATCGCAACGACAGGGAGAATAAGCTCGTTTCGGTTTCGCTAAGTGTACTTTTACACCCATTATATTTACTCCGTCACCATTGCAGTGCTTCCGACTTTTCTTAGCGGAAGTCCGTCCGAATTCTCTCTAAGTAGTTTATAAATTTCTTGGAATATTTTGTTATTCGCCGTTTCTAGAGAGGCCAGCCTCTGAGTCATTGTTGGCTCACTGCTGTCATTTTTGCCAATCAATTTAAGTATTTCATCCAGTTTCTTTTGGATCAGCATTGTGCCTTGTTGTTCGTCCGATTGCTTATTTTTCAACTGAGCCTTTTCAAAAATTGCTTCTCTTAAGCGAGCTGGTAAATGATGACAGTTACTGCGCAAGTCGTCATCTTTGGATCGTGACCGCATCTCGATAACGTTCTGCCATTGCATATGCCCAAACAAGTTGTTATAATGTTTTCCTGGAAGTATTATTTTAACGATATTACGACAAGCAGTGCCTTCAAAAGCTGTTATAAATTCCACCTGTTTTTCCAATCTCTTTATGATACCCAAAACTTCTAAATCATTGACGTCGTTTACGGCAACACCAACTAACAGATTCATAAGCACTATTGAAACAAGAAACAAAAAAGCCACAAATGTTATACGTAACATTAGTAGAGATACTGCATCACGATCATTATTAAAAGTATCATTATACCCAAGATCTGATGTCATCATAACCATCGTCATCACGAGAGAAGACCAAGGTCCTTCAAATGGTCGTTTTGAACGGAACTGTATCATGAAGCTTATAGCAAAGCCAAACATGAGGAAAGCAAATGCTATAAATATCTGAAAAAAAAATAAAAGACATTCTATACAAGAACAATTCGAAAAATAACCTAGAGAATTTAATGCAAGTGAGTCTGAAACTATTCCATCACCAAATAAAATAAAACAAGAAAAAACTCACCTTAAAGACTCTTCTCGCCACTTTTAGAAACATCAGAAAATAATATCCAAATTCCGGGAATCTGGAGAGCAGGAACATGATTTTAACCCAGGTGAAGAACAGTGTGGCTGAGCTGAAGAGCCGCACCCAGTCTGCATGTGACTCTGAATCCCACGAAATAATTAGAGGCAAGGTAACTGCCAGCGCAGTAGACAAAAACCTCAACCACGTCTCCAAATATCGAAGGTTCCTTTTGCCAATTCTTTTAATGAAGAAGATATCCTAGTGAGAACAAAAAAAAGATGATGTTAAAATTCAATCCGTCGAAACACCCATATTTAGAATTGATCAATTGATTGTGTGTTTTAATTACCTGCATTGTAATGAAAAAGGCCGACGAATATATCATATAAATCCAAATACTACTACGAAATATATTTGGTACAGGTTTAATTTTTCTGTCTTTAAACCAAAACAAAGACAAGGCAAACACGTTCAGACACAACACAAAGCACACGTGCAATGCCAATATAGTGTAGAAAAATGGTAATAATGATCTCCACTGTAGATACAAAAAGCTTTCCACCAAAGGATGAAGGAGCAACCTCTGCTGATCGTATGTATTTCCGGTATCTAGCAAAGCCTGAATCACCCTCATTTGTGACCTGTCAACATTCTCACACGGAGGGTTTAACACTGTGTAGTCTAATTTTATCGTACGATCGGTATCCGAACAGTTTCCGTGACTTTTCTCATCTTGGCTAGATATGCATGAATCGAATACTTCTTGAATAAGTTCAGTTGGTTTTGAGACGTATTTCATTATCAGCTGAATAGGGGTATCCATGTGTGCATTGCTGTCTCCAGAAAGGTCAGCTCCTTTGCGAAGGAGTAACACAATCATTTCTCTGTTTCCGTAATGGCAAGCCTCGTGCAAAGGTGTCCACCCAAATTCATAATTAGCACTAACATGAACAGTTTTACTGTCATTAGCTATGATCATTTCTGCTATTTCGCAATGGTTTTTTCTAGCAGCTATATGTAAAAGAGTCGTTCTCTTCCGATTATACTCGCACTCGACATTTACTCTAGCCCCTTTAGAGATAAGTAAGGCTGCACAATCGGGATGATTATTTTCTACAGCGTAATATAATGGTGGACCAAAGCGGTCACACATATTGATCAGTTTTTTTGTTATGTTGCTATCATATTCAAGTAAATATTCTAGAATTCCTTTTCTGCCATGTTTAGTAGCGATATGGAAGACATTAGCTTTATCCGAATCCACTGCCTCTATGCTGAAACCGTTTTCGAGTAACAATTCAAAGGCATCTTGGTGGTTGTGAGATATTGCTTTTAAAAGTGCAGTCGCTCTTTCTTCATTGCAATAATTGATGTTTCTGTATTGCGCAACATTTAATATCTTTTGAAGTATAACTATGTTACCCAATTGTGCTGCAATATGCATGGGAGATTGTCTGTTTGCCTGGAACATAAATGATTTATAATTTAAAATCAATGTTTTCAAAAGTACCTAACCTTGAATCAAGTTTTCAGTTTGTTTATAAACTGTGTAAAAATGAAGCGTCACAATTACCTGCGTGGCGATGCTAGCTCCTGCGTCGAGAGCTATACAGACTCCTTGTATCCACTCTGCTCTCACAGCCGCACAGAGCACATTGGAGCCTGTCCGGTCTTTCACATCCACAGTCACTGAGGAAGGATCTTCATTGCTACACTTACGATTTGCTAACAACTAGAATAAAAAAGGGCATTCAATATTAGCGGGCCACAACATGGCGTGCGCCGTTGAACATTTAAAGCACAATGCACGTAGTCACCGAGTCGTGGTGGTGTAGCCGACCATAAGTTTCAACATTATTCTTAAAAGTCATTGATTCAAATTAGGCTGATAATAAGTACTATAATGATCATCAAAGGACCCGGAAGATTTTTGTATGAAGCCTGGCCCGCCTAAAATCCAACCTATTATGCGTGTCTGATCAAATCAAAGTTGTACTGAAGATGCCATCAGTGAATAGACTTTAACTTTGATAGCTCATATCTCGGAAACGTGACACTTTAGAACATTTTGTCTCATAAAAAAACTTGATTGTATTGATACCAGTTATCGATTATGGTTTTATTCGTGGCCGCGACTTTGAAAAAAAAAATAAGATGGCGGAAGTTAGGCCGGCCATAAAATTCAAACCCCTTTACAAAGACTGTCCCCCAAACTGCTCTTTGCCTTCGTTTAAGCTGCAATGGGAAGAAGTGGCGGAACAAACTTACCAGCACCATATCTGTCTGTAAGATTAGAAGAACCTGATTTTATAAGTTAGTTATCACGTGTACGCACACCAATGAACAGAATAAAAGTTGTTAACAAATAATAGGCCCGTTTTGACATTTTTAGCGTAATAGTAATAAAGTTCAATTTCCGATAGCGGTGTCAATTTACTAAGGATTTGACGGCTGTCAAAACGGACTTCTTAGATTTCGTCAACTTGAAAAAATGTTTGTAGTTGAGTTTGCACTCAGATTACCTGCAACAGCTCTTTATTCCGTTTCTCTACACACACGTGCATGGCAGTGAGTCCCCGGCTGTTCCACGCAGTAGCAGACGCACCGCCCTGCAGCAACAGTTTAACGGCCGCCTCGCTCCCTAACTCCACCGCAGTGTGTAGCGGAGTGTCAAGGCGTTTCTCGTTGTCAACATACTCCGGGAACTGGCCACCGGCTTTCAGTAGCAAGTCAACAGTTTCTACGAAACTGAAAATAAATGTCTTATACATAACTTTTTCTTTCATCTATAACCAATATAATCTGGATGTCTTACTTGTTTACATCAATCGTATGTCCCATGTAATGTGCACAGCCAGAAACATCCAGTGGAGTCCTACAACAAAGATCTGCCGCGGTCGCGTCGGCGCCGGCGGCGAGCAGTAACTGTACGCAATGGTGCTGTGCGCGGGAGCTAGCTGCGTGCAACGGCGTCCATCCTTCCTGGAACACCGGTAACTGGCCGCACAGAAAAAAAAATAACATCAAAATTCCTTCCCGTTGCCGAATCGCTCTTGAATTGGACTAGGTGTACGAAAACAATAACAAAAATGCGTAAAGCAGAAAGTAGTTCTCAAACACCCACCATTTTTTTTATAATGTTGCAGTTGTGCTCGATGCCATCGCTTAATTCAGTCGGCACAGTAGAGTCGTCGACGTTACGGCGACATCGTAAGTTTGTCAGCTCATTCACCGTTATACTATGCCTCTTAACTCCTTCCACGGTTTCAGGTGCCAGGACGACATTATTTGCCATGCTTTTTCTCAGTGCTGAAAATAATGCACCACATCTTTAATTTCATTAATTCTTGACCCTAGAAAAAACATTACTGTAACTACTTGCTCTAACGTAGCAGGATAAACGTGCTGAATCATAATTAGGAGACAGCGTCTGCAATAAATCAATTTACCTTCCGGAAAATTCAGCAGTACTGCAATCTGCTTCACGTTCCCAACCCAGGCAGCTAGGTGCAGAGGTGTCCTGCCGAGTTGGTCAGACCTGGAGCTATCAGCTCCTGAGCAGATCAACAGGTCCAGGGCGTCGTGGTCGTACATGGCGGCGATGTGGCATGCTGACACATGGTCCAGACGGCACGTCGCGTTTGGGTTAGCACCCATTGTCAGCAATCTGTAACGAACAATCCTCCTTTAGGCCCTGGGTCACGTATTCGGGCGTTATGACGCGATTGGTGTCAAGCAACACGCGAGATACTCACTTGTTGCCTTTTTGTACCATCGTCGCTCGGTAAGGATTACACGTAATTTCTGATTTGAACACACACACACAAAATTTAAACTTAAAACAGTTCAACAAGTTCTAAACTTTAATAAGTCAATTCAGAAACAGGCAATTATTCGCATCGCAGTGTCTGAAAGCATGATCTAAGAAAACATATTAATTTGTTTGATAGCTTCCTCACAAATAGGCGTGAACAGGCACAACACAGAGAAGTGGAAGGAATGGACCATCGGGTCAATACAGGCTAAAAAAAATGTTATCTTTTCAGACGCTGTTGCAAAACGCGTGTCGCTTGAACGCGTAGCTCATGGCCAAGGGCTATCTTGTTTATGGCAGTTACATGTAGTAACTGAGCCCAGACGGGTGATATGTTTTTTGATGCCCATTTAAAAATTAGAGGAGAGGAGATGTATTGTAAACCACTAATAGAATTCCGTTATACACACTTCTCGCTCTCGCTTAGGTTTAGTGGAAACGTTTGAGCAGAGAGGAGAGAAAATGTCATACAATTGTTTAGGCCAGCGGAGACGAGAAAAAACGTGACCGGCGTACGGTGAGCGGTGTGCTGGGAGCGGCTTGCGGTGAGCGGTGTGCTGTGAGCGGCTTGTTGATACACCCTAGTTTTAATGAATCTCCTCTCCTCTTCGATTCACACATCACCGTTCGTCTCCCCTTTGGTGGAGTCTGAGCCCTAGTGAATATCGTGAACTGGCTGGCCTTGGTACTTCTAAGGCCAGCCAGATTTCTAAGGACTCACCTTCTTATGTATGCGATGTCACCATCCGGAATCGATTTTATCAGTAGTGAGTTCCATTCATGCATGGTCACATTATCCATGGTAAAATCTAAAAAAAAGGTTTTCTTAATTTCACTCATGCTTTGAAACTTATTAGATCTTCGAGACTACCAGCTAGACAGTCAAAATGATTTAGAACATTTTTTCTGATACAAAACTAGTTTGTATTGATGCCAGATATCGATTTATATTGGTTATTGTGACCGCAATTTTGAAAAAAAACATAACCCTCCTTATGGCGCAGTCGGGTAAATAATTGAAATGGCGGAAGTTAGGCAGGCCATTTAATTCAAACCCCTTTCCGCAGATAACTGTACCTATACTTAAACCAAATTGGTGCAATGCCTACAGTCGGGGTGCGAACAGCAAAGATATTTGCGTCTTTACGGTGTAAATATTTTGCTGAATATTTAATTGTGTTTATAAATTGGGATTGGGATGGAAATAAATGCGATTATTGAAAGTAGTGGGGTGGATGCAGTGTTTATGCTCGGGGACTATAATGCACAACCGAGTGGACTGTTCGGTAGAGAACTTATGAACTTTTCCTCTGAAGTGCAGTGGCAGTGCGCGGACATTACTCTACTCGGCAGTGGATCGGACACATACACGTATGTAAGTGATGCTCATGGTATGGTACGACTAGCTGGTTAGACCACTGTGTAGTAACTAAAGCAGCTTGGGACACTATTAAGGACATTAGTGTGGTTTATGACGTGTCATGGTCTGATCATTTTCCCTTAAAAATAAGTTGTGAACTTGACATGTTAAAACCTAAATGTACCTCTGACCAGTCTCAGTGTAATACAGTAAGGTGGGGATATAGGGACCCTATGCAAACGGTTATGTACACCAAGCTTTGTAATGAGAAGCTAAGAGACATTGACTTTCCGACAGAGTTTATTAATTGTAGTCGTAGTAGGAATATTTGTACTAACTTGGAACATCTTATAATAGTTGACAAATTATATAAAGATATTGTAGATATTCTTTGCGAGGCTGCAACTACTAGTCACAATTACAAGGTTCAGCGCAGAAAATATAATAAAACGGGTTGGAATAAACACGTTAAAGGCGCGCACAGGCAGGCTCGGCTTCATTTTCTGAACTGGGCGGCAGCTGGTAAGCCGAGACAAGGTCGCTTTATGAAAATATGGCAGCGAGTAGAAAACAATTTAAAAGTAAGCTAAAGTGGTGCCAAAATAACGCAGATCAATTAAAGATGAATGAGATTGCGAGTCATCACGAAGCTAAAAATTTTAGCAGTTTCTGGAAAGCTACAAACAGCTTGAATTCCAAGTCGGGCCTGCCAGTGTGCGTCGGTGGCGTAAACGAACCAGAGGCTATTGCCAATTTATTCATGGCTTCGTTTAGGACAGAGTCACCGCTGGGTCCGTCGACAGGTGGGTCGGATGCTATGGGGGGGTCCGAGGGTACGCCTGTCATGTTCTCCGCTGGGGAGGTGGGGTCTGTCCTAAAAGATCTAAAGCGGGGTAAGTCTCCTGGACATGACGGCTTAAGTGTAGAACACCTACGATATGCAGGTAAGCACTTGCCACGTGTCTTAGCTCTCTTGTTTAATTTATGTATGAGTCACTCGTATCTTCCAGAGGACCTCATGAAAATGATTGTCGTTCCTATAATAAAGAACAAGACTGGAGATACAAGTGACAAGAACAACTACAGGCCCATTTCCTTAGCGACCATTATTGCGAAGGTATTGGACGGTCTGATTGACAGGCAGTTGGATAAATATATCACCTTACATGACGCCCAATTTGGGTTTAGGCCACATTTGTCGACTGAAACGGCGATCCTCTGTCTCAAGCATACTGTCCATTACTATGCAGCAAGGAAAACACCTGTTTATGCGTGTTTTTTGGACCTCTCCAAGGCATTCGACCTAGTGTCCTATGACTGCCTTTGGAGGAAACTCTCCCAAGACGCCAACCTTCCTGGGGGACTGATTGCTGTACTAAAGTACTGGTACAGTAACCAGTCCAACTATGTTAGATGGGCAGGTGCTATGTCGAGTGCGTACAGGTTGGAGTGCGGCGTGAGGCAGGGAGGGGCTTACCTCCCCCAGGCTCTTTAACCTGTATGTCAACCGGCTGATATGTGAGCTCAGCAACACCAAAGTAGGTTGCTCCATTGACGGACAATGTATAAATAATATTAGTTACGCGGACGATATGGTGTTGCTGAGCCCATCAATCAGTGCGTTAAGAAGGCTTCTCCGAATCTGTGAAGACTATGCGGTGACTCATGGTCTCAGGTACAACTCAACCAAAAGCTAGCTCTTAGTGTTTAGGGCGCAGAACTTAATTTATGACTGCGTTCCATCAGTAACCTTGAGCGGAGTTCCGCTGAAAAGAGTCACTCGGTTTAAGTACTTGGGGCACTGGGTCACCGATAGGCTGTCGGATGATGCCGATTTAGAGAAGGAACGTAGAGCGCTGGCAGTCAGGTGTAACATGCTGGCCCGCAGGTTCGCACGGTGTACGAAAGAGGTTAAAGTAACATTGTTCAGGGCATACTGCCAGTCGCTGTACACGTGCGCCCTGTGGGTCAGTTATACACAGGGCTCGTACAGTGCTCTACGAGTCCAATATAATAACGCGTTCCGGGTATTGCTGGGGTTGCCGCGCTTCTGTAGCGCGTCTGGGATGTTCGCGGACGCACGCGTTCCGGATTTCGGCTCGCTACTGCGTCAGCGAATCGCATCACTGATGCGTCGGGTGCGCGACAGCCCCAACAGCCTCGTGGCTACTGTAGCCGGCAGGATGGATGGCCTGATAATGTGTCGCTGGGTGTCGGCACACAGACCGTCATCCAGATATGTATTATAGTTGTTTTAGTTTTTTGTTTTAGTTAGTAAGTGCCAAGTTTGTTTTTTTGTGTTTTTATTTTTTATTTTATTAAGTATGGATCTATGGTCTGAGAATAAAGATATTATTATATTATTATTATTATAAATAGAATATCATAGATAAACAAGATTATTTAAAACACCTTTTTACTTGAAAAAAATTACGATTATTTATGTTCTAAATTCAAAATTATCAATTAATATTTTTGTATTAATTATTTTTCATATTAGGCTGTTTAGCGGCATCTCCTTTAACCTGGCGAAAGCAAAGCGCGGAATAAAACAAATTAAATCATAGTTTCCTAATAATTCATGACAAAATACTTTTCGTTTTATTTTTTTATTTCTTCGGAAGTGTACTGAGAAAAGTCGTTTGACATAGTTACTTGGGCATTTGTTACTACAGTTCTCGGCTCCATAACAACCTCGCCTGGAGGCTCAGGTGTGAATTCCGCCTCGAATGCATTAACAAAGTTTCCCCACTTATATCAAAATGTACTATTCTTAAACGGTAGACGTGGTACCTACCTCCATTTTGACACAACGCCGAGTAAGCCAAGTAATGGAATTGAACCACGTTGGACTTCGTTTAAAGTTCAGGTATCTTTGGAAATAAAACAATATCAGAAATAAATGAAAAGGAAACCGACCGGTATAAGGGTTCCGTCTTTGCCATTTGGCAACGGAACCCTAAAAACCACGAGTGTGAAATACACTGCATTCTGAACATAATAGTAGTGCGATAAGAAGAGGAAGGAAGTCGAGGAAGATTATTAAAACAGAATAAACATCACGGTTCGGAGTCGATAGCACGAACGCGCGACTAAATTATATTTTTAAATCGAAAAACGAAGCATTTTGGTTCTACTACATGCATAATTAAAATGATACGACCCTTGAGCCCAAAAAAGATAAAAAAAAGAGATTAGTAAGAGTTAAAAGATTATAATCAGCACAAAATTATCAAAAGTTTTCCTTGTACTGTTAGCTTGTGCTACATCGAATATCCTCTAAGAACATCCAATTTTTTTTTGGATTTTTCGCGTCGAATACTTGAACCAGGAGTTGAAAAATTTTTATATGAGACGTGGCCTGCCTAACTTATGCCATTTTTTTTTTTCGAAATAGCGACCAAGAATCAGCACAAACAAGTTTCGTCCAGACACAGTAAAACGTCACGTTTCCGAGATATGCTTCGTTCGAATCTTTTCACTGGTGTCACAATCAGTACAAATTTGATTTTATTAGCCACGCATAAAACAGAGCAGCGGTGGCCCAGTGGTGGCGGCCCCGATTTATGAACAGTAAGTCGTGGGTTCGAACCCAGACAGGCGCATTATTTTGTGTAATTTATTTCATCACCGCTGCTCTCAAAAGGGTGAAGGAAAACATCGTGAGGAAACCGGCATTTCCTAGAACCAAAATATTTGAAAACATGAGACATATCTACCAATCCGCACTGGGCTGCGTGGTGGATTATAGCCAATTTCCTCTCATAAAGAGGCCTGTGTCCCAGCAGTGGGAACATAAATAGGCTGATAATGATTGTGCATAAAACCTGTATCAATCAATAGCTGGCATCAATACAAACAAGAAGCCAAGAAGTACCGGTTTTATAAGTTGTTAGTAAAATCGATTCTGCTGATGGTGAAGATTATTTTCTTTGATGAGACACGTTTCCGAGATTAAGTCATATCTCGGAAACGTGACGGTTTAGAACATTTTGTCTCATTTATTACTTACTTGTTTGTATTGATGCCAGCTGTTAATTAATACAGATTTAATATGTGGCCACTATTTTCAAAATAAATAAAATGGCGGGTGTTAGGCAGGCCAAACTATTCAAAGCATTTTATTTAAAAAGGAAGTTAACAGAGCAGAATTTGTTCATAAATTAAAAAAAAAAGTGTCGTTCAAACAATATTTACCTGGATCTCCAATTTGTTCCTTGGCTGTTGTCATCATATCGACGCGTGTGCAATGCGCTAGAAACAGGACGCAATTCAAAAATATGTAGCTATAATTAAACCCAAATTAGACTGCATAATATATTATTATTATATTCCTAATTGGCACTAGAAGCCAAATGTATGTTTTCCTCAAGAACTTGAGGAAAACATGCATTATACTTACATGGTCACTTACCGGATATCTTCCGTAATTATTATTTGTTTTGAGCTCCCGAATAACCCGATGCTCGATGCTGTTGCAAGCGCCATGATCGCGGGTTGACTGGAGACTGCGGGTGGATGAAAAATAATTTGTTAAGAGCAGACAAATCTGTCTACCCTCTTTCTTTGTCTTTTGCTACGCGCACTATTGGAACTCGACATTAAGTCACGACAAAACACACCCACAGTCACAGGTTTTGTGAGCGGGCCAAGCTTCTGGCGCTAATAGATTTTAGGTATTCTATGTGCTCCATGTATGTGTGCGTAAGGCACACCCGCGCGCCACAAGATATAATAAAGAAGGAGATATGCCCCAACCACAGGGCAACTACTACACATGCAGATCAGTAAAAGTAATATATACAAAGCCTCGCACACACCCGCATTTTTTTAAACTGAACGTATTACACAATCTATTATAAACCTTATGCCATCAAACACAGCGTGTATTTACTATGCAACGTACAACTCACTCACACAAAAACATCGGCCGCTATCGTTGTGCTGTGCAAAAGCACTGTACGCTAGTGATTGACTAAATCAGAAAGTTATCGATCTTCCATATATTATTATACAATTTTTTTTTGGGGTCCTGAAAATAATTAAATAAAACATAATGTCCGGAATATAATAATTTAATAAAAATAAACAATATGTAGCTAAAAAATATATAATTAAGTAAATTAAAACAATAAAATATCCGGTTACGTTGGTTTAAGCCAGCAGTCGGCAACCCGCGGCCGACTCACTTGCGGCCCGTAAAAGTTTTGTAAATAAGTTATAATTATCAAAATAAAATAAATGCATGACCAAACCACAATCGACCGTATAGTGTGAATCCAGCCTTAAGGTAGTCGATATTTTTTCCATAGAAATTTCGGGAGGGAATTACTCCACTGTTGGACACTGTACATCCAAACTCCAAAGTTATACATGATATCGTTTTGTCTCAAAAATAATTTTACACACACAACACAGAACAGCACAACAGGAAACAGAATAGTAAAATAAAAAGCCATTAAGGCCTTACGGCTGTTGCTCTAGGGTAGCCCGCGAAATTTTAAATTTTCTTACGTTTTTTGCAATTCGCAGGCCAGTGCTAGGTTGTATGTTGATTAAAATTGTTTGTTTGCGACTGTAAGACGTATGTAGTTACAGAATTATAATCATCAAAATCATCAATACAACCCTCCAAGTTCATAAAGGTGCAAGAATGATTTTGACCTTGGAAAAGTAATTTTTCCACCTTTATGAACTTTGAGGGTTGTATTGATGATTTTGATGAATATAATTCTGTAACTACATACGTCTTACAACCGCGAATAATATTTTAATCAACATACAAACTAGCACTGGCCTGCAAATTGCAAAAAACGTAAGAAAAAATGAATTTCGCGGGCTACCCTGAAGCATTCGCCTTAAAGAGTTACGAGCTACCAAAGATTCGTTTTACTTTTTATTGCCAATTTTAACGCAACTTAGGGCGTAAATTAGCAATAAAAGATGTGTCAAATTTCCAAAACAAGTCGGTACTGACAAAGCACAATTATCGAAGAATTCAATCAATTTGATTTGTACTTGATTT